>OU342740.1:39480826-40680826 GCA_910589775.1 Avena eriantha
ATCTGATGCAATTATTTGTCATTGTGTGAGATGAAATGATATATGAACCGATCAAACTATTGGTGAGATGCTTTATCTTTGATATCCACGGATATATTGTCTTACATATACATGTTGTCAATTCTTGAGTTGTAATACAATTCAATCATATGTACGAGTTCTAAGTTATGTTCTTAAAATCAACAGGAGGATGATGATGAAGTGGACGATAGCAAGGTATCCAGGGAAAACAAGAGCCGCTACGTGTTGAGGCAGTTACGGTGGGGGCTAATCCGTTTCCACTGTAGGGGAGACTGTTTTGCCCATTCTGTGGCAGAGCAATCAACGTGGACCTCAACAGCATGATCCAGCACACGGAGGGCGTTGGCAGAGGCAGAGGCAGAAGCCATAGGCCGATTACCTTGGCACGGCACACAGCCTATGGCAAATTCCTCCGGGAGTATGTCAGGACTGGCCTGTATCCCATCGACTAGGCTGTCGTTGCCTCCTGCTGATAAACACCTGCCCTGCTAGGCATCTCCGTGTCCCGGCCTCCTACTGTAGCCCCTACTTTTATTTTGTTCTTGTTAATTATTACTGTGTGTGTGTCATGTAAAACAATATATCCGTGGTGTCTCTGGTGAACCTTATATATTAATCTACTCCTTTATATGGAGTGCCGTAAAGTTTCTAGTGTTCAATTATATTTACTGGTCATGCTCATGCACACTACAAAATATTTCTAGTGCTTGATTATATTATAATTGTCAAGAAATACATCAACAAGTTAAATTGGTCGAAATTTTGTATTGAAGTAACTTCATGTATCACACACATAATAAACTAGAAACTAAAATCTAGTTCAAACACATAATGTATCACCACCACTTGTTGTCGTCCTTGACTTGCTTCCCCTTCAGCCGCTTGATGTCGCCACCGTCCCAAGATCCCTGCTCGTCCTGAAACCACTTTCTGTCCTCCTCCCGCTTCTTCTCCTGGGCTAGCTTGCAACCAGGGCATAGCTCTCTCGCGAAAAACCCTGCCTTAACCATCCCATCTTTCATGGTAATGAGCTTACTGTACAACTCGTACGCCATGTAGGCGTCTCTGGCTGCATACTCGAGGCGCACCTGGATCATCGGCTTCCACTCCCAGTAGTCGTGATCAAGTCGCTTCAATTTCTTCAGTTTTTCATAGGATTTATCGATGATTTCCGCGGCCAGATCACCCATGCCATCCTTCGCTGGGTATGATTTGATCTTGTACAAATTTTGGATGTCGATGTGGTGCCCTTTTGGAATTTTTATCAACGCACGAGAAAGCATAATTGTGTCATTTGTGATATCCATGCTAGTGAAAGTTATCCCTTTCCTACACAAGAACTCGACCAGAGCCAGACAACGCATCTCAGTTGGTTTACTCCTGCACTTAGATGGTTCTAGGGATGTAAGGGAACAAGGGATGCAGAAGTGGTGATCTCAAATTTAAATTTCACACACCTGCAGAAGTGGTAAATGAGGACCTCCTCGTGTATGGCGATTTGCACAACAACGATCTCTTGTGGAGGATTTTTCACTTATTTACACGGGTGTACTCCAAGTCTAGCCCCACAAACTTGTGCTTCTCTTTCTCAAGCAATTGCTCAAACCTGGCGAGAGTTGTCTCCATAGTCGCTTCATCATTTGTGTACACCATTGTCAAAGTCGTGGTGCCATGGGCAGGGACCAAGTGGGTCTCTGTTGGGCGTTTCCCATCGTCCATGCCTGCAAGGAAATGGGTGAAAGGAACTGCCTGCGAGAGGAAGAAGAAGATGAACCGACGGTTCCAGAACAGAGGAAGAAGAAGCGCCCAGGAAAAAAACGGCAGAGGAATGACTGAGGAAGAGGAATGACTGTAGAAGAAACATGGTAACTGCAACTTTCAGTTCGAGAACTCACCGTGGTTACGTGGAGATTGTGGTAGTGCTGCTGGTTCAACAAGTGGGGCTAGTTCCTGTGAGAATATGAAATTAGCTGTGCATTTTTCTATGCGAGAAATTGAGAGAAGTCATTTATATTTTGTCTTTCATAATTAAACACAATGAATTTGGTACAACCCAAGAGATTTGAACAAAAGAGATTTGCTAGTTTAACATACAACAACACTTACAGGCCCAACATGGCAGAACTTGGAGAGCCCCAGAACTTGAGCTACCACAGAGACCTCGGCAAAGGTGGTATAATTGGTGTGGGTGCAACCACGATGACGGCGAGCTCGGATTCTAGAGGAGGAAAACATAACCGAGCATGGTCGACAAGGTGATAGATCTCACTAGGAACCAATTCTCGTCCCCGACCAGGCCATGGGTGCATCCACTGTGAGGGCGAACTCCGACTCGGGATGGGGAGGAGAGCAGGGCCGAGCAGCTTCGTCACTTCCCAGCTCTGCGCCATGGCCGCGACCACAGATTACTGCTCCGGGGAAGAAGACGAGTAATGGAGGCGCCAACGCTGCAAGCCTACAGGGAGGAGAGCTGGGCCGAGCAGGTTCGTCCATGTCCCAGCTTCGCGCCATGGCTGCGACACCCCACAGATTGCCGCTCCGGGGAAGAAGAAGACGCGTAATGGATGCAGGCACCAACGCTGAAAGCCTAATTGACACCTAGGCGACGGGAGCGACAGGAGCGACATAACGGCGAGAACTGACAAGGGGGGCCAACTTGACGGCCGTTAGCCTGATTTTTTGTATTGAAACATAAAGTTGAATTCGTGCCGAAAAAGACCCTCTGAGTATTTGGCACACCAACTGTAGTCATCGCGGATGATTTCAGGGAACTTGGGTACCGCATTGCCTGGACACCCCAACTTTCGGGCCACAAAATGATATTCTCCCACACCACCCCTTGGCGCGGCCTGGCCTGGCCGGCGCCACCAGGTGGTGTGGCCACCCTCTGGCCCTTCTCTGTCTCGTATTCTGGCTCCAAGTGTCACCCGGTAAAATAATAACTTTGGCGTTTGTCCTGACCAATTCTGAGAATATTCATTTTCTGACTTCCTGGAACCCAAAACAGCAGAAAACAGGCAGCTGGCACTGTGGCTCTTGTTAATAGGTTAGTCCAAGAAATCATATGAAAAGTACTCCAAAGTGTGGACAAAACATAAGAAAGTAGATAAAACCAACCATGGAACATCAAAAATTATAGATACATTTGCAATGTATCAAACACACAAGCAATGACACTGGTGGATCCATGTGTGGTCTCTGAAGAGAACACACATTTCAATGAAACTGGTGGATCCATATGTGGTATGTGAAAATAATACACATGCAATGACTCTAGTTGTTGTTAGTAAAAAGAACACACATGCAATGACACCGGTGGATCCATGTGTGGTCTCTAAAGAGAACACACATTTCAATGGCACTGGTTGTTGTTAGTAAAAAGAGCACACAAGCAATGACACTGGTGGATCCATAGGTGGATTGTGAAAAGAGCACACATGCAATGACACTGGTGGATCCATATGTGGTATGTGAAAAGAACACACATGCAATGACTCTGGTTGTTGTTAGTAAAAAGAACACATGCAATGACACTTGTGGATCCATAGGTGGATTGTGAAAAGAGCACACATTTCAATGACACTGGTGGATCCATATGTGGTATGTGAAAAGAACACACATGCAATGAATCCAGTTGTTGCTAGTAAAAAGAACACACATGCAATGACACTGGTGGATCCACGCGTGGTCTCTGAAGAGAACACACATGCAATGACAATGGTGGATCCATATGTGGTATGTGAAAAGAACACACATGAAATGACTCTGGTTGTTTCTAGTAAAAAGAACACGCATACAATGATACTGGTGGATCCATGTGTGGTCTCTGAAGAGAACACACATGAATTGACACTGGTTGTTGTTAGTAAAAAGAACACACATGCAATGACACTGGGGGGTCCATAGGTGGATTGGGAAAAGAGAACACACATTTCAATGACACTGGTGGATCCATATGTGGTATGTGAAAAGAACATACATGCAATGACTCTGGTTGTTGTTAGTAAAAAGAACACACATGCAATGACACTGGTGGATCCATCTGTGGTCTCTGAAGAGAACACACATGCAATGACGCTAGTGGATCCATATGTGGTATGTGAAAAGAACACACATGCAATGACACTGGTGGATCCATGTGTGGTCTCTGAAGAGAACACACATCCAATGACTCTAGTTGTTGTTAGTAAAAAGAGCACACATTTCAATGACACTGGTGGATCCATATGTGGTATGTGAAAAGAACACACATGAAATGACTCCAGTTGTGGTATGTGAAAAGAACACACATGCAATGACACTGGTGAATCCATGTGTGGTCTCTGAAGAGAACACACATCCAATAACATTGGCTGTTGTTAGTAAGAAGAACACACATTTCAATGACACTAGTGCATCCATATGTGGTATGTGAAAAGAACACACATGCAATGACACTGGTGGATCCATGTGTGGTCTCTAAAGAGAACACACAGTTCAATGACACTGGTGGATCCATATGTGGTATGTGAAAACAACACACATGCAATAACTCCAAATGTTGTTAGTAAAAAGAACACACATGCAATGACACTGGTGGATCCATGTGTGGTCTCTAAAGAGAACACACATTTCAATGACACTGGTTGTTGTTAGTAAAAAGAGCACACATGCAATGAACTGGTTAATCCATAGGTGGATTGTGAAAAGAACACACATGCAATGACACTGGTGGATCCATATGTGGTATGTGAAAAGAACACACATGCAATGACTCTGGTTGTTGTTAGTAAAAAGAACACACATGTAATGCACTGGTAGATCCATAGGTGGATTGTGAAAAGAGCACACATTTCAATGACACTGGTGGATCCATATGTGGTATGTGAAAAGAACACACATGCAATGACTCCAGTTGTTGTTAGTACAAAGAACACACATGCAATAACACTGGTGGATCCATGTGTAGTCTCTGAAGAGAACACACATGCAATGACACTGGTGGATCCATATGTGGTATGTCAAAAGAACACACATGAAATGACTCTGGTTGTTGTTAGTAAAAAGAAAACGCATACAATGACACTGGTGGATCCATGTGTGGTCTCTAAAGAGAACACACATGCAATGACACTAGTTGTTGTTAGTAAAAAGAACACACATGCAATGACACTAGGGGATCCATAGGTGGATTATGAAAAGAGAACACACATTTGGTAATATGGAGAAAACAAAATTGTTTAAAGCACGCACAGAACCGGAAGCGCCCCTTGTTTAAAATTCAATAATACTGGTGGATCCATATGAGGTATGTGGAAAGAACACACATGCAATGACTCTGGTTGTTGTTAGTAAAAAGAACACACATGCAATGACACTGGTGGATCCATGTGTGGTCTCTGAAGAGAACACACATCCAATGACACTGGCTATTGTTAGTAAGAAGAGCACACATTTCAATGACACTGGTGGATCCATATGTGGTATGTGAAAAGAACACACATGCAATGAGTCCATTTGTTGTTAGTAAAAAGAACACACATGCAATGACACTGGTGGATCCATGTGTGGTCTCTAAAGAGAACACACATTTCAATGACACTTGGGGATCCATATGTGGTATGTGAAAAGAACACACATGAAATGACTCCAGTTGTGGTATGTGAAAAGAACACACATGCAATGACACTAGTGGATACATGTGTGGTCTCTGAAGAGAACACACATCCAATGACTATGGTTGTTGTTAGTAAAAAGAGCACACATTTAAATGACACTGGTGGATCCATATGTGGTATGTGAAAAGAACACACATGAAATGACTCCAGTTGTGGTATGTGAAAAGAACACACATGCAATGACACTGGTGGATCCATGTGTGGTCTCTGAAGAGAACACACATTCAATGACACTGGCTTTTGTTAGTAATAAGAGCACACATTTCAATGACACTAGTGGATCCATATGTGGTATGTGAAAAGAACACACATGCAATGACTCCAGTTGTTGTTAGTAAAAAGAACACACATGCAATGACACTGGTGAAAGAACATTTCATGTTTTCCTATGTTTTGCGTGTTAGATAACAATACTGTGGAGATTATTCATGTGCGCTAAGTGTGCAGGAAGATTTGAGGGGGGCCGGATTATCCGCCCCACCAAGGGCCGGATAATCCGGCCTACCTCATTGCTCAAAGGGAGCCAAGGCGTGTCGCTCGGTATCCGGTCGGATTTTCTCCCAGAAAATCTTAACTGGGGTGGTTTTTCCTCCCCAGGTCGGATAATCCGGCTGTCGCATGGGCCGGATAATCCAGCCCCCAGTTTATCGAGCAAAAGGAGCCAAGGCGTGTTGCTCGGTATCCGGTCGGATTTTCTCCCGGAAAATCCGAACTGGGGCGGTTTTTCCTCCCCAGGCCGGATAATCCGGCCCTCGCATAGGACCGGATAATCCGGCCCCCATAAGTTGATCAAGGGCAAGCTCGACGTGACGCACTGATAGGGGGCGGTGTTTTCCCCAGACCGGATAATCCGGCCCCCAAAGTGTCCAACGGCTGGTTTCTAAAGGGGGTATAAATACCCCTTCTTCCTCAACGTTCAGAACTCTTGATTCATTCGAAATTGTCCAGACATTGTGCAAGAGCTCTCATTCTCGATCTCCCACTTCAACCACCCGAAGGTCTTGATCTTTGGGGGAATTGAAGGGGGAGAAGTTCATCATCATCACGAATCAAGCGCTTCAACTCCTCTCCATTAACTTGGAGAAATCCCTGATCTAGTATTCTTGTCAATACCTAGATCTTGTTTATTGTATTTGATAACTTTGTTCTTGTGGCAGCTTGTTGTCATTTCGGGAGCCTACAAGTTGTTGTGGAGTTGTTGCCCCGCTAGTTGTGTAAAGGCGCCGGCGCCCGCCTTGAAGGGTACCTATAGTGGAAAGGTGGATCAGGCCTTTGGTGGCGAGATCCATCGGAGAACAGGGTGAGGCCTATTGTGGCGTGGTGGTCTTAGTACCGCCCACCCCTCCAACGCAGACGTACTTTCCTTAACAAGGAAGGAACTACGGTCAAACAAATCCTATGTCTCCGCGTGCTTCACTTCGGTTTACCCGTTCCTCTTCCACTCGCTCTTTACTCGCTAGTAGATAGGTTTGCATATAGGGAAATTACACCTAATAGTTTATCTAGAGAATTTACCCTTTGTGCAAAGCCTAAAATTGAAAAAGTATTAAAATTTGGTGTAGCACCTATTCACCCCCCCTCTAGGTGCCCATACGATCCATTTCAATTGGTATCAGAGCCCCAGCTCTTAATTCAGGCTTAACTGCCTAAGAGTAGTATGGGTACCAAGGATGATGGGAATGAGGCTGTGGATAAGGTCACAATGGATGATCTCAAGTCGTTGGAAACAACCCTGCTGAAATCCTTTGAGGCCAAGATGGAGGAGATGAATCAAATGATTGCTCGCCTCACATCATCCATAGCCCCATCTCCATCCTCCTCTGAGGCTGCCACACCATCATCTAAGGAAAAGGGTAACACTGGATCCAAGGATGATGATGCGGAAGGTGAAAAACTTAATGGTTCCACCTCCAAGAAGGGAAGTGGTAAGGAGGAATATAGTGAGGTTTGCCACGTATATTCCCCCGACCCTCCTATCCCTCATCCTCATATAAACAATAGGGGTGATCCACCCAAGCTCACTGCATCCTCTTTCAATCAATGGCAATTCCTAATCAAATCTCATGTTTGCAGCTCCTCTATTGAATTGTGGAGGATTATTGAAGAGGGTCTTCATATTGGAGATCAAACCAACCTAACGAGAAGAGAAGTTGTGGACAGCCAGTTGAATGCCACCGCTCTCCACATGATACAGCTGGGTGTGGGTCCCAAGGACATGCCACACATTGAACATCTCAACACAGCTAAAGAAGCTTGGGATGCTCTTACGGATCTCTTTGTTGGAAATGAAAGCATGAGAAGGAACACGTATGATACCCTTAGTAATGAAGCTGAGGGATTCTACATGTTGGATGGTGAAAACCATGAGGACATGTATAGAAGACTCAAGGCATTGCAACAACATTTAGAAAGCATGGGGCCACTCACATTGATGATGCATGGATAAAAAGGAAATATGTGAGTGCCTTAATGCCTTTCGAGCCAACGGACTTGAAGAGCTTGCAAGGTAGACATAACTACCATCAAATGACATCCAATGAAGTCATGCAAGAAATGGCCTCATTCAAAGTAGCAGCAAAAAATGCTGAAGATGCCCGTGCTCGGGCCATCGGAATGCAAAAGGGTGTCAATGTGGCTCTCAAAGCCAATGTTGTTGAGCAAGAGGAAGATGAAAGAGTTTTTGAGGGGACATCCATGGACTGCCCCGATGAAGTCAAACGTGCTCATGGTGAGTACATGGCATTTTATGCAAGGAACTTTTGGAAGGACCCTGCCAAAGCCAAGTCGTAACTTGAGCGCAAGAACGGGTCAAATGGAAGAAGAGAAAGTGGCCCAAGATTGAGAACTTGCTACAAATGTGGTGATAGAATGCACTTTGTAGCCGAGTGTCCGTATCAAAACAGAGAATACAATGGTGGCAGGCTCATTCTAAAAGAGAAATCTAAAGCACCTAAGAATAAGCCATTTATTAAGAAGAATGGCCCCTTCAAGAAGCAACCCAAGATCGTCTTAGTTGCACAAGAAGAATACTCCTCTACAAGTGAAGATGAAGAGGATGATGATAGTTCCCGCGAGGTGGCTGCTATAGCCACCACATCGACTCCTTCATCTCTCTTCGACTCGCCAAACGAGAACGTCATCAACAACAACGCCACTTCCCTAATGGCAAGAGGGTCCGAGGTATCAACTTCTAGCTCTTCATTTCCTAAGACTAACATAATTTTGGATATGGATGATCATGACAGTCTTAAAATGAAAGAAGAAGTTATTGCTTTGGATACCTTTTTCACTAACCTACAAGGTGAGCACAAACTCCATTTTGATGCTCTTATGAGTCAACTTGCTCAAGCCGAAGATCTTCTTGAAGAAAAGGGCAGAATTGAAAGAGAAGATGCCTTGGAGATAGCTTCTTTGAAGAATGCCTTGGAAGAGGAAGAGGAAGCTCGAGTATCTTTGGAAGAGAGACTCGAATCCATTGAGGAGTCACAAGAAGAAGTTGTAGCTCAGCTCATCAAAGAACGTGACCATGCTCTTGCCAAGGTAAAGAAACTAAAGAAAGAAAAGATTGACTTTGGGGCTGTTCATGCTAGACTTTTGGAGAAGTTTGATAATCTTGAAAGTGCTCACAAGGCATTGAAGAGTGATCATTCTACTTTAAATGAGTCTCATGACCATCTCCAAACTCAATTGAAATGGTATGATGTGCCAAGTACCTCCACTTCATCCTCTGGAAAAGAAGACCTTGCAAGAAGTTCTCAACACAAAGGTAAAGGAGTTATTGATGAGATACTGAGCAGGCAAAGGACAAACAATAGTAAAGAAGGTCTTGGTTACCTACCCAAGACAAAGAGCAAGAAAAACAAGAAGAAGAAGAAGAAGAAGAAGAAGAAGAAGAAGAGCAAGACTGCTCAACCAAAGACTAGCAACATTACCAATGACAAGACTAATTATGATGGTTTTGCAGGGGTCAACAATCCTAACTTGAACTATATTGTGATTATTATGGTCATGTTTATGCTAGTTATGTAGGCCCTTATGACTGTTACATTCCTTGGTCTATTTGGGTTCCCAAGACCCTTGTCACTAACATGAGAGGACCCATTGAAAAATGGGTACCTAAAACCAAGAAGTAATTTTCTTGCAGGGATATGCTTCCGGTGGTTCTAAATGGGTACTCGATAGCGGTTGCACGAGTCATATGACCGGAAGCAAGGAGATCATCACGGAGATGCGGCCAAACCATGATCACATAACCGTCTCCTATGGTGACAAGACAAAATCTGAGGTATTGGGTCTCGACAAAGTTGTGGTGGCTCATGATATCTCTCTCGTGGACGTCATGCTTGTTGAGACCCTCGGGTACAACTTACTCTCAGTTCACGCCCTTGGTAAGATGGGCTTTGCAGTTTATATTGATGCTGATTTGGTGGTACTCTTGTGGAGCAAGTCTCTAAAAGTTGCTTTCATGGGATATGTCGAAAATGACCTGTACGTGGTGGAATTTTCGGGGAAAACCACTACAGGCCCGATGTGTCTCTTCAGAAAGGCTGGCGCGGGGTGGCTATGGCATCGCCGACTAGCCCACGTCAATATGAGAACTTTGCAAAGCCTCCACAAGGGTGGCCACATTCTTGGACTAAAAGAAAATGTCTCCTTTGCCAAAGATCATGTTTGCAGGGCGTGTGTTGAAGGGAAAATGCATGACTCACCTCATCGAAGGAAAACTATTATCTCTTCAAAAAGGATTTTGGAGCTCCTTCATGTGGACCTCTTCGGACCTCCATCTCATGCAAGCCTCGGTGGCAAGAAGTATTGTCTAGTGATTGTTGATGATTACTCAAGATACACTTGGGTTTATTTCTTCAAGTTGAAGAGTGAAACTCAACAAATTGTCATCAACTTCACCAACGAGGTTCAACGTCAACACAACATCCCCATTCTGGCTATAAGGAGTGATAACGGCTCTGAATTCATGAACTACACCTTAAATGAGTTCCTAAGTGAAGAGGGGATAAGACATCAATATTCCACTGCGTACACCCCTCAACAAAATGGTGTAGCCGAGAGGAAGAATCGAACTCTAATGGATATGGCAAGATCAATGTTAGCCGAATTTAAATCTCCATATAACTTCTAGGCTAAAGCAATCTCTATTGCTTGTCATTCATCCAACCGATTATACCTCCGCAAGATCTTGGACAAGACACCGTATGAAATACTTACCGGTAACAAGCCAAACATCTCATACTTTCGGGTATTCGGGTGTAAGTGTTTCTTTCTTATTAAGGGAGTTCGTTTATCTAAGTTTGAATCTAAGGCTCTAGAAGGTATTTTTGTTGGTTATGGTGCCGAATCCCACACTTATAGAGTCTACAATAAGCTCTCCAGAACTGTTGTAGAATCTTGTAGTGTGGTGTTCGAGGAAAATGACGGTTCCCGTGCGGAGCAAGTTGGTGTTTGTGATACAGATGTTGAAATACCCCAAGATGCCATAAGAAGAATGGGCGTGGGATTTTTCCGCCCCATTGAGGAACCCCTTGTGGCGGATCGGGAAGGACAATGCTCTTCCCATGAAGATCCCTCATCTACACATGCCCAACAATTTCGCACCAAGGGAGCAAATTCTGCACCATCTCCATCAACTGCTGAAGGTCAAGCTGTTCCAGAAAAATGCAGGCCGGATTATCCAATGGACACCGGATTATCCGGCCACCCCTCTCCAGCTGACCATATTGCTCCTGGTGGTGAAGGTATCAACGCAAGCTCTAGGACGGATTTTCCGGCAAGCCCCGGATTATCCGGCCCCTCGCTAGTTCAAGAAAACCCCAGGTTTCCTGTTGAAGCTGCTACAAATACTCCCAGGCCAGATTATCTGGCCTCTCCATCGGCTGGATTATCCGGACCTGACTCTCCAGTTCAGCAGCCTCTTGTTACGGCTACTGACTCACCTCAAGGGCACGTGTCACCACCACCTGCTGCTGATATTCCAGTTCCTGATCAAGGTCAAGTACATGCTTCCAATGAAGATTCAAGCGATGAATCTACTCCTCCAAGAGACAACAAACTTATTGAACTTCATCGCAAGGCTCGAGCTAATCGAAACCTTGAGTTGAGGGGTCACACTCTGGACAAGGTTATTGGTGATCTTCGACGAAGGGTTTCTACAAGAAGAGAATTGGCCAGTTTTGGTGAGCATCAAGCTCATATCTCTATGGTGGAACCTAAGAAGGTCTTTGAAGCTCTTGAAGACCCAGACTGGGTTGTTGCTATGCATGAAGAATTGAATAATTTCAAGCGCAACAAAGTCTGGAAACTCGTGGAGAAACCCAAAGAGTGTCGCAATGTTATCGGCACCAAGTGGATATTCAAAAACAAGCAAGACGAGAATGGAATTGTTGTGAGGAACAAGGCAAGACTTGTGGCACTAGGTTACTCCCAAGTTGAGGGCATTGACTTCGGCGAGACCTATGCTCCAGTGGCTCGCCTTGAGTCCATCCATATCCTTCTTGCTTATGCTGCCCATAACAATTTTAAGTTGCAGCAAATGGACGTCAAGAGTGCCTTCCTTAACGGTCCTCTACATGAGTTGGTATACGTAAAGCAACCACCGGGGTTTGAGGATCCTAACTTTCCGAACCATGTCTACAAACTCGATAAGGCACTCTATGGCCTTAAACAAGCCCCATGTACGTGGTATGAGCACCTTAAAGAGCTTTTGTTAGATCGTGGCTTCGAAGTTGGGCAAATCGATCCCACTCTTTTTACTAAGAAGGTTAAGGGGGGGCTCTTCGTATGCCAACTATATGTAGACGATATCATCTTTGGTTCTACTAATAAAGCTTTTAATGATGAATTTTCAAAGCTTATGACTGACAGGTTTGAGATGTCTATGATGGGGAATTACGGTTCTTTCTTGGATTCGAGATCAACCAACTTAGAGAAGGAACCTTTATTAATCAAGCAAAGTATATCCAAGACATGCTCAAGAGATTCAAGATGACGGATCTAAATGGTGTCGCCACTCCGATGCAAACAAAATGTCATCTTGAACTTAACCCACATGGTAAAGATGTGGACCAAAAGGTATACCGGTCCATGATCGGTTCTCTTCTTTACCTCTGCGCATCTAGACCCGATATAGTGTTGAGTGTGGGGGTGTGTGCAAGGTATCAAGCAGCTCCTAAAGAAAGCCACTTAGTGGCGGTCAAGAGGATCTTTCGATATTTGGTTCATTCCCCTAACTTTGGTCTCTGGTATCCCAATCCAATTTCTCTTTATGTGGTTATACTGACTCAGATTGAGCCGGTGATAAGGATGATCGGAAATCCACTTCTGGAGCTTGTCAATTCTTGGGAAGATCTCTTGTTTGTTGGTCTTCTAAAAAGCAGAATTGTATATCTCTCTCTACCGCCGAAGCTGAATATGTTGTTGCTGCCAGCGCTTGCACACAATTATTTTGGATGAGGCAAACTTTAAAGGAATACGGTGTCAATTGTGACAAGGTGCCTCTTTTATTTGATAATGAAAGTGCAATCAAAATTGCGTACAATCCTGTTCAGCACACAAGGACGAAGCATATTGAGATTCAGAATCATTTTATTCGAGATCATGTTGCTCGTGGCGATACTGATCTATCCTTTGTGATCATGAAGAACCAACTTGCGGATATTTTTACAAAGCCACTTGATGAAGCAAGATTCTGTTACTTGAGGAATGAGCTAAATATCATTGATTCCAGGAGCTTGTCTTGATTACCCATGCACTCACTCGTACATCTCAATCCTTCTTAGGTCTAGGTGTGGGCATGGATATAGGGGGAGTGTGGTCCTAACTCATTGGGCTAACCCTCCCCCCATAATGCCAAAAGCAAGATAAATCATTTCTCTTAATATCATTTTGTGATATGTGAGCTTATTGATGAGTATTGGTCGTGAACCCAAGATATATCTTCGCGGTGTCACACCATACACTCCAACAAGGTGGCCTCGGCCACCGCCCTCTCCCTTGAGGAGAATTGGCTCTTTTTGGATGTTCTTTGCTATCTCATGTTCTTATGGGAATCACACTCAATCTTGGCTTTTATTTGATTTGGATTTTGCACTTTTGAGTGTCTAGTACCATCTCAGTTTGGCTCTCTTAATCCTAAGCCTTTCCCTACCCCTAAGACATCTATTCTAGCACACAAGTCCCTTGTACACCTTGTGGGGGTGTTGTTTGGGGACGCGCGGGCCTGGTTCGGTGTACAACAGAATCCCAGATTTGAGGCCAGATAATCCGGCCCAAGTGTAGCCCGGATAATCCGGCCCTGGCGGATTTCATCTTAAAGGGCGGGGATCGAGGGGAAAGCCCCCTAACGAGCAGCACTTCTCCCCAACCCTCTCCTCCTCCTCAGCCGCCGCATGCCGTCCCCCACCCTCCCCGGAGCCTCTTCGGCCACCGGATTTTCCGGGCCTCCCCGGATCTTCTTCTCCGCGCCTCAGGGTACCTTCTCCTCCGTGTTCTTCCTACAATGAGTGAGGGTAACTCCCTCTCTCCCCATCTTTGGCTAGATGTGTTACTTGTTGGGTGGAACGTTGTCTAGAAGGATGTGTTTTCGCATAGAAATCGTAGTCTTACAGTTTCTAGGCCCGATCTAGTCTTTTGCATTCAATCTAGGTGAAATTGAAATTTTCTGCCAGGGCCGGATTATCCACCCCTGGCCAGACCGGATAATCTAGCCTCACAGATTCGATTCTGGTTCAGTTTCACTATGGAGTATGCATTGCGTAGATTTGTCCTATGAACTTTTTGACTACTTTTTCCATGCTCTCTCCTGGACTTGTGTGTATGCTTATCCCCTTGCTATCGCCCTTATTCTCCTCACATGTGGTTCTAGTGTTCCCAAGACCTACAAGCGTCACCCTCGTGCCAAATACTTTCGGGACGACGGATAGGGTAACTTAGTGGACGAAGTTGAGTTGAGGAGAAGAAAGAACGAAGAGAAGCGCATGGCTGACGAAGCAAAGAGGACTAGGAAGGGGGTGTCTAAGAGGAAGGGCAAGGAGCCCAAGATCAACTACAAGACTTTGGATGCGGTCTCCTATTCCTCCATCTGTCACCGTGACTTGTTTGCTGAGCTGCCTCGTGATGATGAGCTGAGGGATACTCGTTTTTGGTGTGCAGAATAGAAGGGCATCTATGAAGATGTGTATGCCATGCTGAACATTAGGCCTATGCACCCACTGGTACTTGCTGATGCTTTGGAGAAGGCTCATCTTGTGGATGCGATGTATGTGGCTGAGAGGATGGGGCTGCACCATCTCATGTCTCTCCAGTGCTCCTTTGACTCTGAGGTGGTGAAGCAGTTCTTCTCCACTTTGGTTATTTGTGGGGATGAGCGTCGCACTATGAAGTGGATGACTCATGACAGGCCTATGACTGCTGATTTTCACGTGTTTACTAAGGTTCTTGGATACTCTTTCCGTAGCAGTGATAGAGCCAGTGGCCACCGCATCATCACCCAGCTGAAGCCCAACAAAGATGCAGCTCTCTCTCCTTGCACTGTGGAGAACGGCATTGTGGGCACTCTGGCTGGCCTTGCTCCCATCTATGCTGCCTTAGTGGGTCTCTTCTGTGACTCCATTACTCTGAGTGGGGGCAACAATGACAGCTTCCGTGGTCACCTTGTTCAGCTACTTCAATTTTCTCATGAGGTTGCCTCTTGCGAGGACGAGTCAGTGCAGTACAGGCTGGATGTCATGGACTTCATTTACCATGAGCTTTGTGATGCTATGTTCAACCGTATGTCCATTCCCTATGCACCCTACATTATGATGCTCATCCAGCACCTGCTTCCTGCTGAGGAGTTCCACATCGACTCGGTGCACAAGGCCAAGAAGATCTACACCAAGGTTCGGAAGACCTCTCACCCCTCCTCTGCTCCTGAGGGCCTCATGAGGGATGCTCGCAAGCCCCCTGTGAATCCCGTTGCCCGTGAGATCAAGCAGCTAAACTGGTTCCAGCATTACATTCTCTGCATGGGCGTGGACACGCGCAAGGGATAGTACGAGGCATACAAGTAGCGTCATGAGTTGGCTCACTCCCAGCAGCTCATTCTCCACCACGTGTCCGGTGCTTTGGGTGATCCTCCGGCTCCTACACCTCCCACTCTGTATGCTTGGTGGAACTCTTCCTCCGGGTTGAACTATGGTGAGCTGGAGCGTCACTTGTTCCCCTCTGCGCCTGCTGCTGATGATGAGGATGAGGAAGGTGACACTGAGGACCTAGAAGATGAGGATGAGGATGAGAATGAAGACGAGGAAGAGGACGAGGACGAGGACGAGGACTACGAGTGATCCCATGGGGCGCTAGCATCGCTCTTCTCCCTTTTTGGTGTCTCGATGCCAAAGGGGGAGAAGTAGTTCTATTAGGATGTCTGTGGATTTGCATGGGTCAGGCATAAGCACTTGCATTTTTCTATTTGTCATTTTCTTGCTTATGCCCATTTAGCGTTGAACTTTAAATTTGTAATTTGTGGTTGTTTGAGACTTTATGTGGTTGTCTGGATTATGCCTATGTATTTCATCTCATGGATTATGCTTATGGATCTATCTATTCATATCCGATTGTTGGAGGTTTATCATGGAAGGCACTCATATTGGTTATCCGGTAATAATGGTGACTTATGTCAAGGATGCCTTCCCTCTACCTCGGTGGTATGTTTATATTGCTCATATGTCTATGTAATAGATCCACCTATTTGTGTGCATTTGTATTCCAATGCAAAATTCTATTATGCACACATTGAGGGGGAGTCTCTTCCATGACCATTACTGTTTGTCTTGTGACTTTCTCCTACAAATCCTGGTATTGTCATCTAACACAAAAAATGGGGAGATTGAAAGAACATTTCATGTTTTCCTATGTTTTGCGTGTTAGATAACAATACTGTGGAGATTATTCATGTGCGCTAAGTGTGCAGGAAGCTTTGAGGGGCGGATAATCCGGCCTACCTCATTGCTCAAAGGGAGCCAAGGCGTGTCGCTCGGTATCGGGTCGGATTTTCTCCCGGAAAATCCGAACTAGGGCGGTTTTTCCTCTCCAGGCCGGATAATCCGGCTGTCACATGGGCCGGATAATCCGGCCCCCAGTTTTCAAGCAAAAGGAGCCAAGGCGCGTCGCTCGGTATCCGGTCGGATTTTCTCCTGGAAAATCTGAACTGGGGCGGTTTTTCCTCCCCTGGCCGGATAATCCGGCCCTCGCATAGGACAAGATAATCCGGCCCCCAGAAGTTGATCAAGGGCAAGCTCGGCGTGACGCTCTGATAGGGAGCGGATTATCTGCCGGATATTCCGAGTCTGCGGCGATGTTTTCCCCAGACCGGATAATCTGGCCCTCACTTGGGCCGGATAATCCGACCCCCAAAGTGTCCAACGGCTGGTTTCTGAAGGGGGTATAAATACCCCTTCTTCCCCAACGTTCAGAACTCTCGATTCATTCGAAATTGTCCAGACATTGTGCAAGAGCTCTCATTCTCGATCTCCCACTTCAACCACCCAAAGGTCTTGATCTTTGGGGGAATTGAAGGGGGAGAAGTTCATCATCATCATCACGAATCGAGCGCTTCAACTCCTCTCCATTAACTTGGAGAAATCCCTGATCTAGTATTCTTGTCAATACCTAGATCTTGTTTATTGTATTGGATAACTTTGTTCTTATGGCAGCTTGTTGTCATTTCGGGAGCCTCCAAGTTGTTGTGGAGTTGTTGCCCCGCTAGTTGTGTAAAGGCACCGGTGCCCGCCTTGAAGGGTACCTATAGTGGAAAGGTGGATAAGGCCTTTGGTGGTGAGATCCATCGGAGAACAGCGTGAGGCCTATTGTGGCGTGG
Source organism: Avena eriantha (assembly GCA_910589775.1). Taxonomy (NCBI): domain Eukaryota; kingdom Viridiplantae; phylum Streptophyta; class Magnoliopsida; order Poales; family Poaceae; genus Avena; species Avena eriantha. The sequence goes on from OU342740.1 coordinate 39,498,371, forward strand.
TGGTCTTAGTACCGCCCACCCCTCCAACGCAGACGTACTTCCCTTAACAAGGAAGGAACTGCGGTCAAACAAATCGTGTGTCTCCGCGTGCTTCACTTCGGTTTACCCTTTCCTCTTCCACTCGCTCTTTACTCGCTAGTAGATAGGTTTGCATATAGGGAAATTCCACCTAATAGTTTATCTAGAGAATTTACCCTTTGTGCTAAGCCTAAAATTGAATAAGTATTGAAATTTGGTGTAGCACCTATTCACCCCCTCCCTATAGGTGCCCATACGATCCATTTCAACTGGTGCATCCATGTGTGGTCTCTGAAGATAACACACATTTCAATGACACCGGTGGATCCATATGTGGTATGTGAAAAGAACACACATGAATTGACTCTGGTTGTTGTTAGTAAAAAGAACACACATGCAATGACACTGGTGGGTCCATGTGTGGTCTCTGAAGAAAACACACATGCAATGACTCTGGTTGTTGTTAGTAGTAAGAGCACACATGAAATCACACTTGTGGATCCATAGGTGGATTGTGAAAAGAGCACACATGCAATGACACTGGTGGATCCATATGTGGTATGTGAAAAGAACACACATGCAATGACTCTGGTTGTTATTAGTAAAAAGAACACACATGCAATGACAATGGTGGATCCATGTGCGGTCTCTGAAGAGAACACACATTTCAATGACACTGGTGGATCCATATGTGGTATGTGGAAAGAACACACATGAAATGACTCCAGTTGTGGTATGTGAAAAGAACACACATGCAATGACACTGGTATATCCATGTGTGGTCTCTGAAGAGAACACACATCCAATGACTCTAGCTGTGGTTAGTAAGAAGAGCACACATTTCAATGACACTGGTGGATCCATATGTGGTATGTGAAAAGAACACACATGCAATGACTCCAGTAGTTGTTAGTAAAAAGAACACACATGCAATGACACTGGTGGATCCATGTGTGGTCTCTGAAGAGAACACACATTATAATGACACTGGTAGATTCATATGTGGTATGTGAAAAGAACACACATGCAATGACTCTGGTTGTTGTTAGTAAAAAGAAAACACATGCAATGACACTGGTGGATCCATGTGTGGTCTTTGAAGAGAACATACATGCAATGACACTGGTGGATCCATATGTGGTATGTGAAAAGAACACACATGAAATGGCTCTAGTTGTGGTATGTGAAAAGAACACACATGCAATGACACTGGTGGATCCATGTGTGGTCTCTGAAGAGTACACACATCCAATGACTCTAGTTGTTGTTAGTAAAAAGAGCACACATTTCAATGACACTGGTGGATCCATATGTGGTATGTGAAAAGAACACACATGAAATGACTCCAGTTGTGGTACGTGAAAAGAACACACATGCAATGACACTAGTGGATCCATGTGTGGTCTCTGAAGAGAACACACATCTAATGACACTGGCTGTTGTTATTAAGAAGAGCACACATTTCAATGACACTACTGGATCCATATGTGGTATGTGAAAATAACACACATGCAATGACACTGGTGGATCCATGTGTGGTCTTTGAAGAGAACACACATTTCAATGACACTGGTGGATCCATATGTGGTATGTGAAAAAAAACACATGCAATAACTCCAGTTGTTGTTAGTAAAAAGAACACACATGCAATGACACCGATGGATCCATGTGTGGTCTCTGAAGAGAACACACATTTCAGTGACACTGGTTGTTGTTAGTAAAAAGATGTTGGGGATCGGTGCGGAAAACAAAACATTTCCTATGAAGAAACCCCAGAAACTGCCTAGGATCTATCTATGTAGTAATGCGGTAATGGCCGGAGCGTAAAGAATACATACCCTAGTAGACCGTATGCGGTTAACGTTCCGTGCGGAACGTGGTTGATGTAGTCATACTCGAAGCCCCGACCTCAAGGTCGTGAAGCTCCTCGCAGGTCACCCCTTTCTCCTTCTTGATCTTCATCATCTTCATCGTGCAATAACTCCGGCTCACGACATTTAAGTGCCCCAAGTGTTGCGCCTCGTGTCTTCGTACACATCCGGTGCACAATGAGACCTCCGGCTCCCCGATCCCGCCGGGAGTGCGGAAGTTGATATCCGGCTAGGAATCCCTGCAGCGCAACGGCGTACTGCCGGTGTGCCTCGATCGCACAACCCAGACTTGGGGCCATGGTCACAAGGTATAGAGAGAGGGAGGAGGAGAAAGTCAACCAAAGGACTTCTCCAAATATTGGTGTGTTTCATCCCACCCATGGGCACCCCTTTATATAGGGGAAGGGGGTGTGCCCTCCCCTTTGGGTTTCCCATGTGGGACTAAACAAGGGAGAGAGGGGGGAGGTGCATGGGCCTCATGGGCCGCCGGCCAGGGGTGGGCCCCACCCGGCGCACAGCCCTAGGCTGGTCGGGTGGGCCCCCTTGAGGCGCCTGGGCCTTGGCCCTTTGGCCCTTGGCCCTTTGGCCCTTGGCCCTTCCCTCCTCCGGTTTTCCCTCATGGGCCTTTATTCACTAGCAAGTTAGGCCCATTAGTAGAATAACCCTTCAAACTAGATTTTAATATTATATTTAATATTAATTACACTAATTAATATGCAAATACATATTACAAAATCTGTCTTGACCCAAAACAGCTTTCGGTTCCCTTTCGATTTCCTCCGAACGACTTTGGATCTTTCCCGGAATGATTCCGGTCCTTTATTCTTTATCCGAACAACTTCGGATCTCTCTGCGGAAAAATTCCGTATTTCTCTCTTTCTCTACTGTGATTCCATCTTACGAATTATCGCTCTCATCGTACCCTTAAGTGTATCCTCTCACGGCTTGGGAATGCTCTAGACATGATATGTATCAATGATCAATAGAGGGACCAGGGATATCCATGTGACCCCTATGCATTCCTGATGACAATGTCGTTTGAACCGTCTAAATATAGCATCCTCTTCCTTTTGTTTCTTGATACAACTTGTCCGAGATCCGATCATTGGTATCCCATACCTTGTTCAATCTCGTTCACAACAAGTTCTATTTTTTTGTTACCGCGATATTACATCCCTGTGACCTAGTCACATGTTGCAACATTTATAGATGTAATCTCACCAAGTCAGCCATATGTATCTTTACCCGTCATGTGGGTGAACAAATCCCGGTCTTGCAGTCACATGTCACCTACTGTTCCTTCGGAATACCCAACGTACACCTTTATGGCCACCGTATTACAAGATGAGGGTTGATGCAGTCTAAGCAGCCTAGGGAAATAGTGAGTAATATGAGCTCATGGTCTAAGGAGAAGGATTCTAGGTATAGCTATTGCAACAATGAACTATATTACTTGATCGTGTTGCAATCCTTCGAGGAATGTCCAACCACATCATTCTCCAATGATATGATCTCGTTGTCAGTCGGCATAAATGCCCATGATCTTGAAACCCAGATCATCTTCGTGACCAACGAACTAGTATGAATAGAGGCTTGGTCGTTTCATACCACACCTGTACCAATGTTTCTACTTGGCACAGTTATAGCACAATATGAAACTATTATAAACTAATTAAGATATGACAATAAAAACCTATTTATTATTTGCCTCTAGGGCATATCTCCTTCAGTCTCCCACTTGCACTAGAGTACAAATAAACCAGCTCGCATTTTACTTGTATAAACCATATACCATATGCGTTTACAGATTATGCATGCTCATGGGAAACGTCATGTCCATGTTCTGTTTTACCAGATCATTATGTCTTTTGCAAATCGTTAATGTCTTCCTAACTTTTACATTCACACCATAATCGTATAATGGGTCGAAGTATTTGTTTGGCGACAAAGTGAGACTTTGTTTCTAGTGTTTATAATGACGGCTGTTTTCACCGTTGTCATCTAAACTTCAAAACACACTTTGCTATCCTTTGTGTATATACTATAATCATGGCAGCAGAATGAGACCAGATTCCAAGAGCTTACAGTGATGTTAGATCAACCTCGAGGGCTTTCTCATGGCCACTGGGCCCTGGGAAACATCATTCTACGTTAAAAGCGAACTAGCCCCGCCATAACATTATACATCACATCGGAAGTAGCCTTTATACTTCTATATCTATGTAGATCCTAGTGCATGGAATGCATCTATGCCACTTACATTGCTTCTTACCATTTATGTACAAACTTAATTCTGGTTCAGTGATCAACTCATGAATCACTTGAAGACACGTTCTTACAGTTAATACTTTGTCCTACCAACCAGAACTTCGGGTCACATTATGTCGAGTATACAACGTGGTTATATGGAAGAACCTATGACTGAGGCATAGGAGATGCAATGCATCTCTTTCTTTCAACCATAGTTGCAATACTCAATGCTTCATACAGTAAGAACTTCTTTCGTACCTTGTTCTATTCTGAACTTCTTCAGGACATTCTGAACATCTTTCAGAATCAAGTCCAGGAAGCATTCGACATTCAATGTTTATTAAACTCACCAATCTATCTTGATAGATTTTATTGTTTAATAACTTCAACTTCATCCTAACTTAAACACCAATCACATCATTCACATATGTCGTCCACATATCACAAAATGATTTCACGCTCCCACTCAAATATGACGTTCATGTTTGAGATCCAAGGATTTCACTTAGCTCCCACTCAAAATATGTCAACAACTATATTATGAATTAGCCAAGCTGATTTGCTCCCACTCAAATCTAGGTCCTCTCGATAATCTTGGACATTCCAAAATTCCTTGATCATAATCAAATCGAGAATTCCACTAACGAGATTTCAATGACTATTCATTTCTCGTACTTAGGTCCATCACGCTTCTTTGTATTTCGTAGGTATGTCTTGTTCAAAACATGACAAGTGAATCAACTATAATTCCACAAACTTGTAGAATATATAGTTGAATCCTACTTTCTCTAGTAAAAGTATTCACTAAAACTTTATGATCATTATCAATAGTTTCTCCTCTATTTGCAGAGTTTGGATTCACGAAACAAATTTCGTAGCGCCACTCAACGATCCGGAGGCAAGGTCAAGTACCTTGTTTTGATCTTTTACTTTCTTCCACCTGTATCTTCATCAAGACACGTCAAATTTGGACAACCACAAGTTTGCCCCTTTGTGGAAGATGCATTCATAGCTTCCTAAGAATGCTCTACAAAGACTTGTTTATTCGCCATGATTTCGACTTATCGAAATATCCAGAAACTCGAACGTGCCATAACACTTATGGTGTTGTTTCCACGAATCTTTAGATGTTCCTTTGTATTTCAAATGAGTGTTTATTTATTTTTGATCTCTAACTCTAAACGACAACTATAACCCCGATAAGAGATAATATGTATCTAATACATAATGATTATGATGTTTAGATATTTCAACAAAGTTTGAATTCATCCAATTATCATAATTTGTGAAACATCTTTCACAAGTTCCTTTTATGCTAAACTTAACTTGAATACTTTAGTCATGTCGATCAAATCGAAGAGACTTGTTAATTCAATTAATTCAATATCACATTTAGTTATGAACTCATTTGAACAATTCAAATCATTTCAAACTTCATGTTTTATTAAGTAAATACACTTATTTACTTAAGTCCACAATAAATGATTTCCACTACTTGTTGAAAATATGATACATCATTATGTATAAGTTTCAACATTTCTTCGCATATCACCATTTTACCAGAATGCGGAGTTTTAGTCATTCTGCCTAAGAGGCATGGTTTTGCAAAGTCTCTAGATTAAGTATCTAGGACCCCGATCTTTCATAAAGAACATGCAATAACCAAAATGACTTAAACTGTAGTGTCTTTTCATTATTAAGCTTTGGATATCTTTTAGCATTCTAATCCTTTATAAATGTTTAAACTATTATCATTAACATAGTGATGAGAATAACTTATTTGTAATCGTAATGTGACCATAAGGTATTGTTCATAAGAATAGTACAAACTGGTTTGTAACTTGTTCATATGAATAATCATCTCGCCATAAGCAAGACACACATAGAAGGGTTACAAATTTATATTGAAGTCCACTAATCCAAATGACAAACTTTGAGGAAAGTGGTGATGTCGGCCATCAACTGTTTTGCTTGGCGTCATCAAGTCTCATTGCCTCAAATCCAGCAATTCTCAAGCAGATCATCTTGTTTTCACAAAACGGGACAAGAATCAAATACTTTGCAAACTGCAACGAGTTTTGCAAGAACCACATTTATAATTTTGTATATCTAACATATACCTTTTCATCAATGACCTCCATTGCAATCAAGCCCTTCTAAGGGTTCTCAACTCCAATGCAAGATCGCTAAGTGTTTTTCCAAACATTCTGGAGTCATCGATTTATCTCCTAATGGTTATTGTGTCAAGAAGAGAAGATCACCTTTTACGAGGATATCCCTTAGGCGTGGGTATTAATCTATGAAGTTGGACCCTTTTGCTAAGTTCCAAATTAAGCAATATATTCCCATGGTCGCAAAGGACCTCAATGGGATAGGCTAAGGTCTACTAAGATATTTGCAAATAGACATCTAGACTAAGTTTATAATAAGAGATCAATTTATAATTGGTCTCCACTAAAACGGTCATCCCCTGGACAACTTTAGTGATCGCATGATCCCTATCCTCTGCACCTCCCCCGTGTTACACAGCCATCAGTGCATTATCAAAGGTAGACATTCACTGATGCCAATCACATCATCCATGTGACCCATGCTCGATCTTTTGATCTCTTGTGTTCCGAGGCTACGCTTCTATAGCGTGCTAGGCTCGCCAAATCTAACTTGTGTGTATTCGATGTGCAACATGGCTTACACCCACTGTATGCGAATGTAGATATGTCTGACACCCAGGCCTGTAACCCTGGATCGCCTCATACCGAAGAACTTTCTTGGTGGTGCACACACAAGGGGAACACGGAACATTGGAATTAAATAGGGATTATCTTATTTGCTACCGTTGAGTATCTAAATACTAGCACGCGATAAGATGTAAAAGCTGGTATCAACATCATATGTCTAATGTGATATGATATGGTCTTTCTTGCGCCTTGATCTCCATCGAGCGCTCCGGCATGATCTCCATCATGCCCTTGGTTTGACGCAAAGTCCACGACGCCTCCACCAGGTCGTCCATCGGAACGATGACTATTACTATACTACTTAGCAACAGAAAAGTAAACTACTTTACCTTCGTATCGACCAATGCCATATCATAATCACATGCCCCCTGCAAAATAAAGTTAGACGCCTCTACTTTATCTATTGCAAGTTTTACGTGGTTGTTAGGGCTTTCGTACTAGAACCGTTTCTAAACTATGTACTTTCCAACTACAACATGGATCCAATAGTTGTCTCTACTACACCCCTTTCGGGGCCCTCCGTTGTAAATGCTATATCAACTATTGAATGAGAGACAGACATCCGCTAGCCACTTATACGGTACACGCCGTATGTTGAGCGTGGAACCAGTCTCGCGTATGAATACACGTAAGGTTGGTCCGGGCCGCTTCATCAAACAATACCGCGATATAAACAAGTACACATTAGAGGGTAACAACTAAGGGATCAATGCCCGCACAATACTTGTGCGTACTGGCCGTATAGCACTCCTACGCATAGATCGGCTCTGATACCACTGTTGGGCATTGGTGCGGAAAAACAATTCCTACAAAGAAACCCCAGAACCTGCCTAGGATCTATCTATGTAGTAATGCGGTAATGGCCGGAGCATAGAGAATACATACCCTTGTAGACCGTACGCGGTTAACGTTCCGCGGGGAACGTGGTTGATGTAGTCGTACTCGAAGTCGACCTCAAGGTCGTGAAGCTCCTCCCAGGTCACCCTTGCTCCTTCTTGATCTTCATCATCTTCATCGTGCAACAGCTCCGGCTCACGACATTTAAGCGCCCCAAGTGTTGCGCCTCGTGTCTTCATACACATCCGGTGCATGATGAGACCTCTGGCTCCCTGATCCCGCCGGGAGTGCGGAAGTTGATATCCGGCTAGGAATCCCTGCAGCGCAACGGCGTACTGCAAGTGTGCCTCGATCGCACAGCCCAGACTTGGGGCTATGGTCATAAGGTATAGAGAGAGGGAGGAGGACAAAGTCAACCAACGGACTTCTCCAAATATTGGTTTGTTTCATCCCACCCATGGGCACCCCTTTATATGGGGGAAGGGGGTGTGCCCTCCCCTTTGAGTTTCCCATGTGGGACTAAACAAGGGAGAGAGGGGGGAGGCGCATGGGCCTCATCGGCCTCTGGCCAGGGGTGGGCCCCACCCCGCGCACAGGCCTAGGCTGGCCGGGTGGGCCCCCTTGAGGCGCCTGGGCCTTGGCCCTTCCTGATACATTGCAAATGTATCTATAATTTTTGATGTTCCATTCTTGGTTTTATCTACTTTCTTGTGCTTTGTTCCAACTTTGGAGTACTTTTCATATGATTTCTTGGACTAACCTATTAACAAGATGCCACAGTGCCACTTGCCTGTTTTCTACTGTTTTTGGTTCCAGAAAGTCAGAAAATGAATATTCTCGGAATTGGACGGGACAAAAGCCAAAGTTGATATTTTCCCGGAAGACTCACGGAGCCAGAAGGAGAGTCGAAGAGGGGCCACAGGGTGGCCACACCTCCCCCTTGGCACGGGCCAGCCTAGGCCGCGCCAGGGCATGGTGTGGGCCCCCTGGCTGGCCACCGACCTTGTCTCCTTCACCTATAAGAGCCTCCCGATACCAAAACCCTAGACCATCAATCAGAAATCCACGAAAAGTTCCACAGCGCCGCCGCCACCGAAGGGGGGATTTAGGGGACAGAAAGTCTCTGTTCTGGTACCCTGCCGGGACGGGGAAGTACCCCTGGAACCATCTCCATCGATCTCCACCACCATCTCCATCGCCGTTGCTGATTCCCATGATGAGGAGGGAGTAGTTCTCTCTCGGGGCCAAGGGTTCTACCGGTAGCTATGTGTTCATCTCTCTCTCTATGCATGATCATATTATGATCATGAGCTTGTAATCTATAGATCTACATTGCTACTCAAGTGCTTTAATAGATCTCTGATCTCCCCATGTGTGTGAAAGTGACAGCGTGCTCACCATGGTGGCACTTAGGCTAGAGATTACAAATACTTGTTATGAGTTATATTTGGAGTTGGATGTTTCTATGAAATTGTGGTGTTTGTTGGACTCGTCTAGTACTCAAGGTGACAGTGTGGGGTTTTCTAGATGGGAAAGGCTTACTTTGAGGTGTGTTGTTATAGCCCTACCATCGATTAGAGTGTCCAACCGGAGAGTAGTTAAGAGTAGTATCATAAAGAGAAGATATTTATATGAGAGTGTTCACTAGTGAAAGTATGATCCCTAGGCCTTGTTTCTAAGCATTGAAACACCGTTTGCTACTAGATCTGTTACATGTTTGCTTGCTTCTACCTTTATTTCAGTTTGCCTTTAGTCTCTTCCACGCCATCAAGTTATTTTCTATCACCGTTACTGCTTGTATTTCACTATCTCTTCGCCGAACTAGTGCACCTATACACCTGACAAGTGTATTGGGTGTGTTGGGGACACAAGAGACTTCTTGTATCTTGATTGCAGGGTTGCTTGAGAGGGGATACCTTTGACCACTTCCTCCCCGAGTTCGATAAACCTTGGGTGATCCATTTAAGGGAAAACTTGCTACTGTTCTACAAACCTCTGCACTTGGAGGCCCAACAACTGTCTATAAGAATATAAGTGCGTAGACATCAAGCTATTTTCTACGCCGTTGTCGGGAGGTAAGGTAAAAGGTATTCACACCGGAGGATTAAAGAAAAAGAACCTCCCACGGCAAATGACTATTTTCTGGTGTGAGTACACGAAGTTATGTCCTTTAGATTCTGCAATTTTGTATTTTTGTTTCTTGTTTTCACTAGTTAGGCTTAATGGAAAACAACAAAAATATTAGAGAGCTTTATAGTATTTATCTTGAGTTAGGACATGAAGTGTTTGAAGAGAAAATTAAAAAACCTATGGACATTTATTTGCATGCTAATAGCAATGTTGTTAGTATGAATTCTTTGGACACCATTATTGCTAATGCTATGGAAAGTCTAAGCTTGGGGAAGCTAATTTTTATGAAAATGATCTTTTTAGTCCCCCAGCTTTGGAAGATAGCTATTCTATTGCTTATGATGATACAAAACCTCCAATATATGATGAATACAATGATGAATATGATATTTTCAGTCCACCTACTATTGAGGAGGAAATTAATTATGATTACAATATGCCTCCTATATTTGATAATTATGGTGATGAAAATAATAATGATAGCTATTTTGTTGAATTTTCTCCCACTAAAATCAATAAGAATGACTATGTTTATGTGGAGAGTATTCATTCTTTTATGCCTGTGGCTCATGATAATAATGTTTTATGTGATAGTTATATTGAAAATTTTATTCATGATTCTACTGAAAGTTATTATGAGAGAGGGAAACATGGTTTTATGCATCTCAATAAAATTAAGTTTCCCCTCTTTATGTTGAAAGTCTTGAAGTTGCGCTTGTTTTGTTTTACTATGCTTGTTGCTTTGTGCTTTCATGACTTGTTTATTTACAAGATTTCTATGCATAGGAAGTGGGTTAGACTTAAATGTGTTTTGAATTTGCTTCTTGATGCTCTCTTTTACTTCAATCCATATTTCTTATGTGACCATCTTCTCAAACTATCATGCCTAACTTAAAGGCGTTAAAGAAAAGTACTTATTAGGGGATAACCCAAGAGTTTTAGATGAGTCTTGGAAGTTATTAGCTCTGTAATAACCACTCCTTATCCTTTTTATTTGCTTTTTGTGCCAAGAGTAACCTCTGATGAGAGAAAAGTAATGATTGGGAAAGTTGTTGTCCCGAAACAGATTTTTGTGCTTCACCGTAAAAATTTGTGTAAAATCTCAGAACGTATTTTTGAGGCGTGAATTTTTGTGCTTCTGCCCCAGGTTGTTATCTAACTTTCATTAGTTAAACACTTTTTGATTTGAGTAACAGAAGGTCTTAGAAAAAATTCGTATTTACCTGCTGGTCTGTTTTGACAGATTTCTGCCATTTTCCGCATTTGCTTCTTGTTGATTCCTTCTTGAGTTCTTTTGGGGAATTGCGCTTTTTGAGGGAGGTGCTACAGTAGCTAGTGTTCTAATGGAAGTTTATTTGGTGTTGGAACTGAACCTTAAGACTTATTTATCTTGAGTGCACTAATGTTGCTAATAAAGATTGTGTGAAGTTTTGTATGAAGGAAAATTTTCAGGTGTATGGAAGGAATGAGTAATGAGATGAAGGATGGACTAAAGCTCAAGATTGGGGATGCCACGCGTGTCACCCCAAGAAATATCCAAAAAGTACAAGCGTCAAAGCTTGGGGATGCCCAAGGCATCCCCTTCTTCATCAATAAAAATCCCAGGTTTCTTCCAAACGCTTCATTTTTATTGTTTCATGCACAGTTGTGTTTTTCTTGGAGCGTCTTCTTTTTCTTTTTTGTTTTGGTTTTCGTTTTCTTTGGTTTGCTTAGTTTTCTGAATAAATTGGTTAGACCCCCTCCTTCATACTTTGGTTTGCAAATAGTTTGGTTTGGTTTGGAAAAGAGTAGGAAAGTTCATGCTTATGTGGTAAAAAGAGCTCGTTTTTGACTGTGGCCTATGCTTTGTCATGCCATGCTTGATATTGTTTTGGCTTTATGCTTAGTATTCTTTGCTGTAGCATGACTTGTTATAAACAATTGAGATTTCTTAATGTGCCTTGGATGAATCATGCGTTGTTTTAGCATATTAAAGCATAGTATAGTGGTATTCTCCTTTGATGCTTTATTTGGGTTGACTTGGCGCATGCTCACACCATGTTATGACTATCTCAAGTCACCTTAGCCTTTATGATCCTTTAGTTTTCAACTTTTAGTATCACTTTATGCTTTGATCCATGATGTTTTGTCGCTCTGCATGATTATGGCCATTATTGCTCTCTTAGTTTGTCGCTCCCAGTCTTTTGCTAGCCTCCACCACCAAGTATGAGTTCCACTCATGCATCCAACTCCCTAAACCAAGTTATTCCAAAGAGTCCACCATACCTACCTACTAGATTATGCTATTCCAAGTATATTCATGCTTTTGTTTACCTTCCAAATTAAACTTGTTATGAGAAAACTAGTGATTAAAGCTCTTACGAACTTGATGGCACACTTTACTTTTCTTGCCCTTAATAAACTTGAACCATTGGGTCCTTCTTTGTTGCATATATGCTTGCGCTTTATAAATTGAAATTAGCAGAACCATGTATCATGGGGAACGCTTTCAACATTGCACTTGTACTCTATACCCCGTTGATATCATGTTCTTTTGCTTACGGATCTTGGTGGTGTGAAATAAAAGTGGAACTTGTAAGATCATGGAGTTTGTATGTGTGTTAGAGAAACGTCTGGGCCGCTAGCCTAAGCCATGCCTAATCATGGTGGAAACTTGCAGCATCACCATAATGAGCACTCTATGAAGCATCCTCAATAAAAACCTATGCAAATAGCAAATAAAAAGATCGCTGAGATGCTCATTGTCTGCTTGCCTTGTCATTTTGATTATGGGATAGCTCCTGTATCATGTGCAAGGGGTACCCCGTTGGTGGTTCTTTATGATACATATGTACTTACAATGACAAGAGGTTACTTGTGACTAAAGTTGAGTAGCATGAGGTTCCGTCTTCGTAAGTAAGGGGCATGAGATTTCAGTTTATAAGTTGTCAAGCATATCCTCTTAGTTGTGTCACTTTAACCTTAATCACTTCAAGATGCTTATGATAGGGGCAATGAGAGCTGAAAGCTATAAGTACCATAATTTTTTGAAGCTCTTTATAAGACTTGAATCCCAACTTCCTTTTACAAAGGCCTTTCTTCCACCATTACATTGAGTCTCCACCTTCTATCTTTATGCACCTACTTTGAGAGCATAGTGGCCATTCTTAGTTCTATGTGCATTGTCCCAAGACTAGTTGATTGATGCATACTTTGATATTGCTTGTTTTAAACTATTGTATCTAGTCACTCTTATGAAGTTTGAAGGTGTCCTATGCATTTATATTTGCTACTCTATTGAGGGACAAGCTGAATACTATTATGCTATGTTTTCTTTATGTGAAACAAACAAACATCTTGCAAAGCATTGTTATTCATGAATCTTTTGTTTGTGCCTTTTCATGTTGCATCATAGTATCTTTGTCTTATTGCTAGAACTTTGTCTTTCATGTTATGATTGAAGTACTATGATCCCAGCTTTGAATGTTTTACAAATACTTTGATCAAGTCTTTGATGGTGCATGTCACCTCAAAAATTATTCTTTCTTTTTATCACTTACCTACTCAAGGACGAGCAGGAGTTAAGCTTGGGGATGTTTATACATTGCAAATGCATCTATAATTTTTGATGTTCCATGCTTGGTTTTATCTACTTTCTTGTGTTTTGTTCCAACTTTGGAGTACTTTTCATATGATTTCTTGGACTAACCTATTAACAAGATGCCACAGTGCCAGTTGCCCGTTTTCTGCTATTTTTGGTTTCCAGAAAGTCAGAAAATGAATATTCTCTGAATTGGATGGGACAAAAGCCAAAGTTGATATTTTCCAGGAAGACTCACGGAGCCAGAAGGAGTGTCGGAGAGGGGCCACAGGCTGGCCACACCCCCCTTGGCGCGGGCCAGCCTAGGCCGTGCTAGGGCATGGTGTGGGCCCCCTGGCTGGCCACTGACCTTGTCTCCTCCGCCTATAAGAGCCTCCCGATACCAAAACCCTAGACCGTCAATCAGAAATCCACAAAAAGTTCCGCAGCGCCGCCGCCACCAAAGGGGAGATTCGGGGGACAGAAAGTCTCTGTTCCAGCACCCTGCCGGGACCGGGAAGTGCCCCCGGAGCCATCTCCATCGATCTCCAGCACCATCTCCATCGCCGTTGCTGATTCCCATGATGAGGAGGGAGTAGTTCTCTCTCGGGGCTAAGGGTTCTACCGGTAGCTATGTGTTCATCTCTCTCTATACATGATCATATTGTGATCATGAGCTTGTAATATATAGATCTACCTTGCTACTCAAGTGCTTTAATAGATCTCTGCTCTCCCCATGTGTGTGAAAGTGACAGCGTGCTCACCATGGTGGCACTTAGGCTAGAGATTACAAATACTTGTTATGAGTTATATTTGGAGTTGGATGTTTCTATGAAATTGTGGTGTTTGTTGGACTCGTTTAGTACTCAAGGTGACAGTGTGGGGTTTTCTAGATGGGAAAGGTTACTTTGAGGTGTGCGTTATAGCCCTACCATCGATTAGAGTGTCCAACCGAAGAGTAGTTAAGAGTAGTATCATAAAGAGAAGATATTTATATGAGAGTGTTCACTAGTGAAAGTATGATCCCTAGGCCTTGTTTATAAGCATTGAAACACCGTTTGCTACTAGATATGTTACATGTTTGCTTGCTTCTATCTTTATTTCAGTTTTCCTTTAGTCTCTTCCACGCCATCAAGTTATTTTCTATCACCGTTACCACTTGTATTTCACTATCTCTTCGCCGAACTAGTGCACCTATACACCTGACAAGTGTATTGGGTGTGTTGGGGACACAAGAGACTTCTTGTATCTTGATTGCAGGGTTGCTTGAGAGGGTATACCTTTGACCACTTCCTCCCGGAGTTCGATAAACCTTGGGTGATCCACTTAAGGGAAAACTTGCTGCTGTTCTACAAACCTCTGCACTTGGAGGCCCAACAACTGTCTACAAGAATAGAAGTGCGTAGACATCACTTCCCTCCTCCGGTTTTCCCTCATGGGACTTTATTCACTAGGAAGTTTGGCCCATTAGTAGAATAACCCTTCAAATTAGATTTTAAAATTATATTTAATATTAATTACACTAATTAATATGCAAATACATATTAAAAAATCCGTCTTGACCCGAAACACCTTTCGGTTCCCTTTTGATTTCCTCCGAATGACTTCGGATCTTTCCCGGAATGATTCTGGTCCTTTATTCTTTCTCCGAACAACTTCGGATCTCTCTGCGGAACAATTCTGGATTTCTCTCTTTCTCTACTGTGATTCCATCTTACGAATGATCGCTCTCATCGTACCCTTAAGTGTATCCTCTCGTGGCTCGGGAATGCTCTAGACATGATCTGTATCAATGATCAATAGAGGGACCAGGGATATCCATGTGACCCCTATGCATTCATGATGACAATGTCGTTTGAACCGTCTAAATGTAGCATCCTCTTCCTTTTGTTTCTCGATACAACTTGTCCAAGATCCGATCATTGGTATCCCATACCTTGTTCAATCTCGTTCACAACAAGTTCTATTTTCTTGTTACCGTGATATTACATCCCCGTGACCTAGTCACATGTTGCAACATTTATAGATGTAATCTCACCAAGTCGGCCGTATGTATCTTTACCCGTCATGTGGGTGAACAAATCCCGGTCTTGTAGTCACATGTCATCTACTGTTCCTTTGGAAGACCCAACGTACACCTTTATGGCCACCATATTACCAGATGACGGTTGATGCAGTCTAAGCAGCCTAGGGAAACAGTGAGTAATATGAGCTCACGGTCTAAGGAGAAGGAGTCTAGGTATAGCTGTTGCAACAATGAACTATATGACTTGATCGTGTTGTAATCCTTCGAGGAATGTCCAACCACATCATTCTCCAATGATATGATCTCGTTGTCAGTCGGCATTAATGCCCATGATCTTGAAACCCAGATCATCTTCGTGACCAACGAACTAGTATGAATAGAGGCTACTAGGGACTTGGTTGTTTCATACCACACCTGTACCAATGTTTCTACTTGTCACAGTTATAGCACAATATCAAACTAATATAAACTAATTGAGATATGACAATAAAAACCTATTTATTATTTGCCTCTAGGGCATATCTCCTTCAAAAGAGCACACATGCAATAACACTGGTGGATCCATAGGTGGATTGTGAAAAGAGCGCACATGCAATGACACTGGTGCATCCATATGTGGTATGTGAAAAGAACACACATGTGATTACTCTGGTTGTTGTTAGTAAAAAGAACACATATGCATTGACACTAGTGGATCCATAGGTGGATTGTGAAAAGAGCACACATTTCAATGACACTGGTGGATCCATATGTGGTATGTGAAAAGAACACACATGCAATGACTACAGTTGTTGTTAGTAAAAATAACACACATGCAATGACACTGGTGGATCCATGTGTGGTCTCTGAAGAGAACACACATGCAATGACAATGGTGGATCCATATGTGGTATGTGAAAAGAACACACATGAAATGACGTTGGTTGTTGTTAGTAAAAAGAACACACATGCAATGACACTGGTGGATCCATATGTGGTATGTGAAAAGAACACACATGAAATGACGCTGGTTGTTGTTAGTAAAAAGAACACACATGCAATGACACTGGTGGATCCATGTGTGGTCTCTGTAGAGAACACACATGCAATGACACTGGTTGTTGTAAGTAAAAAGAACACACATGCAATGACACTGGGGGATCCATAGGTGGATTGTGAAAAGAAAACACACATTTCAATGACACTGGTGGATCCATATGTGGTATGTGAAAAGAACACACATGCAATGACTCTGG
This sequence comes from Avena eriantha, assembly GCA_910589775.1. Classification (NCBI taxonomy): domain Eukaryota; kingdom Viridiplantae; phylum Streptophyta; class Magnoliopsida; order Poales; family Poaceae; genus Avena; species Avena eriantha. The sequence continues at coordinate 39,515,035 of OU342740.1, forward strand.
TTGTTGTTAGTAAAAAGAACACACATGCAATGACACTGGTGGATCCATGTGTGGTCTCTGAAGAGAACACACATCCAATGACACTGGCTATTGTTAGTAAGAAGAGCACACATTTCAATGACACTGGTGGATCCATATGTCGTATGTGAAAATAACACACATGCAATGACTCTAGTTGTTGTTAGTAAAAAGAACACACATGCAATGACACTGGTGGATCCATGTGTGGTCTCTGAAGAGAACACACATTTCAATGACACTGGTGGATCCATATGTGGTATGTGAAAAGAACACACATGAAATGACTATAGTTGTGGTATGTGAAAAGAACACACATGCAATGACACTGGTGGATCCATGTGTGGTCTTTGAAGAGAACACACAACCAATGACTATGGTTGTTGTTAGTAAAAAGAGCACACATTTCAATGACACGGGTGGATCCATATGTGGTATGTGAAAAGAACACACATGAAATGACTCCAATTGTGGTATGTGAAAAGAACACACATGCAGTGACACTGGTGGATCCATGTGTGGTCTCTGAAGAGAACACACATCCAATGACACTGGTTGTTGTTAGTAAGAAGAGCACACATTTCAATGACACTGGTGGATCCATATGTGGTATGTGAAAAGAACACACATGCAATGACTCTAGTTGTTGTTAATAAAAAGAACACACATGCAATGGCACTGGTGGATCCATGTGTGGTCTCTGAAGAGAACACACATTTCAATGACACTGGTGGATCCATATGTGGTATGTGAAAACAACACACATGAAATGACTCTGGTTGTTGTTAGTAAAAAGAACACACATGCAATGACACTGGTGGATCCATGTGTGCTCTCTGAAGAGAACACACATGCAATGACTCTGGTTGTTGTTAGTAAAAAGAGCACACATGCAATGACACTGGTGGATCCATAGGTGGATTGTGAAAAGAGCACATATGCAATGACACTGGTGGATCCATATGTGGTATTAAAAAGAACACACATGCAGTGACTCTGGTTGTTGTTAGTAAAAAGAACACACATGCAATGACACTGGTGGATCCATGTGTGGTCTGTGAAGAGAACACACATTTCAATGACACTGGTGGATCCATAGGCGGATTGTGAAAAGAGATTTGCCCTCTCTCTCAGTCACAAATCTCACAAAAGCCCAAATGTGTGGAGATCCCAAACATGTGCTCACTCTGGGTGCTATGCCCTGATTGGCTGATACAAATGTCACGCGGATCGTCTCCACCAACCGTCGATCCTATGTGATCCAACGGGCAGGATAAACCCTCCCTTCTCTACTTTTTTTATGCATGGTCAATCCGTGCCACCTCTCTATCCGTGCCACCGATACTTTACCTCCATAAACAAGTGAAAATCCATCTATCTAACTAAAATAAATGGTCATATTTCAAAGAAGCCATGGTTCATCCTCATCTTCTTCAACGCCATGGTTCCTGTCATCTCCGCTGTCGGTGTCCTCCTCTGACGACTCGACACTGCCCCTTCCTCGAATAAGCACGCTATCTCCTCGTCGGAGTTCTCCTCCTCCACTTCATAGTTCCACGGGTCCACGTCACTCTCCTCCACTTCTGCCTCCAACTGATCGATGAACGCCTCCTCGTTGGCTAAGTCGGACTCAACCAGATAGCTATATCCTCTCTTCTTCTTGGTCATCTTCTCGTTCCTCTTCTTGTCCGTACTCACCATTGCAACACGCACCCCCGTCCTGCTTTGCGTTTGCCGACACTGCAGGTACCCCATGCTCCTCCTACGTGGCCGGTACGAGCTTCGACGTTGTGATTCCTCGAGTGCTGATGTCGATGGATCCTGGCACGGTCGGACACGACGTGCTGCCTTAGTAGGCGACTCGCGAGTGCGAACGATGCAGCGAAGAGCCGGGGACGCAGGACGGTCAGTGGACGGCTTGGACCTGCCATTGCCACGGAGAGGGGGCATTGTGCTCGAGGTAGTTGCTCTGAATGGTCGATGGCGGGTACACAGAGTTGGGTGCCGATCTGATCAAGGATGAGCAACGGTTTCGTGCGTCGTGTCCACGCATGCATTTGTCGATTATCAAAAAAGAAGAAGAAAGAAGTAATATCTCGCGTACTAAACATAATTTGATCACAAAAAAAGTGGCACGGCGTATTCTAGACTCGTAAATATCCCGTGCGTGCCTGTCACGTGGAGTTCGACGGAGTTCAGTGTGCCGACGTGATCGTGCAGCAGTTGCGCGCGGCATTGCCCCATAAACACGTGACACACGCACGCGGGATGTGCACGCTGATTCTCGTGATGACCACCCGGCTCGCACTCCCCTTATTATATACTGGATTTTGGGTGGTGCCGAATACCATCGAAGTGTCCATCGCAATAAAGACAAGTCCCATCGATTCTCTACCCCTGCCTCCCTGGCTTCTTTGAGAATGTAGACCGTACACGATGGTCTTGTATAATAGTACTAGTACTACTAGACCACGGCCTGTACTCCTTTTCTCTTCTCCCACACTAATCACTATCTCCTTCCTCCTGTCGCCGCCACCCTCACCCTGCAAGCCATGGCTCCACTGAGGAGGGGGAGAGGCCAGTCGACGATCCTCGCGGAGAAAAGGGAGAGAAATCGTCGCGAGGCACTTCTTGCTCTACCAGCCGCTCAAGCCCACCCTCTCATCGAGGCCCAATCTCCCTCGACAATGGCGCCGAATGTTCTAGCAGGCGAGGGCTCCTCCCGGTCCGTTCTTCTTGTTCTTCTTCTTCTCCATCTCCCTCTCCATCATGATCTTATTTAGCTTCTTCTTGTTTTTCTTCTTCTTGCTCTTCCTCTTCTACGTATTACAGGCCGGCCGTGGAGCCTGAAACCACCATGACGGAGGCGTTGCAGGTACCCGTTCAGCCTCATTCCATGTCTCAGCGAGGTAGCAAATCTCCACGCTATTATTTCTCCGAGTTGTGATGTGGATTTCTTAGATCTTGTCCGCCCCGCATAGGATTTTCTTCTTCTTTTGCGAGTTGTATTAGTTTTCATGAATATGACTGGATCTCTTGGTCTTTCCTTAATACTGTTGTTCATAGATTCACTATGCATTTTTTGTGATTAGGATTAGTTTATTGTGGTCATGAATAGATCTCTAGGTCCATTTTTTAACACTGCGGCCAATAGATTCAACGGAGATTTTTTTGATCTGTATTAGTATTCACCTAGGACCTGGAGTGTAATTATAGAATTCCTATTTCAATTAACATGAATGATGCAGCGATCGAAGGCCAAGTACCGTGACAAGGTGGCTGCGATCAGTTCCAAGATTGTCAACCAACATGAGCTTGCATGCTCCCACACCCAAGCTAATGAGAGCCTACACAAGCAATTATCTGTGCAGAAGGAGATCTCGCTAGATTTTGCATGTGACGTCGTTAGGATGCAGAAAGTGCTCGACCGTAACTTGAATAGGCAAGAACAGGCCATCAAGATAATCAACGAGCTCATGGAGGAGAAGAAGAATCTCGTGGAAAGGTGCATTCTCCTATAGGACGAAGTCAGCAAGGCACTCAGAGGACGCGTCGAGGACACCAAGTCTACCGTCTGAGCCTACCATGATAGGAACCGTTGCCTGGATGCAGTCAAGGAGATGAAGGCGGACATGAGCAGAGGGATCACCGTACTTGAGGGTGTTCGGAAAGAAAATGAGGAGCTAAGGGCATGTCTGGAGGCGTATCAGAGCAATGCCCAAGTCTGATTCCAGTTAGCGGGGACATGAATATCAGTTCGGCCTCCACTCCTTTTGTAATGTTTAGGGTTCAGGGAGCAATGCCCAAGTCTGCTTCCCATTATAGGGTGCAATAAGAATCCTAGGGCAACTCCTTGTCTATCTGGACATGTGTTGGTGTTCATGTTCATGAATGGACACCATGTGCTCTTTCCATTATGTATCTGGACATGGGTTTCTACATTATGAGTTTTCCACTCTCCCACTACTATTTGGTGATATTGGGAAAAACCCACCACACACTAAACTGCAGATAAATCTTAGTTGTCTTTGAAATTGAAATTATGACAGTGCCACTAGTCGATTCATAAAATGTTGATTAGTCCTAGATTGCTTCTTTCTTGAAATTATGACAGTTCCACTAGTCGATTCAGTTAATTATGGAAACTAACCAGCTTGTCCTGGTGAACTGAACAAACCATACTATGTATTTTTGTTGCAGGGAAAGAGGCGAAATATCGACCAGGACCTGGCGACCTGGCTAAATGACAAGATAGCAATCAAAAGGGAGAAGCGGAATTCCCAGAAACTGGCCTTTGACCAACTACGCGCTGAACTCACGGTCCTTTCTGACAAGTGCCAAAAATTGAAGGAGTTAAACGCCGGCTGGGCGAAGCTACATAGTGAAGGTCGCACCTCGGCTGGGAAGCAGACGGAGATCATGAAAGGGATCTTGAAGGAAAATCATATGGCTACGGACCAACTTCTCCAATCCGTGATGGAGCGCTAGAACCTACAGCTGAAGCACGACATAGTACTGAAGGAGCTGGCCAATCTTAGGGAGGAAAACAGGCAGCTCCGGGCCAGGCTCGCTTGAACACAACATATGTCTATTTAGTACTGAACTGCTAGGTTTATCCTCTGCAGTGGTGATTTTGTAAGCGTGAACTTAACTCTATGCACGATATGTGTGTTCGTCTGAAATTAGTTTGCTCAAGGATTGAGTTTGTCTTTGTTAGGAAAGCGCAACTGCAAGTCTTACAATTAACTAGTTTCAGGCATTGGCACAACATAAAATATTCATCTCGAATTTCCTTTATCCTCTATAGTTTGTCCTTGTTCACCCTCGCGCGCCTTCTTCAGTTCCTTCAACACATCTGCAATGCAGTACTCTAGCTTCTTCTTGTCTTCCCTGAGCTGATCCCTCTCCTTTTCTGCATTATGAATCAACAACCTATGACAATCCTGAAGCTTCTTTGTAGTTCCAACAACCAAGCTCCCATCGATTCCGTCAGTTAGCTCTGACTGCAAATTCTCGATTTCTTGTTCCGGCTCCTTATTTCGTACCGATAGCTTGTAATTTTTTCAGCTGCATCACTTACATCGGTAAATCTCCCCGACCTTTCCAACTCATACATCTCCCATAACTGTGCCAAACATTTCTTAAGTGCCTCTGGCCACTCAAGATCCACCCACTCTACTGCTTTACACACTGGGCCAACCTAAAAACACACACACTATAGTGTTATGAACATGCACGATACATTTTACTTCATGTCAAAGTTGCACATAATGTAAACAAACCTGATTTGTTAGCCCAAAATCCTTCTCCCAGTGTTACTGCCTTCGAATGCAACATATCTCCTCGTTTTAGCCCATGGTCACATGGCACTTCTCCATCGAGATCTAGGCCCTCCCATTCGGAGTCGTAGATTGATACATTGCAAATGTATCTATAATTTTTGATGTTCCATGCTTGGTTTTATCCACTTTCTTGTGTTTTGTCCACACTTTGGAGTACTTTTCATATGATTTCTTGGACTAACCTAATAACAAGAGCCACAGTGCCAGCTGCCTGTTTTCTGCTGTTTTTGGTTCCAGGAAAGTCAGAAAATGAATATTCTCGGAATTGGACGGGACAAAAGCCAAAGTGCCTATTTTTCCATAAGTCATCAGATGCCAGAATACGAGACGGAGAAGGGTTGGGGGCCGGCCACACCACCTGGCCGCGCGGCCAGGCCTGGCCTGCACCAGGGGTGGTCTGGCCGACCCCAGGACCCCCTCGGCCTCTCCTTCCGCCTATATATTACCCTCGGGACAAAAACCCTAAGTACCCGATCAAAAATCCACGAAAGAGTCTATAGCCGCCGTCATCTCCATCCCTTGATCGGGAGGGATCTGAAGCTCTTCCCGGCACCCTGCCGGAGAGGGGAATTCACCCTGGAGGCCTTCTTCATTATCATGCAAGCCTCTGGTGTGATGCGTGAGTAGTTCATATCTGGACTACAGATCCATGTAGTAGCTAGATGGCTAGTTCTCCTACTTTGTGCTTTCATGTCTAGATCTTGTGAGCTCTGTTCATGATCAAGATCATCTATTTGTAATTCTGCATGTTGTGTTTGCGGGGATCCAATGGATATTGAGATGCTATTTCAGATTGATTATTGATTCTATCATGTCTTTGTTATTTGTGATCTTGCATGCTTTCCGTTGTTAGTAGCTATCTTGGCCAAGTAGATGCTAGCAACTCCAAGAGGTAGTATTTATGCTCGATAGTGGGTTCATGCCTCTGGTAATCTGGGGAAGTGACAGAAATCTCTAAGGTACTAGATGTGTTGTTGCTACTAGGGAGAAAACAACAATCCTTTGTTCATAGAACAATCGTATTGTTTACGTTACACGCAATTCGTAAAGCAATAATCTGTTGCTTACAACTTAATACTGGCGGGGGGTCGGATGATAACCTGAAGGTGGATTATTAGTCATAGATGCAGTTGGATGGTGGTCTATGTATAATGTTGTAATGCCCAATCAAGTTCCAAAGGAGTCAAGATGATTAGTATATGCATGTATTGCTTTCTCGATGTTTGTCAATTGCCCCGCTGTAATTTGTTCACCCAGCATGTTATATATCTTAAGGAGAGCCACCTCTAGTGTACTATGGATCCTGGTCCTTTCTTTTACATACAATCTACAAACTGTTTACTGCTTTGTGTTTACTTTCTGCAAACTTTTACTTCCTTCCATTCGATACGTTTAATCCTTTGTTTTCAGCAAAACCGGTGAGATTGATAACCTCATCGCAAGTTGGGGACAAAGTTCTGTGGTTGTGTTGTGCACGTCTCCACGTTGCTACTAGCACCGGTAGTGCGCCCTACCAAGGCCCAGCTAGCAACACCTTTGGGGTGTTTCCTTGCTCCTACTGGTTCGATTAAACCTTGGTTTCATAACTGAGGGAAACTTCCTGCTGTGCTCATCATACCTTCCTCTTGGGGTTCCCCAACGAGCTCTACATCAACACCGAGCCATCATAGATCGTCTGTGGTACCTATAGGTAAACGCAAAACTGAAATCGAACACGATTGCATACACATATGGAACTCAGATCGAGAGATTTACCATTGCCTAACCCTATCCCGAGAAAACAGAGGAACTCACATCATCGAAGGAATACTCGATGTCGGAGAGAAGGTTGTCGCTGCTCGACTGGTCATCCTCGCCGTTCAAGGACAGCATGGCGAATGCGTTGTTGCAGGCGATAGCATCAGCGTCAGCGCGCGCGCGCGCGCGCGAGAGAGAGAGAGAGGAGAGAGAGAGAGAGAGAGAGAGAGAGGAGAGAGAGAGAGAGAGAGAGAGAGAGAGAGAGAGAGAGAGAGAGGGAGAGGGAGAGGGAGAGGGAGAGAGGGAGAGAGAGCAGCCCTTCTACCGCTGCAACAATTACTAAATTGGCATGTTACAATAGTTTAATGGATACCATGCCCTTTCCCTGGATTACTATCTCCTGCCTAATATGGATTCCCTTCACACATTCTCATTTCAAAAATTAAACATGCACTCCCTCCAGCCCAATTTCATTGCCTAACCAAAACATACCAGTATATTACATCATCTAAAGAAACAAAATCAAGTCAACTACAAGGTACTTATGCATCACTTCTTCAGTCATGGTTTCACAAAACATTACATTACAATCTCTCAACAAACATAATCACATCATGCTTTCACAAAACATCACATTACAATCTCTCAACAAACATAATCACAGAAACAAGTATATTACATCAACTCAAGAAACAAAATCATGTCGACTACAAGGTACTTACACATCACTTGTCCTGTCATGGTTTCGCAAAACATTACATTACAATCTCTCAACAAACAAAATAACAGAAACAAGTACAGTACAACATCTCAAGAAACATAATCATGTCAACTGCAATGTATTTATGCATCACTTGTCCAGTCATGGTTTCACAAAACATTACATTACAATGTCCCAACAAACATAATAACATAAACAAGTACGGTATGTCATCTTAAGAAACATAATCATGTCAACTACAATGTACTTATGTCTTATTACAACAACGATGGTTTTAGTGAGTGACATGTTCGAAAATCTCAATAGCTCACGCAACATTATATCGCAATCTCTCAACAAACATAATCACAGAAACACGCTCTAAATGCAACAGCAGTCAATATTACAAATACAGGCAGGGGAACCCAGTGGTCCATATGACAAGCCTAGGGTAGCAGCTCTCATCAGATCTCATCAACGTCGACCACCTCATTCTATTCAGCCACTACAGGGGCATCTACATCCACTATAACCTGTTCAACAACATCAGAAATGGTACCAAGGAAGAACACCTTCCTGGTTCGCTTCTTTCGTCGCATAATCTACATAAGATCTTTATTATCCAAAACATCTATGAATTGTTGCTTCTTATGATGCCACCACCGGATTTTTGCCATCTGCTTAGGGCCAATACTGATTTCCTTACCGACCATCTCTCTCATTTCATCAAGAGTTATGTTTTTGGAATCGACAGTGATCTCCACATTACATGACGAAACTGGCTTATTAACTCCCTCATCAAGTTTTGCCATGTATGAATCCACCTCTATGCGTATACTGAACTTATCTAGATCAGCATCTATTGGTCCGTATTCTCTAGGATCAGAAGCTATGGCAGCAAGATCCCCAGCATCTACATACATATCATCAATCAGGGCTTCAACTTTCACCTTACGATCAGCTGCACAACACTCCCAAACCATCTGAAGCTCATGGGAGTGCTCAATTTGCGGATAGGTATCATTCATGTTGCGCCACACCAATTTTGTCCTCTGTCTAGAACCCCAGGGAATTCTAGCGGAAAGCATATCTACCAGCTGCGAAACAGACACAACCTCTTTGCAATTCACAAGCAGATGCACATCTTGCCCGAACACAACCCTCTCGCAACCAAAATCAAGTTTTGCAGTGTACTGCCGAACATGAACTGTGGACTCATATAGGTCCCTTGTATCAAAGTTGTGCCTAATTTGATTAAAAAGGGGAACATTTCAGTTCATTCGATTCTATTATGCCGTAACTAATCTACTTCCAAGATAAGGCACAGATAAGAAAAATTCACCTCTCGCTCTTTTCCCGGGTTTTTTCTTCGAGATCTGGGTGTTGCATCCGCCCACCGGAGCTGAACAATCCATCGTCGGCCTTGCTTTTCTCTTCAACCCGCTGCTCGTAGGTACCTTGGGAGCAGAATCCTTGCTGGACTCCTCGCTAACCGGGGCTGAAGACCTCGCTGCTGCTACGCGTTGAGCCCCAGACTTGGGCCCCAACAGATCCAAATCAGTCAGCGACGTAGCTACAACCTTCGCCTTGACAGACATGCTGGGCCGCCGCCGTCGGATTCAGTGTCGGGGAAGGGAGAAAAAAGGTCCTCCACCGCCAGCATATTTAGGGACGGGGAAGGGAAGAAAAGGGACCACCGCCACCACAACAAGATTCAGTGTTGAGAGTTAGGAAAGTACAGTAATGGATTTGCCCCTATGACACGTGCAGGGTGGCTAAGAAGAGTGACCGGCGAAGAAGGGGCACAGCAGGAACTAGTGTAACAGAATATCCTGACTTAACGGGCGTGATTTGAAAATATTGGGTTTGGCCATCATTCACTTGAAACACCCCTCTCAGCAATTGGCGCCCCAAATTTTCCAATCGCGGTGATAAAAATCAACTTGGGTACCGCGTTGCCTAGGCGACCCAACTTTCGGGCCGCAAAATGATATTCTTCAATGGCATTGCATGTGTATTCGTTTCACAAACCACACATGGATCAACCAATGGCATTGCATGTGTGTTCTTTCCACAAACCACACATGGATCCATCAGAGTCATTGCATGTGTGTTCTTTCCACAAACCACATATGGATCAACCAGTGTCATTGCATGTGTGTTCTTTTCACAAACCACATATGGATCCACCAGTATTCACTACATGTGTGTTGTTTCCACAAATCACATATGGATCAACCAGTGTTCACTGCATGTGTGTTCTTTCAACAAACAACATATGGACCCACTAGAGTCATTGCATGTGTGTTCTTATACTAAAACTAGCACTAGAGTCATTGCATGTGTGTTCTTTCCACAAACCACATATGGATCAACCAATGGCATTGCATGTGTGTTCTTTTCACAAATCACATATGGATCCACCTGTGTTCACTGCATGTGTGTTCTTTCCACAAACCACATATGGATCCACCAATGTCATTGCATGTGTGTTCCTGTCATGAACCACATATGCATCAACCAATGGCATTGCATGTGTGTTCTTTCCACAAACCACACATGGATCAACCAATGGCATTGCATGTGTATTCTTTTCATAAACCACACATGGATCAACCAATGGCATTGCATGTGTATTCTTTCCACAAACCACACATGGATCCACCAGTGTTCATTGCATGTGTGTTCATTCCATAAACCACATATGGATCCACTAGAGTTCTCCATGGCATGTGTGTTCTATTCACAAACCACATATGGATCAACCAGTGTCATTGCATGTGTGTTCCTGTCATGAACCACATATGGACCCACTAGAGTCATTGCATGTGTGTTCTTTCCACAAACCACATATGGATCCACTAGAGTCATTGCATGTGTGTTCTTTTCAGAAACCACATATGGATCAACCAATGGCATTGATGTGTGTTCTTCTCACAAACCACACATGGATCCACCAGTGTCATTGCATGCGTGCTCTTTCCATTAACCACAGTTAGAGTCATTGCATGTGTGTTCTTTTCACAAACCACAGATCACCAGTGTCATTGCATGTGTGTTCCTCTCATAAACCACATATGGATCCACCCAGTGTGATTGCATGTGTGTTCGTATCACAAACCACATAAGGATCCACCAGTGTCATTGGATGTGTGTTCTTTTCATAAACCACATATGGATCCTAACCTTAGGAGAGCCCTAACCTTAGCCCCCCAATGGATCCACCGTTAGACCGAGAATCCTAGAAGGCACGCCCTAACACAGTTGTTCTGCTTGACGATTGTTACATACCGTTCGATCGAGGCGCTTAGACGATTGGGATGGTCTTCGTGAGAGAGATCCGCGAGTAGGTAGTTCTGCGGCATGATTGGCCATGCTTGCTCTGGACAAACTGGCAACACCGGGCACTCCCCTGTTGCGAGTGTCACGACTCACGAGTTGAGTGGGCCATATCCTAGTGTCACGTCCCCATTACTTCTCTTCCTCCCCGTACTTCTCTTCCTTCCCCTTGAAGCCACTTTCCCCACTTCACTCCCATCCTGCCGTAGCCGCAAGCCGACGACATCCGCCAATTCTTGGGTCGCTACCTTCATGCTAAGAAATCAGTTTACAAGCTTTTGAACTTATCCTACATATTCCTGCTATTCGCCAATCTAACTGCTGATCTTTTTTCCGATTTCTCGACGAACTTCAGATGTGGCAGATGCTGTAGCCCAAGAATCTGGAGATCCTCGCGCGCAACTTTGCAGCGAAGTTCCCGCTCGTGTGCTCCCACCCAGGATGCTTTCGTCGTTACTCCTACCACGAGCTCCCGCTCCACAAGCTCGTGTGCCTGCACGGCGCGTTCTCCTGCACGGAGCCGGGCTGCAACTACACCGGCCCATCGGTAGAGCTCGTCATCCACCTTGCAGAGGAGCACTTGATCAAAGTGATTAGGATCTCATACGGGCAAGGCCAACTTCTCCAAGAGCAGGTGCCGTTCACTGACTCGGCACACCGCCGGCTAATTTTCTAGGGCGGACGACTCTGTTTTCGTCCTGGCCATCACCGCCAGTGTTCCGGGAACCAGAGCTAGGCCACCGTCGTGTGTTCCGTATGCGTGAGGTCGGTCTCGTGCGTCTGGCCCGTATACACGGTGCGCATGTGGGCGAACGCCCAGCCGTCGTTGTCCGATAGCATTCTTGTGCTAGCCGAGGCGCCGAGCTTCCCGACGCCGCGGGAGGTGGAGTATGCAAACCTAAGGTCGATCCTATGTGTGTCATCTCAGTACCTTGTCGGTGCTAGACCGAACAGGCACATACATTTCTACATTTGTATCAAGAAGACCGATAGGGAAATGTAGTACTTGTGTTGTCGTTACTGTTAGACTTAAGCGATGCTTCTTAGGTGCATAGAGCATACGTGTTGTGCGAATGTACCCCATTTGTAGTTTTTTTAGTACTCCTTAATAATTCGACGACTTATTGGTCCAATCAGCTTGTTGTTGTCACGTTGCAAAGTCTGCTTGCTCTGGACAGACTGGCAATACCGTGTGCTCCCGCCCCCGCATGTCAGTGTCACGTGTTCTGAGGGCCCACCTGCTAGTGTCACGCCCCCCTTCTCTTCCTTCCCCTCGAAGCCACTGTCCCAACTTCTCTTCCATCCTGCCACTCCTATCTGATGGTTGTAATCTGATTTTCGTTGGATTGTTTACATGTAATCTACGTTGATAATGCAACATGCAAATGGCACAGACACAATTTCTAAAGTGGAAGCACTCACACGCTGCTATTGCACATATTTCTCAATATAGCCCGACAAACCCATTACAATAATTGTACTCGCACTAAACACAACCGAAATTGCAACCATCCTAAACAACATCTAAACCCACATCACAACGCTATCGTCGGAGTCCACCTCGGTTGGTGACACTGCCGTGCCCTTCCCAGCGATATCCACTCCCGCCCGTGGCTTGCCCTTCGCCAAGGAGGCAACAATAGCGTTCTGCACAGCTACGTCCCCGTCGTCCTCCACATCAGAATCGACAATGACGAAAGTGATGGGGGTGGCATGGACCGAGCACCGTCACGCCTAGCCGCTCCTGCTCGAGCTCGACGCCGCATCAGCCCTCCTATAGATAGGAGGAGCCGAGCTCGGATATGTAGCGTCGTCGCTCCTCTCAAGAAACCATGGCCATTTGATACTGCGACGGTAGGATCTTGGGGTGGATCCGCCGCGGCGAGCCCTACCGGAAGCATTGGAGCAGATGGATTTGCCGGCGCGAGCCCGGACAAGTTCCCAAGAGGGAGTAAGATTGTGGGCCAGGCGTGTTTGGTTCCTGAGCAAGGCCTCCCAGTGATATGTACGCGGGCAAGGTGCCAAAAAAATCGTCCAATGGGCACGAGAGGGCCTTTGAACCATGAAGGCGCGAGGTTTGGTTGACAAGTCCACACGCTAGGTCCCCCACCTGTCAGCCGAATGTGGACGGTAGGATTCTGCCCGAGTTATTAAGTGGGGATAAATCACGCTTCACCACTACCCTGACATCCAAAGGATCCTCTTTCCTCCCTTTCCTCTGCCCTCGCTCCCCTCGCTCATGGCTTGCAGCTCATGCAGTTCGTCTCGGGCAGAATCAGGGTCGGCTCAACGCCGTCAGGCGGGTGCCCCCATTAGGTACCAGAGGGCGCCCTACGATTACTACCCCGATATGTTGTGTTTGTGCGGTGAGAAGATGCCGAGATGGATTTCGTGGACCGATGAAAATACTGCAGGAAAATTCAGCAACTACAGCATCAGAGCGGTAAGTTCGTAATGTAGGTACAATGGTAACCCGGATCCGAAAAGCGTAATGTAATTATTTTTTTTGTTTCCTTCGATCTACTTCACAGGAAGGGAGGGGGATTGGCTGTGATAAGTTTGTGTGGATCGAAAAGCCACTGGCAGGTTTTCACAAAGAGCTTGTACAGGACCTGTGTGATGTTGTGTGGGACAAGAAAGAGGAGATTCGTGTGATGGAGCGAGAGATCCGGGAGCTTCGCCAGGTGCAGGGGAGGCAGGGGTGGGGAGGTGGTGAGACAAACAGGCTCAAGATTAGGCCAAATAGTGGAAACAATTTCCTCATTATCTGGGCATTATCTGTTGCATTTGCAGTTTATGTTGCCATGTCGTTGTCCAACAGCTGAAATAAGTTGCTGCTTCGTGGAGTGTAGCAGCCAGCTTAAGAAATTGTTTTTCAGCCTAGAAACTTATCATAAGTGTAATGCCAATAGCAGGGATTTATTAAGCGTCTATAAATAATTCATGTCTGTGCCACTAACACCCATCGATTTTGGAGACCCCTTAACCGCTCATCTATCGCGATTGTTCAGATAGTAGTGGCACAGTCACAATTTTGGATTCAACTAGTGGCCTCGGCCGTATCCAATCCTAAAGTCGCGATACATTTTACTCCGAGTATGGGAGGAAGATTGTTTCGCCCGACAAGTTCCACGCACATAGCTCCAGAGTTTAACCGAACTACATATATAGGTTCAAGTTCAATACATCATTAGGCTTCTACACTGCTAGCCTTCTTTCTCTGCTTGGGTGCCAACTTTCTTCCTCTTGCCTTCACGTCCACTGGCTTCTTAATCTCCTGCCTTCTTCCTCTTCCTGGGTGCCAATTTTCTTACCTTCACGTACCCTACATCTTTGGGTCGAGGGAAGTCAGGCCAATCAGCACCAAAATCTTGTCCGGCATCATCACTCCACTCGTTTTGATTTTCTTCCCGCAGCAAAATCACTGAGTCGGCTGTCTTGTTTCTTACCTTGCGCTTCCTGTAAAAAAACAGTACATGGATTACTACCTTATATCTACAGACTATAAACAATTTTTTGTGTGAATGTACCATCTCATACCTAGGTTTGGGAGCATTAAGGGGACAGCCCGCTGCTCTATGGCCTATAAGATGGCAGGTCTTGCATCTGTTTTTGCCCTTCTTTGTAGCACAGAAAGCCAAACCCTTCTTCTCGAGAAAATTCTTAAACCTATTCACTTGAGGTCTTCCTCTGCCCCTTTTTGTAACTGGCTGGCAAAGCTCGAAAGAGAGTTAGACTTGAGGCCATTAACATGGGTCTGTACATGGCTCGACAGATCCAGCATACGCAGCTCTGAACTTTTCCATAGAGTAGTAGTCTGACAAATACTGATCCAAATGTGGTAGAGTTCTTTTCTTCACCAAGAAGGCCAAGGCGAGGTCGCAAGGTTTCCCGGTATGCTGCCACTCAAAGCAGGTGCATTCTCGTAGTTGGATGTTCACAACATCCCTTTTGCCACTCTTGGACATATCGACCACCTCACAACTTCTGCTGGTTGACATGAAAACCTCAAGATGAGCAAGTCCTCGGCTTCTGTTGTGCAGTTGCTGTACAACTGGAGGTAGCATATGTACTCTAAGTCTCCTACCGATCTCTCCCCTTATATTTAACAGCTTCATGATCATACCACGTATGATGTCCATCAAGATATGAACATGACGCACTTTTATGTCCTTCACCCAGTTATTCAGGCATTCTGCAAGGTTGTTGTTTATGTAATCAACTTTGATGTCAGGGTTGAATTGACTCCTCTTCCATAGATGTGAATGATGGATGGCTAAGTACTCTGGAAGTTCAGGGGCTTCCACAAAAATCTTGCTCATGAAATATTCGCTACTACTAGGTTTGTAAACTCTAGCAGCAGGAAACATGTAATGAAATACGCTGCCTACGTAGTGTGAGTACAAGTTGAGCATCATATGGGCATGGCATTTTCTACCTTCAGCTCACGGGAACACCTCCTTCACTGCATTCGTCAGCCCTTTGCATGCATCCGTGGATATAGCCAATAGATCCATGTGGCCTATTGATCTCCTGAGCTGCCTCATAAACCAAACCCAGTTTTCCTCCGTTTCTATTTCAAACAGCCCGAATGCCACTGGGAACATCCAGTTGTGACCATCAAGTGATGTGGCAGATGGCAGGCAGTCTTTCCATTTGCCAGTTAGGACAGTGTTGTCTACACTCAGATACAACCTACATCCGTCCTTGAATCCCTAGATGCAAGGTTTAAGCGCCATGAAAATCTTTTGAAATATATTTTACCACCTTCTGATTCGGTGTCAATCTCCACAACACTCCCCGGACACCTAGCTTGTACCTACGCCTTGAAGTTTTACAGCATCCTGAAGCTATTGGTCCAATTCCCGTGCAAGGCACCTAGAGCTTTCTCTTTACCTTTCCAAACCATGTAATACGGAAGGACAATGTTGTATTTAGAACCGAGGCTAGTCTGAATATTCTTCGTGGTCTCCTTAGGGTTATCCTTTAGTATGGACATAGATTGCATAGCCACCCACTCCGTATCAGCCATTGAGGATTTTAGTTTGCTGTCTGTCGGACACATGTGTGGAGGGCCCATTTTGTTTACCTGCAACACAGATTCATTTAAAAGATAAGCGGAGTCGAATAGTTGCCAGAAAGATATCACACATCAATTGTAGTTATAGAGTGAAAAGAGAGAGAGTTCTAATGGTTTGCTACATTCATTGCCCCAGTACCCTAATTGCATTCTACGCAGGTAAGGCTCCTGCTGTGATCCTCCATGGACAATGTACCTCAGCCCGTCCATTCATACACGTTAACTTGCAAACGGCCTCATACCTCTAGGTAGTGTTCTTTAGTCGATAAACGCCGAACTCCCCCTTGATACAAAAATGCCGGAACGACATCTCGAACTGATGCATGCTCCTGAACTCGGTGCCGACCGAAATTATAGGATACTCGTGGTCATGTTTCATTTCTTCTACTTCAACACCCAAATCATCGACTAGAATACCAGCCTCATCGTTAAGTTCCTCGTCTATTTCATCATCACCAGATTCTTGATCCTCTACAGTGCTTTCTTCTTCATCTGATTCAGAATCCTCGCCATCGTCTCTAATGCCTAGTACTGCACACATCATATTGACTCCCATGGGTGGGGCTGCACCATCATCTCCACCCGGATGGATCGGAACATTGCCCCAATCCACCTCACCGGCAACTCTATTTTCTCCAAGACACTCGGTTGGTTCTGCTGCAACCACATGGGGTGGTCTTACATTTGCACGCATCCTAGGTACTTCAGTGGACAAACAGCAGTCAGAATCAATTTCAACTTGACTGTACAAAACCCTCTTGCTCTTCCTCTGTACATCCTCCTTCCTAATGTAATCTTTCCTAATGGTATCAGTAGGGCTTGACATCTGCGTTCCATTCCCCATCGAACTAGGCTTTTTGCTGCCGCTCTTGGGTGTGATCTCCTTACTGCCTCCCCTCACGGGTGTTGGCTCCAGGGTGCTAGCATTATTGGCTGACCTCTGCGGCGTGTTCTTCTTCGAATTAGCCCTTTTGCTGCTACTATTGGGCGTGTTCTCCTTCGTGTTGGCATTATTGCCTGACCTCAGCGGCGTGTTCCGCTCGAAATTAGCCCTTTTGGTGCTACTATTGGGCGTGTTCTCCTTCGTGCTGGCATTATTCCCTGACAGCGGCGTGTTCCACTCCAAATTAGTATTTTTTTCTGCTCCCACTGGGTGTGGTATCCTCCATGCTGGCCATCTTTGCCTCTTTGCAACCACTCCTGGGAGTGTTCACCACCGTGTTACCCCTCTTAGCGTTTTTGCTTCTACTGTTTGGTGTGGCATTTTGACTGGATCTCAAGGGTGTACTCTATGGCGTGGTGCCTTTTTTTGTGCGACTCTTGGGCGTCCTCTTCTCTAGCGTGGTCTCCTTGGTGATGTTTTTCTTTGGGGTGCCCTTTCTGGGGATGCTCTTCCTACTCCTCTTTATGACGCTCCTCTGTAAGACTCTCCTCTGTTCGAAGCTACCCTCAGTCGCACCAGCCTAGTGATGCCATGGATTAGGTCACACATGCGTTCTAAAAGTCCATCATCTCTATTGTCGAGTTCCAATTCCTCTCCAACCATTTGCACTATCAAGTGGAAGTACACTTCACCCCTATAATGTTTCCTTGTAAACGGTATGATTAAATCCCTGGTATCTTTCACTTCGATAGACTTTTTGCTCCTGTAACCAAAATATAACAAACGTGCTTCCTAGGAGGACCCCCACAACACCTTCACACGCAATGATGCCATCAGGTCAGATAACTCTACCACTTCAGGATCGTATCTGCCAAGGATTAGATCAAACTCGTCATAGAATTTTTCTGTGCCATCATCTACTTTTGCAGTATAATCCGCGACACCGATACGAACGATTACTTTGCCATCATCAGGTTCTTCAGGATAGAAACCTCTAAGAGGTTCAAGAGGTGGAGCGACACCATCAGACCCAGTCCCAATGCCGCCGCCGCCATCACTAGCGTCATCGTTAGCTGGATCAACCTCGGTGGAAGTACCAAGACCAGGAGCAAGGCACTGGCCCTTAGCAGCGAGAGCTACATTACATGGTGGACAGGCGGGGCCGCTTCTAACGGCAGCCACAATAGGATCATCTGCTGCCATGCCACATCGACGATCAGGAGCAGTTCCCACAACAGCAGTGTTTCGAGTGCTAGCAGAGTCCAGACCATGAGCTGGCGCCAGACCAGCAGCTCGTTGAACCTGAGCATAGGTTTGAGGAGGACACAAGGCATCAGTCTTTGCAACAACAGTGGGGCAGCCTCCGGAAGCCTTAGTTTGCTCAACAGCGGCAGGGATTGGGTCAACAGTGGCCAGATCAACAAACAACACGAGGACGACCAATACCAGCAGATTCTAGAGCACGGGTTCGCACAACTTGAGGACGGTTTCAAGGAGGAGGAGCACACAAGGCGGTGGTCTTGGCAACAACAGCGGGGTAGCCTCCGGAAGCCTTAGTTTGCTCAACAGCGGCATGGATTGGGTTAGCACCAGCCGGAGCAACAACACCACGGGGACGGGCACGACCAGTACCAGCAGATTCCAGAGCAGAGTTTTCCACAACGGCAATACGGGGACTCCTACGAGGAGGTTGCCTGGAAGAAGCATGTTGCGGATGAGGAACCACATTTTGCTCAACAACAGCAGGGGTTCGAGTTAGACCTCCCTGCCCAATAATAGCTGGGCGACTCCCAGTAGCAGGAGCTTCCTCATCCAATATATTACAAATCAGCATAACCGTTCGAAGCCCAGCATACTATTTCATCAACCCAATTAGCTGACTGTCACACGTTATAGGAACCATGAGGCCACGTACATCAATGAACCTGAACCGTGCAGTCTGCTCCGGCCTCATCTTAGCAAGTTCACGCACAACAGCAACCAAACCAGGGATAGTGCATAACTGCACATCGCTACTTCCATCTTCAGATTGTGAGCTTGATTCCATGTGCTCTTCCCATCTTCTAATTTAATTGGGTAGCCGCAGATGGTGACCAGAACCGTGTATTTGGGTTCAGCGGAGATTCTACTTGATAGAAAATTGGGGACAAAAGATAAGAATTGTTTGTCAGCGTCATGCTAGCAAACAATTCTATGTTCGATATATCTCTGTAATGCCAATAGCCAGCTAGAAGTTATAGGTAGTGCGAATAGCAAAGAGAAGAGTAGCTCACCTGCAATTAGCCAGAAGTACTTCTTCCTCGGCAAATGGATCTGCCATCCTTTGTGCTGCTCAGCTCGTCGGCAGTAGAGGCGGGCTAGATCGTCGCAATGGCTGGCACGACATTCGGCATTAGAGCTCGTTAGCAGCGAGTAGGCGCAGCAACTTGGCGCCGGAAGTCAAATGCCCAAAGAGATCATTCTGGTTGGAGAGGGGATTTCGACGCCACCGGTGCTAGGGTTCATGCGAAAGGAGGGAGGGAGTGGATTTGTAAATTTGGTCAACGCACCATGCTCCTTTAGTCTCTCGTTTCGCCTACGTGGTTGCCGCGTTGGCGCTCGCGTCACGGAAATATTACTGACATGAGGGTCCCGACCGTCTACTTCACGGGGCAGTTTCACGGAATGTTTGGATTTGGTAGGGGTGAGATGAGTTTGCATGGAAATGGTCCCTCTCGATAGTTGGCGGCCCAACATTTCGAAACGCGGCAATTTCAGGCAACTTAGGTACCGTGGTGCACTCGCCCGGGAACTTTGGTACCGCAGCCCGGTAGCCCCCATGGCACCCATGCCTCCAAGTTGCATAACTCCATAGCCTCCATGTGTTTCTCCCATGCCTCCAAAGCCACCTGGTGGTGCTCCCATGCCTCCAAAGCCGCTCATCGGTGTATTCATCCTTCCAATGACATTCATGCCTCCATAGCTTGCCATCATTCTTTTTTCGCCAACACTTCATCACAAGCAAGATTTATGTACTCATTTTACCTTTCATCCATGTTGGAAGTGACCATGTAAAAGAGTCTCTTCTCTTCTTCCAATAGGCGTTGATGTTCAATATTTGCCACATTCTTCCCCTCCAATGCCAACCTCCTCTTATCGGCGGCCGCCAACCTCTCCTCCAATGCAACCTCCTCCATCCCATCACGAGTCTTCCACTTCTCCTCATTTTCTAACTCATCATAGCAATGGTGCAACACAAATGACTTGCCAAGAATTTTCTTACCTTCCTGTTCTTTTTTCCACTACTTGTGAGTCCTTGTTCTGCTAATACTAATGGTTCTGGACTTTGCGACCTACAACCTTGCCTTCCGAGGAGAAGTGGTAGAGCTGATGTGAGGACTCTGCATGATTTATCCCTAAGTCCTGCCTCTGACAGAAATTGTTTATTCAGTTCAGTCCATGGAAGACGCATAGGAAATATTTGACAAATTGTTTATTCAATTATTATAAGATTATTAGGGGTTTCAGTTCAAAACCATACTTTTTTAGAGAAGGAAACTTTACTTGGATGTTTTACTCCAAATTTGAGGGATAAACTAGAGATGTCTTAATTTTATTTTATTTTGGAAAGGAGTATACATTAATATCATGGAGATACCAATTACACCCAGCTTATACAACTATGCATGCCCTGGCGGCCTTACGTCCCAGAAAAACGGAAGAAGAATTATAAAAAGAAAAGTCCCGCTACAGAGAACGATTCCTCAAAGCAATGGCATTAACATCACCAAAACAACATCACTAGTCCAGCCACTCCAATAGCAATGCCTTAAAAAATAAAACAGTACACAAGCACCGTCGTCGTCTGATCAAAGATCATAGGATTTCACCCTGGAGAAAATCCTCGCTCGGAAAACAATGTCTTCAACAAGGCCATTGCGAGACAAAACCAATTAAGGCAGACCTTGGATTTTTTACTCTGAAAGGTAAGACTGGGAACTCCTCCTATGTTGTCGCCCCCACAAACAGTCACTTCTGCAAGTCACCGATCACGCAACCAATTCCTCATCGCCACAAAGGCTCAAATCACCATCGCTACTTTCCTGACATTCTTCGTATCTAACTTCACAATGGATCGTCGAAGACATGACACATGATGGTAACAAATAGTAGACCTTCGCAATGCTCCCGCTGAAACCAAATGGCCAGGA
This sequence comes from Avena eriantha, assembly GCA_910589775.1. Lineage (NCBI taxonomy): Eukaryota > Viridiplantae > Streptophyta > Magnoliopsida > Poales > Poaceae > Avena > Avena eriantha. The sequence continues at coordinate 39,536,324 of OU342740.1, forward strand.
AAAAACATGGGTACGCACGACCGAATACCTTCTAATCCAGCAATCTCCAGGCATCATGCGCCCATGCGAGTTTTCCGGTGGAACCTTCCGGAACTCGCCTCTCCAGGCCATCTTCGTCTTCGTGCTGAAGGAACCCTAGGACCGCCAGCATTATTCGGGCTGAACCAGTAGTCCCCACACCGTCGGACGACTTCCGGCGAGCGGAATGAGCGGCCTTCGGCCCTTTCGAGTCCATGGATAAACCTAGAGATTGGGCCGAAGCCGGGATGCAGCATCACCGCAGGGCAGCCACTACCTCCAGGACCGCACTAGATCACCATCTGCTCCTCCACGCCTCCCATCCGAGCCGCCAGCCTGCCTGGAGCACCGCCGCCCGCAGCCCATAACCACTGGTGCATCCCTGAGGTGCCTACCCCCGCGCGAAGGAGATCGGTAGAGGCCACGAAAACCGCCCTTCACCTTCAGCGACCAAGGCGTGGCCACCACCGCTGACTGGTGGCAGCAGCGTCCGGAGGAAGAGGGCCAGCGGTGGCCTTCTAGGGTTTGGAGGAGGATGCCCTGGAGTCGCTTCACGCGAGCAACCCGGGGGCAAAGCCTTTTTTTCCTCTAGAGATGCCTTAATGTCTTTTTTTTGGGGGAAGATTTTGTGGTAATGTCAAATAGTGAGCGTTAACATGACAAGGGAATTATATATCCCACTGATAGCTTTTGTTTTTGCCCATGCGTACGCTTTCGATTTAAACTTAACATCTCTCAATGCAATTTTATCATCAAACGTCGTGTCTATCGATGCGCCATTATCACTTAGCATTCCTAGAGCATATATTTTCTCTTTTCTCATGCACGTAGATGCAGTGCGATCACATCATAAAATATTATGTCTACCGGTCATGCCCCTAGGGGCCCAGAGAGAAGTCTAGTTTGATATAACACAAAAATATACTCTAGTAACCGTGGAATAAAAATTGCCAACAATAATATACTCTAGTAACCATGGAATCGGAAACAACCAAAAATGGCAACCACAATGTTGCAAAAACCATGACATATAATTTTACACACTATGACAATCATGATCACTACCACGGTGTCAATTGCAACTACCAAAGAACATATGGTTGAGCAAAGCTAAAATATATGCAAGTCTGGCTGATAAGTCCACCATCACAATTAGCCAAAAAAAGCATCTCTTCACTAAAAACCCAACTAGATGACACATTACTAACTCAGTCATTGCCTAATGCAACTACTTAAGATTACATCAATTATCATTAGAATTCAGACTATGTAGGCTGAAAACTGCCGACAAGAATTAGAGTCAACCGCCACCCCACACCTACATCATATGGGGAATGAAAAAACCCCGCAGGGTGTAGCACTGCAAGCAAACAAATATGGGATTCAACAGGTCCAACGAATCTGCTGCGGTAAGATCTTCATCCAATGGAAACAGAGGATGAAACCACCCAGGATCCTCTGACGATGAGCATGCAGTTCGGAAAATGATAGAACATAAAACCCTAGTGAGAAATATCATAACACAATCGCCTGGCAGTTGGAAATCGAATGATACAGCTACCATGAGACAATCAGATCCCTAGTTTAACGAATCTGAGGCGGGCACACACATATGGATATGAAAAACAGAGGCGGAACTGTCAACCGCAAATCTGAACACAAGTGAGAAATCTAGCCATGGAATCACAAAATAAAGTTCGAATCGCAGTAGCTTATCGCTAGTAACACGAAATGGTCGTAAATTTGGGAGGAATGGATGGATTTCTCCATCGATTCCGTACTGAACAGTGACGGCGCGCGAGCGAAATGCGTGGTAGAAAGAGGGGGAGGTCGAAGTACCTCAACTGCGACGAGCGGCGGACCTCTGCGCGAGAAAACGGCGGCCGGAACTACGCCGAAGACCTCCGGAACCGTAGGGGATGCGGAGGTGGCGAGCTCGGCGAAGTGGAAGCGGGAAAGAGAAACACTTGGGAGGCTTTGGACAAATTGAATACAACCGTCGCGCATGATGATTAATGAGCGAACAATCTGTGTCCGAAACAACCGGCCCACGTCCGAGACGTAAGAGCAAGTACAATAAGTCCTAGTCAGCTGGCTATAAGGATTAAAATATTATTTCCTTGCCTAGTTGGAAGAGAGAGAAGAGGAGAGAGAAGAAGAGTGGGCTCTCATGCAAGAGCCAGCTCTAGCACGTGCTCCTAGACACTTTGAGGGAGTGAAAGATGAGCCATGTATTGTTAAAGTAGTATATTTTTATAGCTCATTATTGTACATACTAGCTCTAAGTTGGCTATAGATGACATGACATTTGGCTTATAGCCAGCAGCTGGCTATACTATTGTCCTTGCTCTAGCCGTGCATGCGTTTAAACAACACGATCGAGGACAAGCGGCATCCAGCAACGCGCGGACCAAATCAACGCCACCTAGGATCCTACATGGCATGCGCGGGATCGGACAAGCCAGCGAGGCAGCGCCGTGATGCATGCTTCAGAGAACAGAGGCGCCAGATTGCGTGTCGCTGCGAGATGAGTTTCAACATGTTCGCTGATAGATTTTAGGTTTCTTTTAAGGAGAAAACTTTACTCGGCCGTTTTACTCCAAATTTGAGGGATACACTAGAGATGCCTAGAGATGCCTTAATGTCTTCTTTTGGGAAGATTTTGTGGTAATGTCAAGTGGTGACGTTAACATGACAAGGGGATTATATATCCCACTAGCTCACCTCACCGCACTCACCACCACATAACGTCTTGAGTCGTTTGTGACACATCAATTCGTGGCGTGCTAGAACGAGCAGAGCATGGATAAACGCAGAGCAGCAAAGCCACCGGCGTCGCAGAGCAGTGCCTGGCGCGCGGACGACGACTCCGAGCTCGGCGACGAAGAGCTCGGGGTCTTTACCGCCGAGCGCTACTTCAACGACGCCCTCGCCGGTGAGGACGCCTTATGGTGCGACCGCTCATCGTCGTCCTTCTCGTCCGTGTTCAAGACATGCCAGCACGACGAGTCCGCGCTGACGCCGACGGCCGCCACAAGCTCGTCGGAGGCCAGCTGGAACAGCCGAACTGCGCTTCTGTCCAACCATCCGGCGCCCCCTGCTGCCCCGGCCATTGAAGGGAAGCCAAATTGCACGCCAGAGAGAGGGACGACCGAAGGAAAGGCGCGCCCGCCGTCGTCTCACCTGCGGCGTTGGATTCTCGGCATGGCAGGGTGCGCCTGCGTCCGCGGCGACATCGAGGAGTCGATGAGCGTGGACGGCCTGTGTCGCGAAGAAATGGAAGCCAGCTCCGTTGACGGTGGGAAGAAACGAAGCTCCGAAGCGGACGCGACGCTGCCAAAAGGGACGAGCAAACAGACCGCCGTGGAGGACGGCACCAAGTTGAGGATGATGTCTGGCAAGTGGGTCGAGGACGGCGGCGCACCACCTCCCTTGCTGCTCGCGGAACCTTCCCGCTGCCGAGCGGCAAGCCCAGGCGAGCTGTCCATGCGGATGATGGGTCCCACAGCCATCGCGTCATACGCCGAGCGACGGCGGGAATCTCCAGACATCTTTCGCCGGTCAGGCCAAGTGAGCACGCTTGTCTCGGCAAATCGAAGCTCCACCTTCACAATCGTTGCCGGAAGCACGGCGCGGAGCGGTGCTGTAAGTGCAGCCGGCTGTGGCAGCGGAAGCCCCGACCGACCGCACAGGAGGCGTGAGGGTGACTCCATCGTGGACGACGCCGCGGCGCCGAGCGAGGTCGAGTACATGTACCCACCGAGCGAGGCGAGCATTGTGTGGAGCGTGGTCACCGCGGAAGGCGCCGCGTCGGGCAACTTCTCGAGCGCGGCCTCCGGCTGCTACTACCACTTCAACGACTGCGACGAGGACGTGATGCGACACATGGCGGCAGGAGGGAAGAGCAGCCGAAGGGGACGAAATAACGGCAGCGGCTTGCTGACGGGCTGTATGTCCAAGAGGGCCGTCGACACCGTTGGCCAGCCTCGGACGTGGTCGGATGTCCAGCCGGCGCCGGTGGCGAGAGTGGTGAGCAGCCCACACGTGACACGCCGCCGGTAGGTGTGTTCAGTTTGGATGTATGCGGCGGTTGAGTTTGTGGACTCGGATGCATGCATGTACCGGTGGATGTGTATTTTTCTGGAAAAGTATCGGATCATATTCTTTTTATTATCAGTGAAATGTACAGGAGTAATGGCGATAGAGATGCGTTGTGGACGACGCACTTTAAAGCTGTCATCGTCTCTGTAGAGGCGTACAGTCCACAACCATACACGCGACATGTCACAACAATCGGTAAACACAACTTTCAGACAGACGGCTACGTTGAACTTGGACCATATGTGATGCTTATCCGCGTGCTGTTTAAGATGTTTGTTTCTTATAGAGGATCAATAGTTAAGAAAAGCATCCAGAAAAGAATTTTTTCAAATCATACAGTAGAACTGCATTTCATATATAAAGAAGGAGAAAAGACCAAGATACATCAAGTACAAAAAAAGTGGATTACAACGACTAAAAAGGGCGATCAAAACAAACAAGTACAAGTAAAAACTGAACAAACTGGGAAGTTTAAACCGAAACGCAAGAACAGGTATTAGAGCATCTCCGCTCGTTTAGACCTTTTGAAATACTCTTCCGATTTCTCTCCAAATGCTGCAGACTACCGCTATCAGAGCATCTCCACTCGTTCGGTGTTTTCATGCTGAAATTCAACTCTATTTAGCACCGGATAGATGTAACTTTCGGTCTCAGAACGGTCAGTTTCCACTCGTGTTCTCAGCCGTGGTTGCCAGACAAGGAAAAATCAGCGACATTTCGCCCGAATTCGGCTCAAATTCACACAGTTCGGCATAAATATGAATACGGAGCAATGTTAGGTATATTTCGACATGAATTTAAACACAACAAAGTTCGGCATAGTTCGCCATAGATTGAAATACAATATAGTTCGGCCTAGTTTGGCCAGATCATGTTCGATATAGCTGCTATGTGTTGTCCTTGTGTATCCATATGTGCTCCACCAGGTCATCCTGCAGTTGTTGATGCACTGCCGGGTCTCGATTCTCCTGACGCATGGCGGTGAAGGCAGCTCACGATACCAACACCTGGTGATCTGGCTCTACAAGATGCCCCTGTCTCTTGTATGGCTCGTCCTGCTCGACCAAATCCACTGGATTCTTCCGCTCGTCCTCAATGATCATGTTGTGCAAGGTCACACAACAGTTCATCACTTCCCATATCTGATCTGTTGACCAGGTCATAGCAGGGAACCGGACAACTAAATCTTTGTTGGAGCACGCCAAATGTCCGCTCCACGTCCTTCCTGCAAGCTTCTTGTTCCTTGGTAAACTGAGCATGCTTGGGGAGCATCGGGCTTGAGATAGTCTTCACAAATATTGGTCATCCACAAGATAGTATCCCTTGTTATAGTGGTGCCGGTTGATCTCAAAGTCCACACGGAAAGTATGACACTCAATAAGCTTGGCAAAGAAATTTGAGGACTGGAGAACGTTGATATCGTTGTTCGATCCTGCAAGGCCAAAGAATGACTGCTAAATCCAAATATCATGTGTAGCAACTGCCTCGCTCCTATTCTCCTCCGACTCCACCGACCCGTTCCCAGACCCGCTCCTGTGGGGCCACGCCGGGCCGCACCGGAGCGCCACCGACGGCTTCTAATAGACCCCTGTGGGATTCTCCCTCCCTCCCGCCGCCGCCACTGAGGGCATCGTCGGGCAAAGCCCTGGTGGCGCGGTGGCGGCAGCGGATCTCCTCGGCTGCAGTCAAATCGAGGCCGCGGTGATCCTGTCCTGATTGATCAACGACGATGTGGCGTAGTAGTGGAGGCCAAGGACGTCACTACGCGGCAGCCAGAGATCGGTGGGTGGCAGAGGTTGATGGGTCTGATCTAGCCTGATGGGCTTAGATTATCCTCGATCCCGATGTGTTGTCTGTTGCATCACCTCCGACGATGACATTGGCACACCTGGATTACTTCTGCGGCATGAGGACGCCCAGGGCAGTGGTCCTGGGCATGGTGGCGGTGCCCTCCTTCTTTGCCGGAGGTGGTTGGCTAGGACTGGTTGTGGTGTTTTTTCCACATCTGGTCCTAGCAACGAGGTGGGGTGGTGGTGCTGCCGGTGAAAATTGAGCTCAACACCGGTCAAGGCAGGCGATAGAGGCACGTCGGCATCACTTCCTTGTTGAAGGCATCGTCAATGCAGCTCTCGTGACCCTTGATACATTGCAATTGTATCTATAATTTTTGATATTCCATGCTTGGTTTTATCCACTTTCTTGTGTTTTGTCCACACTGTGGAGTACTTTTCATATGATTTTTTAGACTAACCTATTAACAAGAGCCACAGTGCCAGCTGCCTGTTTTCTGCTGTTTTTGGTTCCAGGAAAGTCAGAAAATGAATATTCTCGGAATTGGATGGGACAAAAGCCAAAGTGCCTATTTTTCCGGAAGTCATCAGATGCCAGAATACGAGACAGAGAAAGGCTGGGGGCCGGCCACACCACCTAGCTGCGGCCATGCCTGGCCCGCGCCAGGGGGTGGTCTGGCCGACCCCAGCACCCCCTCGGCCTCTCCTTCTGCCTATAAGATGCCCTCAGGACGGAAACCCTAAGTACTGGCTCAAAAATCCACGAAAGAGTCTGTAGCCACCGTCATCTCCATCCCTAGATCGGGAGGGATATGAAGCTCTTCCCGGCACCCTGCCGGAGAGGGGAATTCACCCAGGAGGCCTTCTTCATCACCATGCAAGCCTCCGGTGTGATGCGTGAGTAGTTCATCCTTGGACTACGGATCCATGTAGTAGCTAGATGGCTGGTTCTCCTCCTTTGTGCTTTCATGTCTAGATCTTGTGAGCTCCGTTCATGATCAAGATCATCTATTTGTAATTCTGCATGTTGTGTTTGAGGGTATCCGATGGATATTGAGATGTTATTTTAGATTGATTATTGATTCTATCATGTCTTTGTTATTTGTGATCTTGCATGCTTTCCGTTGTTAGTAGCTATCTTGGCCATGTAGATGCTAGCAACTCCAAGAGTTAGTATTTATGCTCGATAGTGGGTTCATGCCTCTGGTAATCTGGGGAAGTGACAGAAATCTCTAAGGTACTAGATGTGCTTTTGCTACTAGGGAGAAAACAACAATCCTTTGTTCATAGAACAATCGTATTGTTTACATTACACGCAATTCGTAAAGAAATAAGTTGTTGCTTGCAACTTAATACTGGAGGGGGTTCGGATGATAACCTGAAGGTGGATTATTAGTCATAGATGCAGTTGGATGGCGGTCTATGTATAATGTTGTAATTCCCAATCAAGTCTCAAAGGAGTCAAGATGATTAGTATATGCATGTATTTCTTTCTCGATGTTTGTCAATTGCCCCGCTGTAATTTGTTCACCCAGCATCTTATCTATCTTAAGGAGAGCCACCTCTAGTGAACTATGGATCCCGGTCCTTTTTCTTTACATACAATCTATAAATTGTTTACTGCTTTGTGTTTACTTTCAGAAAACTATTACTTCCTTCCATTCAATACGTTTAATCCTTTGTTTTCAGCAAAATACGGTGAGTTTAACAACCTCATCGCAAGTTGGGGACAAAGTTCTGTGGTTGTGTTGTGCAGGTCTCCACGTTGCTACTAGCACCGGTAGTGCGCCCTGCCAAGGCTCAGCTAGCAACACCTTTGGGGTGTTTCCTTGCTCCTACTGGTAGGATTAAACCTTGGTTTCATAATTGAGGGAAACTTGTTGTTGTGCTCATCATACCTTACTCTTGGGGTTCCCAACGAGCTCTACATCAATACTGAGCCATCAAGCATTTTTTTGGCGCCGTTGCCGGGGAGTCAAGGACATCTTCACAAGGGGAGTCCCTCATAACCAATCTCTTTACTTTGTTATTTTTGTTTTGCTTTGTTTCTTTTTGCTTTGTTTGCTTGTTTCTTTATCAAAAACACACAAAAAATTAGTTTTACAAGTTTGCTTTCTTATTTGAAAACCCAAAAAAATTACTACTCTTGAAAACACTAAGTTGTGTGACTTCACTAGCACCAACAACAATGATTTTATGAGCACACCTATTGCTCCACCTGTGCCTGAAGATACTTTCTTTGAGATAAAACCTGCTTTGCTCAATCTTGTTATGAGAGAACAATTTTCTGGTATTGGTAATGAAGATGCTGCTGCCCATCTAAATAACTTTGTTGAACTTTGTGAGATGCAAAATCATAGGGATATAGATGGTGATATTATTAAGCTGAAATTGTTTCCTTACTCTTTGAGAGGAAAAGCTAAAGAATGGTTGAATTCCTTAACTAGGAATAGTATTGATTCTTGGACTAAGTGCAAAAATGCTTTCATTGGAAAATACAATCCTCCTGCTAAGATTATATCTATGAGAAGTGAAATAATGAAGTTTAAACAATCTGATAATGAGCATGTTGCTCAAGCTTGGGAAAGAATGAAATCTTTGGTAAAGAATTGTCCCTCATGGACTGACTACTTGGATGATCATCCAAACTTTTTATGCAGGATTGAACTATTCTTCAAGGAACTTATTGGATTCTGCTGCTGGAGGTACCTTTATGACCATTACTTTGGGTGCCGCAACAAAACTTCTGGACAATATGATGGTTAATTATTCTGAATGGCATACTGAGAGAGCTCCACAAGGTAGAAAGGTAAATTATGTTGAGGAAACTTCCTCCTTGAGTGATAAGATTGATATTATTATGTCTATGCTTGTTAATGGGAAAGCTCATATTGATCCAAATAATGGTCCTTTAGCTTCTTTGGTTGCTCAAGGAGAGCAAGTTGATATGAACTTCATAAGAAATAACAATTTTGGCAACAATGCTTATGGTAATAACAATTATAGGCCCTACCCTCCTAATAATACTTATGGCTATAATAGTAAACCTGGATTACCTGGTGAAGGAAGAATTTTAGAAGTTGAAAGAGCCACTAAGAACTTCATGCAAATGCAATATGAGCAAAATAAACTATTTACTAAAACTATGAAGGAACAATCTATCATTTTGAAGAACATTAGCCATCAACTTGAGAGTTTAAATAGGGAAATTCCTAGTTTACAACTAAAACTCTCTAATGCTGAAAGAAATATATCATCTTTGTCAGAAGCTCAATCTTCATTGATTAATAAAATGGCTGCTAAACCTGAAACTAATGATAATCCCTTTGTAGCTACTAATGCTATACAAGTAAGAATTGATGAAAATGTTAGACTATTAGCTGAATTACATGCTAAATGGGAAAGAGAAGATGAAATTTCTAGAAACATTAGTGTTTCTACTATTACCACCACTAGTGTTGAGGCTGAAATGGATCGTATGGGCACCTAGAGGGGGGGGTGAATAGGTGCTACTCCAAATTTTAATACCTTTTCAATTTTTAGGCTTAGCACAAAGGGTAAATTCTCTAGATAAACTATTAGGTGGAATTTCCCTATATGCAAACCTATCTAATAGCGAGTAAAGAGCGAGTGAAAGAGGAACAGGTAAACCATAGTGAAGCACGCGGAGACACAGGATTTGTTTGACTGTAGTTCCTTCCTTGTTAAGGGAAGTACGTCTTTGTTGGAGGGGTGGGCGGTACTAAGACCACCACGCCACAATAGGCCTCACCCTATTCTCTGATGGATCCAGCTACCAAAGGCCTGATCCACCTTTCCACTATAGGTACCCTTTGAGGCAGGCACCGAAGCCTTTACACAACTAGCGGGGCAACAACTCCACAATCAACTTGGAGGCTCCCGAAATGACAACAAGCTGCCACAAGAACAAAGTTGTCAAATACAATGAACAAGATCTAGGTATTGACAAGAATACTAGATCAGGGATTTCTCCAAGTGAATGGAGAGGAGTTGATGCGCTTGATTCCTGATGACGATGATGATCTTCTCCTCCTTCAATTCCCCCAAAGATCAAAGCCTTCGGGTGGTTGAAGTAGGAGATCTAGAATGAGAGCTCTTGTACAATGTCTGGACAATTTCGAATGAATCAAGAGTTCTGAACATTGGGGAAGAAGGGGTATTTATACCCCCTTCCAAAACCAGCCATTGGACACTTTGGGATCCGGATTATCCGGCCCAAGTGAGGGCCGGATTATCCGGCCTGGGGAAAACTCTGCCCCAGACTCAGAATATCTGGCAGATAATCCGCCCCCTATCAGAGCATCGCGCCGAGCTTGCCCTTGATCAACTTCTGGGGGCCGGATTATCCGATCCAATGTGAAGGTCGGATTATCCGGCCTGGGGAGGAAAAACTGCCCTAGTTTGGATTTTCTAGGAGAAAATCCGACCAGATACCGAGCGATGCGCCTTGGCTCCTTTTGCTCAAAAACTAGGGGCCGGATTATCTGGCCCATGTGACTGCCGGATTATCCGACCTAGGGAGGAAAAACCGCCCAAGTTCGGATTTTCCGGAAGAAAATCCTACCGGATACCGAGCGACGCACCTTGGCCTCCTTTGAGCAATGAGGTAGGCCGGATTATCTGGCCCTTAGTGGGGCGGATAATCCGGCCCCCCTCAAAGCTTCCTCCCTCAAAGCTTCCTGCACACTTAGCGCACATGAATAATCTCCATAGTATTGTTATCTAACATGCAAAACATAGGAAAACATGAAATGTTCTTTCAATCTCCCCCCTTTTGGTGTTAGATGACAATACCAGGATTTGTAGGAAAAAGTCACAAGACAAGCAGCAATAACCATGGAAGAGACTCCCCCTCAATGTGTGCATAATAGAATTTTGCATTGGAATACAAACGCACACACAAATAGGTGAATCTATTCCATAGACATATGAGCAACATAAACATACCGCCGAGGTAGAGGAAAGGCATCCTTGACATAAGCCTCAATTATTACCGAGATAACTAATATAAGCACCTTCCTTGATAAAAACCTCCAGCAATAGGATATGAATAGATGGATCCATAAGCATAATCCATGAGATGAAATCCATAGGCATAATCCAGACAACCACATAGAGTCTCAAACAACAACAAACCACAAATTTAAAGTTCAACGCTAAATGGGCATAATAAGCAAGAAAACGACGAATAGAAAAATGCAAGTGCTTATGCCCGACCCATGCAAATCCATGAATATCCTAATAGAACTACTTCTCCCCCTTTGGCATCGAGACACCAAAAAGGGAGAAGAGCGATGCTAGCGCCCCACAGGATCACTCGTAGTCCTCGTCCTCGTCTTCATTCTCATCCTCATCCTCATCTTCAAGCTCCTCGGTGTCACCTTCCTCATCCTCATCATCAACAGCAGGCGCAGAGGGGAACAAGTGACGCTCCAGCTCACCATAGTTCAACCCGGAGGAAGAGTTCCACCTAGCATATGGTGTGGGAGGTGTAGGAGCCGGAGGGTCACTCGAAGCACCGGACACATGGTGGAGAATGAGCTGCTGGGAGTGAGCCAACTCATGGCGCTGCTTGTATGCCTCGTACTGACCCTTGCGCGTGTCCACTCCCATGCAAAGTATGTTACGCTGGAACCAGTTCAGCTGCTTGATCTCACGGGCAACGGGAGGCACTGGGGGCCTGCGAGCATCCCTCATGAGGCCCTCAGGAGCAGAGGAGGGGTGGGAGGTCTTCCGAACCTTGGTGTAGATCTTGTTGGCCTTATGCACCGAGTCAATATGGAACTCCTCAGCAGGAAGCAGGTGCCTGATGAGCATCATAATGTAGGGTGCATAGGGGATGGACAGACGGTTGAACATAGCATCAGTCAATTCATGGTAAATGAAGTCCATGACATCCAGCATGTACTACACCGACTCGTCCTCACAAGAGGCAACCTCATGAGAAAATTGAAATAGCTAAACAAGGTGACCACAGATGCTGTCATTGTGGCCCCCACTCGGAGTGATGGAGTCACGGAAGAGACCCACTAAGGCAGCATAGATGGGAGCAAGGCCAGCCAGAGTGCCCACAATGCCATTGTCCACAGTGCAAGGAGAGAGAGTTGCATCTTTGTTGGGCTTTAGCTGGGTGATGATGTGGTGGCCACTGGCTCTATCCCTGCTGCGGAAAGAGTATCCAAGAACCTCAGCAAACACATGAAAATCAGCAGTCATAGGCCTGTCATGAGTCATCCACTTCATAGTGCGACGCTCATCCCCACAAATAACCAAAGTGGAGAAGAACTGCTTCACCACCTCAGAGTCAAAAGAGCACTGGAGAGACATGAGATGGTGCAGCCCCATCCTCTCAGCCACAAACATCGCATCCACAAGGTGGGCCTTCTCCAAAGCCTCAGCAAGTACCAGTGGGTGCATAGGCCTAATGTTCAGCCTGGCATACACATCTTCATAGATACCTTTCTGTTCCGCACACCAAAAACGAGTATCCCCCAGCTCATCATCCTGAGGCAGCTCAGCAAACAAGTCACGGTGACGGATGGAGGAATAGGTGACTGCATCCAAAGTCCTGTAGTTGATCTTGGGCTCCTTGCCCTTCCTATTGGACACCCCCTTCCTAGTCCGCTTTGCTTGTTCATCCATGCGCTTCTCTTCGTTCTTTCTTCTCCTCAACTCAACTTCGTCCACTAAGTTACCCTGTCCATCGTCCCGAAAGTATTTAGTGTGAGGGTGGCGCTTGTAGGTCTTGGGAACATTGGAACCACCTGTGAGGATAATAAGGGTGATAGCAAGGGGATAAGCATACACACAAGTCCAAGAGAAAGCATGGAAAAAGTAGTCAAAAAGTTCATAGGACAAATCTACCCAATGCATACTCCATAGTGAAACTGGACCAGAATTGAATCTATCAGGCCGGATTATCCGGGCTGGCCAGGGGCGGATAATCCGGTCCTGGTAGAAAATTTCGATTCCACCTAGATTGAATGCAAAAAAATAGTTCGGGCCTAGAAACTACAAGACTACGATTTCTATGCGAAAAAACATCCTTCTAGACAACGTTCCACCCAACAAGTAACACATCTAGCCAAAGATGGGGAGAGAGGGAGTTACCCTCACTCATTGGAGGAAGAACGCGGAGGAGAAGGTACCCGGAGGCGTGGAGAAGAAGATCCGGGGAGGCCCAGAAAATCCGGTGGCTGGAGAGGCTCCGGGGAGGGTGGGGGACGGCAAGCGACGGATGAGGAGGAGGAGAGGGTTGGGGGAGAAGTGCTGCTCGTTATGAGCCCTTCCCCCGATCCCTGCCCTTTAAGACAAAATCCGCTAGGGCCGGATTATCCGGCCTACACTTGGGCCGGATTATCCGGCCTCAAATCTGGAATTCTGTTGTACACAGAACAAGGCCCGCGCGTCCCCAAACAACACCCCCACAAGGTGTACAAGGGACTTGTGTGCAAGAATAGATGGCTTAGGTAGGGAAAGGCTTAGGATTAAGATAACCAAACTGAGATGGTACTAGACACTCAAAATTGCAAGATCCAAATCAAATAAAAGCCAAGATTGAGTGTGATTCCCATAAGAAAATGAGAGAGCAAAAATAGCCAAAAAGATCCAATTCTCCTCAAGGGAGAGAGCGGTGGCCGAAGCCACCTTGTTGGAGTGTATGGTGTGACACTGCAAAGATATATCTTGGGTTCACGGCCAATACTCATCAATAAGCTCACATATCACAAAATGATATTAAGAGAAATGATTTATCTTGCTTTTGGCATTATGGGGGGGAGGGTTAGGCCAATTATTTAGGACCACACTCCCCCTATATCCATGCCCACATCTAGACCAAAGAAGGATGGAGAAGTACGAGTGAGTGCATGGGTAATCAAGACAAGCTCCTGGAATCAATGATATTTAGCTCATTCCTCAACTAGCAGAATCTTGCTTCATCAAGTGGCTTCGTAAAAATATCCGCAAGTTGGTTCTTTGTGCTCACAAAGGATAGATCAATATCGCCTCGAGCAACATGGTCTCGAATAAAATGATTCTAAATCTCAATATGCTTTGTCCTTGTGTGCTGAACAGGATTGTACGCAATTTTGATTGCACTTTCATTATCACATAAAAGAGGCACTTTGTCACAATTGACACCGTATTCCTTTAAAGTTTGCCTCATCCACAATAATTGAGTGCAAGCGCTGGCAGCAGCAACATATTCAGCTTCGGCGGTGGAGAGAGATATACAATTCTGCTTTTTAGATGACCAACACACAAGAGATCTTCCCAAGAATTGACAAGCTCCGGAAGTGGATTTCTGATCATCCTTATCACCAGCCCAATCTAACCACATAAAGAGAAATTGGAGCCCTTGGGATACCAGAGACCAAAGTTAGGGGAATGAACCAAATATCGAAAGATCCTCTTGACCGCCACTAAGTGGCTTTCTTTAGGAGCTGATTGATACCTTTCACACACTCCCACACTCAACACGGTGTCGGGTCTAGATGCGTAGAGGTAAAGAACAGAGCCGATCATGGATCGGTATATCTTTTGGTCCACATCTTTACCTGTGGGTTAAGTTAAAGATGACATTTTGTTTGCATCGGAGTGGCGACACCATTTAGATCCGTCATCTTGAATATCTTGAGCATGTCTTGGATGTACTTTGCTTTATTAATAAAGGTTCCTTCTCTAAGTTGCTTGATCTCGAATCCAAGAAAGAACCGTAATTCCCCATCATAGACATCTCAAACCTGTCAGTCATAAGCTTTGAAAATTCATCATTAAAAGCTTTATTAGTAGAACCAAAGATGATATCATCTACATATAGTTGGCATACGAAGAGCTCCCCCTTAACCTTCTTAGTAAAAAGAGTGGGATCGATTTTCCCAACTTCGAAGCCACGGTCTAACAAAAGCTCTTTAAGGTGCTCATACCACGTACATGGGGCTTGTTTAAGGCCATAGAGTGCCTTATCGAGTTTGTAGACATGGTTCGGAAAGTTAGGATCCTCAAACCTCGGGGGTTGCTTTACGTATACCAACTCATGTAGAGGACCGTTAAGGAAGGCACTCTTGACGTCCATTTGCTGCAACTTAAAATTGTTATGGGCAGCATAAGCAAGAAGGATACGGATGGACTCAAGGCGAGCCACTGGAGCATAGGTCTCGCTGAAGTCAATGCCCTCAACTTGAGAGTAACCTTGCGCCACAAGTCTTGCCTTGTTCCTCACAACAATGCCATTCTCATCTTGCTTGTTTTTAAATATCCACTTGGTGCCGATAACATTGTGGCAATCTTCGGGTTTCTCCATGAGTTTCCAGACTTTGTTGCGCTCGAAATTATTCAATTCTTTATGCATAGCAACAACCTAGTCTGGATCTTCAAGAGCTTCAAAGACCTTCTTAGGTTCCACCATAGAGATATGAGCTTGATGCTCACCAAAACTGGCCAATTCTCTTCTTGTAGAAACCCTTCATCGAAGATCGCCAACAACCTTTTCGAGGGTGTGACCCCTTAACTCAAGGTTTCGATCAGCTCGAGCCTTGCGACGAAGTTCAATAAGTTTGTTGTCTCTTGGAGGAGTAGATTCATCACTTGAATCTTCATTGGAAGCATTTACTCGACCTTGATCAGAAACTGGGATAATAGCAGTAGGTGGTGGTGAAGCGTGCCCTTGAGGTGAGTCAGTAGCCGTAACAGGAGGCTACTGAACCGGTGAGACAGGGCCGGATAATCCGGCCGATGGAGAGGCCGAATAAGCCGGCCTGGGAGTATTTGTAGCAGCTTCATCAGGATGCCTGGGCTTGCTTGAACTGGCGAGGGGCCGGATAATCCGGGGCTTGCCGGAAAATCTGGCCTGGAGCTTGCATTGATATCTTTACCACCAGGAGCAATATGGTCAGCTGGAGCGGGGTGGCCGGATAATCCGGTGTCTACCGGGTAATCCGGCCTGGAGTTTTCTGGAACAACTTGACCTTCAGCACTTGATGGAGATGGTGAAGAATTTGCTCCCGTGGTGGGAACTTGTTGGGCATGTGTAGATGAGGGCTCTTCATGGAAGAGCATTGTCCTTCCCGATCCGCCACAAGGGGTTCCTCAACGGGGCAGAAAAATCCCACGCCCATTCTTCTTATGGCATATTGGGGTATTTCAACATCTGCATCACAAACACCAACTTGCTCCGCACGGGAACCGTCATTTTCCTTGTTCCGGACTTATTGTAGACTCTATAAGTGTGGGATTCAGCACCATAACCAACAAAAATACCTTCTAGAGCCTTAGATTCAAACTTAGATAAATGAACTCCCTTGATAAGAAAGAAACACTTACAACCGGATACCCGAAAGTATGAGATGTTTGCCTTGTTACCGGTAAGTATTTCATACGGAGTCTTGTCCAAGATCTTGCGGAGGTATAATCGGTTGGATGAATGACAAGCAGTAGAGATTGCTTCAGCCTAGAAGTTATATGGAGATTTAAATTTGGCTAACATTGATCTTGCCATATCCATTAGAGTTTCATTCTTCCTCTCAGCTACACCATTTTGTTGAGGGGTGTACGCAGCAGAATATTGATGTCTTATCCCCTCTTCACGTAGGAACTCATTTAAGGTGTAGTTCTTGAACTCAGAGCCGTTATCACTTCTTATAGCCAGAATGGGGACGTTGTGTTGACGTTGAACCTTGTTGGCGAAGTCAATGACAGTTTTTTGAGTTTCACTCTTCAACTTGAAGAAATAAACCCAAGTGTATCTTTAGTAATCATCAACAATCACTAGACAATACTTCTTCCCACCGAGGCTTGCATGAGATGGAGGTCCGAAGAGGTCCACATGAAGGAGCTCTAAGATCCTTTTTGACGAGATAATAGTTTTCCTTCGATGAGGAGAGTCATGCATTTTCCCTTCAACACACGCCCTGCAAACATGATCTTTGGCAAAGGAGACATTTTCTTTTAGTCCAAGGATGTGGCCACCCTTGTGGAGACTTTGCAAAGTTCTCATATTGACGTGGGCTAGTCAGCGATGCCATAGACAACCCGCGTCAGCCTTTCCGAAAAGACACATCGGCATGTAGTGGTTTTCCCAGAAAAGTCCACCATGTACAGGTCATTTTCGACATATCCCACGAAAGCGACTTTTAGAGACTTGCTCCACAAGCATACCACCAAATCAGCATTAATATAAAATGCAAAGCCCATCTTACCAAGGGCGTGAACTGAAAGTAAGTTGTAACCGACGGTCTCAACAAGCATGACATCCACGAGAGAGATATCGTGAGCCACCACAACTTTGCCGAGACACAATACCTCAGATTTTGACTTGTCACCATAGGAGACGGTTATGTGATCAAGGTTTGGCCGCATCTCCGTGATGATCTCCTTGCTTCCGGTCATATGACTCGTGCAACCGCTATTGAGTACCTATTTAGAACCACCGGAAGCATAGCCCTGCAAGAAAATTACTTCTTGGTTTTAGGTACCCATTTTTCAATGGGTCCTCTCATGTTAGTGATAAGGGTCTTGGGAACCCAAATAGACCAAGGAATGTAACAATCATAAGGGCCTACATAACTAGCATAAACATCACCATAATAATCGCAATATAGTTCAAAGTTAGGATTGTTAACCCCTACAAAACCATCATAATTAGTCTTGTCATTGGTAATGTTGCTAGTCTTTGGTTGAGCAGTCTTGCTCTTCTTCTTCTTGTTTTTCTTGCTCTTTGTCTTGGGAATGTAACCAAGACCTTCTTTACTATTGTTTGTCCTTTGCTTGCTCAGTATCTCATCAATAACTTCTTTACCTTTGTGTTGAGAACTTCTTGCAAGGTCTTCTTTTCCATAGGATGAACTGGAGGTACTTGGCACATCATACCGTTTCAATTGAGTTTGGAGCTGGTCATGAGACTCATTTAAAGTAGAATGATCACTCTTCAATGCCTTGTGAGCACTTTCAATATTATCAAACTTCTCCAAAAGTCTAGCATGAACAGCCCCAAAGTCAATCTTTTCTTTCTTTAGTTTATTTACCTTGGCAAGAGCATGGTCACGTTCTTTGATGAGCTGAGACACAACTTCTACCTGTGACTCCTCAATGGATTCGAGTCTCTCTTCCAAAGATACTCGAGCTTCCTCTTCCTCTTCCAAGGCATTCTTCAAAGAAGCTCTGTCCAAGTCATCTTCTCTTTCAATTCTGCCCTTTTCTTCAAGAAGATCTTCGGCTTGAGCAAGTTGACTCATAAGAGCATCAAAATGGAATTTGTGCTCACCTTGCAAGTTAGTGAAAAAATTATCCAAAGCAATAACTTCTTCTTTCATTTTAAGACTGTCATGATCATCCATATCCAAAATTATGTTAGTCTTAGGAAATGAAGAGCTAGAAGTTGATACCTTGGACCCTCTTGCCATTAGGCAAGTGGCGTTGTTGTTGATGACGTTCTTGTTTGGCGAGTCGAAGAGAGATGAAGGAGTCGATGTGGTGGCTATAGCAGCCACCTCGCGAGAACTATCATCATCCTCTTCATCTTTAGTTGCAGAGGAGTATTCTTCTTGTGCAACTAAGACGATCTTGGGTTGCTTCTTGAAGGGGCCATTCTTCTTAATAAATGGCTTCTTCTTAGGTGCTTTAGATTTCTCTTTAAGAATGAGCCTGCCACCATTGTCTTCTCTATTTTGATACAGACACTCGGCTACAAAGTGCATTCTATCTCCACAGTTGTAGCAAGTTCTCAATCTTGGGCCACTTTCTCTTCTTCCATTTGACCCGTTCTTGCGCTCAAGTTCCGACTTGGCTTTGGCAGGGTCCTTCCAGAAGTTCCTTGCATAAAACGCCATGTACTCACCATGAGCACGTTTGACTTCATCGGGGCAGTCCATGGAGGCCCCCTCAAATGTTCTTTCATCCTCCTCTTGCTCAACAACATTGGCTTTGAGAGCAACATTGACACCCTTTTGCATTCCAATGGCCCGAGCACGAGCATCTTCAGCATTCTTTGTTGCCACTTTGAATGACGCCATCTCTTGCATGACCTCATTGGATGTCATTTGATGGTAGTTATGTCTACCTTGCAGACTCTTCAAGTCCGTTGTCTCGAAAGGCATTAAGGCACTCACATATTTCCTTTTTATCCATGCATCATCAATGTGAGTGGCCCCATCTTTCTAAATGTTGTTGCGATGCCCTTGAGTCTTCTCTACATGTCTTCATGATTTTCACCATCCAACATGTAGAATCCCTCAGCTTCATTACTAAGGGCATCATACCTGTTCCTTCTCATGCTTTCGTTCCCAACAAAAAGATCCGTAAGAGCATCCCAAGCTTCTTTAGCTGTGTTGAGATGTTCAATGTGTGGCATGTCCTTGGGACCCACACCAGCTGTATCATGTGGAGAGCAGTGGCATTCAATTGGCTGTCCACAACTTCTCTTCTTGTTAGGTTGGTTTGATCTCCAATATGAAGACCCTCTTCAATAATCCTCCAAAGTTCAATAGAGGAGCTGCAAACATGAGATTTCATTAAGAATTGCCATTGATTGAAAGATGATGCAGTGAGCTTGAGTGGATCACCCCTATTGTTTATATGCGGATGAGGGATAGGTGGGTCGGGGAATATACGTGGCGAACCTCACAATATTCCTCCTTACCACTTCCCTTCTTGGAGGTGGAACCATTAAGTTTTTCACCTTCCACATCATCATCCTTGGATCCGATGTTACCCTTTTCCTTAGATGATGGTATGGATGCCTCAGAGGAGGATGGAGATGGGGCTATGGATGATGTGAGGCGAGGAATCATTTGATTCATCTCCTCCATCTTGGCCTCAAAGGATTTCAACAAGGTTGTTTCCAACGTCTTGAGATCATCCATTGTGACCTTATCCATAGCCTCATTCCCATCATCCTTGGTACCCATACTACTCTTAGGCGGTTAAGCCCGAATTAAGAGTCGTGGCTCTGATACCAATTGAAATGGATCGTATGGGCACCTAGAGGGGGGGGGTGAATAGGTGCTACTCCAAATTTTAATACTTTTCAATTTTTAGGCTTAACACAAAGGGTAAATTCTCTAGATAAACTATTAGGTGGAATTTCCCTATATGCAAACCTATCTACTAGCGAGTAAAGAGCGAGTGGAAGAGGAACGGGTAAACCGTAGTGAAGCACGCGGAGACACAGGATTTGTTTGATCGTAGTTCCTTCCTTGTTAAGGGAAGTACGTCTGTGTTGGAGGGGTGGGCGATACTAAGACCACCACGCCACAATAGGCCTCACCCTGTTCTCCGATGGATCCTGCCACCAAAGGCCTGATCCACCTTTCCACTATAGGTACCCTTCGAGGCGGGCACCGGCGCCTTTACATAACTAGCGGGGCAACAACTCCACAATCAACTTGGAGGCTCCCGAAATGACAACAAGCTGCCACAAGAACAAAGTTGTCAAATACAACAAACAAGATCTAGGTATTGACAAGAATACTAGATCAGGGATTTCTCCAAGTGAATGGAGAGGAGTTGATGCGCTTGATTTCTGATGACGATGATGACCTTCTCCTCCTTCAATTCCCCCAAAGATCAAAGCCTTCGGGTGGTTGAAGTAGGAGATCGAGAATGAGAGCTCTTGCATAATGTCTGGACAATTTCGAATGAATTAAGAGTTCGGAATGTTGGGGAAGAAGGGGTATTTATACCCCCTTCCGAAACCAGCCATTGGACACTTCAAGTGAGGGCTGGATTATCCGGCCTGGGGAAAACTCCACCCCAGACTCGGAATATCCGGCAGATAATCTGCCCCCTATCAGAGCGTCGCGCCGAGCTTGCCCTTGATCAACTTATGGGGGCCGGATTATCTGGTCCAATGTGAAGGCCGGATTATCCGGCCTGGGAAGGAAAAACCACCCCAGTTTGGATTTTCCGGGAGAAAATCTGACCGGACACCGAGTGACGCGCCTTGGCTCCTTTTGCTCAAAAACTGGGGGCCGGATTATCCGGCCTAGGGAGGAAAAACCGCCCAAGATCGGATTTTCCAGGAGAAAATCCGACCGGATATCGAGCGACGGGCCTTGGCCCCTTTGAGCAATGAGGTAGGCCAGATTATCCGGCACTTAGTGGGGCGGATAATCCGGCTCCCCTCAAAGCTTCATGCACACTTAGCGCACATGAATAATATCCACAGTATTGTTATCTAACACGCAAAACATAGGAAAACATGAAATGTTCTTTTAGAGGCTAGTAATAGTTCTACCACTCTAGATGATAAATTTGATTTTGATCTTGATGGTTGCAATATCTATGAAGTTATTAAGTTCCTACAAAAGCTTGCTAAAAGTCCTAATGCTAGTGCTATGAACATGGCCTTTACAAAACACATTATTGTTGCTCTCATAAAGATTAAAGAAGAAAAGATGAAACATAAAGCTTCTATTCCTATAAAACAAGAAGATGGTTGGGAACCCATCATTAATATGAAAGTGAATGACTTTGATTCCAAAGCTTTATGTGATCTTGATAGTAGTGTTTCTATTATGCCTAGAAGGATTTATGATATGCTTGATTTGCCTCCACTTGAAGATTGTTATTTGAATGTCCCACTTGATGATAATGCTAAAAAGAAACTCATGGGGAGTCTTAATGATGTTCTTATTATGGTTAACAATGCCTATGTCCCCATTGATTTCTATGTTTTGGATGTTGAATGCAATGCTTCTTGTCCTATTACTTTAGGAAGACCTTTCCTTAGAACTGTTGGTGCCATTATTGATATGAAAGAAGGCACCATTAAATATAAACTCCCACTCAAGAAAGGTATAGAACACATCCCTAAGAATAAAGAGAATATTTCTTTTGCTTCTCCTATGAAAACAAAATTTGGTCTTAATGCTTCTTCATTTGAGAACACTTGATTCTTTCTTGCTTCCTATGCCTAACTTAAAGGCGCTAAAGAAAAGTACTTATTGGGAGATAACCCAAAAGTTTTAGATGAGTCTTGGAAGTTATTACTTCAGTAATAACCGCTCCTTATCCTTTTTATTTACTTTTTGTGCCAAGAGTAACCTCTAATGAGAGAGAAGTAATGATTGGGAAAGTTGCTGTCCCGAAACAGATTTCTGTGCTTCACCGTAAAAATTCGTGTAAAATCTCTGAACGTCTTTCTGAGGCGTGAATTATTGTACTTCTTCCCAAGGTTGTTATCTAACTTTCGTTTGTTCAACACTTTTTGATTTGAACAACAGAAGGGCTTCGAAAACATTCGTCTTTACCTATTGGTCTGTTTTGACAGATTTCTGCCATTTTTCTGCATTTGCTTCTTGTTGGTTCCTTTTTGAGTTCTTTTGGGGAATTAAGCTTTTTTAGGGAAGTGCTACAGTAGCTAGTATTCTAATGGAAGTTTATTTGGTGTTAGAACTGAACCTTAAGACCTATTATCTTGAGTGCACTAATGTTGCTAACAAAGATTATGTGATGTTTTGTATGAAGGAAAATTTTCAGGTGTATGGAAGGAATGAGTAATCAGATGAAGGATGGACTAAAGATCAAGCTTGGGGATGCCACGCGCGTGACCCCAAGCAACATCCAAGAAGTACAAGCTTCAAAGCTTGGGGATGACCAAGGCATCCCCTTCTTCATCAATAAAAATCTCAGGTTTCTTCCAAACGCTTCGTTTTTATTGTTTCATGCACAGCTGTGTTGTTCTTGGAGCGTATTCTTTTTTGTTTTCATTTTGGTTTTTCATTTGCTTAGTTTGCTTAATAAATTGGTTGGACCCCCTCTTTCATACATTGGTTTTCAAATATTTTGGTTTGGTTTGGAAAAGAGTAGGAAAGTTCATACTTATGTGGTAAAAAGAGCTCGTTTTTGACTGTGGCCTATGCTCTATCATGTCATGCTTGATATTGTTTTGTCTTTATGATTAGTATTCTTTGCTGTAGCATGAATTGTTATAAACAATTGAGATTTCTTAATGTGCCTTGGATGAATCATGCGTTGTTTTAGCATATTAAAGCATAGTATAGTGGTATTCTCCTTTGATGCTTTATTTGGGTTGACTTGGCACATGTTCATGCCATGTTATGACTATCTCAAGACACCATAGCCTTTATGATCCATTAGTTTTCAACTTGTAGTATCACTTTATGCTTTGATCAATGATGTTTTGTCGCTCTGCATGATTATGGCCATTATTGCTCTCTCAGTTTGTCACTCCCAGTCTTTTGCTAGCCTCCACAACAAAGTATGAGTTCCACTCATGCATCCAACTCCCTAAACCAAGTTATTCCAAAGAGTCCACCATACCTACCTACTAGCTTATGCTATTCCAAGTATATTCATGCTTTTGTTTACCTTCCAAATTAAACTTGTTATGAGAAAACTAGTGATTAAAGCGCTCACGAACTTGATGGCACACTTTACTTTTTTGCATCTAATAAACTTGAACCATTGGGTCCTTCTTTGTTGCATATATGCTTGCGCTTTATAAGTTGAAATTAGCAGAACCATGTATCATGGGGAACGCTTTCAACATTGCATTTGTACTTTGTACCCCGTTGATATCATGTTATTTTGCTTATGGATCCTGGCGGTGTGAAATAAAAGTGGAACTTGTAAGATCATGGAGTTTGTATGTGTGTAAGAAAAATGTCTGGGCCACTAGCCTAAGCCATGCCTAATCATGGTGGAAACTTGCAGCATCACCATAATGAGCACTCTATGAAGCACCCTCAATAAAAACCTATGCAAATAGCAAATAAAAAGATCGTTAAGATGCTCATTGTCTGCTTGCCTTGTCATTTTGATTATGGGATAGCTCCTATATCATGTGCAAGGGGTACCCCGTTGGCGGTTCTTTATGATACACATGTACTTACAATGACAAGAGCTTACAAGTGACTAAAGTTGAGTAGCATGAGGTTCGGTCTTCGTAAGTAAGGGGCATGAGATTTCGGTTTATAACTTGTCAAGCATATCCTCTTAGTTGGGTCACTTTAACCTTAATCACCTTCAAGATGCTTATGATAGGGGCAATGAGAGCTGAAAGCTATAAGTACCATAATTTTTGGAATATCTTTATGAGACTTGAATCCCTACTTCCTTTTATAAAGGCCTTTCTTCCACCATTATATTGAGTCTCCACCTTCTACCTTTATGCACCTACTTTGAGAGCATAGTGGCCATTCTTAGTTCTATGTGCATTGTCCCAAGACTAGTTGATTGATGCATAACTTGATATTGCTTGTTTTAAACTATTTGTATCTAGTCACTCTTATGAACTTTGAAGGTGTCCTATGCAATTATATTTGCTACTCTATGAAGGACAAGCTGAATACTATTATGCTATGTTTTCTTTATGTGAAACAAACAAACGTCTTGCAAGGCATTGTTATTCATGAATCTTTTGTTTGTTCCTTTTCATGTTGCATCATAGTTTCTTTGTCTTACTACTAGAACTTTGTCTTTCATGTTATGATTGAAGCACTATGATCTCAGTTTTGAATGTTTTACATATACTTTGATCAAGTCTTTGATGGTGCATGTCACCTCAAAAATTATTCTTTCTTTTTATCACTTACCTACTCGAGGACGAGCAGGAGTTAAGCTTGGGGATGTTGATACATTGCAAATGTATCTATAATCTTTGATGTTCCATGCTTGGTTTTATCCACTTTCTTGTGTTTTTTCCACACTATGGAGTACTTTTCATATGATTTCTTGGACTAACCTATTAACAAGAGCCACAGTGCCAGCTGCCTGTTTTCTGCAGTTTTTGGTTCCAGGAAAGTCAGAAAATGAATATTCTCGGAATTGGACGGGACAAAAGCCAAAGTGCCTATTTTTCCGGAAGTCATCAGATGCCAGAATACGAGAGGGAGAAGGGCTAGGGGCCGGCCACACCACCTGGCCGCGCGGTCAGGCCTGGCCCGCGCCAGGGGTGGTCTGGCCGACCCCAGCACCCCCTCGGCCTCTCCTTTCGCCTATAAGATGCCCTCGGGACAGCAACCCTAAGTACCGGATCAAAAATCCACGAAAGAGTTTGTAGCCGTCGTCATCTCCATCCCTAGATCGGGAGGGATCTGAAGCTCTTCCCGGCACCCTGTTGGAGAGGGGAATTCACCCTAGAGGCCTTCTTCATCACCATGCAAGCCTCCGGTGTGATGCGTGAGTAGTTCATCCTTGGACTACGGATCCATGTAGTAGCTAGATGGCTGGTTCTCCTCCTTTGTGCTTTCATGTCTAGATTTTGTGAGCTCCGTTCATGATCAAGATCATCTATTTGTAATTCTGCATTTTGTGTTTGCGAGGATCCGATGGATATTGAGATGTTATTTCAGATTGATTATTGATTCTATCATGTCTTTGTTATTTGTGATCTTGCATGCTATCCATTGTTAGTAGCTATCTTGGCCAAGTAGATGCTAGCAACTCCAAGAGTTGGTATTTAGGCTTGATAGTGGGTTCATGCCTCTGGTAATCTGGGGAAGTGACAGAAATCTCTATGGTACTAGATGTGTTGTTGCTACTAGGGAGAAAACAACAATCCTTTGTTCATAGAACAATTGTATTGTTTACATTACACGCAATTCGTAAAGCAATAATCTGTTGCTTGCAACTTAATACTGGAGGGGGTTCGGATGATAACCTGAAGGTGGATTATTAGTCATAGATGCAGTTGGATGGCGGTCTATGTATAATGTTGTAATTCCCAATCAAGTCTCAAAGGAGTCAAGATGATTAGTATATGCATGTATTTCTTTCTCGATGTTTGTCAATTGCCCCGCTGTAATTTGTTCACCCAGCATGTTATCTATCTTAAGGAGAGCCACCTCTAGTGAACTATGGATCCCGGTCCTTTTTCTTTACATACAATCTACAAACTGTTTACTGCTTTGTGTTTACTTTCTGCAAACTATTACTTCCTTCCATTCGATACGTTTAATCCTTTGTTTTCAGCAAAACACGGTGAGATTGACAACCTCATCGCAAGTTGGTGACAAAGTTTTGTGGTTGTGTTGTGCAGGTCTCCACGTTGCTACTAGCACCGGTAGTGCGCCCTGCCATGGCTCAGCTAGCAACATCTTTGGGGTGTTTCCTTGCTCCTACTGGTTCGATTAAACCTTGGTTTCATAATTGAGGGAAACTTGTTGTTGTGCTGATCATACCTTCCTCTTGGGGTTCCCAACGAGCTCTACATCAATACTAAGCTATCAAGCATTTTTCGGGCGCCGTTGCCGGGGATTCAAGGACATCTTCACAAGGGGAGTCCCTCATAACCAATCTCTTTACTTTGTTATTTTTGTTTTGCTTTGTTTCTTTTTTCTTTGTTTGCTTGTTTCTTTATCAAAAACACACACAAAATTAGTTTTACAAGTTTGCTTTATTATTTGAAAACCCAAAAAAATGACTACTCTTGAAAACACTAAGTTGTGTGACTTCACTAGCACCAACAACAATGATTTTATGAGCACACTTATTGCTCCACCTGTGCCTGAAGATACTTTCTTTGAGATAAAACCTGATTTGCTCAATCTTGTTATGAGAGAACAATTTTCTGGTATTGGTAATGAAGATGCTGATGTCCATCTAAATAACTTTGTTGAACTTTGTGAGATGCAAAAGCACAGGGATATAGATGGTGATATTATTAAGCTGAAATTGTTTCCTTTCTCTTTGAGAGGAAAAGCTAAAGAATAGTTGAATTCCTTAACTAGGAATAGTATTGATTCTTGGACTAAGTGCAAAGATGCTTTCATTGGAAAATACAATCCTCCTGCTAAGATTATATCTATGAGAAGTGAAATAATGAAGTTTAAACAATCTGATAATGAGCATGTTGCTCAAGCTTGGGAAAGAATGAAATATTTGGTAAAGAATGGTCCCACTCATGGACTGACTACTTGGATGATCATCCAAACTTTTTATGCAGGATTGAACTATTCTTCAAGGAACTTATTGGATTCTGCTGCTGGAGGTACCTTTATGACCATTACTTTGGGTGCTGCAACAAAACTTCTGGACAATATGATGGTTAATTATTCTGAATGGCATACTGAGAGAGCTCCACAAGGTAGAAAGGTAAATTCTGTTGAGGAAACTTCCTCCTTGAGTGATAAGATTGATATTATTATGTCTATGCTTGTTAATGGGAAAGCCCATATTGATCCCAATAATGTTCCTTTAGCTTCTTTGGTTGCTCAAGAAGAGCTAGTTGATGTGAACTTCATAAGAAATAACAATTTTGGCAACAATGCTTATGGTAATAACAATTATAGGCCCTACCCTCCTAATAATACTTATGGCTATAATGGTAAACCTGGATTACCTAGAGAAGGAAGAATTTTAGAAGTTGAAAGAGCCAGTAAAAACTTCATGCAAATGAAATATAAGCAAAATAAACTATTTACTAAAACTATGGAAGAACAATCTATCATTTTGAAGAACATTAGCCATCAACTTGAGAGTTTAAATAGGGAAATTCCTAGGCTACTAATAGTTCTACTACTCTAGATGATAAATTTGATTTTGATCTTGATGGTTGAAATATCTCTGAAGTTATTAAGTTCCTACAAAAGCTTGCTAAAAGTCCTAATGCTAGTTCTATGAACATGGCCTTTACAAATCACATTATTGATGCTCTCATAAAGATTAAAGAAGAAAAGATGAAACATAAAGCTTCTATTCCTATAAAACAAGAAGATGGTTGGGAACCCATCATTAATATGAAAGTGAATGAATTTGATTCCAAAGCTTTATGTGATCTTGATAGTAGTGTTTCTATAATGCCTAGAAGGATTTATGATATGCTTGATTTGCCTCCACTTGAAGATTGTTATTTGAATGTCCCACTTGATGATAATGCTAAAAAGAAACTCATGGGGAGTCTTAATGATGTTCTTATTATGGTTAACAATGCTTATGTCCCCGTTGATTTCTATGTTTTGGATGTTGAATGCAATGCTTCTTGTCCTATTACTTTGGGAAGACCTTTTCTTAAAACTGTTGGTGCCATTATTGATATGAAAGAAGGCACCATTAAATATCAACTCCCACTCAAGAAAGGTATAGGACACATCCCTAAGAATAAAGAGAAGATTTCTTTTGCTTCTCCTATGAAAAAAAATTTGGTCTTAATGCTTCTTCATTTGAGAACACTTGATTCTTTCTTGCTTCTTATGCCTAACTTAAAGGCGTTAAAGAAAAGTACTTATTGGGAGATAACCCAAAAGTTTTATATGAGTCTTGGAAGTTATTACTTCAGTAATAACCGCTCCTTATCCTTTTTATTTACTTTTGGTGCCAAGAGTAACCTCTAATGAGAGAGAAGTAATGATTGAGAAAGTTGCTGTCCCGAAACAGATTTATGTGCTTCATCGTAAAAATTTGTGTAAAATCTCTGAACGTCTTTTTGAGGCATGAATTTTTTTCCTTCTTCCCCAGGTTGTTATCTACAACATTTTTTGATTTCAACAACAGAAGGTCTTCGAAAACATTCGTCTTTACCTGCTGGTCTGTTTTGACAGATTTCTGCCATTTTCTGCATTTGCTTCTTGTTGGTTCCTTTTTGAGTTCTTTTGGGGAATTGAGCTTGTTGAGGGAAGTGCTACAGTAGCTAGTGTTCTAATGGAAGTTTATTTGGTGTTAGAACTGAACCTTAAGACCTATTATCTTGAGTGCACTAATGTTGCTAATAAAGATTGTGTGAAGTTTTGTATGAAGGAAAATTTTCAGGTGTATGGAAGGAATGAGTAATGAGATGAAGGATGGACTAAAGCTCAAGCTTGGGGATGCCACACGTGTCACGCCAAGAAAAATCCAAGAAGTACAAGCGTCAAATCTTGGGGATGCCCAAGGCATCCCCTTCTTCATCAATAAAAATCCCAGGTTTCTTCCAAACGCTTCATTTTTATTGTTTCATGCATAGTTGTGTTGTTCTTGGAGCGTCTTCTTTTTCGTTTTCGTTTTGGTTTTTCGTTTGCTTTTGTTTGCTTAGTTTTCTGAATAAATTGTTTCTACCCCCTCTTTCATACATTGGTTTTCAAATAGTTTGGTTTGGTTTGGAAAAGAGTAGGAAAGTTCATACTTATGTGGTAAAAAGAGCTCGTTTTTGACTGTGGCCTATGCTCTATCATGCCATGCTTGATATTGTTTTGGCTTTGTGCTTAGTATTCTTTGCTGTAGCATGACTTGTTATAAACAATTGAGATTTCTTAATGTGCCTTGGATGAATCATGCGTTGTTTTAGCATATTAAAGCATAGTATAGTGGTATTCTCCTTTGATGCTTTATTTGGGTTGACTTGGCACATGCTCACACCATGTTATGACTATCTCAAGTCACCATAGCCTTTATGATCCTTTAGTTTTCAACTTGTAGTATCACTTTATGCTTTGATCAATGATGTTTTGTCGCTCTGCATGATTATGATCATTATTGCTCTCTTAGTTTGTCGCTCCCAGTCTTTTGCTAGCCTCCACAACAAAGTATGAGTTCCACTCATGCATCCAACTCCCTAAACCAAGTTATTCCAAAGAGTCCACCATACCTACCTACTAGCTTATGCTATTCCAAGTATATTCATGCTTTTGTTTACCTTCCAAATTAAACTTGTTATGAGAAAACTAGTGATTAAAGCTCTCACGAACTTGATGGCACACTTACTTTTTTGCATCTAATATACTTGAACCATTGGGTCCTTCTTTGTTGCGTATATGCTTGCGCTTTGTAAGTTGAAATTAGCGAAACCATGTATCATGGGGAACGCTTTCAACATTGCATTTGTACTTTGTACCCCGTTGATATCATGTTCTTTTGCTTATGGATCCTGGCGGTGTGAAATAAAAGTGGAACTTGTAAGATCATGGAGTTTGTATGTGTGTTAGAAAAACGTCTGGGCGCTAGCCTAAGCCATGCCTAATCATGGTGGAAACTTGCAGCATCACCATAATGAGCACTCTATGAAGCACCCTCAATAAAAACCTATGCAAATAGCAAATAAAAAGATCGCTGAGATGCTCATTGTCTGCTTGCCTTGTCATTTTGATTATGGGATAGCTCTTGTATCATGTGCAAGGGGTACCCCGTTGGCGGTTCTTTATGATACACATGTACTTACAATGACAAGAGCTTACTCGTGACTAAAGTTGAGTAGCATAAGGTTCGGTCTTCGTAAGTAAGGGGCATGAGATTTCGGTTTATAACTTGTCAAGCATATCCTCTTAGTTGGGTCACTTTAACCTTAATCACCTTCAAGATGCTTATGATAGGGGCAATGAGAGCTAAAAGCTATAAGTACCATAATTTTTGGAAGATCTTTATGAGACTTGAATCCCTACTTTCTTTTATAAAGGCCTTTCTTCCACCATTATATTGAGTCTCCACCTTCTACATTTATGCACCTACTTTGAGAGCATAGTGGCCATTCTTAGTTCTATGTGCATTGTCCCAAGACTAGTTGATTGATGCATAACTTGATATTGCTTGTTTTAAACTATTTGTATCTAGTCACTCTTATGAACTTTGAAGGTGTCCTATGCAATTATATTTGCTACTCTATGAAGGACAAGCTGAATACTATTATGCTATGTTTTCTTTATGGGAAACAAACAAACGTCTTGCAAGGCATTGTCATTCATGAATCTTTTGTTTGTTCCTTTTCATGTTGCATCATAGTTTCTTTGTCTTACTACTAGAACTTTGTCTTTCATGTTATGATTGAAGCACTATGATCTTAGTTTTGAATGTTTTACATATACTTTGATCAAGTCTTTGATGGTGCATGTCACCTCAAAAATTATTCTTTCTTTTTATCACTTACCTACTCGAGGACGAGCAGGAGTTAAGCTTGGGGATGTTGATACATTGCAAATGTATCTATAATCTTTGATGTTCCATGCTTGGTTTTATCCACTTTCTTTTGTTTTTTCCACACAATGGAGTACTTTTCATATGGTTTCTTGGACTAACCTATTAACAAGAGCCACAGTGCCAGCTGCCTGTTTTCTGCAGTTTTTGGTTCCAGGAAAGTCAGAAAATGAATATTCTCGGAATTGGACGGGACAAAAGCCAAAGTGCCTATTTTTCCGGAAGTCATCAGATGCCAGAATACGAGAGGGAGAAAGGCTAGGGGCCGGCCACACCACCTGGCCGCGCGGCCAGGCCTGCCCCGCGCCAGGGGGCGGTCTGGCCGACCCCAGCACCCCCTCGGCCTCTCCTTCCGCCTATAAGATGCCCTCGGGATGGCAACCCTAGGTACCGGATCAAAAATCCACGAAAGAGTCTGTAGCCGCCGTCATCTCCATCCCTAGATCGGGAGGGATCTGAAGCTCTTCCCGGCACCCTGTCGGAGAGGGGAATTCACCCTGGAGGCCTTCTTCATCACCATGCAAGCCTCCGGTGTGATGCGTGAGTAGTTCATCCTTGGACTACGGATCCATGTAGTAGCTAGATGGCTGGTTCTCCTCCTTTGTGCTTTCATGTCTAGATCTTGTGAGCTCCGTTCATGATCAAGATCATCTATTTGTAATTCTACATGTTGTGTTTGCGGGGATCCGATGGATATTGAGATGTTATTTCAGATTGATTATTGATTCTATCATGTCTTTGTTATTTGTAATCTTGCATGCTTTCCATTGTTAGTAGCTATCTTGGCCAAGTAGATGCTAGCAAGTCCAAGAGTTAGTATTTATGCTCGATAATGGGTTCATGCCTCTGGTAATCTGGGGAAGTGACAGAAATCTCTAAGGTACTAGATGTGTTGTTGCTACTAGGGAGAAAACAACAATCCTTTGTTCATAGAACAATCGTATTGTTTACATTACACGCAATTCGTAAAGCAATAATCTGTTGCTTGCAACTTAATACTGGAGGGGGTTCGGATGATAACCTGAAGGTGGATTATTAGTCATAGATGCAGTTGGATGGCGGTCTATGTATAATGTTGTAATGCCCAATCAAGTCTCAAAGGAGTCAAGATGATTAGTATATGCATGTATTTCTTTCTCGATGTTTGTCAATTGCCCCACTGTAATTTGTTCACCCAGCATGTTATCTATCTTAAGGAGAGCCACCTCTAGTGAACTATGGATCCCGGTCCTTTTTCTTTACATACAATCTACAAAATGTTTACTGCTTTGTGTTTCCTTTCTGCAAACTATTACTTCCTTCCATTCGATACGTTTAATCCTTTGTTTTCAGCAAAACACGGTGAGATTGACAACCTCATCGCAAGTTGGGGATAAAGTTTTTTGGTTGTGTTGTGCAGGTCTCCACGTTGCTACTAGCACCGGTAGTGCGCCCTGCCAAGGCTCAGCTAGCAACACCTTTGGGGTGTTTCCTTGCTCCTACTGGTTCGATTAAACTTTGGTTTCATAACTGAGGGGAACTTGCTGTTGTGCTCATCATACCTTCCTCTTGGGGTTCCCAACGAGCTCTACATAAATACTGAGCCATCAACCCTCCTCGAGCTACTCCGGGGGAAACCCTAAGAAAGTGTAAGCTGGTTTACCTAGAGGGGGTGAATAGGTTTCTACAAAATTCTTTGTAATCTTTTGCAAGTTTTAGGCTTTGCGGAATATAAGTGTGCCTAAATGACAACTAGGTGAGGCAACCTAGATGATGATACAAGATACCTCAAGCATGAAGGCTATCACAAAGTAAACAACACAAGTAAGAGATTGGTTAAGGAATAACCGAAGCACGCGGAGACGAAGATGTATTCCCGTGTTCACCAGCTTTGGGAAGGGGGCTACGTCATGTTGGAGAGGTGTGAGGTTCCACGAAGGATCCCCCAACGCCACGGAGGCTCACCTTCATATACGATCCTATCCTACGAAGGAATAGCTCACTTACTCGTGGTAGATTTTAAGGTAGTCTCCAAACCCTCACAAACTTTCCACGGAGCAAATCACAAGCCAAATACCTTAGGGCAACCCTAGCCGCCTAGTGTTTCCCATGCACCCAAGATTAACAAGCTAACTCGATGAACTCAAGGGGGAATGAACTTTGGCTTGGTGGAAACGTAAATCGGGACCTCCTCTTGCTTTCTACCAAAGGGATTTGGAATTGGTTGGATAGAATGGGAGATCCTCAAGGAATTGTGTTTCAACAATGGGAGAGAGAGAGCTTCAAGAATGAGTATGTAATGGAATGCCCTAACTCTCAGTGGAGAAGAAAGGGGTATATATAGTCCGGGGTGAAAAAGGAGCCGTTTGGAGGATCCTGTGGCAGAACAGGCAATAAGTCCGGCGGAGCCGAACCATGCACCGGAAATTCCAGCCGTAGTTCTAGCGGACCGGTTTCTGCGCCGAACGTTTCAGCGGGAACCGAACATTCCAGCGAAGAATCGAAACACCATACAGTGACCTGTTCCGGTGTGCGCCGGGAATTTCCGGTGGTGACCGGAAATTCCGGCAGCCACTCCGGCGGCGCCAGAATTCTTGCCGATTTTGCAAGACCCTCTTTTTATCTCATTTTCCACAACGACTTTCTGTCTCTCCTTGAGTGGGTGTGTGGCTGAAGATAATATGATGTGTGGTGTAGAACATCCCCAAAGAGCACATCGAGATCACCCCTCTTAATAGTGTGGTGCTTCCTACTAGACTCAAAGAGAAATAAGAGAGAAAGGTAATGAAAACACCGACTCTTCACTTCATAAACGAATGGGGGGCCACACACTGCCTCACATCATCAAATGCGGATTATCACCTACAGGGATACTAGTAGAAGCAATAGTCCGTTCTATAGCTCCGATGTCATGATTAACCAAAATACTGGATAAGGGCATTTTTCCCTTTCACCCTAAGACCTTCGGGGTGGGCGATGGTGGCGCATCGGTGTCGCATTCTCTCTTAGGAGCATTGCGTGTGGAGCAGCGCTGGATGGAATGAGGCGGGTGATACCTTCGATCCGGATTACGGATGTAGTATAGCTCTTTTTCCCTAGTAGACCTAGGTTTATCGAATCCTCAGGAAGTAGAAGCGTAGAGAAGTTACTTTAACGAACCTTCGGGAGTTTTAGAATTCCTTTTGTGTTTTTACTGGACCAAGAGTTTGCATTTTTTTGTTGATGATGGAGAGAGAGGGCCTAGGGCGTTCGGTTTCACCTATATTTGTGCAAAACATCTTATGGGAATAAAAGATAAAGATAAAGTATGCATGTAATTGTTAGAGCAAGATAGATTGTATATGGGCAGTGCATCCATAATTGCTATTACCTCCGCAACCTCTAATAGCAATAACCTACTAGTCACATCCATAGAAGAAAGAGAACTAATGATATGCATAGTGACGTCACCGTTAATCCCAAGTAAATCCCTCACATATAGTCATACTACCCCTTCTGTCACTAGGGTTCCCAACCAACAGATTAGTCATTACTCATACTCCCTATACCTGGCTCAATCCTTGGGGTCTTGGGTACCTGACAAGTCCTTAGATTGAGGCAAGAGAGGATACGATAATCATCATGTCATACAAACTAATACATGATCCCATCTATGATAAATAACATGCACAAAAGCTACATGGCTAGGCTGAAGCCCTTACCCCAAGGAGAATTACTCACACATAGAGATGAGATCAAAGATCATAAGCATTGTAGTGGAAATCATAAGATTGATAGCAATCGTCTTACAATGTCGCCAATCGAAGATGAGATCTACTATTAAAAGTGGTGTAATATGGCTATGGTGGTGGAGAAGGGTTTGGAGATCTAGGGTCGAGGGCTGGCTTGTTCGAGGAGGGCATGTTTCTCGTCGCCCGATACTTCGTTATATAGGGGTCCCTTCACGAAAGTTGTTCTGTTTGACCTAGTGGTGGCAGCGCCAACTATACGACCGGAACTATATGGCCGAAATTTTATTCCGGTCATATAGTTGGTCGTTAAAGCATCCACCTCCGCTTCACGGCTCCTGGTTTCTTCTGGTTGTTGGAAATCTCGTATCTTTCACTTTAATGTAGTGATTCCCATCTTTAAACGACATTATCTATGCAAGGAAAAATAGCAAGAAAGGATTGCATACCCCTTTGATTATTAAGCATTAGTGGCAGGGTTTAGAGAGATATTGCATCAAAACTATGACTAACATCCAGTTTAAATGTGGACGTGGATGGCTATATTTAAAATCCATCAACCTCCCCAAGCTTAAACTTGATCGTCCTCGAGCAATAAAACCAAAATCAAAAAGGAACTTAGCATTTAAACTGAAATAACGAGATGATGATCTTACTCAGGATTGGTAGTATCATGTTTCCTCCACTTCATAAATCTGAAAAACTTCAGCATAGATAGAGTAATGACAAGCATATCATACAGGTTTTTATGCATCCTTATAGCATAGCAAAATTATTGTAAACATGAATGATTCAAATGAGTAAACTTTACTCCATGTCCAGTAATCAACTTATAGGCTTGCCTTTGAACAATAAAGTGTAATCATATTAATTGAGAGTGTGAGAGTTGTCATGAAAAGTATATACACTAGAGTATCTCAATTCTCCCACATCAATAAATCAAGACTTTTCAAGCACTACTTTTCTATTCATTGTCCTTCAAGAATTTCAGTTCTTAAGTAATTGAGAGCATGCCAAAAAAAATATTAGTTTATCGGGCTGTGATGGACACTCGTGGCATCACTAAGGTTTTGTTCCTTTTGCATAATGATTACTCATAACAGCCACATGAGTGATTCCATCATGAACACAACTACCTGAGAGTGCCAAGAACCTTACCCACTATAGCATTGCTGCTACATGTGTTTAATCAACTCATAGCCGAAATCTAGGAGTTTCCTCCATGAAGATCGTTCGTAGGCCAGCGGAGTTGTTAGCATCCCATGAAGTTTGACACGCATAAAGCTATATCATTCTTATGATTAACAAGTCAAACTTTGGTATGCTCACAAAAACCGCTAAACATTAATTCAATTGAACAAATCCTTTTAAAGAGAGCTATCAAGTCAATCAACATTTTCTGTGGTGTTGAGTATCTCTAGAAATAAGCCTTCAAGACAAAACACTACAACACCCAAGCCTTCAATTGTGAGACTTTTTCTTATTATAATTGTTTAGCAAATTTTTAGGCAATACTTGGTTAACTATAAGAGCTAGAACAAAACATACTCAACTAAATACCCATGCAAACAAAAATCTTACTACATTACAAAGACTCACTCCACCAATATAATATCTCAACATTTACTACTAACTACCATGGGTTTCTCAAACTTCAAAGTAGGGAGTCATAAGGCATACCTCTTATGTTTGGTTCCACTTCTCTCTTCCTTTTTTATTTATTTCTTCGAAACTGAAGTTGATCACTCTCCTGAAAATACATGAGAACCTCGAGGCAGAAAGAAAAGAAAGAGGGAAAATAAAGATAAATGGAGAAATATTTTTGTTGTTTTTAAGAGAGGGAGTTTAAAGAATAGAAAATCGGCGGCAAAGCTCGGCTAGAAAATCCCGAAAGCAAATAGAAAGAACAAAAAAAGTGTTGGGGAAACCAACACGAGTGCTTATAAACTCGAATTAAAAATATAACCTCAAAATAAATAAAAGAAAATGAATGCCAAATAAAGATACATGAGGAAACTTCCCCAAGCTTAGACTTTTGCAAGCCCTTCAAATCATTGTGGTGGTGGGAAAAAGTCGTTACTCCAGTTTGCAAATTGAGTTGAGAGGTTACTAGTTGTTAC
This sequence comes from Avena eriantha, assembly GCA_910589775.1. Classification (NCBI taxonomy): domain Eukaryota; kingdom Viridiplantae; phylum Streptophyta; class Magnoliopsida; order Poales; family Poaceae; genus Avena; species Avena eriantha. Next base: position 39,572,921 of record OU342740.1, read on the forward strand.
TCGGAGGTTCAAAGAGAGGCTATGCATCCTCTCCATAGTCCCTCCAAGTTCTTGGAAGTCTTGGTACGTGGTGAACCAGGTTTGTGGTTGCTCCTCTTGATAAGAAACTTATTTCTCCTCTTCTTGGCCTTTATCCTCATCCGGAATCTCCTCCTCGAGTTGGTGTTGCTCAACCTGCAAGTCATATAGCAAACATCCTTCCTCGATAGAGAAAAGACTATTAGGCATAGGAGCAGGATAAAGACGCCCAGCTCCAGCAATATGCAAGTAATAAACACCACCTTTCCTAGTGAGTATTCCACAAGCCTTTAAAGTAGAGAAGCCAACACGTCGCTCACCTAGCACAGGTTGCAACTCACCTAGGTCGATACCTAGGGAAATGGCAAGCATGGTGATGACGCCTCCACCTGTGCTAGGTCATTGGCTTTGAGCGGATTGGTGCTCTAGGTAGCGCACAAGGATTGCGTCCAAGTTGAGTGATAAGTCGCAATTGATGTAAGTAGATTTTGCGAGGACTAAGATGTCCTCCTCATTGAGTCTTGTGAACTCATTTCTTGCCTGCAAGGTGTTAGCAATAACATAGAACAAATAGCGAATTGCGGGATGTTGAATATTCTTCCCCTTGCTTACTCTAGTAGTGAAGCTTATTCCATTATAATATTGTGCAGGGGAAGGGTCTAAGTCAGTATAGGATGCACGTAAGGCATTAACATCATTGTTTGGAAGATTAAAACAACGCACCATTCATCAAGTGTTAAAGTGTAGTTGTTGTTCATAAGTCGAAAAGAAATCGTGTCCTCTCCATGCCATAGTTTAACGATGCTTTGCAAAGAACTTAAAAATTCAATAGTTAACCGACAATAAAGTCTTGCAGGCCAGCTCTATTGCAGAGTAAATTAAAGTCATTAGAAATACCAAGTTGGTTCAATGTGATGGGGCAAGCCCACTTGGTTGCCTTCACTTCGCGGTTCTTGATCCTATCGAAGCGATCATGTTGGAGCTCATTCCTGAACCGTATCCCCATGTGTTCTTGAATGATAGCACGAGAAGCGCTAGCGGCAGCATGAGCACGAGTTTGGCTCCTCGTGTTCATCATCTAAAATAAAGAAAGGCAAAAAAAATTGATCCAACAACAGTAAGTATAACATATTCCTCATCATAGCACACTAAAGAATCCCCTCAAAATAATAATCTAGGCAAGAGAATCATGGAAATTAGTTCATAGTAGATCTCACCATAGATTGATAATGATAATAGATCGAAGATGAATGCAAAAAGTAATTAGAGGATTGGAGGAGAAACATACCGTAGATCACTTGTGTGCGAGGAAATCGAACAAAATTGAGTAGAGATGAAGATCCCTTGAGGTTTTGAGAGAGTTTAGAGGTAGAAGAGAGAAAAATGATTGAAGTTTTGGAGTTGGAGGTACCTTCCCGTGCTTTTTTGTGGTCGGACACAACTATATGGGCGGAACTATACGGTCGGAACAATGTGTTCTGGCTGTATAGTTGGCCTGCTGTCAAAATTTTAGGGTTTCCACCTGGCGGCACAGCTATACGACCAGAACTATACGTCCAGAGGAATATGTTCCCGCCGTATAGTTGGTCCTCAAACCATCTATACCTAGAAAAGAAATTGTATAAAAGCATCGATATATATACGATCGGAATTTTTAATTCCCGCCGTATAGTTGGTCGTTAAATCGTTAGTACTTTTGAAAGAAAAATTGTCGATGGAAAAATATCTATACGACCGGAGCTATATGGCCGAAATTTTTATTCCCGCCGTATAGTTGGTCGTTAAACCTTCTGTATGCATAAAAAAAATTGTTTCTTCGTGGATTCTTTCTTATCCTATAACCTAGTGAAATACCTTGTTTTTGACAGAAAAATGACAGTAAATATTGTCGACCAACAACAACATATATTAAGTAGGATTTTTAGTACTACTAGACTTCTTCTCCTCACTTGGAGTTTTCTAGCACTTCTTATTAGAGATAAACTTAAACTAAAACTTAAAAGTTTACTCAAACCTTTATTTCACATGGGTTGCCTCCTATGAAGCGCTCTTTTACGGTCAATAGCTTGACCTTAATGTTGATTACTTATGCCAGATGAGTGAAACACCCACTCCAAAATAGTTGGCCTTCAAAGTGATGGCCTCCTTTTCATCATGCTTGGCTTTCTTATTCCTGGGAAAATGAATAACAAAAGGATCCCGCGATGGCAATTGAAGCTTTACGTTCCCTTCATGTAAATTAATTAAAGCCTTTATAGTTCTTAAGAAAGGAGAGCCTAATATAATCGGAGCAATAGCATCTTCAGGCATGTCAACAATAACAAAATCAATAAGAGCAGGACAACCTTTAATGTATAATAAAATATTCTCCTTAATTCCTACAGCTTGTTTGTAGGTAGAATCTGCCAGATGCAATTTTAACTCGGTGATCTCAAAAGAGCCAAGATTTAACTTGTTAAAAAGACTTTTTGGAATAGTTGAGATGCTTGCACCTAGATCACAAAGTGTAGTTATCTCATTGGTCCCAATTTCAATCTTAATAGTAGACTCAAATATATCATCAAGCTTCACAGGTAATTTTTCAGCGATGTTCTTATATTCTTCTTCAAGCTCGCGTACCTTTATTGCTACTTGAGTAACAAAGTGTTGGTACATATCTTCCTCATTTCCTTCACTTACTGCAATCTTAACGTTGATCCTTTTTACAAGATCTTCAACGGTGTAACTTGGTGAAGGGGCATTACTATAATCAAGTTCTTTAGGCTCCTCCCTTTGGATTCTCATCATCTTGAGGTCTTCAACAGGATTGGGCTCAGCTTTACCTGCAAATTTATCTAAAATGAGAGTTTGCTCTCGGTTATCTTACCTAGCTATGCCTCAAAAATCCTCGTTCTTTCTTGAAGGGCCTGCAAATCATTTCTCAAACTGACAGCTTGGTTAGATAATTTACCAAGCATAGCATCATGGTTCTCCGTTATTTTAACAAGAATATTGTTTTGTTCATTTCGTGAGTCTATAAAAGACTTAAGTATTTCTTGGAGACTACCATTACTAGTTTCCATATTATTATTAGAATTACCCGCAGGATTAGAATAATGTTTCTGAAAATCTGGATTATAATTCTTCTTCCAAGCAGGGTTATAATCATTACAAGCTATGAAGTCTACTTCTTCAATATTAGTTTCAGGGATGACTCTTACCAGGGTTTCCTTACCTTTTACGGATAATATGAGCTCATCCAACTTTGCATTGAGTTCTTCATTTTCTTGTGGTGAGACGGAGTTCACCTTCTTCGTGTTTGATCTATCCACATGCCATTGGGCATGGTTGTCTTGCATATTGTCTAGCAGCTGCTTTGCTTCGATAATATGTTTACACATAAATGTTCCTCGAGCTACAGTATCAAGCATAGACTTAGACATAGGGTTAAGAGCATTATAAAATAAATGGAGGATTAACCAATCTTCCATCCCGTGACTGGGACAATTTCTCATGCATTCTTTCGTCCTCTCCCATGCAAGCCCTAGTGGCTCATGCTCTTCCTGTCTAAAACCAGTAATATTAGATCTAAGTTGCATAGTCTTTGCGGGTGGGAAAAATTTAGTCATAAATAAAGAAGTGCATTCAACCCATGATGTAATAGTATTTATAGGCAAAGATAGCAACCATTCTTTTGCTCTTTCTCTAAGAGAGAAAGGATATAGATGCAATTTGACCACATCAGGGTCAACATCTTTTATGCGCATCATATCGCATATTTCAGTGAAAGTATTCAAGTGCATACATGCGTCCTCAACAACAGAGCCTCCAAATTGATTATGTTGAACCAAACTTAAATAATGGGGCTTAATTTCATAGTCATCGGCAGCAATTGCTGGATGAGTAATAGGAGTACGCAAATAATCATTATTGGGAGTAACAAACTCCCCAAGCTTCTTTTCAGCCATATTTCCTATGTTTTGGGTTTTCTTAAACAAAGACTTATAAAAGTAAAAGTAAGAATTTTAAAGACTAACTAACTTTTTTGGTTTTTCAAATAAAGACTGAAAGCAAACTAACAAATTAAAAACAAGAATTAAAACTAGCAAGGTTCCTACTAACCTCACCAGGGTAGCTATCGCTTCCTCAGCAACAGCACCAGAAAAAGGGTTGATACCTTCGATCCGGATTACGGATGTAGTATAGCTCTTTTTTCCCTAGTAGACCTAGGTTTATCGAATCCTCAGGAAGCAGAAGCATAGTAAAGTTACTTTAACGAACCTTTGGGAGTTTTAGAATTCCTTTTGTGTTTTTACCGGACCAAGAGTTTGCGTCTTTTTGTTGTTGTCGATGATGGAGAGAGAGGGCCTAGGGCGTTCGGTTTCACCTGTAGCTGTGCAAAACATCTGATGGGAATAAAAGATACAGATAAAGTATGCATGTAATTGTTAGAGCAAGATAGATTATATGTGGGCAGTGCATCCATAATTGCTATTGCCTCCGCAACCGCTTATAGCAATAATCTACTAGTCTCATCCATAGAAGAAAGAGAACTAATGATATGCATAGTGACATCACCGTTAATCCCAAGTAAATCCCTCACATACAGTCGTACTACCCCTTATGTCACTTAGATTCCCAACCTGCAGATTAGTCATTACTCATACTCCCTATACCTAGCTCAATCCTCGGGGTCCTGGGTACCTGACAAGTCCTTAGATTGAGGCAAGAGAGGATACAATAATCATCATGTCATACAAACTAATACATGATCCCATCTATGATAAATAACATGCACAAAAGCTACATGGCTAGGTCGAAGCCCTTAGCCCAAGGAGAATTACTCACACATAGAGATGAGATCAACGATCATAAACATTGCAATGGAAATCATAAGATTGATAGCAATAGTCTTACAATGTCGCCAATCGAAGATGAGATCTACTATTACAAGTGGTGGAATATGGCTATGGTGGTGGAGAAGGGTTTGGAGATCTAGGGCAGAGACTTGAGAGCGACGCAAAGGGTAGAGGGCTGGCTTGTTTGACAAGGGCCTATTTCTCGTCGCCCGAGGCTTCTTGATATAGGGGTCCCTTCACGAAAGTTGTTATGTTTGACCTAGCGGTGGCGGTGCCAACTATACGACCGGAACTATACAGCCGGAATTTTATTTCGGTCGTATAGTTGGTCATTAAAGCGTCTGCCTCCGCTTCACGGCTCCTAGTTTCTTTTGGTTGTTGAAAATCTCGTATCTTTCACTTTAATGTAGTGATTCCCATCTTTAAACGACATTTATGTGCAAGGAAAAATAGCAAGAAAGGATTGCATACCCTTTGATTATTAGGCATTAGTGGCAGGATTTAGAGAGATATTTCATCAAAAGTATGACTAATATCCAGTTTAAATGTGGACGTGGATGGCTATATTTCGAATCCATCAGCGGGATAGACGGCTAGCACGCAGGGAGGTGGTGCTACTTGGCACCGCGGTGGTGTCGGTGGCTGGTGTGGTGAGAGTCTGCACATCGATCTACATGCTGACCATGGGTGGGCGGAAGATAATGAAGGTGGCAACATCCGGAGCATGTGCATGGGCACCGCTCCGTGGATAGGATGTGCAGTTCTAGGGCTCCTTTTGCTTGAGTTCGAGCTGCCACGCCAGACACTCCAGCTTCTCTTGGCGAGTGGCAACAGTGAGAGTGACCGTGGGACGGGGTCAAAAGAGGCAGCTAGGTGTTTGATAGATCTCGCTGGGGAGCTGGCGATACGGTTATTGTTTTTGCTTGGTGTTTTGTTTTGGCGGTTCTGGTTTGTATGATCTTTGTAATGGCCTTTGCCTCGCTTGATGCAGAGGTCGGGGCTCCGCTCCCCATTTTGGAAAAAAAACTGCCTCGAGTATCATAGTGCAACCTCCTTTGTGGCATTTATACATTCCTTGCCAAGTGAATGGATAGTTCTTCTAGTGGTAATACATGCAGCCGATGCTTCCAAGCATCCCAGGAAATCCTCTACTTTCATTGACTGCGAGGATCCGAGCAGTGTCTTAAGCATTGGGTGTTCTCAAGTACGGTGGTCCAAACACTGAAATCACTGTCATGTAGAACCCGTATAAGCAATCAATGGCGGTGGACTTGGCCATGCGGAGATAGTCATCGGCACTGTCACCTGGAGCTCAGTATACAAGCAACCTCATCACCACTGTGCACTTCTACAATGAGGCAAAACCCTACCATGCCGGTGCATTCCTTCTTGCATACGAAATAGGGGCCAAACTCCCAAATGGTATGCATGATCTTGAGGAAGAGTTTCCCTTAATCCGGCGTTTCTAGACGGTTCTCGGTGCCCCAGGATCAGCCTGAGAACCCTGGATGTAAAATGGGCCAAATCCGGTGAAAACTGGATACCTGAGAACACGATTGGACGATTTTTCGTCATCCGGGTGGAAAAAACCACCCTGGGAAGGCCCTCCTGGGAATGCTAATGGAGATGCTCTTATGAGGGTGTTAAGACATTTATGTTTTTATTCTGAAGGGGATCCCTTGAGATTTTCCACCAGCTATGGAGATTCTGATTTGCCACAAGAGTGATTTGAGAAAGGCTAGCCGTTAATATCCAATGGTTTGGCAAGTGCAAGCCCGCTAGTCATACATATACTTCGCCTCGGAACACCTCCAGCAAAATCGATACCTCCATCGTGTGACCCCAACCACGTTAGAGCGTCTCTTACGGCTGCTGCAAAATACGACAGTAGAAAAAATAGCCACCGGATGCGGCAGCTAGTAAAAAAATGCCTCCAACAATTGCTTTATCACAGTTTCGTGCTGCAAATTTTTTGCGGCAGCGCGTCCTTTTACTGCAAATTTGCGGCAGCACGGGCTCTGGTGTATCTCTTCTCCCTGCTCGTGCGTGCAGCGAACCGACAACTGAAAGTCCATTTCCCCCTCCCCGTCGCTACCACCTACCACTCCCGTCGCGCCGCCACCCGCAAATCCACCATCATGACCTACCGCCTAGCCCCGTCCAGCAACCTCACAACACCATGGCCTCGGCGCCAATCTGATTTCCCCCATGTAATTATCGTTGATTCATCCACTACGCTGCCCAAATCGCCCCACCGAAGTTACACCTTCAACGACGAGTTGTTTCCCATCCTGTGGCCATCGATCTGCCTTCTCCTCTAGCCACCCCTCGTTCGGCAGTCTCCGGCACTCCACACCAAAGGTACTAAACTAGATTTTCTCCCTTTTTTGTTTTAATTTAGATTATTGAATCCATCAATTGTTTGTAGATGGTTTCACTCTTGTATTTAACTTCCGATGACGAGAAGTATGACATGGATGAGGATGAGGTTGTTGTAATCATTTTATGATGCACAAGAATAAGCGACCGAAGCACCGCGACTCGGTGTTTGATCAGGAGGCAGTTTATGAGCGGATTAACGCCGACGAAAGGCTCATGTGCAACTACTTCAACCCCAATCCAATTTTCCCAGAGCATCATTTCGTCACTGGTTTTGGATGTCTATTAAGTTGTTTAGAGAAATTGCCAAGCGGATCAAGAAGCAAGATCGCTTCTTCGAACAAAGAAGGAATGTAGCTGAGAAACTTGGACATATCACCTACCAAAACGTGACTGCTGCGTTGAGGCAGATGACATATGGCATCCCTGCTCATCTTGTGGATGATCATTTGGCAATGAGTGAGAGCCAGAGTATCAAGTGCGTCAAACGCTTTGTTGTTGCAATGGTGCGAGTGTATGGCGAGGAATATTTGTGAGCCTCTAATGATGAATACATCGCAAGGATCTTGGGTATGAACAAGGTCCGAGGATTTCCAAGGAATTTAGGCTCAAACGATTATATCCATTGGAGGTGGAAGAACTATCCTGCGGCATGGCATGGACAGTTTAGAGGGCAAAGGAAGGATTCCAACATCATTTTGGAGGCTGGGTGAACTATGAGACTTGGACATGGCATGATTTCTTTGGCATGTCAGGTTCTTGCAACGACATCAATGGTATTCATCGGTCTCCACTTTTTACCAAGCTAGCCAATGGTGAGACTCCACCGGTGGAGTTTGTAGCCAACAACCACATACAAGATGGGCTACTATCTCGCAGATGGCATCTACCCCAAGTGGGCAACATTTGTGAAGCCCCTAATTGCACCCCAAGGTAATAAATAACTTCAATTTCACAATGCACAAGCGGAGGCTAGGAAAGATTTAGAGAGAGAATTTTAGATTTTGCAAGCCCAATTTGCAATTGTTAGAGGTCCCGTCAATCTTGGGATCAAGAGATATGGTGGTACATCATGACAGCTTGTGTGATCATGCATAACATGATTATTCAAGATGATCATGGTAGAGATGAGGTCTACGGTGGCTATGACTTGATGGGATGACAAGTGCGGCCACGAAGGGATGTGAACCGCATTACTAGTTTCCTAGAAGCATACCATGACATTAGAGACTTAGATGTGCATGAGGAGTTTCAAAAGGACATCATCAAGGAGTGGTGGAAGTGGCATGGCCGCCAAAATTAGTTCTTTCTTCATTTCTATGTTTGTTGTTGTTGTATGAGATGAACTTCATGTTGTTGTTCAATGATTTCTATACTACTTGATGAACCATTTGGTAGAATATTTGTGCCGGCATGTAATAATTAAGTATTTGTGTAATTTATTTCTTTTACTATTATTTAATTGCAAGTTTGTGTTCATATGTATCCAAAAAGTGTTGAAATGAGGTGGTGGCGCTACAGCCGTGCCCCATTTTGTGGCAGCCGGTGCTGCGAAATGCGGCAGCTGATAAAGCGGCCACAGTTTTGCTGCCGCATCGCTGAAAACTATTGCCACATTTTGCAACAATTGTTAGAGATGCTCTTGTTGCTCAGCTATCCCGGATCTCGATCCACAGACTGAGACGAACATTCCCTGAGTGCATTGACTTATTGACAATAAAATTGAGGCTTGGTTACGCTTTATTCATTAGTTAGGTTAACTTAACCTAAAAAAGAGCCCAATGGGTTGAATGGTTAACCTTAAAAAGAGCTCAGTTTGACAAGGAGGCAATGATGTGCTCGTGCCTCAAGGACCTCCGTTGTCCTTCTGTTCACTCATCTATAGCGAGAGAAGACATAGTAGATGAAAACAGGCATATACATGCTATTTTTCTCGCATACTAAGAAACGCACTATTTCAATCAACTACTTGTGAGGAAGACATGAATCTGCCGCCTGTGCTACCAAGTATGAATCCGGAGCAAATTTAGCTCTCCCATAACATTCTTACAAAGGTTCAGAAAATGAACCTTACTACCTTACACACAATGAACCTTACAAGTATGATGATGTCCGGTAGAATCTCTACGGGGTGTCTTTTTTCCAATCGAATCGTGACTACAGATGAATCTGAACAGAGAGTAGTACGTTTGGAGGAAAAAGAACTATAACGAACGAATATTCTGTTAGGATGGCTGCTGTAGCTCAAATTAACCTCTTTTGTCCTTGCTATCCTTTAGAGCCTTTGGACTATCATCATTAGAAGATAAGGGGATTCTGTTGATGATGAATACTAACGCAGCGCCAATCAAAGCACCCGACAGATGGGCAATGTTGTTTACTTGAAGTGCGGCGCCTGCTACGGTGGTTGCATGTGCGGCTTCCATAACCTATTAGGGTAAGATGTAAATCGGGTTAATCAAGATTGTCTGCTTCCTATACAATACTAGTACTAGCAAAACAGTAAAACAGAATACTCTGGTAATACAAACGCCTCTTCGGAAAGCAGAAGTTTGCTAGAATCAGTTCATTTGCATATGAACTATAATTGACCATTGCAGAAGTCCTTACAATCAAATATCTAATTATTTCATTACCTAGAAATATATCTGAGTATTTATTGATATGATGAATGGAAAAATATGCCAATCCAGCAGTCCTGAATATTTTGTCCCAAAGACTAGTAATATATGACCTTGTAAATTTGTGATGAATTTGAAGGAATGTGAATTTGCGGTAGTTGAAAAGTACTCTAACAGATAACACCGACCATTTTTTCAGGGAAAATAGAACTATGAATATCTATGTACAGGTTGAACAGTGCTACACTAAATAGGGGGGTGCGGTAAAAGAACAGATATACAGATGTAATTATTTCATCTTTGCAATATGATACTATATGTTCTAAAAACAAATGGTTGTCAGGCAACAAAATAGTGGATTTCCCATAGGATGGTGTTGTAACTTACCTTGTCAACAACAAATTGGCCAAGGATTAGGACTTCAAGAATCTTTCTCCAGTCCCAGGACATCTGTTGCAAGAAAGGAGCAGCAAAATATTGGGAACAATTAAATGAGATTACTGCTCATCAGGGAAATATTCTGGAACAGACCAAGATTTGGCATATTCACCTTTACTAGTACACTGATTGTGAAAAGGCCAAAAACAGCCCCGGATGCTCCAAGCGACACAGATGATGTTGGAAGAAGTAGCCATGAAATCAAGTTTGCGCCAGCACCGGTTAAAATATAAGACATCCACAATGCAAAGTTACCTTCTTCCTCCTCCACAAGCTTTCCTGTATATTCAGATGAGAAATAAGTATCCTTCTACCAAACTATAAACATCAAGCAGAGCATTGTTTTAGGTACCAAATCTCACCAAAAATGTACACAAAGAACAGATTGCTTGAAAGGTGATTCCTGTAATGGATCATAGACAATTGAAGAAATGAATACATCCCGAAAGATTGTTAAAACAGTTATTGTTTCTGATATAACAGTAGACTAGTCTTTTAGTTACTACTTTTTTGCATTTACAGAGCAGATTAAACTGAAAGAAACATAGGTAGAAGTGAAAAAGGAAAGTATGCAATCTAAAACAAGGTAAACTAACCAGTTAGCATGGCAAAAAGTTGATGTCACAAACTGATACCAAGAGGGATAAGCATGGTACAGGTAGAGTGCCTTTATCTGTCTGATCTGAAACGCAAAGGTAATAAAAAAGAAAAAGTAAAAATATATCGTAAGTGTTTCCATAAATTAACACAACCCTTACACGAGAATATAAATAATAAAGACGCACGCATCCCTGCTTTTTGGGGTATAAATCCAGTAATTTGAACATAACACCTACTGAATCAGAAAACTATGATGGCAAAGCATTTGCTATGTTTCCTTGAGTTGTTTCTTCCTTCAGGTAATTGTACAACCATAGTATATCAAAGTTTATAGCCATCTCGACTGAGATAGGAAGGAGTATAATTCAACAACTGGTACTCTGGTCTGGTTGGTACACTAGATTCTCCGGTATTGTTTATGCAGATTTTCTAGAGCGTACTTTGATTTGTGCACATTGAGATAGCGAAGAGATTGTAATGGTACCTGTAACAAGTGGTCTGCAACATAGAGGCCAAAATTAAGCAGCAAGATCCAGAATATGGCATTGACACGCCCACTCTGCTGCTTCTTGTCCTTGGCAAGCTCCAACTCGGACACCAAGTCTGATCAGAATTTCAAAGAAAGACGCAAATTACTGACAAGACATTCCACACCTAGTCCAATCTGCGTACGTCTTGGGGCCGGGCAAGAAAGAAGATGGCGGCTCACCAGAGCGCCGCATTCCGCAGCGGAGCAGGTCGCGGCGGGCGGCGGCGACGCCCGCAGCAACCCGGCGTGTGAGGGAGATGGAGGGGACATGTCGCCGGGGTAGGGAGGAGGAGGGGGCAGGGAGGGGCTTCGAGAAGGTACCGGAAGGCGCCGGCAGGAGCAGCAGCAGCCGCTGCGCCATGGCTTGTTTGTCCTCTTCCTCTTTGCTTGTTGTACGGGGTTTTTGTAGATGGGGATTTATTAGCGAAGGGCCGAAGGGGTGCCCTGTGCCAGCGAAGAAGGTTATTCGCCCAACGCTGTTTTATTCCAGCCGTGCGATGGAGGTCAGGAATGCAGATCCTTCATTCGGTGGTAGTTTGTTCTGCATACTTGTCTCCTCAGCTTAATTCCGATGCCATTTGTAACAGAGAGCTTCCTAAGAGCATCCCCACCGCAACCGCTATAAGTCGGCTGTAAAATTGTTACGCAGCGTGCTACATCAATAGCGCGCGGCAATGACGCGACCTTCACCGGAGGAAAATCCTGAAGGATAGACCCATCTTATGTATAATAGCTAGAAACAAGGCTAATTAACAGACAAAAAAATGACTAGAAAACTAAAAAGAGGGACATGTGTCAAGTATAGGAGAGGGTCTATCGATAGACCCGGTCTGATAGATTTATTTCCCCACCGGAGACGCCATTTTGCAGTGCTGAGAAAAAATCACCTAATTTCTATATGCAAAATAGCTACCCTGGTGAGTTTATTAGGAACCTTACTATTAGACTTGTGGTGCACGTACTTTAGCGCTCGGCGCCGGCGCAAACAACAATCACCTAATTGCATACAATCCATAAGATTAAACAAACCCTAATAAATAGACAATAAATTGTCTAGTTTATTATTACAACACAAGCAAATAGTTTATCAACAAATACAACAAATTGATCATCAACAATAGAACAAATTGTTTTCCAACAATACAACAAACATATAAATAAAAGATGGGCGCGCGCGGCGACGCATACCTTGTGGAGCTGTGGACGAATAGTGTTGGGGGTACCCCGGGTAGGGTCACGCCGGGGTATAATGCCCGAGTTAGCCGAGGTACGGCAAGGTCAAAGCAAGTGCTGGCCGAGTCACCTCAAGGCAGGCCAAATCACGGAGTAACCCGGACCGGTGGATGTCCGCCTGACTGAGTCCCGGCCGACTTATGTCGTAAGTCGGTAAGATGTATCTAACTTGTATGCAGGTACAGATGTGGCCGAATTAACCAGGCATGATCCGGGTTATATCAGGCTTGCAAGAGAAGGAAGGTATCTCGCTGGTCAAGAGGTGACCACTGTACGCAGAGCGTGAGCGAGGCGGACAGAGGCCAAGAACACCGAGGCGTGGCCGACAAAGGTGACGATGCCTATGTCGGATGACGCGGGCGCCGTAGAGGCTCATGTAGCCTCTGCGGGGATGACGCTGGGCAAAAGTGACTCGGTCGGCTTACTATTTTGGGAAGAGGCATATTATGCCTCCACGTATGCCTAATTGGAGACCTAGCCACCCCTATATAAGGAGGGCTAGGGCCTCTGTAGAAAGGGTTGGTCTTTACTGGTTCAATTCTAGTTTTCTGAGAGCTAGCTAGTGGCGAGAGTAAGAGAGTTCCTTCTTCCTCCTCTCCCCAATACAGCTCAATGAGCACTTGTAAACCTTGGAAGTGAATCAAATAAAAACATCTGCATGTGGAATCACCACACTATCCCTCCCTGGATTCCTCTAGTGCATCTTGTCCCCACCTTTAGCCTATCCATGGCATCTGCCGTGACACCACCACGACAGTTGGCGCCCACTGTAGGGCTAGCAGCGCTAGCAGGAGTGAAGATCCGGACGGAAAACTTCATCGGCACCGGCGAACGCATCGTCTCCGGGCTCGTTCAGCGCTTTGGAGCGCTGGATTTCGTCAGCGACAACGCTGGCTGCTTCAGCAAGCGTCCTCTTCCGCGCAACAGCCTCTTCGTCAAGCTCGGCACACACAAGATCTACGTTGTTGTCGATGTGTCGTGCGTTCACCCGCATCACGTCGTCGAAGGAGGCGAGCCACCCCTTAGCGCAGTTTGTGGGGGGCGTATCACTCGCTCCCCTGACCACGCCGAGGTGATGATGACTGCGCCAGGCGCTGGCGCGAGCAAGGATCAAGCACCAGATCCGGAGGTAACGCCCAAGGCACCGAGGAAAAGTAGAGGTCCTCCGCTAGAGAGGCCAGAGAATGTGCTGCAGCAGGCGATGGATAGCTTGGCAAATCCAGTAGCAGCAGTAGTAGATCCGGCTCAGGCACAGGCCGAGCTAGAGGAGATTAGGAAAAAAATACTAGAGGGTGCGAAAAAGATAGCCGCAGCTCAGCAGTCGTTGAACATGACACTGCGCGAGTATGCAAAGGCAAATAAGGTGGATGCTGTAAAAGTAAAGGGAAGAAACCTCATTAGTGAAATGAACAAAGAAGGTGATACTAGGATTGAGGAATCAGAGAACTGTCTGTCCGTGGGGCTGCCGAAGTATAGTACCCCGGCAAAAAACCTCAGAGCAGCAGATGTAGCTGCATCCGAGTTAGAAGGTCTGACGGGTGAAGCCCGTCAGAGACAGCAAGATAGGGTCAACAAGTTAGTTTGGATTGCAAACAGACAGAATGAAGAACTGCTCAGGGCTAACCCGGAGAGAGCGGGGGTCTCCAAGATTGTTCATTCGGCAGTGGGTAACCCGGAAAAATCAGCTGGGGCTGCATCGTCTCCACATGGTGGTCCTAGGAGAGAAGAGGTAGTAACCTCGGTCAGGAGGAACAAACAAATAGTCCCGTATGACCCAGCAAGGGCAGGGAAAGGAAAAGAAGTGCAGAGAAATGAGGATCGACGAAGTGTGAGCCGAGATGAAGCTGTTTGCAGGGCAACCGCAGCAGCGGAATATACCATGGCAAGAGCGCAGTGCCGGCCAAGGTATGCAACAGAGAGCAGCTCCACAAGAGCAAGATAGATACAATGATGGTGATTCGGAAATGGTGAATGCTGGGTATCCCAGGTCGGACTATCACGTGATATGGTCAAGATTGGGAAGCAGGAATTTGATGCCTGACGATGCCAGGTTAAAACTGGATCGGCTTTACAGGTCGGAGCAGATTGAATGTCAAGGTCCTCCGGGTCCAGCGTGTTTTGGACCCCGGATCATGAAGGAGCCTCCGGTACCTAATTTCTAGTTACCTAGAGGCACAAAGACCTATGACGGCAGCACAAAGCCGGAGGATTGGTTGATTAACTACGCAACAGCTGTAAAAATTGCTACGGGCAACTTGAGATGGGTTGTGAGATATGTACCCCAGATGCTGGAGGGGCCAGCGAGGGTATGGCTAAACAATTTGCCACCCAGAAGTATTAACTGTCGGATCGATTTTGAGGAAATGTTTGTTAATAATTTCTCAAGCATGTATCAGAGGCCGAATAGGCCACAGACCCTAGCAATGTACAAGCAAAAACCGAATGAGACAGACCGGGAGTTCTTAACCCGGTGGTGCACAGTGCGAAATTCATGTGAGGGCGTGATTGAGTCACAAGCCATAGCTTGGTTCGCACAAGGGTGCAGATATGCAAGCATGTTGTGGCAAAGGTTGCAAAGGGACATGCCAACTACACTAGCAGAGACAATCAGGATCGCTGATTCGTATGCCTTGGGTGATCCGACTCAACCTAGGCTAATGTCAAGCGAGTCAAACGAGGAGTACTACCAGCGATATGGAGCCGGATCATCCCGAAGGAATGATTACCGGGGTAAAAGAAGAGATGACAGACCGGATTACCGGTACAGTTCGCAACAAGTTGCTGCTGTAAATCAAGATCAACCCGGAGCAAGGAGTAATCAGCGTCAGAAAACTGAAGGGCAGCAATGGACCCCAAGAAATGATGGCAAGAAAACTTGGACGCCAGAGTAGAAGAAACAGTGGCAAGAAAAGAAGGACCGTCCGAGGTATACTTATGAGGCCATGCTGGATCAGCCGTGTAAATTTCACACGCCAAACCCGAGTAACCCAGCGGGTCACACAACCAGGCAGTGTGAGTGGATGCGGAAGATAGAACAAGGTGGTTCGAGGAATGCTCAGGCACCTCGGAATGATCAACCTCGGCAGGAGTTACCCCGGCAGCAATTGCTCTCCGGAGCGAACACGCAACAATTAATGTTGCCTCCTCCTCTGCCGAGGTATGAAAACCATGAGAGAAGGGATGCAGTGCATCAAGTGGAAGATCAGCATCAACCAGATCAAAGGTACCGCGGAAATGAGGGGAGAAATGAGTACAGAGAGCATCATCAGAGTTACTGTGTGTTCACCATAGAAGAGACAGACAGAAAGAGCTTGCAGCGCCGACACATGGAAGTTAATGCGGTAATGCCAGCGGTGACGAGGTATATGCCTTGGTCAGACCAGGAGATTACCTGGAGCATCAAAGATCATCCCAAGCTTATGCCAAGTCCTGGTTCGTATGCGCTAGTGTTGGACCCAACATTCATTGGGCCAAACATCAATGTGAGGTTCTCAAAGGTGCTGATTGACAATGGCAGCAGCATAAATATCATGTACTTGGACACGATGTGCAAGTTGGGTATCTCGGAGAACATGCTCCAAGCTACAAGGACAACTTTCCACGGCATTGTGCCAGGCATCTCCTGTGAACCCATTGGCAAGGTCTGGGTTGACGTGTTGTTCGGCACGAGAGATAACTGCCGAACTGAGAATTTAGAATTCAAGGTTGTCAATTTGGAGAGTGTGTATCACGCGTTACTCGACAGACCAGCTCTGAACAAGTTCATGGCAAGTACTCACATCAGTTACTTGAAGATGAAGCTGCCCGGGCCAAATGGTGTGGTTACCATAACTGGTGATTTTCGACGTTCCATTGAATGCGTGTCAGCCGGGTCTAACCTGGCCGAGTCACTCGTGATTACGCAAGAGAAGAGAAAGACCCAGGAGGTGGCGGCATTGGCTCAATCCGCGCAGCAATATATGCCGGCGCTGAGTAACCCGCATGGTAGTGTCTCATTCCAAGCGACAAAGGATACCAAGAAAGTGCCTATTGATGATATGTTCCCAGAGCGTACCGTAACAATTGGTGCCGGGTTAAATGACAAATAGGAAAGCGAGCTCGTCAACTTCCTTCGTGAGAATTGGGATATCTTTGCTTGGTCCACACAGGACTTGCAAGGTGTTCCGAGGGAGTTGGTCGAGCACTCTTTAAATGTGAGACCCGGAGCAAAGCCGGTGAAGCAACCTCTTCGCTGCTTCGCCGAAAACAGGAGAAAGGTCATCGAAGATGAGATAGCTCGGCTCCTAGCAGCTGGATTTATTATGGAAGTACTTTACCCGGATTGGCTGTCTAATCCGGTGCTGGTGGAGAAGAAGAAGGATGATCCGAACGTGGCAGTGGTTTGGCGTATGTGTATCGATTACACGAACCTGAATAAGGCGTGTCCGAAAGATCCATTCCCATTGCCAAGGATAGACCAAGTCACAGATTCCACTGCTAGGTGTGAACTGTTGTCATTCATTGATGCATATTCTGGTTTCCACCAGATACCTCTGAACCCAAGTGATCAAATAAATACTGCGTTTATCACCCCGTATGGGGCTTATTGCTATCGCACCATGCCTTTTGGTTTACGTAATGCAGGGGCAACATACCAAAGATGTATGCAGAAATATTTACACGACCAAATTGGTCAAAATGTGCAGGTATATGTGGATGATGTTGTTATAAAGACCAAGGAAAGCAAAACGCTCCTTGACGATATCAGGCAGACATTCGCGAACCTAAGGAGGTTCCGAATGAAGCTTAACCCGGAGAAATGTACCTTCGGTGTCCCAGCTAGAAAGTTACTCGGATTTCTTGTCTCCAGCCGAGGTATCGAAGTTAACCCAACTAAAATCTGAGCCATAGAGCGAATGGAACTGCCGAAGTGCCTTAATGATGTCCAGAAGTTTACTGGTTGCCTAGCATCCTTAAGTCAGTTTGTATGTCGGTTGGGAGAAAAGGCACTGCCTCTCTATCAATTGATGAAAAAGTCGGACAAGTTCATTTGGACGCTGCAGGCCAATGAAGCCTTTATCCAATTAAAGAAGATGTTAGCCACTGCACCAGTGTTAGCCTCTCCACTGTCAAAGGAGCCAATGATGCTCTATATAGCCGCAACCAACCGAGTTGTAAGTGCAGTAATTGTGGTAGAGCGCGATGAAGAGGGTAAGTCAGTGCAAAGGCCATTATATTATCTGAGCGAGGTATTATCGGCCTCAAAATAAAATTATCCCTATTATCAGAAGATGGCATATGGTGTGTATATGGCGGCTAAGATGAAGCACTATTTTGAAGAACACCCCATCAAAGTAATATGTGAAGCCCCCATATCCGAGATAATGAGTAACAAGGATGCAAGTGGCAGGATTGCAAAATGGGCAATTGAGCTAGCCCCTTATGCGCCACAATATGACAGAAGAGAAGCAATCAAGTCTTAGGATGTGGCTGAATTTTTTGTGGATTGGGCTGAGGTGCAATATGAGCCACCATTGCCAGATCCGAACTACTGGAGAATGCACTTTGACGGGTTAAAAACAAAAACCGGGTTGGGCGCCGGAGTTTGCTTACCTCACCCAAGAAAGACCAGCTAAAATACGTGTTGCAGATCCACTTCACAGCATCAAACAATGTTGCAGAATATGAGGCACTTGTGCATGGGCTCAAAGTGGCAAAAGAAATTAGAATACGTCGGATCCAATGCTTCGGTGACTCGGATCTCGTAGTCCAGCAAGTCTCCGGACAATGGGATGCTTTGGATGCAAATATGGCACTGTATAGATTTCATGTGCAGAAGATATCAGGGTACTTTGAGGGATGCGAATTTCATCATATGCCTCGCGTGGAAAATGAAGCTGCCAACGTATTGTCGAAGCTCGGATCAACCCGGCAAGCAATCCCGCCAGGTGTAGCACTAGAGCACCTCAGAAAACCCTCTATTAGGCCATCCCTAGAATCCGAGTCAATTTATATCCCGGCTGGAATCAGAAGTTGTGCCCATGGACATTGACGTGGGAAGTGGTTCACGAAACCGGGGACTGCCTCGGCAAACCTGGGGACTACTTCGCAAGACCCGGGGACTGCACAGTGTGATCCGGCCGAGGTTATGCTGGTGGATCAGATGGAAATTGATGAGGATGTGTTCTCAGTGCGAGCTATACCAGCTTGGGCACTGCCCATATTTCAATTCCTGAAAGATGGAACCTTGCTCGGTGAGGAGGTGCTTTCCAGACAAACTAAGAGGAGAGAAAAAGCATACACGATCATCAATTCCGAGCTATACAAAAGGAGTGTGACAAACGTTCTCCAGCGATGTGTTGACCCGGAAGAAGGGCTTGACATCCTCTGAGATATACATCAAGGGGAATGTGGGCATCATGCCTCGTCCAGAGCCTTGGTAGCAAAAGCTTTCTGTCATGGGTTTTACTGGCCAAGTGCCTTGGAACAAGCAGAAGATCTAGTAAGAAAGTGCAATGGCTGTCAAAGATATGCTACAAAGACACATATGCCAATGTCGGAGCTCAAGACCATACCAATTACCTGGCCATTTGCCGTATGGTGTTTGGATATGGTTGGCCCCTTCAAACCAGCAAGAGGGAACATGACCCACATCTTAGTCATGGTTGACAAGTTTACAAAATGGATTGAGGTGAAGCCAATAAGAAAATGTGATGGAGCTACCGCCGTGACATTCCTCAAAGATATCATCTTGAGATACGGCTATCCTCACAGTATCATAACAGATAATGGCACAAATTTTGCTGAAGGAGCAGTTGCACGATTCTGCCGAGATAAGAAGATCCGGCTAGACGTAGCCTCGGTAGCTCACCCCGCATCGAACGGACAAGTAGAAAGATCCAACGGATTGGTATTATCCGGGATAAAACCCCGGCTCATTGAGCCACTGCAAAGATCAGCGGGGTGCTGGATAGAAGAACTACCAGCGGTACTATGGAGTTTAAGAACAACTCCGAATCAATCAACAGGCTATACGCCATTCTTTTTGGTATATGGGGCAGAAGATGTATTACCAGCCGACATAGAGCATGACTCGCCTAGGGTCACCTAATACATAGAAGCCGAAGTGCAAGAAGCCCGGCAAAATGATGTTGATCTGCTAGAAGAAGCGAGAGAATTGGCATTGTCCAGATCCGCCATATATCAGCAAAATCTCCGACGCTATCATAGCCGGAAAGTAAATCCCCGAATTTTCTGGGAAGGTGATCTGGTACTCCGGTTAGTACAACGTACTGCTGGCATGCATAAGTTACCCCCCCCCCCCATGGGAAGGGACTTTCATTGTGAGCAAAGCATTGCACAATGATTCTTATTATCTTATTGATGCAAAACCACAGGAGAAGAACAAGGCGGACAGGTCCGGCGAGGAATCTAAGCGTCCATGGAATGTAGCTCTACTTCGTCCTTTCTACACTTAACAAAGAAGTGTGTGTATCCGAGTCTCTCATATGTCGGTATGTATGCCAGCAATGAGCTTATCAATGAAATCTTGGCACCTCGAGCAGTAACTCGGGGACTGCCTTAATAATATTTGTTGTCTTCTGTATTTATTATTTATATGTCGGCTGGCATAAGTTGCTTCTACCTAAGCCGGATTAGTAGTGTGTGAGCACCAAAAACCTAACTCTTCGACTTGCTGCTGTCCAACAAGATTTGGCTTCATGGCAAGCAAGAGAACAAGTTTGGAATTGCGTGGCACATGAAAAAGACTAAGGAAAGGAACTTAATCGAGCCGACGTTTGTTTTACGGACTAACCTTATGCTTACTTTATGTTTACTATGCTGAATTATTTTGAGCTAATCCTAAAGTTTACAAGTATTGTTAAGTCAATTTTTGAAGCTCGGACTCGTAAGTCATAAAACCGAACCAAGGTAGACACGAGCCGAGCCAAGAAATTGGAGGAACAAGAAAATGAAACTCGAGGACTACGCCCAAGTTAATCCGGCACAAAAACTTAGTAGCAAAATATAACTTATGTGCTTAATACAATTGCACCTGGCATATCGGGGATCTGATAAACTTCAAAGTGTTTTTAATCAAGGAGCAACAGGGGGAGGTAACTCGGCGCCAGCAGGTGGAACTCCAGCCTCGGCTTCAACATCATCTTCTTCTCCTTCGACGTCCGAGGCTTCGTCCTCTTCCTCACCCGAATCATCTTCAGCGTTCTCGTCGTCGGCGGCGCCAAGGAAGCTTGGTCCCTCGTTCCATTGATGAATGGGGGCATATTGAATGAGGCTATGGGCACAAGCCTTGCGCCGAGCTATCCAATCCGGGTCGTTGGACCACCTTGATCTGGTGCGCGTGCGCTCAAGGAGATTGAGGTTGATCTTCTCATACCACATAAGCACGTAGTGGAGAACGATTTCAGCTCTGGCGCGTCCAGCAGATTCCCTCCAAAGATTAAGCTAGGTCTCGCACTCCATTAACTTGGCAATAAGAGCAGCGGCCCCCTCCGGAGTATTTTCATCAGGCCAAAAGGCATTGAAGATCCGGACTGCCACATCCAGGATGTCCTTGCCATAGTTCTTCACAATTTCGACACGAGAAGACAAGCTGACCAGCAGGTCCTCCATGTCATAAGGAATCTCTTCAGCGCCAGGAACAATTGGGGTACCCCTCTTCTAGTGGAACTTGGCAACGGCAGTAGTTGCAATGGCATTGCCCTCCGGAAATTTGTCTGAAAACAAGACAAGTGAAGCAAGTGAGGAAAGTTGACCCGGAGAGATTCATGCCGGCTGAAGGAAAGGAACTTACGAGAAATATGGCTGTGGATCCGGGTCAGCTCCTTAGTGCAGTTGTCACGCCTCTTCCGGAGTTGCACAAGTTCAGCATTCGCCGACTCAAGCTTAGTGTTGGCCTCCTTCAGCAGTTCTTGGTCCTTGGCAATTTGGAGGTTGAGACGTTCGCGCTCTTCAGTAAAGTCTTGGCCAGCCTTGTCTATCTCGGATTTGTGGAGCACCTTGAGCTTCTTCATGTCTGCCTTAAGCTTGGAAATTTCTTCATCCTTGGTCCGGAGGAGGGCGAGCTCATCATCTTTCTTCTTGAGTTCGGCCTGGTGCTGCCCTGCTTGTTCGAGAAAATGTAGCATCATATCAGGCACGGGCACACTATCTTCAAGAGAGGCTGAAATAGTTTGTTGACCCGGCAAAGCCGAGGTATGAATATTTGCCGAGCCAAGAAGAAAAGGAGATAGAGCGCAGAGGAAGGTTAAGCAAAAATGACTTACCCTTTATTTGGTCCAAGTTTTTTCTCATGGGGATGTTCTCGGCTTCCACTCCAGCTGCCCAATCCGAATATAAGGTTAGTTCGGCGGAAAAAGACGAAGAGAAATGGGGAAAATGCCAACGAGAAAACTTACCCCTTTTCTCGTATTCGGCGAGAAGCGTAGTATGTTTTGCACGCAGCATCTTGTGAGTTTCCAAGAGACGCTGAAACTCAGCACTCTGGCGATTGGTGGTCACCTGAAAAGAGTACAAAGGGATAGCTTAGTCATGTGCATATTCGAAGTGTACAAAATCCAGGCCAAGTGGAACTTAACCCGGCTTTAGGTGTGTGCATATTCAAAGTGTACAAAATCCGGGCCAAGTGGAACTTAACCCGGCCCTAGGTTTGTGCATATTCGAAGTGTACAAAATCCGGGCCAAGTGGAACTTAACCCGGCTCTAGGTGTGTGCATATTCGAAGTGTACAAAATCCGGACCAAGTGGAACTTAACCCGGCTCTAGGTGTGTGCATATTCGAAGTGTACAAAATCCGGGCCAAGTGGAACTTAACCCGGCTCTAGGTGGGTGCATATTCGAAGTGTACAAAATCCGGGCCAAGTGGAACTTAACCCGGCTCTAGGTGTGTGCATATTCGAAATTACTAAGGAGCTACACTAATTCTCTAAGGAGCATCCGGTCGAGTAACAAGTTACTCCCCCGGAGGCTCGGGGACTAATGGTTATATCACTAATATCTAGTACATGTTAAGGAAAAGGCGAAGTAACGTACCTCCATCATCTGACCCACAAGGTTGATTGCCTTAGCAGCGGTGTTCATTTGTGCAGCAAACTCGGCGGGCCCGAATTTCTTCGGGAGATCGTCATTATGGACGAACTCCGCCTTGTTCCAGTTGTTAACGAACTCGATCAAGGTCGGAGGATAACGTTCGCCGCTAAGCATGTGGGGCGCAACCAGACCCTTAGCATGGGCTTCCCTCCGTTCAACCTGGGCAACAGCAGGGCTGGTGTGCAAAACGAGTTGCGCATCAGCTGACCCGGCAGAGGTGTCCTTTGTCGGTGGGGTCTTCTTTGAAAGCATGGACGCAAGTGTACGCTGTGCAGCCTCGATAGACGTTGCCTTGGCAGTGTTAGGAGCCTTTTTGCCCTTGAGCTGCTGCTGAGAGGTTGAAGTTGCTGCGACGGATTTTCCCTTAGGAGCTGCCTTAGTGCTAGCCTTGGTGCTGCTGGTGCCTTCTCGCCGAGTCTTGGAAGACTCGGACGAGGCGGGGGGCTTGGTGCTGCTGCTGGTGCTTGTGTTGTTGCTGCTGGTGTTGGAGCCAATGCTAGTGCTGGTGTTGGTTTTGGTGGAGGCGTTGTAGATACCTCAGCGGTGGCTGGAGCAACCGCTGCCTCGGCAGAGCCGCTTCCCCCCGTTCTGAGGTTGCCCTCCTCTTGACGAGGTGGGCTAGAACCCAGAGCAGCCGCTGAACCCTCCTGAATGGGGCTCAACGGGCGTGAATCGTCGCCACGAGGGGGAGAAGGGCTATGTCAGAGCGGCGAGGCAATGCCGGATCCACTCTGAGGAACCTCCACCACGGCCCTGCCGAATCAGATGATGAATAATGAGAAACTATAACAAAGGAAGAACAAATGAATAGCAAATGGAGAAGTGACTTACTCATCTGAGGTCAAAGGCTCCTTTGGCTTGCGAGCTCTCCAGGCTACAGCCTTAGTCGTGGACTTAGTGGCAGCCTTGTCTGCGGACTTCTTTCGCCTTTTCGTTGGCTTAGAAGGTCTGGAGGAAGAAGAAGATGTGCCCCCCCTTTTCTTCGATACGACCAGGACTGGCTCACCCATGGCAAGGGGAGGATCTTCATGGATCTGCCCATCGGGGTTAGCTGATGCCGGAAAAGCGTAAGGAAGAGGGACAGCGTCAAATGCCTCCATCACCTCAATGTCGGAATCATCTTCGTCGTCAGGCCAATCTCTAATGGAAGAGAATTTACCTGTGTGTCGCTTGGTCGCATCAGCCAACGGAGGAACATCTCCTGATCCGGCTCCTCCTCGTCCGAGGCATCTCGATCAGGCGCCTACTTGAGAGAAGGCTCGGTGCCATCCTCAAGAGTTTGCTGAAGAAACATCTAAGAGAAAGAAAAGGCAAAGGGATCAAACCTATAACAAAATCCGACATATGATTTAACTCAGAAAAAGATTGGGGCACGATACTTACAGCAGGAGGAAGCCTATCTTGGCAGAAGTGCTCGATCCCCTACACCCACTCAACGGAGAAGTTTTTTTTGGTGGTAAAGAGGGCCTTGACCCGGCGGTAAATCTCGGTGTTGCTCAACTCGAATGAGGAGGTCCGGTTGGGGTCATGACGCCAGCTCATGTGGCAAAGTTTATGCGTGCGTTTTTGGAGGGGGGGATCCGGTTGCGGACGAAGGTGATCATTGCATCCTCGTTGCGCAATCCCTGATCCTTCAGCTCCTAAAACCGTTTGTTGACTTGGTTCGCCAGGACTATGGGTTTATTGGGGATCTAGTCCCACAGATCCGGATTAGGAGGACCCGAAGCGTAGGGGCACAGCCAGATCAGGTCTTCGGTTGTGCCATTTCTGACATAAAAGAAGGTTCGGGCCCAGCCCTTGCAGGAATCAAGCCCCATGACTCGGGGAAAGATGGACTGTTTCCGAGGAGAGATAGAAGCTGCGCCGAACTGCGTGAGCTACTTGTCCTCCGGGGCAAGCTCTCTATTCGGAATCACGTTCCGGCAGAGGCCAAAAAACCGGATCCAGAGCTCCTTAGTGGGCTACAATCCGGCGTAGCCCTCTATGGTGGAAGCAAAGGCCGAAAGGGAGGTGATGGCGTTCGCCGGAAGATGATGTGGCTGAAGCTCGTAGGTGTTGAGCCAGTCGTGGAAGAAGTCACTGACAGGGAGGCCGAACCCACGCTGGAAGTGGGAGAGGAATACAACAAACTCACCCGGATTGGGTGAGGGAGCAAGCTCCTCGGCGGTGAGGAGGGCGATGACGCCCTCCGTCATACGTCGGGTGCGGTACAACCAATCAAGGTCGTCCTGGCATACCCAGGACCTAGCCCAAGCGCCGTGGTCGGCGTTCCCCGCTTCCTCCTCCATTTCCTGCTCTGCAGCGGCGAGTTCTTCCTCTATCATCTCTAAGTCACTGTCCTCACTGGCCCTGACGGCGGTGGGGGGCAGTGGCCTGGACTGGCGTGGACCCGTGGCGGAGGAGATGCGCGGGAGTGGCAACGACGCTGGTGCGCGAGGAAACGGTGCGGCGGCGGTGCAGCTAAGCAGGTGCGGTGGCGGCGGCGCTGTCGCTGGGAGGAAGAGGAAGAAGAAGAGGCAGAGGGGCGCGAGAATGGGGAAAAGACCCAAGGGGCGCGTCCCTCCCCTATTTAACCACGCCCAGGAGGGGTAGTGGGATCGTGCTATGTGGAAGAGCCACACGGTGTGGCTGTGTATAGTCCGGATCAACCGATCAGAAACGAGCCACAGGAAGGGCCACAGGGCGCAGGAGATCCCACGACGCGACGTGGTGACACAGTTAACGAAGCGACAGACACGATGTGACGTGTGCAACAGTAATATCTGACAATAACTACGGCGGTTACTGACACATGCCCTTAAAATGAGGCAAGATAATGATTACCCTCCACGTAGGATAGCGTACGAGGGAAGGAAGAATAACCCGGATAACCAAAGGATGACCCGGCCAGCGAGTGAAAACTCGGAATGTGCCAAGGGAAAGTAAGCCTATGGAATCCGGACTACGAGATAACTCGGAAAAGGAGCAAAAGGCTCGGTAAAATTGAACCTGTTGTGGCCTTAGCGGCTAAGGCAGCTAAGACCGCACCAGCTTCGGGGACTAATATTGGGGGGATACCCCCGGGTAGGGTCACGCCGGGGTATAATGGCCGAGTTAGCCGAGGTACGGCAAGGTCAAAGCAAGTGCTGGCCGAGTCACCTCAAGGCAGGCCGAATCACGGAGTAACCCAGTGTAACACCCTCAAATCGGCCCTATGCAAGTTTTAGCCCTTTCCGCCAAACCCGCATAGAAACGATTCAAGGACGCCCACCAGGCACTTTCGTGCGGGTGGAAAGCGAAGTAATAACATTACACAACAGTCCTCGATGGGACCCACAGAACAGATATATATTCAACAGCGATTCAACGAGTCAAGAATACAGATATACAATACAAAGATCCAAATCACCTTGAAAACGATAGAGCGTCCGACTACGGACAAGATGCAAATGGGGCTAAGAGCCCTGAAGAATAACCAATGGCGTCCATAACCCTGCCCAGGCCAAGACGGAAGGGTAACCCTGCTAACGACATCGATCTCAAACCTGCTAAAACAAAAGGGGTGCCGACAAAGGGCAAAGGAAAAGGAGGAGCGTCAGTACTGAGGCCAGTACACGGCGAGGCTAGAATTCGGCGGCTCTCGCCTACATAGATATGGTGGGCTGAAGCGGCAGCGCAGCGGCACTAAACAACCTATAGAGACTCAATACAACTGGCAGTTATCAGAGAGGGGTAAGAAAGACCTATTCGGATCCAACCTGAAGCTAACGCCAAACAAACCCATCCTGGTATTTCCCCCTCGAGACCAAACGAGGAAGTCGGACCAAGGAACTCACACAGTTGGCAATTTTACTCATTCCATTATAGTTGCAGCAATTACTAATTAGATATAGATAGCATGAGTCATCCTGATAGCATAAGTAGTGGGCAGTTTAATTACCATTCTGTTGTAGTTGGGACATTTACTAGTCAGATATAATTGTCCTGAGGAATCCCAAAACCCAGCAGTGGTTGGCACTTTTATCACATTCCATTGGAGTTGCAATACTTACTAGGCAGATATAACAAACAACCCAGATCCAGCAGTTGTTGGCATTTTTAATATCCATTCCGTTATAGTTGAATCTGATTACTAGTCATATATTAAGTCAAGTTTATAGCACTACTTTAGTTATGCTTGTCTATGATCAAGATACTGTGCTCCAAGTCGTCCATAACCGCGGACACGGCTTTCAGAAAGTTTTATCCTGCAGGGGTGCACAAATAGCAACACACACTCGATCAACCTCAGAAAAACCAACTCAAAACCCAAAGAGGCATTCACGACAAAGCGATCACAGGATTCATCAATATTTCAGGGGGCCACCCCACTAAGCTACCCGCAACGAAGTTGGCCGGCTCCGGAATGGACCTAGGGTTTGTGTCAATGGCTGTAAACGACTGGGAACCCGAAAATGTGACTGGGCTTGTCGATACCGCGAAAATATTCCACGTTCCAAAACAGTACAGGTGCTCCACGCACAATCTTAAATAAAGCAGTAAAGCATGGCATAGGTATAGAATAGTAATAAAGCCCCAAACTACTTGTGGCCCCAAGAAATAGAAATGAATTAAGCTCTGGCTCAGGGAGGGTCCATAAGGCCTCCCGGATGTGGATAGTGCGAAAAATCAAGGAACAGGTATCAAGTACTCGGGGTCCTAAGGGACACAAGTGAGCGTGGAAGAACCAAATAACATCTATTGCCCACCGATGCCTCTGCATTAGTTATAGCTAGCATATTAATAGTTGTAATTAAAGTCGTGATCATCTTCACCAATAAGCATCTCCACCGATAAACATCTGTCAGCGTTCCAACGATTGTGGTACTTGACAACATGTGATCACACCTGAGCCAGCGACTATGACTCGCAAGGCCAGCTATCTACCAAACACAGGTAATAGGAGGTGTCCAAGGCAATATAGAGGCTGCACGGGATATAACTGGGGTACGGAAACTAAAGCATCGCGACACGGATAGCAATAGATCAACAGGAGGAAATAAAGACTATAAATGCAAAATAGGTAGAAGGGGGAGAGATGATCGCCTGGGAAAACACTGTCAAAGGATCAAAACCGGAGAACTTGTCGATACTCGCATCAACTCATCGGCCTAGTCCGCGAAGAAGCAAACACTAGAAGAAACACCGGATGCAATATTTAATACTACGGCAGAAGATCCGGCATGATTATGATATGCATGCGAGATGAACAATTAATATGCAACAAGTGATAATGTCATATTATAAAATAATGGGGTCTCGGATAGGGAGTCACATTTAGGGTTCGGCGAACTTGGGCTCCGAGGAGTTCAGGGTCGGTCTCAGGATTGGACGGGGGAACGGTTCGACAGGATCGGTCGCGGACTAGGGAGGTAGATCTTGTCGCATCCGGGAAGAAGGACTTGGTTTGGCATCGGGGGCGCATCGGTTTCGCCCGGGTCGGTGTCGATCTTGTCGTCGCGAAGATCTTGTCGGGTCCGCGTACCGGGTCGGTCTTGGCGTCCGGGGTGAAGAACTTGGCGTCCTCGAGGAAGTTCTTGGCGTATCCGTGTCGACGACCTTGGCGTCCGGGTTCTCGTGCATCGCAGCCGGGAAGGAGGACTTGTCGCATCCAATAGATCGGTCCTCGGGGACGAAAAACTTGGCGTGCTAGGGTTCGGTCTTCGGATCGCGTCGGCGTGCTCGGCGTCGTCGGGTCCTAGGAAGAAGGCCTTGAGGTTCCATGAGGTAGATCTTGTCAGTCCGTGTCGAAGGCCTTGGGGTCTTACGGAGTGGAGAACTTGTCGTTCCATCTCGATGATCTATGGCGGACTTGGTTTCGGTGTCGCGACGGTCTCGATCTTGGACATCACCATCTTCAGAACACCACCACATCTTCTCGCATTCATCACTTCTCGGTTCACCGGCGGTCGAAGACACTCTACTTGCGTAGACATAGACATACGTACACATACACCGTATCACCATTGGTACACACGCATCCACCAAACACCTCACCACCACATCATCCACAGAACTGGGACTATGCATCCAAGGGCGCCACAGGTCAACCCCGGGCAGAGACGGCTCGCGAAGACGGGCGGCGTCGCTGAGGAAACGGGGAGGGCTTGACGGCGGCACGGCTTTCGGACGCGAGCGGCCTCGAGGAGGTGGGGTGAAGCTCCAGGCCGATGCGGGGTCGGGGGAAGACGGGGCAGAGGACGACGGGGTCCTGGCAGGTTGCGTGCAGGCGGCGCCACGGCGGCTGCTGGCGACCGCGGGGAGGAGAGGCCAAGGACGACGAGGGGGTTGCAGGTCCAGAGCGGTGACGGCCGGCTAGGGGACGAGGACGAGGACGGCCGGGCCGATGCAGAGAAGGGGGGCGCGTGGGCCGGGGCCACGCAGCGGCGGCGATGGGCGCTCGCAGAGCGAGGCGACGGGGTCGGCGACGTGGTGGAGGCGGGGCGGCCGTGGAGGAAGGAGGCGAGGCCGGCGCGAGGGCGGGCGGATGCGACGGCGGAGCTAGCTCGAGCGGCGGGAGGAGGAGGCCGGCAAGCAGGCAGAGGACTCGGAGGCGAGCAGGGCGGTGAGATGTGGCAGCGGTGAGATGTGCGGCTCGCGGCGATGACTACGAGGGTCGGCGGCGGCTTGGGCACGGCGAGGGAGGCGGGGGATCTCGGGGCCGGAGGAGCTCCGGGTCGGGAAGACACCGGCGGCGGGCTTGACGCGAGGCGCGTCTCGCGCTGGTGGGTGGAGCGGGCGTGGGAGGAAGTGCAGGTGCGGGGCAGGTGGGGGCTGACGTGGCCGTGTGGGGAGGTGTGGGGATCGGGTCCAGGGGAAGCGGTCGGGCGGGGCACAGGAGCTGGTGTGCGGTGCGGGAAACGTGACGACCAGGTGGGGCGGGTGCGTGTACCGCGGGGCTGCGCGGCGTGTGGGAGCGAGCGTGGCTGGGTCAGGTGGGGTGGGGTTGGCCGGTGGCCAGGTGGCCAGGCAGGGGATGAGGTGGCGCGTTGCGGTTGGACGGGGTGATGTGGAGGGTGGAGGCTGGTAGAATTAGGGTAGGGTATTTGGTAGACTAGGTTTTGGGTGTTTTCTAGGGTAGGTAGGATTTTTATCTGGAGGTGGCCGGCTGGGCTTTCAGGCCTGGCTGGCTGCCTCCTAAAAATAATTTAAATATTTTATTTCTTAAAAACGAGGCTTTTGCAAACCATTGGTAGACGAAACAAAATAATCCGGAGGCCCGGGTTTTGTATTTAAATAAAGACGGGGCGTTTCGAAAACAAAAATAGTCTTTTCGAAAATAGTTTTAGACAAACAAATGCATGATGACATGACGATGCTCAAATGCAAGGTGGCATGATGACATGAGCATGCGGTCATGATGATGCAATGCACAAAAACAACGCGATTTTCTAGTAGTGGTTTTGCGGGATGCCACACCCAGACCGGAGGATGTCCGCCTGACTGAGTCCCGGCCGACTTATGTCGTAAGTCGGTAAGATGTATCTAACTTGTATGACGGTACAGATGTGGCCGGATTAACCAGGCATGATCCGGGTTATATCAGGCTTGCAAGAGAAGGAAGGTATCTCGCTGGTCAAGAGGTGACCACTGTACGCAGAGCGTGAGCGAGGCGGACAGAGGCCAGGACCACCGAGGCGTGGCCGACAAAGGTGACGATGCCTGTGTCGGATGACGCGGGCGCCGTAGAGGCTCACGTAGCCTCTGCGGGGATGACGCTGGGCAAAAGTGACCCGCTCGGCTTACTATTTTGGAAAGAGGCATATTCCCTGGAATATACCTCTACGTATGTCCTAATTGGAGACCTAGTCACCCTATATAAGGAGGGCTAGGGCCTCTGTAGAAAGGGTTGGTCTTTACTAGTTCAATTCTAGTTTCCTGAGAGCTAGCTAGTGTAAGAGAATTCCTTCTTCCTCCTCTCCCCAATACAGCTCAAGGAGCATTTTAAACCTTGGAAGTGAATCAAATAAAAATATCTGCGTGTGGAATCACCACACTATCCCTCTCTGGATTTCTCTAGTGCATCTTGTCCCCACCTTTAGCCTATCCATGGCATCTGCCGTGACACCACCATGACAAATAGTTTGTGAGCGCCAAGTTGCTTCTCAGCTATCGTCAAGCTCAGTGCGTGGTGCCGCGGCAGCACGATGCTAAATCAAGCGACGTGCGAGTGGCAAATGGAGGGAAAAAGTCGAGCGCTCGGCGTGGCAGCGGCGGCGTCTAGGGACTCGATTTAACGCGGCGGCTCGCTCAGGACAGTCATGTGGGGGCGCGGCGGCGACGGATCTACAACGCGGCAGAGGCAGAATAGCGCCGGTGGGGAACAATCGGCGTGGCGACGGTGCCAAAATGTTGGGAGGTGGATTGTGAAAGAGGAGGTTGTGTGGGCGCGAGTGATTTTTCCAGGCGGTTGGTTTCTTCGCACGCGCTGTAGTTGGTGCACCAAATATTCGGCTCTGGATAGTGCAAAACGCCGAGCCCGCTAAATTTTACAGCGCAGGAGCGGATCCGCACGCTATATCGGCAGGGTTTTTAGCGCAGCGCTAGTACGTCGCCTCTAGTGGAGATACTCTAAGAGTAACTCAAGCGGATCCCGACTCCCGAGAACTCACAGCCCTTAAAAGCCGTTTACAGCCAGAAAACGCATTTTATGGTCGATTTGGATCAACGCAGAACAGAGAATGCAGGATCTAAGATAATGCATCTGTAACGGAGAGCTTCCTAAGATAATGTGCAAGAGTGAAAGGCGTAACAGGCAATGGATACACCACGCAATAGAATAAGGATTTGGAATCTAAAACGAAACACTGAACTTAAATGAAAACTGCAACCATTTCTGCTGCCAGATTGGAATAACCAAATTAATTCAATCAGGTGGGTGGGGGGTGTCAGCTGTCTACAAAGACAACTTTGCCCCAGTTCTGTGAGAGATCAGTTACCCAATGTGTGTTATAGGTATGGAATGGAATGCTTAAGAGAATGCTGCCCTGTTCTACTCACTGCAGATAAATCATTGAAAACAAGTTTTATTACCATGTCAGCTATATCACACATAGCTGTAGACTCGACACATCAAACAGGTTTACAGAGGCCATTAAAGTACAAAGCACAACAGGTCAAGGTCCCGCCTGGAATCATCAGGTCAAGGGTCTCCTTGAAAGCCGGCGATGCCTGCCTGTCTTTGACAGAAGCACTTTTTAGAGAGCTCTTTCGGGGTGATTGAATTCGTCGCATCGTTGTCTCACATGAAGTCCTCTTCTAGTTCCTGCAAGGTCTTGCTACCAGAAGCAACCTGCTTGTTGGAGGTCATCTTGTCCTGGACCATCAGGCCCTTGTAGCTCCTTATTTCAGCCTGCTTCTCCTTCTCCAGCCTCTCCATCTCTTCCTTGCGTTTCTGAAACAATATTCCGTCATTGTCCGGTCAGGGCCCAATTAACAACACAGCACAGGGCAAGATACAATCTGCTGACGCAGAGGACAATGAATAGCTTACTTTGTCTCTAAGCTGCAACTTTCTTTCTGCCTTCTCAGCAGCACTCACGGCTTCTCTTTCAGCTGCAGCAAAAGACAACAGCTGTTAATACAAAATACAATATATAATCACAAGTAACAAGAACACATGAAGAGGGGAGCAGGGCAGCAACAAGAAGTTGCATACGAATGCAAATCAACACGGATATATGGTTGATCATGTCTTCTGTTCTTAGTAGTTAGTACTAGTAACATATAACCAAAGCAATTTGCAAATGTTTGTGTTGTGCTGAAACCCATCGCAGGGTTCTCCATTTCAAGTTATAATACCTCAAATTCCTTTCTTTTCTACCCGTCTAGTTGCAAGTTCCACCTTTAGAAATCATATCAGTCTAGCCTACACTTGCAAGAGACTTGGTCTAGCCTAAATTGCACACCAGTTCGTCAATCCCCTTGAAGCCTCTTCAAAAACAATAGGTGCAAACCAAATACTATACGTTAACAAGTCCAAAATGGAAAAAATGTTTTAAAATGAGAAAATAAAATATATTCCAGAGAGAAGTCTTGTACCCTTCAGGTCAGGCGTCCGCTCCACCTTTGTCTTGTTCAACCGGTTCACCACCTCATTGAGCCGCTTTTCTACTTGAACAGTCCGAACCTGCATAACATGTCCGTAAATTAGGGACTGTGATTGATTCACTTTGTTTCAGTTACTCCCAAAGGGAAAACATGAGTAAAAACAGAACCAAGTGCATTAACAAGGCAATATCGCCTAGTAGAAAAGACAAATTAGTAGTGAGTTTTCAAGGGTGAATGAACAGTACTGACTCAGTGTTGAGAAAGGTGAAGAACAAAAACTAATGACGAAAGATGTACTGAAATGGTTGAGTCTGATTGTAAATCAAGTTCCATGGGAGAGATTTACAGGACCCCGAAAGTGAGTAGTCTTTAAATTTGGTTCAAAAAGAGACAAACAAAAACATTTGGAAAGCAAACAACCTATGTAGGCGGCAATAGAAAAATGGCTACATATCAATCACATCGTATCAAAAGCATAATGTTCAAAGAAGGGTGAAATTATCACATACCATGAAAACTTAAAGCACTAGAACTTACTTATAGAAATAAGTCACATTTAAATAAATCTACTAAATTTATTCTAAAGATTGCAGACATTACAGAAGTATCTCATCAATGCAGTCAGAACTTAAAGTTCAATTTATCAAAACATTGATGTATCATATAAGTACATAGAAACATCAATATTTATGGACATAAACTATTTCCTGGAATGAATTTACAATTAAGGCCAATTCTGCCCTACAACACTGGAAACCCACTAGCAAGTAGGAAATAACACCATGGATATTGCAAAGCTTGTCACACAGATCAAGAACATAGTTTTCAATAGAAAGGGGACTCTATCAGACTTGTTCTTAATGAATAATGATCTTACATAATAGTCAATTTTTATGTATTTATATAACGCTCAAACTTTTAATTCTAGTAGGGTAGGTAAAGTATGTTCTGGGTCACTTAACTTATTCAAGTGTCAAATAGGCCACTTTTCTCAAAATTTGCACATCGAGACTACCATCCTAAATTAATGGGGTCACTGCACATCATGGGAGCACCACATTGGATGGCTGAGTAAAGAGTAATTATGCACAAGAACACACCTAATTTAAAATTAGGAAAATGGTGTTTTTCACATCACTTGAAGAGCTGAATTTTTTTAGTGATCCAGCATATAGACAAAGAGTACCATGTAAAAATGATGAACGGGGACATAGGGAAATGATGGCTTCTCACCAGTTTAGAGTTGTGAAAACCAACTTGACCCACATCCATGGATGGTGTCTTCTTCAAATTGAACCATGGTGTATAAACCACATCAACGTTATTCACCTTATTACCTATAACCAAAAAACAGAACAGTTGGATGTGTCTGGGTAAAGGCAAACCAACACAGGTAGGGTCAACAAATTAATGTCACATATAACAATGCCTCCTCGACTAATTTATCCAAACCTTGAATGGAATTCGCTTTAACAAGCTGGGCACAATCTTCCAGCACGCCTTCACTTATGTCATCCATTGTCTGACCTTTATTCAGTCTCAAATATACATGGGCAGAGGACATCTTATCTACATGGAACCTGTGTTCAACAGAAGTTAATCGACGCTCAGAGCATGATAGGGTGATTCCAAATGAAATAGGAGAACTATACAAGAATATCCAATGAAAAAATCATATCATCTAACTCAACCAGCAGACAACAGGCATGGAGATTATATGAAATGGAACAGGCTAACATGAATATTACATTGTCACTGTTAGCAAGGGCGCTTGACACGCCTCAACAAAACCACATATGCAACTGGTTTGATTCCATCGTTTCCAAAAACCAAAACTATAAGGTAACTACGTTTGTAATCAAGCGGGGCTTTAGTAGTTCAAATAGCATGATACAAACAGAAAATTACTGATTCGTACTACCAAGAAATTGAGCATTTAGGATTCAAGACTCCAAGACACCGTTATTACATATGCAAAAAATGATCTGCTAAAATTTTACTAAGCATGCTACTCCCTCCGACCCCTATTAGTTCACTCAAATTTGTCTAGATACGGGTGTATCTAGCACTAAAACTTGACTAGATACATTCGTATGTAGATGAATCTAAGTCAACTAATATGGGTCGGAGGGAGTACCTAAATGGAAGGTTGTAAAATCCAGCACCAACCAGCGGAGCAGACAGATTGGAACAGGATCTTAAAAAAGGCATAAACATAAGAAATATCAAACCAACATCAGGAAGCACTTTCTCTATGCTTTGTGTTGATAGTTATGATTTATGAATATTCTTTCTCCCGTGATGTGTACGAGGCAAAGCATCAGAGTTGGAAACACAAAAGATAAATTATGCATGAACCTTTGCTGCTCACTAGATTCTCTAAGAGTAAATTATCAATATTGAATCTGGGCTCTGGGGATAAAAGAAAATCTATTAATAAACCAGATATCTATTGAGCTAAGATGTGATGACATCAGTTGGAACAGGAGCATATCAGGAGAGAGGAGTGACCAGCAACTATGCAATAGAAGGAGTAGAGCAGGGAAAAAGCACTGCACAGGTTGATTTTAGAGTTTAAGGGGCCAAATTTGGATTGAGACATTAGTCAGCTCACCATACTGCATTACCATAATCACACCACAACATAGTAACAGTGTAACCTAGGGCAAACAGAAGGGCAGAATGTCAATGATGCTAACTTTACAGCAAGGATGCACATTGGCCAAGTCACAATTGGCACCCACATCCATGAGATCCATGGCTAAACCTAGAGAGCTCAAGACAGGCTAAGTCCATAAAGGTGCCTGTGTTTGGTTGCATGTGCTTATGAGACAAGCTGAGACAGGAAGTTGTTTTATTGAAGACATAGGGTGGTGTGTCTAAATAAGACTGGCTTGGACCGCTGGGGACTAACCTCTCACAGCAACAGTGCACCGAGCCAGGCCCAGGAGGAACAAAATGAAATCGGTTTCACTGGATCCAGACCCAAAGGATGCCTTTTACATCATGCTGGGCAGGCCCAATGATATATGCAGGCATCAAAATTCAAAGCAGAGTGCCTCACTATATCCTACCAGCCTGGTCAGACCATACATGGGTGACCAAACACCCCTAAAGCAAAATCTCTGTTGTCACCATCTGCCATAGGTATAGTAGTTGAGGAGGAGCAAAGTTCAGTTGGACAATGGGAGGCATAAAACAGAGCAATGAAGTTGAAGGGTCTTTGGTCTGTGGGTGAAGCAATGGGGTGGATGGAGTAAGAGACTAAGAGGTGGTGGGGTGTTAAGGGCTTGAGGCCAAGGATAGGAGCAAGATGCCATAGATTTTTTGCTTATATTGTGATATCTTGAATCGAAATTAACTGGATCGTGAACCAAAAATCTAATCACTTAACAAACCGCCCTTTTATGAAGTGACGACTCTTGAACCCAAATTGCACAGTGGTGAATGAATCAGGTAGCAATGATTCTAAGCTCCAACAGGTAGCAACGATTCTAAGTTCCAACAGGTAATTCCAACATATCACCCTGGCGGTGATTATTGGTCATGATGGCATCAATGAAGAACATACACAAAACTCACTGACAGATGATATCACAGAGGTTATTCACTAAGACAGCATTTGACAGTTAAAATAGCAATAATTTCTGACAGAAATCAAACACGTCTCCCCTTTATAAAATTCAAAACTACTGCTCACTCAAGCTATGAATCCATTCTGATAACATCGAAACAGACAACGAAATAAGGATCTGATATCATCAACAAGGAACAGCTGCTAACCATAAGCAAACGTTCGTGAACTAACAACCAACTCAACTTTCTGCAGCAGCTAATCGTGCACACACACCTCATACATCTGGAAAACCTACTATACAGACTTGAGAAAGTTCCGTGTCCGATAAATTCTTCCGTCAGCATATAGCATCGATTCAAGGCACAGAAAATCTAACTAAGAAATTGGTAACAACGGAAGAAAAGTCTGGATGGAATGAAGGGGGTATTACCAGATGTCCTCGGGGAACCCGTACTTGATGAGGTCCTCGTTCTCATGCTTGTCGAGCCCCATGAAGATGGTGTAGTCGCCGGCGTCGGGCCGCGCTTTGAAGTAGAAAACCATCCCGAGTCGCTCGCCGGCGGGGCCGCCCGAACGGATAGGAGAAGGGCGCGGTAGTCCCGGGTTCGGGCGGCGAAATTGAGCGACTTGGGTTAGGGAACTGCGGCTTCCGGGGCGAGAGAGAGGGGAACCTGACGAGAGGAACCGGGGATTTCTAGGGTTTCGTGCGCGTGGAACCGAAGCAGAGTAGCAGATTTCGTTTTACTTTTTTTTTAAGGTATTTTGTTTTATTTTATTTGTGCTTTTGACCCATGTGATGTTGCTTGTTCACTTTTCTTCGCTTGTTTGTGTGCCAAGTTTCCAGACCCTTCGTCCAAATTAGAAAAAAATGTTCTTGCGTTGCGCCAGGAGAGAAAACTGTACCCTATCGGAGAACTAAGTAATGTACCCTATCTAGAACTATCCGGCTACACAAAGTAACATGTGATGTCGCAGATGCATTTGGCTTTCGCGTATCCACGATCCACCACTACCTATTCTTCCTGCCGCCTCAATCAGGCCATCTGATAAACATGCGCGAGCGCTGACAAAGCCAGGCATGCCTGAGAAGCCCTTCGACTCTTTTGGGACTGAGTATTGGAGGAAGCGGAAGAGGGCGGATACATTTTTGGAGAACCCTCCACTGAAAAATGGAGAAGACAACCAAATCAAATGTGTTAAATAACTGAATCATAAGACAAAAAAGATAGCATGCATTGCAATGGGAGAGACAATATACATTTTAAATAATAGGAGCATATGTATAATTCAAACTCCATGCCCGTGATGTAGGCATTCAAACTACTCCCTCCAGAAATAAATGACTTGGTATATTTACATGTATTTAGACGCATGTTAGTGTATAGATGCATGTGAATCTAGAAATACAAGTCACTTATTTCGGAATAGAGGGAGTAAGTTCAGGTAATTAAAGCCATGGCACGTCTAAATCTTGCACAAATATTTTTTTATGTTTTTTATTTTTTGGTTTAGCTTCACTTAACAAAAATTGTAAAAAAATTGACGTGCCATCTCGGTGCTGGATATTTGCATCGCGAAGCCGATATTCTTGACGCACCTTTTTTGGCACGATAGAATTCTTCGGCTCGCTACATAGAAAATGATGCACTTGTTTCTACTTTCTTTCTGCAAAATATGGAGGTTCATTATCCTCCATTAATCTCGTTCTTCCCAAAGCTCCCAACTCCAGTACTCACCGCAGAGCATGCCTCTCGTCTGGTCTCACCATGCCTCGTCTAGATCGCAAGCCTATGGATAACGATGGCTCCGCTCTTTCCGCGAGATTGGAGCCGCTCTTGCCCTGAGATTGGAAGTGACCAAACGATAAAGAGGAAAGCTACAGTTTCATTCCACGCGATAATGGAATAGTCAATAGGGATGGGTCGTTAGCGGTGGTGCCGTAACTCATTCGTGTCGGCAGCGACCGATTCATCGTTGATAGGCGTAGATAGGAGTCCCGGTAAGGAGGATAAGCAGCCGCCTCCGGATCCATCTCCTATGCACGCCACAGGATCCGCATACGCATCTTCCCTCCTCCAGTCGATCCTCCTCTGCTCCCCATCACCGGCAGCAGCCGCCACCGACCACCGCCAGCGGTGGCCTCGTGATACCTTCAATCCGGATTCACGGATATAGTATAATAGTCTTTTTTCCTAGTAGACTTAGGTTTAATCAAACCTTGGAAAAGAACGCTAAAAGGAAATAAAAAGAACACGTCTACAAGATTTTGTTTTTTCGTTTACCGGGCCAATCTAGTTTACTTTTATCATGAGTTGATTCAATGGATGGAGATATGCCAGGATTGAATATCCTCATGTAGCTGCACATCATATGTGATAACAGATAATAATAATAAGCATAGTCATGTGTAAAGTTTTAATAGACATAATCTCTCGTGGGCAACACATCCTAATATACTATAGACCCTGAGAGGCAACAGGCATAGCAACAGTCTTTTGATCCAACCGAGTGCACCACAAAGCACCGGGCTACAAATTATTAAGTATAAAACACAGATCAAAGCCTTAAGTGGTGATGTTACTGTGATCCTGAATGAGTCGCTAAGCGAAGACCGTATAACCCATTTTGTCATTGGGTTTCCTATGAGATCGCCGCTAGCCAAGTATCTCATCTCAAGACTTTATCAATCAAGGAGGTCTTGGGTACCTACAAGTCTAAAGATCGAGGCAAGAGACAAAAAGACAAAATATACAAATCTCTCTTTCAAACATTACACAATGCCCCCATAGATTAGATGCACATAATCACTGCGATGTTTCTTCCCAACCCGCAGCCCGTGAGGACTACTCACTGATAACAATAAGATCAAGGATGTGCAAAATACTAGATTGAAATCAAATATTCTTACAATGGTCGATGAATCATAGGGAGATCTCAAGTACAAAGTAATGCCATGGCTAATGGAGGGGATGAAAGATGGAAGGGATGAATGACGAGTCCACAATTGAGGCATATTTAAGTATATAAATTATTCATATTGTCTCTCATTACATGATACATCTATCTACAATTATGCCTATTATGTATGATTAGTAGTTCTCATTCATTTTCACATGGACTTTGCACATTAGTAGTTTTATAGGGTATTATTACCTTTTTCTTGTCTTTGATTTGTGTGTAGGTGCTATAAACAATCATGGATAAAAGGAGCCGATAGGATTCAATATGGAGGAGTTACAGGCACCAGACTTAGCCATTTGGGGTGGGAAAAGAGGGTTTTTCCATCAACTCCAAATAAAGATCCAAGGCCATTTGTGTTGTAGCCCTTGTCCATACACTAGTAGAAAACTGTCCTTTAGTCCTGGTTCGTAAGGGCCTTTAGTCCCAGTTGTCCAACCGGGACTACGGAATCAGGACTAAAGGCCCTCCCCTTTGTGAAGGCCCAATGGGCATATTCGGCCCTTAGCTCCATCGGTTCGCAAAATCAACCTCTAGATGCCTATTTAAAGAGGCAGAAACCCTAGAACAAGGAGGAGAGTCCACATACGCCAAAGGGCGGAACCCTATCGCTCCGCCGCCTCCATAGCCGCCTCCCACAAGATCTACACCACCATACCACTCAAGAGAGAGAGGATACTTGCATCTTGAAGGGCTACGCATTGATCTTCATCGTCATCTTCATCAACATCGTCTTCACATCAATCCCCTTTATTTACTTTGCTGTACTCCAATCTCTATTGTGGATTTGCATCTGTATTCAATTGTAGTATCATATTGCATCCATACAATTGCCATGATGTTGATCCCCTTCATGTATGAGTAGTTTCCTTGTTCCTGGGGAGAGATGGTGAAACCCTAACACTATTATGAAGTTGCAATAAAGATGATCTATTCTTGTGTGTGTATGACTGGCCAGTCTATGATATATTTATGATTTGTGTTTGATCTCTCTCTTTAGATGGTATGTGTAGTCGCCCACTGATGTTTGCAAGAGCACAGATCGTGTGTAGCTAGTTTCGAAGGTCAGATATTGATCCCACGGGGAGCCCAAAGGTAAGTGTTTATTGATGAAGTCTCTGTCACACCCGAAGTTGTCACAGGTCTTCGAGTGAACTGACTGCAAGTGTTGAAATAAGATTGAGATTTTTATTAAATGCGATATATTTAAATAGAACTAAGATGTAAACTTCAGAAATATAATGCATAAAAGTAAAGAACGAATTTGCTTGTTTGTTGTTTCCTATAGATGGTGA
The DNA here is from genome assembly GCA_910589775.1 of Avena eriantha. NCBI lineage: Eukaryota > Viridiplantae > Streptophyta > Magnoliopsida > Poales > Poaceae > Avena > Avena eriantha. The sequence continues at coordinate 39,613,564 of OU342740.1, forward strand.
AAGAAGGCGCGAGGATATTCAGTTCATGGTGATAGTTACTGTGCTAGGTGGACGAGTGGTAAATGTAATAATTATAATCTTATAGATATATGTGTAGGCGAGTAACCCATAATTAGCCAAAACTCCTCTTGGTAGATTTCATCCTAACTTCAATAATCCTACTAGCATGCTACCAAAACCATGGTCAGACACTAGACGATTAAGACCCTTCAGGTTGCTTACCGATTAAGCTCCTTGGATCGGACTAATGCAATAATCATAGTGGTTACTCATTATCCTCGAGTCAACTAGCTTTCCATTGATATCCCTGTGTCACCCGGGGGTCGCCGGTCCACTAGCGTACAAGATCTTATCTATGTAGAACAAGGTATCATGTTGTCCGGGCCCTTAATTGGACAACAAGCATTAGGCATCCCACAGATTGTCAAGCACACATAATATAGTAATTAGAATCAATCACAAACTAATGGAAAATATTGTTGGGAATATGCCCTAGAGGCAATCATGAATGATGATATTCCTGTGTATTCATAAGGTAATGGTCCATGTATGAACTGCTGATATGTATCATCGAATATGTAATTTGATTGTGGAACTACATATTCATGTTGTTCATACTAATTGTCCTTGGTCATTGAGGTTGTGTCGGACACACAACTTAGACCAATGTGAAAGTCGGCAGATGACTAGGTTCCACTTGTCATGGGCATGGAGATGCTACTCCGACTTACATGGATTCGGCTAAAGAGTTTAGCGAGTCGGACTGACCCATATTGAGATGCAACGAACAAGTCGTCATTTGCATGTATCAATCAATGTAATCCTTAGACCTGAGGTTATTGCACAATCCGAGTTGAGGATCTCCGGCTTAGGTTCTGTCAAACGTTGTTCCGTCACTGGGCAGTTATAAAGCGGAGTTCGGGTCGACTGAGAATCAAGCCGCGTGATGTGAATAACCAAGAAGGGATTTTGCCCCTCCATCCGGAGAGATATTCTCTGGGCCCTCTCAAAAGATATGATTCGGAAAGCATGGCCATGCGCGTCACGGTTAAGTGTTAACCGAGGCAGCCGACTAAGAGTTAGTCAGATGAATCACTTATCTCGGATCGAGAAAGAGAGTCGGACTATTTAAGGGATGACGATCATTCGCCTATAGTCCGACAAGGTATATCGTGAGGCAAAAGGGACTCAGACGAAAGTCGCATTGGAAGGTATGTCGTCATGACTTATTGGTACTTGGGAGTTGGCACATTCTGCTAGGAGCTGCTACCAACCGATCGATCACGCGTGAGACTCGGAATCGTGTCCGGGTTACCATGAGCCTGTCGGGTCACACACTTAAGAGCGGGAGCAAGTTTGGGTTAGACCCAAACAGGAAACCTATTTGGGTTGGACCCAAATAGAGACATGGACTTAGTCAGCAAGTGAGACTTGCAGTGGCTAATATAGGCCTTTTAGTGAATGAGCCACAAGTGAGTAGAGCCCACTTTCACTCCCTATGTAAGCTGGGGCGCAGGTGCTTAGAGCACAAGGTTAGGTCACTCCATGTGTTGGAAACCCTAGCCCCAGTCCGTCCTGCCGCCGCCGTACCGGACCTAGCAGTCCATCGTCGGCGCTCCTCCTCGTACGTGTGGATACCGGCGGAGGTGTTGTACGTTCAGCACTTCGACGATCGTGAAGAAAGTATGGATCGTGGATCGTGGAACCGGAACGGATCGCGAGGACTGCACTGCATCAAGTGACGTGCTTCATCAATTCCGCAACTGCGCGTATAGTGGTAATCCTCGTGGCCTTCTACCTGAGCTGGATCTTGGGATCACCGCGTAGGGAAAAAGTTTTGTTTATCTCTACATGGCCCAATAGTGGTATCAGAGCGTTAGCTTCTGGTTTTAGGCTCGAGATCGCGCATATGGGATATGCGGTTGGCGTTAGATTGGATCTAATTGCAGTTTTGGTGGTCGATCTATGAGATAGATCGGTTTTGTACAAAGTTGATTGGATCAACTGTACTCAGGGGAATGGATGATCTGGTATCCGTGATCTAACTGCTAAGGTCGTGGAACGACATACCCCTACCGGTCGGTTTCCGCCATCGGGGTAGACTGTGACACGTAAACCCAGATGCGGTGATCGAAGATCAAAGGGTTTGATTGAATCGGAGTCCGGATCGGATTTGGGTAAAATTGTTTTATCCGATGATGAAATCCATGACCGGAATGCAGATGAGATCTGTGTTTTTGGAAAAATCGTCGGGACCGCCGGCTTCGCCCTGTCGTAGCGCCTTAGATGTCGTTGCGAGTTTCCCAACACCGGTAGATATCGTATCTATGCATAAATTGTTTTTGTAGGATGATGTTGTGAATGGTATGGCTTATGTGCATGTGATGTGTGTAATCCATACGTGATCTTCGTATCACGGATTTTATCAGCCGGCTGGAGCCTAGGTGTTGTCATCTTATTGTATAACGGCCTGCGTGTCGGGTTCTCTGTGTAATTTGGATTACTAGCTAGTGTAGCTGTTTGGAGAATCCGGAAGGCATGCAAGTCGGTGTACAAATCGGCTACATGGTGTAAGACGGCACGTGACAAGAGTTGACACGAGTCGGATTACAGGCTTTATGGAGATGGAGATCGCCATGAAGAGAGCCATACCATTTCACATTATAAGTGCTTTTATTTTGTGTTATTGTTATGTCTCTGTTTTACCTCTATTAGATAGTTGGTAGAAAATAATCCCTCAAAGAAGGTCTAGTCGGTTTCCCCGCCAAGTGCTGCACCATCACAAGTCGGACATTTTTGGTAGTGGGCTCATAAAATTGAGGTGCTATCAATTTTTTCCGACTAGGTGGGTTCGAGTCGGACTCTTACAGCGGAAGCACTTGGTAATCTAGACAGGTCTATCACAACGGTTGTGGGACTTGGGGAAAAGTCGGATGGGAGTCGGGGCATGTGATGCCACCCATCCAACAGGAGTCGTATGAGATACGATTGATAAGGAGTTGTCTACCTAGATCACTTGACGGCTAGCGGTGATGCTAAAGCTCACTAGTCGACTTGCTTATTTAGGGTCCTGAATCACTAAGTAACCATCGGAGGGGTGTTTGTTCTAGTGGGAGCATAAATATTAAAGTGTTTAATATGCCTGCTCTTTATGGATACATGTCTTAAGTGTTTTGCATATTTTCTATTGTAGATCAATGGCACCTAGCAGTCTTTCTCAGATTTCCGGTTTTGCTTTGAGAACCATCTTAGAGAAAGATAAGCTGAATGGAACTAATTTCACCAACTGGTATCGTAATCTGAGAATTGTTCTCAAACAAGAAAAAAGGGATTGTTTCCTAGACAACCCACTTCTAGCTGAGCCGGATGAGAATGTGACTGTCGCAGCCACCAATGCCTACCGTCGGATTTGTGATGAATCCACGGAGATTAGCTGTCTTATGCTTGCTCACATGGAACCGGACTTGCAGCAGCAGTTCGAGAATGTTGAGGCCTATGATATGATCGAAAACCTCAAAAGTATGTTCCAGGCTCAGGCAAAGACTGAGAGGTATCAAGTCTCTCAGGCTTTGTTGAGCTGCAAGCTTAAGGATGGCGATCCACTGAGTCCGCATGTGATCAAGATGGTTGGTTACGTGCAGTCTATGGAAAGGCTTGGCTACCCCATTAGCGAAGAGTTCGCTACGGACATAATTCTGAACTCTCTTCCTAGTGCGTATGGCCAGTTCATATCGAACTACCACATGCATGGTATGGATAAGAAGCTCACTGAATTACATGGGATGCTTAAGCAGGCTGAGGCGGATCTCAAGAAAGGTGCTAGTCAAGTGTTGATGGTACAAAACAAGGCTAAGTTCAAGAAGAGTTCTTGGACTAAGAAGAAGAAGGCAAAGTCAGGAGGTAAGGCGGAGGACCCAGTCCAAAGCGCTTCCTCAGGGACTAAGCCATCTCCTACAGCCGGATCCACTTGCTTCTACTACAAGTCGGATGGCCACTGGAAGAGGAATTGCAACAAGTATCTGGTTGATAAAGCCAAGAGCGGAGGTGTGACTTCCGGCTCAGGTACGCTTGTTTGCAATGTTATAGACATTTATCTTGCTGATGCACCTGGTAGTTCTTGGGTATATGATACCGGATCAGTCATTCACATCTGCAACTCGTTGCAGGGACTAGTAAGAACTAGGAGCGTTGCAAGAGGTGAGGTTGACATTAGAGTCGGAAACAAAGCGAGAGTCGCTGCGTTGGAAGTCAGCACAATGCAACTTCATTTACCTTCTAGATTCATAATGGAGCTAAATAATTGTTATTATGTTCCAGTGCTTAGTCGAAACATCATTTCTGCCTCATGTTTGATGAGACAGGGCTATGATTCGAATATTAAGAATAATGGTTGTTCTTTATATTTGAATGATATGTTTCATGGCTTTGCGCCCGTCCGGGACGGGTTATTTATTTTGAATCTTGATAGTGAATCTGTCTATAACATAAATGTGAAAAGGTTAAAACCAAATGATCTGAATATGACTTACTTTTGGCATTGTCGGCTTGGTCATATAAGCTAGAAATGCATGAAGAAGCTCCATGATGATGGACTCCTAACTTCGTTCGACTTGGAGTCGTTCGAGACATGCGAATCCTGCCTTCTCGGCAAGATGACCAAGACACCTTTTGCAAAGAGTTGTGAAAGGGCGTCCAACTTATTGGGACTAGTACATAGTGATGTATGTGACCCGATGAGCACGACAGCCAGAGGTGGTTATGAGTACTTCATTACCTTCATTGATGATTTGAGTAGGTATGGATATATCTACTTGATGAAACATAAGTCGGAAGCCTTTGAAAAGTTTAAGGAATTCCAGAATGAGGTACAAAATCAACTTGGCAAGAAAATAAAGTTTCTTCGGTCGGACCGAGGAGGCGAGTACATGAGCCATGAGTTTGATGACCATCTAAAGAGTTGTGGAATAGTTCCCCAGCTCACTCCTCCAGGAACGCCGCAGAGAAACGGTGTGTCGGAAAGGAGGAATTGGACCTTGTTGGACATGGTACGATCAATGATGAGTCGGACAGATCTGCCTTTATCATTTTGGGGTTATTGTCTAGAAACTATAGCGTTCACACTAAACAGAGTACCATCAAAGTCGGTAGAGAAGACACCACATGAGATGTGGACTGGCAAGAAGCCGAGTTTGTCTTTTCTTAAGATTTGGGGTTGTGAAGCTTTTGTCAAGCGACTTTAGTCGAACAAGCTTACAACTAAGTCGGATAAGTGTATTTTCGTGGGGTATCCGAGGGAAACCTTGGGTTACTACTTCTACAACCGAGAAGAGGGCAAAGTGTTTGTCGCTCGAAATGGTGTCTTCCTTGAGAAATAGTTTCTCAGTCGGGGAGTCAATGGGAGTACGGTGCATCTCGAAGAAATTCGAGAAATACCGGCTAGCAGCAAGTCGGAAAAAGCCTTAGAGGTTGAACCGGATGTGGTACCTGAGCCGGAAATTACACCGACACTGCGAAGATCGGCCAGATTGCGAAGTGTTCGTGATGTGATGCTGTTGGACAGTGATGAACTGGCAACTTATTCGGAAGCGATGGTGGGTTCTGATTCCGAGTCATGGCTTGGAGCCATGAGATCCGAGTTAAAGTCCATGGATGAAAATCAAGTTTGGAACTTGGTTAATCTGCCAGACGGTGCAAGACCCGTTGAGTGCAAATGGGTCTTTAAGAAGAAAACTGATATGGATGGAAATATTTCTATCTATAAAGCATGGCTTGTCGCGAAGGGGTTCCGACAAGTTCAAGGAGTTGACTACGATGAGAATTTTTCTCCTGTAGCGATGCTTAAATCAATTCGGATCATGTTAGTTATAGCAGCCTATTTCGACTATGAGATACGGTAGATGGATGTCAAGACGGCTTTCCTTAATGGAAATTTAATCGAGGACGTGTATATGATACAGCCCGAGGGTTTTGTCGATCCGGCTAATGCTGACAAAGTATGCAAGCTTCGGAAATCCATTTATGGGTTGAAGCAAGCATCTCGGAGTTGGAACATTCGCTTTGATGAGGTAGTCAAATCGTTTGGCTTCATCAAGAGCGATCATGATTCTTGTTTATACAAGAAGTTTAGTGGGAGCAAAGTGAACTTTATGATCTTATATGTGGATAACATATTATGGATTGGAAATGATGTCCATATGTTGCAAGAGACCAAGGAATCATTGGAAAAGAGTTTTTCGATGAAAGACTTGGGTGAGGCGACTTACATACTAGGAATCCGGATCTATAGAGATAGATCAAGGCGGCTCATTAGATTGAGTCAGAGTACATATTTGGACAAAGTGTTGAAGAAGTTCAACATGGAATCGTCTAAGAAGGGGTTCTTACCGATGTCCCATGGCGTAAAACTTAGCAAGACTCAGTGTCCTTCGATAATTGATGAGCAAAGTCGGATGAGTGCGATTCCGTATGCTTCTGCAATCGGATCCATCATGTACGCTATGATTTGTACTAGGCCGGATGTTTCCTATGCTCTAAGTGTTGTGAGCAGATACCAGGCTGACCCTGGAGAGATCCACTGGGCAGCGGCTAAAAATATCCTCAAGTACTTGAGAAGGACTAAGGATATGTTCCTGGTTTATGGAGGTGAGGATGAATTCAGTGTAAAGGGTTACACGGATGCGAGTTATCTCACTGACTCGGATGATTCTCGTTCGCAATCCGGATATGTGTTTGTGATAAACGGAGTGGCTGTGAGCTGGAAAAGTTCCAAGCAAGAAACAGTGTCTGCGTCTACGACAGAGGCTGAGTATATTGCTGCCTTGGAGGCGGCAAAAGAAGCCGTTTGGATGAGGAATTTCCTCATGGATCTTGGTGTGGTTCAGGGCTCGTCCAATCCGTTAGACGTGTATTGTGACAACAATGGTGTTATTGCACAAGCCAAGGAACCTAGCCAACACCAGAAGAACAAACATATACTCATGCGGTACCACCTTATTCGCCAGTTTGTGGATCAAGGTGATATCAAGTTATGCAAGGTACACACGGATGCAAACATTGCAGATCCGTTGACAAAGCCACTTCCACAGCCGAAGCATGAGGCGCACCTGAGAGCAATGGGCATCAGATGCCTGGACATGTGATGTCGGAAGATTGACTCTAGTGCAAGTGGGAGACTGTTGGGAATATGCCCTAGAGGCAATCATGAATGATGATATTCCTATGTATTCATAAGGTAATGGTCCATGTATGAACTGCTCATATGTATCATCGAATATGTGATTTGATTGTGGAACTACATATTCATGTTGTTCATACTAATTGTCCTTGGTCATTGAGGTTGTGCCGGACACACAACTTAGACCAATGTGAAAGTCGGCAAATGACTAGGTTCCACTTGTCATGGGCAGGGAGATGCTATTCTGACTTACACGGATTCGGCTAATGATTTTAGCGAGTCGGACTGACCCATATTGAGATGCAACGAACAAGTCGTCATTTGCATGTCTCAATCAATGTAATCCTTAGACCTGAGGTTATTGCACAATCCGAGTTGAGGATCTCCGACTTAGGTTTTGTCAAACACTGTTCCATCACTGGGCAGTTATAAAGGCGGAGTTCGGGTCGACTGAGAATCAAGCTACGTGATGTGAATAACCAAGACGAGATTTTGCCCCTCCATCCGGAGAGATATTCTCTGGGCCCTCTCGGAAGATATGATTCGGAAAGCATGGCCATGCGCGTCACGGTTAAGTGTTAACCGAGGCAGCCGACTAAGAGTTAGTCGGATGAATCACTTATCTCGGATCGAGAAAGAGAGTCGGACTATTTAAGGGATGAAGATCATTCGCCTATAGTCCGACAAGGTATATCGTGAGGCAAAAGGGACTCAGATGAAAGTCGCATTGGAAGGTATGTCGTCATGACTTATTGGTACTTGGGAGTTGGCACGTTCTGCTAGGAGCCGCTACCAAGTAGCGAATGGTTGGGTTCTGAATGATGGACATCTTCTTCTGATAAAAGTGACTGCCACCATTAATAGAAATAACCTCCCAAGTATCTCCACTTGTGATGCTATAGAGGTTAGTAATATTGGGCTCCCAGTATGAGGGAAGCTGAAAGCATTACAAAATTGTTCAAAATTCACTTCATAGTGCTGTCGGTTCATGGTGAAGCTTATCGTGCACATGTTACCTTTCTCCCTGTGGTCATCGTAGAAGGAGGCAAGGAACTCATGGGTGAGATCGGCGTAGGTGTCGTGGCTTACGAAGCCAAGTACCTCCAACCCCGACCTGTTGCACATGAGGTCGAAGTCCGTCTTCAACCCTGCCGCGGTGAGAAAGTTGTGGTCGGCCCAACGTGTGGGCAGCACCCTCCTTGATGAGACAATGTCCATCTTGGAGTTGTGCGGGGCTCAGGCCCCCAAGCTTGAGCTCTCTCCCCGTTGGCGCTTGCTCGAACGAAAGATAGGCATATAGTTTCTATATGATATATGAACAATTCTACATGGAAAAATTCAATCCTAGCGTGAGAAATTAATAGGGAAAACTAAATAAGCTTGAGTTCATCCACTAGATCAATGTGAGAGTTTCAACCATGGAAATCTGAAAATAAAGTATGGATAGGGAGACAAAACATACCGATCTATTGATTCCCCCACTCAAACGAACGAAATCCACGAAGAATCAAGAGTTCTAGGTGGATTTCGAGAGGTTTGGAGAGAGAACATGAGAGAAATAACGAGAGAGAAGGAACACCTAGCCGCCCCGGTGTGATTTTCTGGTCGCACCGAACTATACGGCCAGAACTATACGGGAGGATGATGGTGCTCCGCCCGCATAGTTACGGCGGTGCCGCCAACTAGGGTTTCTTTATATAAAAAACTATACGAGCACAATTATACGGCCGGATCATAGTGCTCCCACCGTATAGTTGGTCGTTAAACTGTCTGTCTCTCGAGATAAATTTCTAAAACTGGCATTGATGTCTATACGACCGGAACTATACGGCCGGAATTTTTATCCCCACCATATAGTTGGTCATTAAACTCCCAGTACTTTTGGAATAAAATTCTACGAAGGCATCGATATCTATATGGCCGGAACTATATGGCCGGAATTTTTATTTCCGCCATATAGTTGGTCATTAAACTCTCAGTACCATTCAAAAAAAATTGTACAAACCCGCGATATCTATACGGCCAGAATTTTTATTCCTGCCATATAGTTGGTCGTTAAACGCTCTGTGCCTTCGAAGAAAATTTGTTGATGGGAAAGATAACTATATGGCCGGAATTTTATTCCTACCGTATAGTTGGTCGTTAAACCATCAGTAGTCATCAAAAAAATTCTATTTCTTCGAGGATACCTTCTTATCCCATGACTTAGTGAAATACTAAGTTTTTAACAGAAAATTGATAGTAAAAACTGTCGACCAACATTAGCATATTAAAAGCAATTTTTTTCTTCTGTAAATAGAAAACTCAAACTTTTATTCTTATTATTATTCTCTACTCATTCAATCAACATTTCTACTACTTTTTGACAGCTGCATCTTCATGGGCGCGCTTCCACAAGAATGTCTATGAAAAAGTGGTGGGAATGCGATGAACTTCTTATTATCTATTCTACTAATTTAACGAAAATGGGTTGACTCCCATTTAGCATTTATTAAGAATGGTTGAACAACTCAACCTCTTCTCTCTTCTCGAATTCTTACCTTTGTTTGCCCCTTATCAATGGCACTTACCACATGAACTCGTTTTGCTAGTGGAACATATCTTTCTTCCGCTTCTAGCTTCTTTGGGAAATACCGGATGATTTCAGCATCATAAACATTAAAGATTATCTTCCCTTCTGCACAATCTACTGACGCACCTGCAGTACTAAGGAAGGGTCTTCCAAGTATTATAGATAATCTTTCATCTTCTAGCATTTCAAGAATAATAAAATCAATGGGAATAATAGGCTCATCTATCCTAAGTAAGACATCCTCAATCATACCAACAGGTTGTTTAGTGGACTTGTCATCCATCTATAAAGTGATAGTAGTAGGAGAATACTCCCCTAATCCTAACCTTTTATAGAGGGAGTACGGCATTACACTAACTCCTGCTCCTAGATCACATAAGGCATTGTGAATATCTGTTTTACCTATTGATCATGAAATAGTTGGTATTCCAGGATCTCCAGACTTAGACAACAGCTTCCCGTTAGTAGGATAGCTAGTTACCATGGCAACAGTTTCAGTTATTTCTTTCTTTCTACTAAGAATATCATGAAGGAATTTACCATAAGTAGGAACTTTGATTGCATCCGCAAATGGAATTTCCAGACGAAGGTCACTAAGTGCCTTTGTAAAAGAGTTATAAATTACGTTATCTGGTGCTTTCTTTTTTCGATCTGGATAAGGAAGCTTTTTCTCACCTGACTTACTCTTGTCTTTTACCTTTTTCGGGGGATTAGGCTCTTTTGTTGCTTTCTTTTGTTGTTGCTTATTGCTTTTCTTCTTTTCTAATACAACAACTTCATCTTCCTTACTTGTTTATTTATCTTCTCTTGGATCAATGGTCTCTGCACCAGGGTCATAATGATCATCATGTGCATCATTGTAGTCCTCCTTGGTTTGATCTTGTGTTTCAGTCTCATCTTGAGGATCCGCCAACGTATCATCTTCTTGGCTTGCTTCGAGCAAGGCTTTTTCCTTTTGCACTTTTTCAGCTTCGTATTTAGTTGGTCCTAAGGGTCCTGTAACAACTGCACCCCTTCTTGTGACAACATTGGTAGAAACAAAAATATCTTTATCATCACGAAGAAATTTTTGATAACCAGATGCTATTTGTTCACACTGGGTTTCAATCATACTAAGATACTTATGAAATAGTTTTATTTCTTGGCCAATCTCATCATAATTTTCAGTGAGTTCCACCAAAATCTTTTTGTGTTTTTGGAAATGCTTATGCAAGTTATTATGAGATTTTACTAGTCGATGTTTTAATTCTTGAAAAACTTTTCTAGTTTCGTCTTCTTCAGTTAAAACTTATAACAAATCCTCTTTGTTTTCCTTTGCAAGTTTAGAAGGTATACCTCTTTCTTTCATAGTTTTTCGTACCTCAGGCATAAGATCAGGAGTTATCCGAAGTATCCCTTTTTCCGGCTTAGTGCCAAAATCAGGATTACATAAAGAATCATTCTTAGCCCTAGTAAACATTAATTCCAAACATTCTTTAATAGTTAAAGTATTTATTGATCCTCCTGCTGAGATGTCAAGCAATTCTCTGCATTGAGTATTGAGACCATGGTAAAATAAATGGCAGATTGTTAGTTCAGAATAGCCATGATTAGGAATACTATTGATCATTCCAAAGAATCTTTCCCAGACTTGTGGGTAGTTTTCTCCCACGTTCTGACTAAAGTTGCCTATGTTCTTTCTTAGTTCAGTTACCTTTTTAAAAGGATTAAACCTGTTGATGAATTTAACAATGCAGTTTTCCCAACATTTAATGTAATGGCGAGGGAAAGAATATAACCAGTCTAGAGCTTTACCTTTAAGAGACCATCGAAATAATTTAAGACGGAAAAAGTCTCTCGACAAACCTTTTGGTCCAAGCGATGTTATCACATCATCCAACTCTCTTATATGTCTTCCTGGGTCTTCATCTTCCCTTCCACTGAAAGCTTTCTCCTAGAAATTTTTAATAATTCCACCATCAAATCGATATTCTCTAACTCCAGGATTAGGGAACTCTATTGGTTGTTTAAGAAATTCAGAACTTGGAGCACTGTATTCCCTGAGAGTTTTCTTAGGTTTCATAGGAGTTGTCCTGTAGATGGACATGATTTCCATAATATCACCTAGGTTTTCATCTTCAACTTTATTTGATCTTAAAAGTTTTTCAATAATTTCTTCGCGCCTCTGAGTAGGCACGCGCTCAATATAATCCGACAGGTAGGTCCTACCAAAGTGTGTAGACCCCTTGTCTCTTAAGGAGAACATTTTGCAGTAGCAACACCTGGAATGTCAAAAGACAAGCACTTAGCGCTTAGCTCCCCGGGAACAGCGCTAGAAAATTGCTTGATGTCCGCAAGAGCACATATCGTGTGTAGTTAGATTCGAAGTTCAGATATCGATCCCATAGGGAGCCCAAAGGTAAGTGTTTATTGATGATGTCTCTGTCACACCCGAAGTTGTCACAGGTCTTCGAGTGAATTTACTGCAAGTGTTGAAATAAGATTGGGATTTTGATTAAATGCGATAGATTTAAATAGAATTAAAATGTAAACTTCATAAATATAATGCATAAAAGTAAAGAACGACTTTGCTTGTTTGTTGTTTCCTATAGATGGTGAAAGAAGGCGCGGGGAGATTCAGTTCATGGTGATAGTGACTGTGCCAGGTGGACGAGTGGTAAATGTATCAATTATAATCTTATAGATATATGTGTAGACGAGCAACCCATAATTAGCCAGAACTCCTCTTGGTAGATTCCATCCCAACTTCAATAATCCTACTAGCCTGCTACCAAAACCATGGTCAGACACTAGATGATTAAGACCCTTCAGGTTGCTTAGCGATTAAGCTCCTTGGATCGGACTAATGCAATAAGCACAGTGGTTACTCGTTATCCTCGAGTCAACTAGCTTTCCATTGATATCCCCGTGTCACCCAGGGGTTGCCAGTCCACTAGCGTACAAGATCTTATCTATGTAGAACAAGGTATCATGTTGTCTGGACCCTTAATTGGACAACAAACATTAGGCATCCCACAGATAGTCAAGCACACATAATATAGTGATTAGAATCAATCAAAAACTAATGGAAAATATATGAAGGCACGTCACATCTCACCAATCCCCTACATCTCCCATGCCCAATGGAATTACTCACACATGAGAGAAGAATGGATCATCAATATAATCAAATAAAGGGAATTCATCTTGGTATTACCGTGGAGATCCACAATAAGAATAGAAAAATATCCAACACAATTCAAGATGGGAAGAAACAATCTCAAACTCTAGTCTTGCAAGGTGGAGATCCCTCTCTCTCCCTCTCAAGTACAAGTAGTGGTTGTGGGGGTGTATTGGCTAGGAGGTCAAAGATCGTGGAACAAGATGAAGAACGTCTTCTCCTTCTTCTCCAGATCTCTTATTTCTCCCTTCTGGATGGTGTGGCTGCTGTTGTGTTGTGTTTTCGCCCCCCGGTCCCTTCACGAAAGTTGTCCCTTTTGAGAAGACAGAGGCTTTGGCAACTATTCCCGCCGTATAGTTGCTCATTAAAGCTTCTATGAGCTCCCCTCGCGTGCTTACAAAGTGGGACTTGCTTGTTTTCTCCAGAATATTGTATTTCTCTAGTTAAATCCTTCTGTTGATGTTCAGAACCTGAAACACACATTAAAAACCAAGTTTTCTTCGCTACTGAAGTATTAGCGTTAAGTAAAACCAGAGAACGATCAAATCCGGGAGAAAACTATCAATAAAAGCCATAAAATGTGTCTAATCTCACAGCTATCATCCACATATCATTTGCCTTCGGGACTAAAGGGAGGGAGAAATCCTTTGGTCGTATCATGGAGCATGCCCGGAATAGCTTAGTGACAAATTGGTGCCGGCTTATAACCAACAAGATCAAAGGAGGATAAATAGGGACTCCCTAAGATAGTTACGATATCCACGGGGAAACACTTAATTGTGGTGGTTTGTATGGGTGATTGCTCTCTGACATGGTAGTGGTTATTTAGAGGTGACCTCACTCTTGGCTCAACAAAGTGGCTTCCTACGAGCCCTGTAGTGAACATCTTATTATGGAGCTCTTTCCACACATATCATGACGCAAGAAGTATATTGTATCAATTATGATTAATGGTATCATGCTAGAGGTGAATCCTACACTCCTTGAGAACCCCTCAATCATATTACACAACACTTCATAGACACTCTCTCTCTTTAGTTTACTTTTGTTATTTACTTTGTTCTTATTTACTCTAGCACTTATTCAAACACACTCTTTATACGCTATTACTTGGAATTAGAGATAACCTACAAGTACTCTGTAGTGAATAGTAATGAGGGGCATAAAAACCTTAACCAGATAACTCTCTATGGGTTCGATACTTTTACTTTGAAACTAGCTACAATTGATCTGTGCACTTGCAGTCATCAATGAACTATGGTATGGATCTCCTTTGGTGGTGTTGTGATGCAATCTGAGAATGGCGGCCTTCTGCGCGGTGGCTGTGGACTCAAAATATATAGGTGTCTCCATGAAAGTTGTAGGGTTTGACAAGACGAAGCCGCCGCCACATGGTACGAGTGGATGATACGGGCAGACCCTGCCCGTACCACTGGTCGTTACGGCTGTAGACGCATGACAATGGCTCCAGAATTACTTGGTCGTGTGGATTTCCTCAAAACCTTCATTATGACTCCTGATTTCCCATTCAAAAGCGTGATTTCCTGCACAACACAAATCAAAACAATGGTTTGCATATCTTTTCATTTATTAGTTATTAGTGGCAAGGATAGAGAGTTTCTTGTCAATTGCTTGACTAAAAACAATGTTTAAATGCAGTGGAAGATGGCTATTTTTGGAGCCATCAACCTTCCCAAAGCTCAAACCTTGATGCCCTCGAGGAAGAAGAAACAAAAGAACTATAAGGAATTCAGCGTTTAAACTTGAAACAATGAGAATAAGAATTCACTTATGGTTGGCAGTCTTATGCGGCAAGCACTTCATCCATTTGAAAGGCTTATCAAACTTAGAGAGATGACAAGAATATTTTATAAGATTCGGTAAATCAAAACAATCAAAGTAGAGTTTAATATAAGTATAAATAATTAGAAGTGTAACAATCAATCCAATTCTTCTAGTTAACTCTTAGCTTGCCAAGAAACACTAGGATGTTTTAATAGCATAATTGAGTAAGCGAGTTCATGTCCTAAGTAGCCTAATAGTGAAGTGTCTTATTGACGCCCACATTAGTAAATCAAGGTTATCAAAACACTTATAATCCAATCATTGTCTTTCAAGAAAATTCATAAAGTAGTAATGAGACCATGCCAAGGACTTGTTATGTAGATCTTCATATGCATATTTTTCTTCCTTCTTCAAGGATCATTGAGTGTTTCTTTTATAAGTGCTTACACAACCTTTGAGAGTACCAATACTTTTGCATATTACATTGACATGTATGCCACTCATGCCGTCAACTCGTAGCCTAAATCCTAGGTTATACCATAGATCGTTCATAGGCTAGCAGAGTTGTTGGCATCCAAAGATGTGCATGAAAAACATAGAACTTTTTAACTAGTACCACAGTTTGATCCACAAGGTAAGCTTTTGCATGCATCACAATTACTGATAGACTTCATTTCAATCAAACGACTCCTTTTAAGAGTGTCATCAAGTCTATCCAAACATCTATGGGGTTAAGTATCTTCAAGGGTAAACTCTCAAGACAATCATTCATCAAACAAGTCATAAATTTTAGACTTTTTCTTGTTGTACTTGTTTCGCAATATTACTTCCAAGGGAAGACTCAGTTAGCTAAAAGTAATAGAGCAAAAGCTTCCACAACTAATCATCCATACCAATAAAAAGCTTTACTCTAACTATTTTGAATTACTCCCACTAGTATGGCATCTTAGGAAATCAACCAACTAAAATAAACAACTCAAACTTCAAAAGTGGAAGACATAGGACATACCTCTCATAAGTGACTTCATAATCCTCTTCATTATAGGGATGTGTTTCCTCAAAACTCAAGTAAAATCATTCCCATAATAAAATTAAAGAAAAGAGGCAAAGTGCTAATCCACGTTCACGAAAAAAGGAAAAATATTTTTGTATTTTTTAAGATAGGGATTAAAGAATAGAAAAGAAATAGCGACCAAGAAAGGAACTAAGAAAAGAAAAACGAAAGCAAAGGAAAAAAGCAAAGTGTTGGAACAAAGGAAAAAAGCAAAGTGTTGGAACAAACCAACACGACTGTTTCAAAGCTTTCAAGGAGCTGGAGTACAACCTCATTATTACACAAAAAATTTGTTGAGGGAACACATCCCAAACTTGGGATTTTGCAAGCCCTTTTGTTGCTTATTATGGTGGTGGTGGTGGATAATCTCCCATGTTCCATTGGCTGCTCCAATCATGGAACTAGGTGGTGAGGTTGGCAGTAGCATCTCGAAGGTTGGTGGAGAGGTTGTTCATGTTTTGGATATTTCCTTCGACAACATAGATATCTTCATAGGAGGTGTAGTTATTTGGTGGCTGCACATCTTGTTCGGGTCCTTCTTGTTCTACTTATTCATCTTCTCCTTTCTCTCCCATGGGTACTTCTTGTTGGGGTAGACTTGCCTCAACCTGCACGTCATAACGCAAACGTCCATCCTCAATAGAGAATAAACCATTAGGCAAAGGAGATGGGATCAAGTGATCCGCTTCAAGTATATCAAGGAACTATCTACCATTAGTTCTAGAAATCAAACCACAAGCTCTCAGTGTAGAAAAACCAAGACGGTGACTTCTTGTGAATGGTTGGATGTTACTGATGGCTCAAAATATATCGAGCTCGTTGGGAACCCCAAGAGGAAGGTATGATGAGCATAACAACAAGTTTTCCCTCAGTTATGAAACCAAGGTTATCGAACTAGTAGGAGCAAGGAAACACCTCCAAGGTGTTGTTTCCAACTTGGAATCCTGCACAACACAACCACAGAGCTTTGCCCAACTTACAGTGAGCTTGTCAATCTCACCAGTTTTGCTGAAACAAAGGATTAAACGTATTGTGTGGAAGATAGTAATTTCTTGCAGAAAGTAAACAGTAAATAGTAGATGGTTTATCAATGGTAAAAGAATGGACCAGGGTCCATAGTTCACTAGAGGTGATTCTCCTTAAGATAGATGACATGTTGGGTGAACAAATTACAGCGGGGCAATTAACAGACACCGAGAAAGCATACATACATATACTAATCATCTTGACTCCTACGAGATTTGATTAGGCATTACAACATTATACATAGACCATAATCCAACTACATCTATGACTAATAATCCACCTTCAGGTTATCATCCGAACCCCCTCCAGTATTAAGTTGCAAGCAACAAATAATTGCATTAAGCAAAGTGTGTAAAGTAAACAATACGATTGTCCCATGGACAAAGGATTGTTGTTTTCTCCCTAGTAGCAACATCACATCTCGTACCTTAGAGATTCATGTCACTTCCCCAGATTACTAGAGGCATGAACCCACTATCGAGCATAAATACTCCCTCTTGGAGTTGCTAGCATCTACTTGGCCAAGATAGCTACTAACAATGGAAAGCATGCAAGATCACAAATAACATAGACATGATAGAATCAATAATCAATCTTAAATAGTATCTCAATATCCATCAGATCCCCGCAAACACAACATGTAAGATTACAAACAGATGATCTTGATCATGAACGGAGCTCACAATATCTAAACATGGTAGCACAAAGGAGGAGAACCAACCATCTAGCTACTACATGGACCCGTAGTCTAGGGATGAACTACTCACGCATCACACCGGAGGCAGGCATGGTGATGAAGAAGGCCTCCAGGGTGATCTCTCCCCTCTGGCAGGGTGCCGGGAAGAGCTTCAGATCCCTCCCGATCTAGGGATGGAGATGGCGGCAGCTACAGACTCTTTCGTGGAATTTTGATCGGGTATTTAGGGTTTTCGTCCCGGGAGACTTTTATAGGCAGAAGGGCAAGGTCGGTGGAGCACCAGGGGGCCCACACCCCTGGTGGCGCGCCCAGGCTGCGCCGCCACCAGGTGTGGCCGCCCTGGTGCGCCACTTCGTCTCCCCTCCGGACTCCGTGTTGCTTCGGGTAAAATATTGACTTTGGCTTTTGTCTGGTCCAATTCCGAGAATATTTCCTTACTAGCTTTTATGAAACCAAAAACAACAAAAAACAAGCAACTAGCACTATGGCATCTTGTTAATAGGTTAGTTCCAGAAAATGTATAAAAATACTCCAATGCATGGACAAAACATAAGAAAGTAGATATAAAACAAGCATGGAACATCAAAAATTATAGATACGTTTACGACGTATCAACATCCCCAAGCTTAACTCCTGCTCGTCCTCGAGTAGGTAAGTGATAAAAAGAATAACTTTTGAGGTGACATGCACTATCATAATCTTGATCAAGGTATTTGTAAAATATTGATAGCTGGAATCATAGTACTCTAACATAGACATGAAAGATATAGTTCTAACAATAAGACATATCAACTATGTTGTAACATGAAAAGATACAAACAAAAGATTCATGAATAACAATGCTTTGAAAGATGTCTGTTTGTTTCACATATAGAAAATATAATGAGAATGGTATTCAGCTTGTCCCTCATGGTGTAGCAAAACATAAATGCATATGACACCTTCAAAGTTCATAAGGGTGACTAGATACAAATAGTTTAAGAACAAGAAATATCAAAGTTATGAATCAATCAACAAGTTTTGGGACAAGGCACATTAAACTAAGAATGACCACTATGCTCTCTCAATAGGTGCATAAAGATAGAAGATGGAAACTCAACATAAAAGTAAAAGAAAGGCCCTTCATAGAAGGAAGCAGGGATTCAAGTATCATAAAGAGCTTCCAAAAATTATGGTACTTATTAGCTTTCAGCTCTCATTGCCCCTATCATAAGCATCTTTAGGTGATTAAGGTTGAAGTGAGCAAATATGAGGATATTCTTGACAAGTTATAAGCTGAAAATGTCATGCCCCTTATTTACGAGTACCGTTCCTCATGCTACTCAACTTTAGTCACAAGTAAGTTCTTGTCATTGTAAGTACATGTGTATCATAGAGAACCACCAACGGGGCACCCCTTGCCCAATGATACCGAAGCTTTCCCATATCAAAATGACAAGGCGAGCAGACAATGAGCATCTCAGCGATCCTTTTATTGCCTATTTGCATAGGGTTTTTTTCTTTCCTATTTGCATAGGGTTTTTTATTATTATTGAGGATGCTTCACAGATTGCTCAGTATGTGTCAACACCCGGATTTTGAATCCCAGATGCCTGTTATGCCATACATCGAATCCCAAGATTTCCATTTTTG
Organism: Avena eriantha; assembly: GCA_910589775.1. Taxonomy (NCBI): domain Eukaryota; kingdom Viridiplantae; phylum Streptophyta; class Magnoliopsida; order Poales; family Poaceae; genus Avena; species Avena eriantha. The sequence goes on from OU342740.1 coordinate 39,632,664, forward strand.
CGAGACATAACAGATCGGATATCACATTACATCATCCATTACAAACCATAATAAGGTCTTACACAAATAAAGGATCTCATGATCCAGTCTTAGTACAAACAAGTAGTGGAATAATAAGCGTAGCGGTGGTCTCCATTTTCAATGTCATAGGCAATGCCGACGATGGGAGATAGTCCTAGTTGTCAGAGCCATCCTATTGTCCTTCTTCTGGATAGTCCTCTTCATAGTCTGGCCACGGGAATAGCTAGGGAAAAAGCCATGAGTACTCTTTAAGTACTCGCAAACTATCACTAACAAGTAAGGTAGTTCTAGTAGGAAATGCTAACTCTAAGTTTATTTGCAAAGTTTAGTTTGAAACCTAAGCTGAGTTCAGAAACAGAGAAAGATAAACTAAAGTTCTAAATTACCTAAGTGGGAACTTAGTTTTCATAGTCATAACCCTGTTGTTGTCAAGTCATGTCACAATTCATTTCATAAGTCATTTTGAAAACATCTGACAACGAAACAGTATGGCCACTCCAACTGTCCATGACTGCGGACGCAGCTATTCGAATAGTTTGACACTCGAATGAGCACTTTCAGTACAAAATTCGATACATCCGTCAGGGATAACCTTGAATCATCATACTTAGTATGCGGATAATCAATCATAACCTTTCAATTACACACCCTAGTATAAGCACCTCTCCTGTGAGCTTGGCCTCCGAGCCATGGCCATCTGCCATCCTAGGCACTGCATAGGTGGACAACATTGAGAGGTAGCCTCAGCTCAAACCTCTCCCGCGAGAGAACCCATACTAATGCATATAAACTTCCGGCTAAGCCTCCCAATTCAGGTATTGTGGTTGTATGGTAAAATTGGAATGGTATCGCATCCGAACCCAACCATAATTTTTTATAAAGGGCTAAGGATCATGCCTCAACATTGTCATCATCATAAACCATTTGTGTTTCTCAACACATGTCAAAACATCTCAATATAATGACTCATCATTCCAAGGTTTTCATAATCATTTTCACCAAGTATTCCCATCTAAAGTGATCAAGTTTTTGGTTTAGATCTAAACACTAAGTTAAGAGTGTTCACTAAGGTGGGATGCTAATCTCAATCTCATGACATAGAATGACATCTAAGTCTAACTAGATAGGCCAATTTTTATACTCTTTATGCTATCTATAAACAAAGTAAACAACTTTGGTAAAGTAAAAGAAAGTAAAGCTTGTAAGTAAAACTTGGGCTAGGTATAAATCAAAGAGGGTATAACCAAGCATGCTTAAGGAATCTTGCTTAGGTTAACTTGCATCTAGTGATGTCTTGCAAGTAATCACTTGCATGGTTAACTTGTATAATGCTAGCTTGCTAACAATAGCTTGCTCAGTTTACTTGAAGTGTTAGGCTTGCCTTGGTTGGTGCAGTGGTTGGAATTCTCCTCGTCTTCCTCGGGGTAGAACTCCTCCTCTTCGTACACTTGGTCGGTACTATCGTCTATAAATACATACGAAATACACAATCACCAAACAATACTTAACTAGTCTATTTAGTAGACTAAGGCACATACTTGATGATCTAGTATCATCACATTCATCACAAGATTTAATGAACTAGTTTCATTTATTTTATTTGAGAAAAGTAATTTCTACATATGGGATCATGTGGACACATGCCATCACCACATATTCTAATACACGGGAATATGATTTAAAGGTTTGATCATATTTCAATAAGTTTAAGTTTATTCTTTTAATGATTTAAAGTGACTAGACATGCCTATATAGCATTATTTTGGTACTAGTACAAAGTCACTGCATGCAAACCTAAATATTATTACATATTCAGATAGGTATTATCAAATGTGATTTTTGAGAGTTGGAATCAACTCAAAAGCTATTATGGTTGATTTTTGAAAAATGTTTGAATGGATAAAAGTCTCTGTCTTATTATTTTTCTATATGTGATCTATAACTCTAATTGATTTAAATCCAACGGGCTTGGATAGGTATTTTAATTATCTTTCTAAAAAAATTTGAATCATTCATTTTGGTTCAGTAGAACTCTCTGAATTGATTTTCAAACCAGTGGAAAGAATTGAGTTTAAACTTAATTAGGAAAACCTTTATTTGAATCTACGGGCTATGGCGGGAAACTAAATGGGCTGGCCTAGTGGCGTTCCGCGCTGCAGAGGGAAACTGACAAGGGGGTCCCGCATGTCAGCGACTGACTCTAACATGAAGCGGTACGGGGCGATTTGGACCGTGCGATTAGAACTACGATCGACGACTGTGGTTCATCGTCGACGACGAACAGGTCGCCGGCGAGCACGGACCCTAGCGGCTCGGTGAGGGTCGAGTGGGGGCTTACCAGGGCTCTAGCTAACATGGCGATGGGGGCGATCGAACGTGTGGACGACGACAGTCTCAGGCATGGTCGTGGCGGCTCCTGGGGTGGTCGCAATCGGCGAGCCCCTTTCTCCTCTACTGCGGTGAACTCTGGTACAATTCCGGCGACTAAGGGCTCGAGTGGCTCCGGGGATGGTGTGAGGTGGTTCTGAGAGAGAGGGGAGTGAGGTAGTGTGGCAATGGAGGTTGGGGGAGGTCTCCTTTTATAGGTCGACGAGGGGACCGTGAGGTGCGACGGTGAGCTCGTCGGTGACGATGGTACAGGGGGCTAATGGCATGGGAGAGGTAGGCAGACGGTACTCTGCCTCCTGGTGGTCGTCTACGGCGTAATGGCGCTGCTAGGGGCAGTGGCGTTTGGTCGGGAAAGGTCGACACTCTACGCGGCAGAGGCGGCGTTCAACGCGGCGCGCGGTGGCTGCGGGTCAATCGACGGTGAACGGGGATGTCTGGGGGCGTGCTAGGGTTAAGGCGGAGCGGCGCGTGCAAGAAGAGGGCACGACGTGGCTTGTGTGAGGCTGTCGGGGACGGTGCTCTGGTGTGGTCTGTGCATGGTGCAGAGGCGGAGAGCACGGGCTGTCTACGATGGTCCAGGGGCTGGCTTTGATCGAGGAAGGGACAATGGGCGGCGGTGCTATTACGCCTATCTCCCTGGTGCGGCGGAAGAGGGCGGATTGGTATCCTGCGTCGTGGGCATGGTCGGCCGGCGGCGACCATTCTCGAGCGGCGCGATACTGGTGCTGCGGTGAAGAGGGGATGTTGTCTGGGGCTTAGTTAGTGTAAGAGGGGACAGAGGAGAGATGAGAGGGTCGAATGGGGGACAAGGACTTGATTAGCAATAGTATTAGTTAGGCCAGATGATCTTTGCCTGCCAACTGTTCGACACAATGGCCGCAAGAAACTTTTGTTTGAATTTTGAGAAGATTTTTGGTGGGTGTGTTAGTCATATGCTTGAGCATCTGTGGTTGCTTGGGATTGTCAAGGTAAACTCATTTGAGTGGTTTTTGAAAAAGTGGGATCTATGCACATACACTTGATTCCATTTTCAAATGCCATTTAAAATTAGTGTTTAAATGTTTTTGTAAGATCTCAAAGTGGGCCTTGGTAGATCTTTACTTGTACTAACAAGGGGTGAAAAGAGTTAGAATTATTTCTGTTAAGAATTGACTTCTAGGAACACCTAAAGTGGCCTAGTGGATTAAAATGGCCAAAGTGACCTTTGCATTTATTAATCTTATTTGATTTCTTTTTCTTTGGATTTTTTTTAAATGATATAGATGATGTGGCATTCACCTTTGAATCATTTTACAACCATAAGATCAAACAAACATGGCAATTCCAAACAATTCAATATTAATGCAACACACATATGCATTCTTAATTATTTTAAAGATAAAAAGTTTTTGTTAACCCTAAATTGGGTGATTTGGATCTTGATAACCTTGATAAAAGATTTGGGTTGTTACAGTATGGTTATGCTGCACGTTTCCACCATGATTAGGCATGGCTTAGACTAGCTGCCTAGGCAATTCTCTAACACATATACGAACTCCATGAGTCTTACAAACTCCCCTTTCATTTCACACCGCTGGGATCGATAAGCAAAAGAACATGATATCAATTCAATAAAGTGCAATGTTGAAAGAGGTCCCCATGGTAACATGGTTCTGCTAATTCACAACTTACAAAACGCAAGCATATACGCAATATAGATGGGCACAATGGTTCAAGTTTATTAAGTGCAAGAAAGTAAAGTGTGCCATCATGTTCGTGAGAGCTCTAATCACTAATTTTCACATAACAAGTTTAATTCGGAAGGTAGATAAAAACATGAATATACTTGGAATAGCAATAATGCTAATAGGTAGGTATGGTGGACTCTTTGGAATAACTTGGTTTTATTTGGAGTTGCATGCATGAGTGGAACTCACACTTGGTACATGTGGAGGCTAGCAAAAGACTAGGAGCGACCAACTAAGAGAGCAATAATGGACATAATCATGCAAAGCGACAAAACATTATTAATTAAAGCATAAAGTGATATTACAAGTTGAAAACTAAATGATCATAGACGCTATGGTGACTTGGTATAGTCTTAACATGGTGTGAACATGCGCCAAGTCAACCCAAATAAAACATCAAAGGAGAATACCACAATATTATGCTTTTATATGCTAAAACAACGCATGATTCTTTCAAGGCACATTAAGCAATCTCAATTGTTTATAACAAGTCATGATACAGCAATAATCACTAAGCATAAAGTCAAAGCAATATCAAACATGGCATGACAAAACCTAGGCCACAGTAAAAACAAGCTCCTTTCATACCACTTATTTCTTGAATATTTCTTGGGGTGACACGGGTGGCATCCCCAAGCTTGAGCTTTTGTCCATACTTCATCTTATCACATTGTTTTTCCTTACACTTTAAAATTTCCTTCATACAAAACTTCACACAATCTTCATCAGCAACATTAGTGTATTCAAGATAATAAGTCTTTAGGTTCAGTGTCAACACAAGTAAAAATTCCATTAAAATACAAGCTACTGTAGCAATTTCTTTTAAAATTTCAAGTGATCAAGGAGAACTCAAAGAGAAAGAGATTAAGAGGCAAATGCAAATAATGGCAGAAATCTGTCAAAACAGACCAGCAGGAAAAAATCGATTTTTTCGAAGACCTTCTATTGCTCAAATCGAAAAGTGTTAAACTAACGAAAGTTATCGAACAACCTCGGGCAGAATCAGAAAAATTACATCTCAATCCGATGTACAAATATTTTTCACGAATTTTTACAGAGAAGCACAAAAATCTGTTTTGGTACAACAACTTTTCCAAGCATTATTTCTGTCTTATTAGAGGTTATTCTTGGCAGAAAAACCACACAAAAAGGATAAGCAGAGGTTATTACAGAGGCAATAACTTCCAAGACTCAACAAAAGAAAAACTTACTGAATAAAAATTTGGGTTATCTCCCAATAAGTGCGTTTCTTTAACGCCTGTGAGCTAGGCATAAGATGCTCACATAAGAAATATGAATTGAAGTAAAAAAGAGCATCAAGAAGAAAATTCAAAACACATTTAAGTCTAACCCACTTCCTATGCATAGGAATCTTATACGCAAATAAATTCACAAAGAACAAAGTGACAGGCATAGGAAGATAAAACGAGAGTAACTTCAAGACTTTCAGCAAATAGAGAGGTGTTTTAGTACCATGAAAACTTTTACAACCAAATTTTCCTCTCACATAATAATTTTTAGTGGCCTCATGAATAAACTCAAGAATATAACTATCACATAAAGCATGCTTTTCATGATCTACAAACACATAATTTTTGTCAAGCTCAAAAATAGTGGGATTAAAACCTTCAGACCCACTTTTAACAATTTTATAACAAGATGACTGATCAATCTCATTTTCAATAGTAGTACTATTAATATTATCAACCAATATAGGACCATCATCTAGAGCTTTATTATAATTTTTTTCAAAAGAATCCATAGGAACAGAACATTCATCCTCCTTTGGTAAGCATGGAGGACAATCAAATAATGTAATGGGTAAAGAGTTACTCTCATTAGAAGGTAGGAATGGGTAGATCCATTATTCCTCCTCTTGATCATCACTCTCCTATTCTTTTTCATCCAATGAGCTTCCAGTTTCAGAAATTTCTTCTTCCATAGGTTCCTACAAGGAATTAGTCTCTTCCGTTGGTGGAGAGCATCTATTAAGATATTCAAGAATATATCCATTCTCTACCTTGTAATTATCAAAGAAAAATTTAAGTAGATCATAAACCTCATATTTATAAGGGGCATCATCAGTATTTTCAAGCAAATAAGCAAGTTCGAATGCCCCCTTCCAAGCAAAAAATTCTTCAATTTGTTCCACATCATAAAAGTTATAATTTCCCTTAACATAAGAAGATATGGTAACATCATCATTATACTCACATTAAAAAGGGAGGTGTTTATACCTCCTACAACAACAAGATTTATCAAAGCAATAAGTAACATTATAAGTAGAGCACATGTTTCTAGCAATGGTACACAATTTATCAATTTGTTCCCATAAGAGTTTCCCTTTTTGTGACAAGCAGTGTTCCTCATAATATTTTTGTTGTTCCATGAACCCATCTTGCCAATAAGATCTAGTTTCAAAGAAACCCACCATTGATAGAAAGCATGATAAAGCAAGACAATAACAGATCAACAGAAATAACAACTATAGCAGGAACTAATTTTGTGTGTGTTTTTGGTAGAAAGAAACAAGCAAACAAAGCAAAAATAAACAAAGCAAAACAAAGAAAACAAACTAAAGAGATTGGTTATGAGGGACTCCCCTTGTGAAGATGTCCTTGACTCCCCAGCGACGGCGCGAGAAAAAAGGCTTGATGGCTCAAAATATATCGAGCTGGTTGGGAACCCCAAGAGGAAGGTATGATGAGCACAACATCAAGTTTTCCCTCAGTTATGAAACCAAGATTATCAAACCAGTAGGAACAAGGAAACAACTCCAAGGTGTTGTTTCCAACTTGGAATCCTACACAACACAACCATAGAACTTTGCCCCAACTCATAGTGAGGTTGTCAATCTCACCGGTATTGCTGAAATAAAGGATTAAATGTATTGTGTGGAAGATAGTAATTGCTTGCAAAAAGTAAACAATAAATAGTAGAGGGTTTATCAATGGTAAAAGAATGGACCGGGGTCCATAGTTCACTAGAGGTGATTCTCCTTAAGATAGATGACATGTTGCGTGAACAAATTACAGTGGGGCAATTAATAGACACCGAGAAAGCATACATGCATATACTAATCATCTTGACTCCTACGATATTTGATTGGGCATTACAACATTATACATAGACCATAATCCAACTACATCTATGACTAATAATCCACCTTCAGGTTATCATCCGAACCCCCTCGAGTATTAAGTTGCAAGCAACAGATAATTGCATTAAGCAAAGTGTGTAAAGTAAACAATACGATTGTCCCATGCACAAAGGATTGTTGTTTTCTCCCTAGTAGCAACATCACATCTAGTACCTTAGAGATTCATGTCACTTCCCCAGATTACTAGAGGCATGAACCCACTATCGAGCATAAATACTCCCTCTTGGAGTTGCTAGCATCTACTTGGCCAAGATATCTACTAACAACAGAAAGCATGCAAGATCACAAATAACATAGACATGATAGAATCAATAATCAATCTGAAATAGTATCTCAATATCCATCGGATCCCCACAAACACAACATGTAAGATTACAAATAGATGATCTTGATCATGAACGGAGCTCACAAGATCTAAACATGGTAGCACAAAGGAGGAGAACCAACCATCTAGCTACTACATGGACCCGTAGTCCAGGGATGAACTACTCACGCATCACATCGGAGGCAAGCATGGTGATGAAGAAGGCATCAAGGGTGATCTCTCCCCTCCGGTAGGGTGCTGGGAAGAGCTTTAGATGGAGATGGCGGCGGCTACAGACTCTTTCGTGGAATTTTGATCGGGTACTTAGGGTTTTCGTCCCGGGAGGCTTTTATAGGCGGAAGGGCAAGGTCGGTGGATGATGTCTACACATGCTTCTACTCTTGTAGGCAGTGTTGGGCCTGCAAGTGTAGAGGTTTGTAGAACAACAACAAGTTTCCCTTAAGTGGATCACCCAAGGTTTATCGAACTCAGGGAGGAAGTGGTCAAAGGTATCCCTCTCAAGCAATCCTGCAATCAAGATATAAGTCTCTTGTGTCCCCAACACACCCAATACACTTGTAGGGTGTATAGGTGCACTAGTTCGGCGAAGAGATAGTGAAATAAAAGTAATATGGATGATTATAAGTGGAAATTTGAATCTGAAATAAGAGTGGCAGCAAGCAAACATGTAACATAACTGATTGTAAACGGTGTTTCAATGCTTAGAAACAAGACCTAGGGATCATACTTTCACTAGTGGACACTCTCATATAAACTCATATAAATATCTTCTCTTCGTGATGCTACCCTAAAATACTCTCCGGTTGGACGATGTAGGGCTATAACATCACACCTTAAAGTTCGCATTCCCCATCTAGATAACCCCTCACTATCACCTTGATCGCTAGATGGTTCCAACAAAGACCACAATCTCATAAAGACATCCAACTAAAATTATACTCATGATGAGTATTTATGTAATGTAACATCCCAAATCTTTAATCAAGGTTAATCAAGATCTAAATCACCCAATTTAGGGTTAACAAAAACTTTTCCCATTTAAATAATCAAGCATGCATATGTGTGTTGCATTAAATAAGAATTGATTTGAATTGCTATGATTGTTTGTTCTAATGGTTGTAAAATGATTCTAAGATGAATGCCACATCATCTAGATAATTACCTAGCAAAATCCAAAGAAAAAGAAATCAAATACAATTAATAAAAGGAAATGGTCACTTTTGCCTTTTTAATCAACTAGCCCATTATATATCCAAAACGTATCTACTTTCCTGAACACTTTTGCTATTGTTTCTCCTCTAAACTTGTGTGATTTGGATGCAACTAACACGGACTGACGCTGTTTTCAGCAGAATTGCCTTCGTGTCTACTTTTTGTGCAGAAAACCAACTATCAGGAAAAATCCCGGAAAATATGCCAAAAATCCTATTTCACTCAAAGACTCCAGGAGCCAGAATACGAGACGGAGAAGAGCCAGGGGGTGGCCACACCACCTGGGGGCGCGGGCCAGTCCAGGCCATGCCAGGGGGTGGTGTGGGCCCCCAGGCACCCCCTCGGCCTCTCTCTTCTCCTATAAGGAGCCTTCTGACCTAAAAACTTTGGGGGGTTCGACGTTTTTCCAGAAGGAGTTCCGCTCCGCCGCCACCACCAGATTCCACGAAACAGCACCAGAAACTCCGTTCTGGCACCCTGCCAGGACGGGGAATTGGAGGAGATCATCACCATCATCATCACCATCGCTTCTCCATCGACCATCCATGTTTCCCCCATCTATGAGTGAGTAATCCCCCGCTGTAGGCTATGGGGATGGTAGGGATTGGATGAGATCGTTCATGTAATGGCATCCGATTGTTAGGGCATGGTGCCTAGTATCTTTTATTAGTGCTTTATGACTTTGTTGCGACTTGTTGTGCTTAATGCTTGTCACTAGGGCCCGAGTGCCATGATTTTAGATCTGAACATGTTATTGATTCATTATGATAGTATTGTTTTTGGTCTTATCTACAAGTTGTATACACACGTTGTTGTCCAGAACCAATGGCCCCGAAGTGACAGAAATCGGGATAACCGGAAGGGAAAGGCTTTGATGTGAGGATCACATGTGTTCACGGAGTGTTAATGCTTTGCTCCGGTGCTCTATTAAAAGGATCACCTTAATTGCCAGTAGTTCCCTAGAGGCCCCACTGCAAACGGGCTGGCAGGACAAAAGATGTTGTGCAAGTTCTCATTGCGAGCACGTATGACTATATATGGAACACATGCCTAGGATTGTCTAGTACTTGGATGCTTTATCTTATTTATCTGCAATTGCCCTATGTTCTGATTGCTATTTGAATTGTATTGTCCATACAATGCCCGTCCATCCATCCCTATGCCTACCGCACTCGAATCCCACTGTTTACTGCTTTTGTTACTACTGTCTTTGCTTTACTACTGTTGTTACTTTACTATTCCTACTACAAAACTGTTTCTACTGATAAACTGCTGTGAGCAAGATTGTTTCCAGGTGCAGCTGAATTGACAACTTAGTTGTTAAGGCTTATAAATATTCTTTGGCTCCCCTTGTGTCGAATCAATAAATTGGGTTTCACTTCCCTCGATAATACTGCGATACACCCCCTATACTTGTGGGTCATCAAGACTATTTTCTGGCGCCATTGCCGGGGAGCATAGCTTTACTTATCAACTTCACTTGGATTCTCTATTGTTTGCTGTTATCCATCCATCATGGGTAAGTATCATGATGGCAAGGTTCCTATTTTACCATCCACTACAAGAAGAGGTACGATTCTGAACACCTCTGCTGCTCTTGATTCACCATCTGTTATAAGTAAGCTCGTTACACCACCACATACACATGCTACACACACTGCTACTACTGCTGAATCTGAAACTTCTGATGCTTATGATGCTGCTTCTACTGTGCTTGATAAGAGTGGTTCATTAGGTCCTTTCGTAGATTCTACGATTGCTAGAACTATAGCTGGAAATACCGAAACTCCTAATGAAGACACTACCACACCTGTTAGCTCACCTGAGTCTAGTGAGAGTTATGATATTGAAGATGGTTATGTTGAGATGACCGATGAGTTTATTAAAGAATGTAAGAACACCCATGATAGGAGCGCTGCTAAGAGTCCCCTTGAGAGGCGTACTATTAGACCCAAATTGTCTCCTATTGCTAAGTTTGCTGCTTCTCCCATAAACATTACAGATGAAGATTATGATTTCTCTCTTGATCTATCTTACATAGCTATTGTCGAGAAAGAACCTTTTTGTGGGACTAAGAATGAAAGTGCGGTAGCACATATGAATGAACTTTCTACCATGAGTGGCTTGTTTTCTGATGATATTAAGATGCGTACTTACTTTGTGGCTAAGATTTCCCCCTTTTCACTGAAAGGAGAAGCTAAAACTTGGTTTAGTAATTTACCTCATGGATCTATTGATAGCCCTGAGTCCTTGATTAGTACTTTCCTGCAGAAATATTTTCCTCCTAGTGCTAGACATGCTATTTTGTAGGAACTTTTTGATTTTAAACAGGGAGAAAAAGAGGTATTGCCCGAATCTTGGGCAAGGTTTTGTGCTTTGATTCATGCACAGGCTAGAAGTCTATTACCTAAGAATGAGCTTCTTGATATATTTTATAATGGACTAACCGAAGAATCTAGGACATACCTAGATAGTTGTGCTGATTGTGTTTTCAGGAATAGGACTCCTAAGGAAGCTGAGGAATTAATGGCTAAAATAAGCAAGAATTATGAAGATTGGACTCCTCCTAAACAAGCTATACCTGAAGTAATTGTACCTGAACCATCTATTCCCGTGTCTATTCCAACATCAAAGAAGAGGGGAGTTATTGAATTAAATGATGAAGTGATGAAGGAAGCTAAGAAATATCTTAAGGAGAAGGGAATTAAAGCTGCAGATGTCAAGAATTTACCTCCTATAGAAGAATTATGTAAGCCTATTCCCTACTCATCCACTATTGAGGTACACTCTCTCCAACACTTTGATGAAGGTGATATCCCTTACTCTAAACCTCCAGATCAATGCTTAGAAGAATTTGATATCTTTATTGTTAAGCAAGATAACTTTAATAAAAGAGTGCAAAATCATCTAATGGAAAACACTAGAGCTATTGTTGAGTTGAAATATATTGTGGAAAGAACCTCTAATGATGTTAAAATGATTGTTAAACACTTTCAAAATTTTCAAACTCTAATAGATCAACTCGTTAAAGTGCAAAACGACTTGCTAGTTAATGCTACTAAAGAAAAACATGCTTATGAAATTAGAACTAGAAGTGGTGCTGCTACCCAGGATCCTCTATATCCTGAGGGGCATCCCAAAAGAATTGAGCAGGATTCTCAACAAGCTGAAAATAGTGATTCTACTCGTAAGAAAAGGAAAAAGAAACATAAAATTGTTGTAGAACCCTCTGAACCTGCTATAGATCCTAATAGTATATCTATCTCCAATGCTGAAACTGAAAGTGGTAATGAAGAAAATGTTGTTCCTAATGAAGAAAAAGTTGAAGAAGAACCTGAAAACCACACTAAGAATACTGAATACACCAAAGAAGATTTTATTGCTAAGAAACATGGTAGTGAAAGAGAACCTTGGGTCCAAAAACCTATGCCTTTCCCTGATAAGAAACAAAAGTCAAAGGAAGATGAACACTATAATAAGTTTTGTGAGTGGATGAAGCCTTTATTCTTGCAAATTCCTTTGACTGATGCTATTAAATTGCCTCCTTACTCAAAGTATATGAAGGACATTGTCTCGAATAAAAGGAAGATCCCTAATGAAGAAATTTCTACTTTGCTTGCTAATTATTTCCTCAATGGTAAGGTTCCTAAGAAACTTGGAGACCCAGGGATTCCAACTATCCCTTGCTCTATTAAGAACAGTTATGTTAGAACTGCTTTGTGTGATTTGGGAGCTAGAGTTAGTGTTATGCCTTTCTCTCTCTATAAGAGTCTTCAACTTGAAAAATTAATACCAACTGATATATCTTTGCAAATGGCTGATAAATCTACCACTATTCTTGTGGGTATATGTCAGGATGTACCTGTTCAGGTGGCTCACAATTTCTTGATATTAACTGATTTTGTTGTGCTTGAAATGCCCGGAGATGATAATATGTCTATTATTCTTGGGAGACCTTTTCTTAATACTGCAGGAGCTGTTAATTGTAATCAAGGAAAGGTGACCTTCAATGTTAATGACAAGGAACATACTGTCTATTTCCCCAAGAAGATTGAAAGGACTTATGGTTTGAATTCAATTGAACATGTTGAAGGCATTCAAGTTGGAGAAATATATTGTCCCATACCAAGAGAAAATTTTGAAACTATTATGATTGGGACCATTGCTATCAAGGTTGAGGTAACATAATCATTAGTGGAGTACAAATTTTTGTCTAATATGCAATTGTTTTGGTAGCAAGACTTGATCAACCTTGTTAACAAAAGGATTCAATTGAAAAAAACAATATTTTTATTATGATTATCTCCGATTATTTCTATCCTTTGCATTTTAGTTTTTGCTTTCGTTTAGTTTTCCTTTTGTTGTTAGTTCCTTGCATGTTAGAACTTCTGTAGTTCTAGCCTTGTTTTGTCCTTGCATCATGTTTCCAAAAGAAAAAAAATCTGTCTGTCAGAAAAATCATTCTTCTATTTCTAAAAATTGCCAAAAAATAAAGTGTCTCGAAAATTCCAGAAAATTCATATTAATTTTTTAAGTGAAAAAAGGGGCAGAGGAGTACCTGGGAGGTACCAAGGGGCCCACCAGGCAGGCACACCACATGGTGGTGCGGCCAGCCTTGGGTGGCGCCATGCCCAGGTGTGGGCCACCCCTGGCCCCTCACTAACTCTCTCACCTGCCACTTTCTTCTCTCTCCCGAGTAAGCTCCAGTTCATATCTCAAAATCGCGTTCTTGCTGTGCTTGCTCTCGATTTTTCCGATCTCCTTGATCAGCCCATCTTTCTTGCTGAAATTTGGAGCATTTGTTCCCTGGTATGTGACTCCTCCCCTTGTCCAAGTAGATTTGTGTTTAGTGGATTATATGTTGAGTATTTTTCTGCTGTAGGTGACTGGTTATGAGGGCTTGTAAGCTTGTTTGATGCTTAGAGATATAGTTTTGATGCATGTTTAGGCCTCTTGCAAGTCCCTACGAGTAGAATCCTTCATTATATTTACTTTGCAATCACTTGTTTGATAGGTGTTTAAATTTCAGAATACCAAGCATGAACAACCATACTTTTGGAGAGATATTTGAGAGTGATGCACCTAGGAGGTCGAGGCCCTCAAGAACAGCCTCTCAAGCTAGTCCATCATACAATGAAGATCTCATTGCAACTCGTATTGGCAGTGAAAGGGATGATGGGGATGCTCACCCATCCTCTTTTCCTTGTTTTACTTTCTTACAAGCTGCAGGTATTCTTGATGATTTCTTGCTACTGATTGAGAGGGTTGGTTTGACCTCATATATGCAAGATGAGAGTGCGCAATACGCTATGCTCACCAAAACTTTTGTTGAGAGCTTCACGTTTACTAACACACCCTATCAGTCTACCGTCTCTTTTAAAATCTATGATCTGCCCTTCACCATGCCTTTGGAGAGATTTTGCAGTATTGTAGGTGTGCGCATGACAGGGACCGTGAAGAAAATTCAAGGGTGACCTGCTGATTTGTTGGAGCTTTACCGAGGGGTGACCAATGATGATGACCGCGTGGCGCAACGCGGAAAGATAAGAAATATCCAACTCCCTGCTCTTAGATACTTTGCATATTATCTTGCTACTAGTGTACTTGGTAGGGAGAACACAAGTAATATCTCCAACTATCATTTAGCATTCCTTGCTGCTGCGCTTAACAATGATACTCGGTACAATCTTGGCTCGATTATTGCTCGCCGCCTAGCTGCTAGGGGGCCTATCTATGGGGGCATCATTGCCTCGCGTATAGTCAATGCATTAGGTCTTTCAGTGGATCCCTATGATGCTTTGCTGGCACCACAGAGGCTTGACCTTGTTGCCATGAAAACTCATCACTTTGTCACTGCTACCTCTGATTTGAACAATCTAGTATATAGGATGCTTTTCACTGACGGGGATGAAAGGGAGATCCTTTTGCCACATATTGCTTTGTTTAGTGTTCACAGGAGACCGTGGTCGCGCTCTAAGGGGGAGGTGGACGAGCAGCTTCGCTTGCTGGGTTTCCACGAGCAACACCAGGAGGATGTGCCCTCCTATGATTACTCTGTGCATTACAGAGGGACGTACTCGAGTTCGCACCAGGATGAGGGGACCTCTTTGTCGTACCAGGGTGACACTTCATCCTGGCCAGCTTGGGATTGATATCCACTTAGGCCAAAAGCCTAAGCTTGGGGGAGGTACGCCGACACTGCACTCATGTCCATATCATGTTGCGTCGGTACTTTGTATATTCATGTTTTCGTTCTCTTTTTAGTATTCGTTTTTCTTTGCTTTTGCTTTCTAAAAACACAAAAAGACCAAAAATATTTATGTTGTTTCTCTTTGGTTTGCTTCTTATTTTTGCCTTGGTTTGCTTTTCCCTTTTTGCTTTGTTTGAACTATTTGAAAAACCCAAAAAGATTTTGCTTTGCTTTGTTTTTCCCTTTTGGTTCTTGTTTAAAAATCGAAAACACCAAAAATATTTGTCGTTCTTCTTTGGTTTTTGCGAGTTTGCTACACGGTTCGGCAGTCCTCAGTGGATTATTGGGTTTCATATTATTATTCAAGCCACACAAGTGAAGAGAAATAATGAGGATTAATGACAACTTGAGGCATGGTAAGAGGCTGGTAACGAACTCTATTTGTTTTCATTTTTGTACATATAACCATCACTGTGGGTTTGCTTAGTCCGTTCAAGTAGGGTGTATGTTATCTTTGGATGCTTAGTAGTTCTTGCTTTCTTATGATTAGCTCCAGCTCGCTAATAGTTTGTAGCATGTCTTATGAATGTTTGCTTGCATTGCTCTATTCATAAATTGGTATGACACCGCGGTATCCTCCTCTGAATGTTTCATTTGAATTGACTTGGCACATGCTCACGCATGCACATGACTGTGATAATCAGTTAATCCTTGATGAATTATTTTGCCTTAAGGATCTTGAATCACTTTCATGCCATGAGTAGTCCTGTTTTGTTGCAAGCATGATAATGACAGCTATTGCTCTCTCGTTTGTCGCTCCCTTACTATTGCTAGCCTTCACTTTCACTGAGTATGTTTTACTCAAGTTCCCAACTCCCTAAACCAAATATTTCCAAAGTGTCCACCAGACCTACCCATTAGCATCATTTGCTACCTCCGTGCATATTCAATATGCCTTGTTTTCTTCCGAATAAAATGTTTGCTTGTTATGAGAAAGTTAGTTAGTAAAGCTCTCATGAACTTGATGGCACACTTTATTTTCTTGCACTTAATAAACCTGAACCATTGTGTCCTTCTTTGTTGCGCATATGCTTGCGCTTTATGAGTTGAAGTTAGCAGAACCATGTATCATGGGGACCGCTTTCAATGCTTCATAGGTACTTTGTACCTAGTTGATATCATGTTCTTTTGCTTATGGATCCCGGCGGTGTGAAATAAAAGTGGAACTTGTAAGGTCATGGAGTTTGTATGTATGTTAGAGAAACGCCTGGGCCGCTAGCCTAAGCCATGCCTAATCATGGTGGAAACTTGCAGCATAACCATAATGAGCATTCTATGAAGCATCCTTAATAAAAATCTATGCACATAGTAAATAAAAAGATCGCCGATATGCTCATTGTCTCCTTGCCTTGTTATTTTGATTATGGGATAGCTCCCGTGTCATGTGCAAGGGGTACCCCGTTGGCGGTTCTCTATGATACGTATATACTTACAATGACAAGAGCTTACTTGTGACTGAAGTTGAGTAGCATGAGGATCGGTCTTCGTAAGTAAGGGGCATGAGACTTCGATTTATAACTTGTCAAGCATATCCTCTTAGTTGTGTCACTTTAACCTTAACCATTTAAAGATGCTTATGATAGGGGCAATGAGAGCTCAAAGCTAATGAGTACCATACTTTCAGCATTTGGAAGCTTTTCAAAATTATTCAAAACCTTTTTCTTTACTTGTTGAGTCTCCATTTATTCTTTGAGCACCTTCTTGAGAGCATAGTTGTCATTCTTTATGTTTGTTCCATTACTTGATTATTTGTGTTATGACTTTGATTCTTGTATCCTTGATATCTTTACTTCTATTCATCACTTGAACTTCAGAGGTGTCTTGATATTCATAATCAAAGGCAAGCGAGATACCACTCTATCATACCTTTCTATGAGCATTATAATGTTTCTTATGTTTGTGCCTCATGCTACTTATTACTCTTGAGTTGGAATCTCTTCATAGCTTGCAATGACTATTAAGTAGACTCAGTTGCATACTCTTTATTATGAACTGTTTAAGTAGTTGATCGCATTGCTGAGAATATTTACATCTTATGAAGCAAATGTGTTCGTGAAAGTTCTTTTCTCGCACTCAGTTTTCAACGGAATTGCTTGAGGACAAGCAATAAGCTAAGCTTGGGGGGAGTTGATACGTCCAAAATGTATCTACTTCCCCGAACACTTTTGCTATTGTTTCTCCTCTAAACTTGTGTGATTTGGATGCAACTAACACGGACTGACGTTGTTTTCAGCAGAATTGCCTCGGTGTCTACGTTTTGTGCAGAAAACCAACTATCAGGAAAAATCCCGGAAAATATGCCAAAAATCCTATTTCACCCGAAGACTCCAGGAGCCAGAATACGAGACGGAGAAGAGCCAGGGGATGGCCACACCAGCTGGTGGCGCGGGCCAGTCCAGGCCGCGCTAGGGGGTGGTGTGGGCCCCCCAGGCACCCCCTCGGCCTCTCTCTTCACCTATAAGGAGCCTTCTGACCTAAAAACTTCGGGGGGGTCGACATTTTTCCAGAAGGAGTTCCGCTCCGCCGCCACCACCAGATTCCACGAAACAGCACCAGAAACTCTGTTCTGGCACCCTGCCGGGACGGGGAATTGGAGGAGATCATCGCCATCATCATCACCATCGCTTCTCCATCGACCATCCATGTTTCCCCATCTATGAGTGAGTAATCCCCTGCTGTAGGCTATGGGGATGGTAGGGATTGGATGAGATCGTTCATGTAATGGCATCAGATTGTTAGGCATGGTGCCTAGTATCTTTTATTAGTGCTTTATGACTTTGTTGCGACTTGTTGTGCTTAATGCTTGTCACTAGGGCCCGAGTGCCATGATTTCAGATCTGAACATGTTATTGATTCATTATGATAGTATTGTTTTTGGTCTTATCTACAAGTTGTATACACACGTTGTTGTCCGGAACCAATGGCCCCGAAGTGACAGAAATCGGGATAACCGGAAGGGAAAGGCTTTGATGTGAGGATCACATGTGTTCACGGAGTGTTAATGCTTTGCTCTGGTGCTCTATTGAAAGGAGCACCTTAATTGCCAGTAGTTCCCTAGAGGCCCCGCTGCAAACGGGCTGGCAGGACAAAAGATGTTGTGCAAGTTCTCATTGCAAGCACATATGACTATATATGGAACACATGTCTAGGATTGTCTAGTACTTGGATGCTTTATCTTATTTATCTGTAATTTCCCTATGTTCTGATTGCTATTTGAATTGTCTTGTCCATGCAACGCCCGTCCATCCATCCCTATGCCTACCGCACTCGAATCCCACTGTTTACTGCTTTTGTTACTACTATCTTTGCTTTACTACTACTGTTACTTTACTATTCCTACTACAAAACGGTTGCTACTGATAAACTGCTGTGAGCAAGATTGTTTCCAGGTGCAGCTGAATTGACAACTTAGTTGTTAAGGCTTATAAATATTCTTTGGCTCCCTTGTGTCGAATCAATAAATTGGGTTTCACTTCCCTCGAAAATACTGCGATACACCCCCTATACTTGTGGGTCATCAGCCCACTTTGGTTGTTCCTAGGACTCAATTTCAAGAAGAAACAATTGTGGATCTTTGCACCCCTTGCTAGTACAATTAGTGATGTACCAAGGCCCACTTTGTGATCTTCCAAAATTATTCAAACACTAAATTTAATTGGCAGTTGAAAATGGAATCTACCTCATATGTCTAGATCACACTTTATTAAAAACCATCCAAATGAATTCAATTTGAAAAATCCAAGCAACCACAGATCATCAAACATGAGACCAATCACTCCACCAAAAATCTTTGAAAAATTCAAATCTTTGTGCCATGCGGCCATTTGGTCGAACACCTGGCATGCACTGATCACACTCTAGATTAGACTCACTGTTTCTACAGGGTTTTGCCACCCAATTGCACCCCATTTACTCCCTCTGTCCCTCTTTGATCTAACCGAGCCGAAACTAACCCATCCCCTAGTCCCTAGTGCTAGTACCACGCCACCCTGAGGCCATGCTCGCCGGTCGATCATGCGCAGCTCGCAGCAGACCGCCATCCCCTCTCCACCGCTCCAGGAAGCAAGGCGTGACCTCACCGCCGTCCATGGTCCACCCCACGGCCCCTGCTAGCCCCTGGACCAACCCAGAGCAGCGCCGTACTGAGTCTCTGTGCTGTGCCAGAGCATGCCAGAGCGCCATCACCGCCAGCACGCCACACACCACGCCTCGACCACAGCTCGCGCGCGCCGCTCTGCCTTGACCACCTCACCCTGCCAGACACGGCCATACCCCGCCGCTTGACCCATAGTCGCCGGGAACCACGTCGAACACCGCCTCTGTCTCCCAGAGCGTGCGACACGCCCAACCGTTAGCCACCGCCCCTAGCACCACCATTAAGCTCTAGCTGACCGCCAGGGAACCATCCACCGTCCGCCTACCTCGCCCACGCCGATAGCCCCCTGTGCCGTCATCACCAACGAGCTCCGCCCACACATCTCTGCCGCCTCGTCACGCCTATATAAGCAAGCCTCCCCAGCACGAATTCGTCACACATTCACACTCCCCTCTCTCCACTAGTCCTTCCCCACCTCTCACCGGAGCCGCTCGAGCAGCCAGCCACCGGAAGTTCGTCGGAGGTAGCCGCAGTAGAGGAGGAGACGCTGCCGTCGATTTCGTCCACCCCAACCTCTGCCACGACTTCGCCTGAGCCCGCCATCATTGACTCGTTCATTTGCCCGCCTCGCCGCACTCGCTGGAGCCCCGGTACGCCCCCACTGCACCCCAGCCGCGTAGCTAGGTTTCCGTCTCGCCGTGAGCCGTTGATCTAGTTCTAATCCTACGGTCCACACTACCCCATACCACTTCGCGTGTTATGAGCCACTGACAAGCAGGACCCCCTGTCAGCATTCCTCAGCGCCACGGGGTGAATCTGGGCCGGCCCAATTAATTTCCCGCGCGACCCATTTAATTAAAATTCAGCTTTTTCTTTTTAGACTTAAACTAGAATCCGTCCCTTAGTTTGAAAATCAATTCAGAGAGTTTTACAAATCCAAATTTGATGATTCCAATTTTATTGGAAAGGTAATTAAAATCTCTATCCAAGCCCGTTGGATTTAAATCAATTAGAGTTATAGATTTCTCCTAGCTAAAATACCAAGACATAAGCTTTTGCACATTCAAACATTTTTTATTAAATCAACCATAATAGCTTTTGAGTTGATTCCAACTCTCAAAAATCACATTTGAACATACCTATCTGAATATGTAATAATATTAAGGTTTGCATGCAGTGACTTTGGACTAGTACCAAAATAATGCTATATAGGCATTTCTAGTCACTTTAAATCATTAAATATTAATCTTAAACTTATTAAAATGTGATCCAACATTTAAATCACATTCCCATATATTAGAATATGTGGTGATGACATGTGTCCAGATGAACCATATTTTAATGGGAGAATATTAAATCTTAGTTAATTTTAGTGAGTAGAAATTACTTTTCTCAAATAAAATAAATGAAACTAGTTCATTAAACCTTGTGATGTTTGTGATGATGCTAGATCATCAAATGTGTGCGTTAGTGAACTAAATAGACTAGTTAAGTATTGTTTGGTGATTGTGTATCCCGTATGTATTTATAGACGGTAGTACCAACAAAGCTTACGAGGAGGAGCAGTTCTACCAAGAGGAGGAGGAAGAGAATTTCAACCACTGCACTACCCAAGGCAAGCTAGCACTTGCAAGTATTGTACTTATGCAAGCCATCATTAACAATGCAAGCTAACCCTTGCAAGCTAGATAACCTAAGCAAGAGGCAATAGACATGTTTGGTTATACATTTTTGACTATTACCTACCCCAAGTTTTATTTACAAGCTTTACCTTCTTTACTTTACCAAAGTTACTTACTTTGTTTATAGATAGCATAAAAAGTATAAAACTTGGCCTATCTAGTTATACTTAGATGTCATTATATGGCATGAGATTGATCTTAGTATCCCACTTTAGTGAACACTCTTAACTTAGTAGTTTAGAGCCAAACCAAAAACTTGATCACTTTAGATGGGAATACTTGGTGAAAATGACTTGTGAAAACCTTGGAATGATGTGCCATTCTATTGAGATGTTTTGACATGTGTTGAGAAACACAACTGGTTTATGATGATGATGAAAATGTTGGGGCATGATCCTTAGCCCTTTTTATAAAAACTGATGGTTGGGTTCGGATGCAATACCATTCCAAATTTACCGTACAACCACAATACCTGAATTGGGTAAGGCTTAGCCAAAAGTTTATATGCATTAGTGTTAGTTCCCTCACGGGAGAGGTTTGAGCCAAGGCTACCTCTCAATGTTGTCCACCTATGTAGTTCCCAGGATGACAGATGGTCATGGCTGGGAGGCCAAGCTCATAGGAGAGGTGCTTATACTAGAGTGTGTAAAGGAAAGATTATGTTTGATTGTCTATTTACTAAGTATGATGATTCAGGGTTATCCCTGACAGATGTATCGAATTTTGTGGTGAAAGTGTACCAGCTCTGCAGAGTGTCAAACTATTCGAATAGCCACATCCGCGGTTATGGACAGTTGGAGTGGCCATACTGTTCCGTTGTCAGATGTTTTCAAAATGACTTATGAAATGAATTGTGACATGACTTGACCTCAACAGAGTTGTGACTATGACAACTAAGTTCCCACTTAGGTGATTTTCAACTTTATTTTATCTTTCTTTGTTTCTGAACTCAGCTTAGGTCTCAAACTTAACCTTGCAAGTAAACTTAGAACTTAGCATTCCTACTAGAGCTATCTTACTTGTTAGTGATAGTTTGCGAGTACTTAAAGAGTACTCATGGCTTTTGTCCCTGGCTATTCCCGTGGCCATGCTATGAAGAGGACTACCAAGAGGAAGGACAGCAGGACCGCTATGGTAACTAGGATCATCTCCCATCGTCAGCATTGCCTGTGACACTAAAGATGGACCCCACCGCTACACTTATTATTTATCTCCATTGCTTGTTGTATTAAGACTGGATCATGAGATCCTTTATTTGTGTAAGACCTTATTATGGTTTGTAATGGATGATGTACTGTGATATTCAATCTGTTATGTCTCGCAAAAATGGTAATCCTAGGATTGCGATGTATGGCATAACAGGCATCTAGGATTAAAAATCCGGGTGTTGACATGTAACCTTAGCCAAAGTGCCACACGGTGTGCACACTGTCAACTTCACACGCGTGGGGATAAGTAGAGATTAATTAAAGCGGTTGAGTAGCAGAATAGATCTATAGGTTACAAAGCTCATGATCTCAATAAGATCATGCATAGAGAGAGAGATCAACACATAGCTACTTGTAGAGCCCTTAGCCTCGAGAGAGAACTACTCCCTCCTCATCATGGGAATCAGCAGCGATGATGGAGATGGCGGTGGAGTCGATGAAGATGGCTCCGGGGGCACTTCCCCATCCCGGCAGGGTGCCGAAATAGAGACTTCTGTCCCCCGAATCTCCTCTTCGGTGGCGGCGGCGCTGCGGAACTTTTCGTGGA
Source organism: Avena eriantha (assembly GCA_910589775.1). Classification (NCBI taxonomy): domain Eukaryota; kingdom Viridiplantae; phylum Streptophyta; class Magnoliopsida; order Poales; family Poaceae; genus Avena; species Avena eriantha. Next base: position 39,655,280 of record OU342740.1, read on the forward strand.
ATTCTGATCTAGTTTCTAGGGTTTTTGCCCCGGGAGGCTTTTATAGGTGAAGAGGCAAGGTCGGTGGAGGCTTGAGGGGCCCACACCACCTGGTGGCGCGGCCAGGGGGACCCGCGCCACCCTATGGTGTGGCCAGCCCCTAGCCCTCCTCCGTCTCTACTTTGGACTCCGTCTCGTGTCGGAAAAAATAGGAACTTCAGGCTTTGTTTCGTCCAATTCCGAGCATATTTCTTTTCTGGCTTTTCTAAAACCAAAAATAGTAGAAAATAGGCAACTGGCACTGTGGCATCTTGTTAATAGGTTAGTTCTAGAAAATGTGTAAAAATACCCCAAAGTGTGGACAAAACATAAGAAAGTAGATATAAAACAAGCATGGAATATCAAAAATTATAGATACATTTACAGCGTATCAACATCCCTAAGATTAACTCATGCTCGTCCGCGAGTAGGTAAGTGCTAAAAAGGAATAATTTTTTAGGTGACATGCACCATCATAATCTTGATCAAAGTATTTGTAAAACATTGATAGCTGGGATCATAGTACTTTGACATAGCATGAAAGATATAGTTCTAACGATAATACATAGCAACTATCTTATAACATGAAAAGGTACAAACAAAAGATTCATGAATAGCAATGCTTTGAAAGACATTTGTTTGTTTCACATATTGAAAACATAATGAGAATGGTATTCAGCTTGTCCCTCATAGTGTAGAAAACCATAAATGCATAGGACACCTTCAAAGTTCATAAGGGTGACTAGATACAAATAGTTTAAGAACAAGCAGTATCAAAGTTATGAATCAATCAACAAGTCTTGGGACAATGCACATTAAACTAAGAATGGCCACTATGCTCTCTCAATAGGTGCATAAAGATATAAGATGGAGACTCAACATAAAAGTAAAAGAAAGGCCCTTCATAGAAGGAAGCAGGGATTCAAGTCTCATAAAGAGCTTCCAAAAATTATGGTACTTATTAGCTTTAAGCTCTCATTGCCCCTATCATAAGCATATTTAGGTGATTAAGGTTAAAGTGAACAAATATGAGGATATGCTTGACAAGTTATAAGATGAAAATCTCATGCCCCTTACTTACGAGTACCGTTCCTCATGCTACTCAAGTTTAGTCACAAGTTAGTTCTTGTCATTGTATGTACATGTGTATCATAGAGAACCTCCATCGGGGTACCCCTTGCCTGATGATACGGAAGCATTCCCATATCAAAATGACAAGGAAAGTAGGCAATGAGCATCTCAGCGATCTTTTTATTTGCTATTTGCATAGGTTTTTATTAAGGATGCTTCATAGATTGCTCACTATGGTTATGCTGCAAGTTTCTACCATGATTAGGCATGGCTTAGGCTAGTGGCCCAGGCGTTTCTCTAACACATATACAAACTCAATGAGCTTACAAGCTCCCCTTTTATTTCACACCGCCGGGATCCATAAGCAAAAGAATCATGATATCAACTAAATAATGTGCAATGTTGAAAGCGTCCCCCATGGTAACATGGTTCTGCTAATACACAACTTATAAAGCGCAAGCATATACGCAACATAGATGTGCACAATGGTTCGAGTTTATTAAGTGCAAGAAATGTAAAGTATGCCATCAAGTTCGTGAGAGCTTTAATCACTAATTTTCACATAACAAGTTTAATTCGGAAGGTAGATAAAAACATGAATATACTTGGAATAGAAAATGCTAATAGGTAGGTATGGTGGACTCTTTGGAATAACTTGGTTTTATTTGGAGTTGGATGCATGAGTGGAACTCATACTTGGTACATATGGAGGCTGGCAAAAGACTGGGGGCGACCAACTAATGAGAGCAATAATGGCCATAATCATGCAAAGCGACAAAACATTATTAATTAAAGAATAAAGTGATATTACAAGTCGAAAACTAATTGATCATAGAGGATATGGTGACTTGGTATAGTCTTAACATGGTGTGAGCATGCTCCAAGTCAACCCAAATAAAGCATCAAAGGAGAATATCACAATATTATGCTTTTATATGCTAAAACAACGCATGATTCTTTTAAGGCACATTAAGCAATCTCAGTTGTTTGTAACAAGTCATTCTACAACAATAATCACTAAGCATAAAGTCAAATAAATATCAAGCATGACATGATAAAGTCTAAGCCACAGTCAAAAACAAGACTCCTTTTATACCACTTATAAGCATGAACTTTCCTACTCTTTTCCAATCCAAATCAACTTATTTTGAACTATGTATGAATGCGGGGGTCCAACCAATTTATTTAAGCAAACTAAGCAAACTAAAACTAAGAATGAAAATGAAGATGCTCCAAGAACAACACAATTGTGCATGAAACAATAAAAATGAAGTGATTGGAAGAAACCTGAGATTTTTATTGATGAAGAAGGGGATGCCTTGGGCATCCCCAAGCTTTGACGCTTGTACTTCTTGAATATTTCTTGGGGTGACAAGGGTGGCATCCCAAAGCTTGAGCTTTTGTCCATACTTCATCTTATTACATTATTCTTCCCTACACTTTAAAATTTCCTTCATACAAAACTTCACACAATCTTCATTAGCAACATTAGTGTATTCAAGATAATAAGTCTTTAGGTTCAGTTTCAATACAAGTAAACTTCCATTAAAGCACAAGCTACTGTATCACTTTCTTTAAAAAGTTCAAATGATCAAAGAGAACTCAAAGTGAAAGAGATTAAGAGGCAAATGCAAATAATGGCAGAAATCTATCAAAACAGGCCAGCAGGTAAAAATTGATTTTTCCGAAGACCTTATATTGCTCAAATCGAAAAGTGTTTAACTAAAGAAAGTTAGATAACAACCTGGGGCAGAAGCACAAAAAATTACAGGTCAATCCGATGTACGGAGATTTTTCACGAAATTTTATAGCGAAACATAAAAATCTGTTTCGGGACAACAACTTTCCCAATCATTATTTCACTCTTATTAGAGGTTATTCTTGGCACAAAAACCACACAAAAATGATAAGGAGAGGTTATTACATAGGCAATAACTTCCAAGACTCAACAAAACAAAAATAAACTGAAAGTAAAAATATAATGGGTTGTCTCCCAAAAGCTCTTTCTTTTTAGCCATTAAGATAGGCATGATAATTTCGATAATACTCACATAAGAAATATGAATTGAAGTAAAAGAGAGCATCAATAAGAAAATATGGAACAAATTTAAGTCTAACCCACTTTCTATGAAAATAAACTTGTAAAGAAACAAGTCATGAAAGCACAAAGCAACAAGCACAGGAAAGCAAAACAAGTGCAACTTCAAAAAAATTAACATAAAGAGGGGAAACTTAATATTGTTGAGACACATAAAACCATGTTTCCCTCTCTCATAATAACTTTCAGTAGCATCATGAATAAAATTAACAATATAACTATCACATAAAACATTCTTATCATGAGCCACACGCATAAAAGAATTAATACTTCCCACATAAGCATAGTCATTCTTATTAATTGTAGTGGGAGCAAATTCAACAAAATAGCTATCATTATTATTCTCATCACCATAATCATCAAATATCGGAGGCATATTGTAATCATAATTAATTTTCTCCTCAATAGTAGGTGGACTGAAAATATCATATTCCTTATTGTAACCATCATATATTGGAGGTATAGTATCATCATAAGCAATATAATAGTTATCTTCCAAAGTGTGTTCATTTGTAAACATATCATCATTGGAAGGAACATGGATAGTACTAATTGTACAACAATTATTAATATCATCATTTTCAGCATTTGTACTGAAGAGATTTTCAATATCAAAAGTAGTGTGCTTTTCCCAATCATGATCACTACTATTGGTAATAGGCATAGGAACATCATCGAGTTCAGACCCATCAAAAACTATAATAGGAGCAACATGCTTAGGGGAAAATACCATTTCCTCTCTCCTTTTGCTCCTCCTTTTCTTCTTTTCCTTCTTCTCTTAAGGAGGGAGAGGCTTGAAAGCAAGCTTCTCCATATACCATGGTTTATTGTTAGAGACAATAGAAGAAACTTTGGAGAATTCCTTCTTTTCATTAATAAGATCAAAACACATATTAGTCCTATCATATTTTGGTAAGATCTCATCTTTTATAATATTTTTTATGTAAGTATTTGTGTGGCAATTATCAACACAATAAAGATGACAACCATGCATGACGCTATTCATATCAAAAGCACTCATATCTACCAAAGAAGTTTTTCTTGATAATTCTTCACACCCCAAAAATAATGTAAGTTCATCATGCTGATTAGGAGTGATCAAGTTCATAATGTAAGTACTCATTGGATTAGAAGGGCTATTATTACGGCCTGGGCATTGAAAATTGAAATGACCCACTTCAAAGCAAATTTCACAAATAAAAGGATAGATGGCACAAACTTTTTTACCAAGATCATTTAGAGCTCTATACCACATTCTAGTTTTTTCGTTCCTGTGGGTGATACAATATTCTTCTTCAATTAGATTCTTTTCACAAGGTCTATGTACTCCACAAAAATTAACATGCATATAAGAAATAGTACTTTCAGAGGTTTGAGCATGTTTATTCCTATCATTAATAACAATTTCATTTTTCATGCAAGTGTCTTTAAAAGGATCATGATTCATGTCCCATTTTTCTTTAGGAGCATTAATATGAGAAGCAAAGGCTCTAAAACGATCAATAAAACATTGAGGATCAAGACCATATTTAGCACTAAGCTCTTGAAAATCAGCAGTTTCAGCGAAAGACTTAATGCAATCATACTCATAGTTTATACCTGGTTCTTTACCTTTGTCATTATCCCAATCTTCGGTATTTCTTTGAATTTTTTCAAGAAGATCCAACTTAGCTTTGACCTCCTTACTTGTGAAGGATCCCTCTAAACAGATATCTAGATAGTCCTTGTAATGTCCTAAAAGCCTTGCATAAAAATTATTAATAACAATATTCCTGGGGAGCTCATGAATGGGACATTTGAGCATTAGTGACTTCAATCTCCCCCATGATTGTGCAATACTTTCTCCATCACGAGGATGAAAATTATAAATGTAATTCCTATCTTTATGAATTTCATGAGGAGGATAAAATTTAGAGTAAAAGAGAGATTCAAGTTCCTTCCACTCCAAATGATGAGGATCATCTAGCAGCTTATACCACTCCCTTTCTTTGCCCTTAAGTGATAAAGAGAATAACTTCCTCTTAACTTGGTTCATTGAAATACCTGCACACTTGAACAACTCGCATAATCCATGTATAAAGAGTAAATGATCACCAGGATGGACAGTTTCATCTCCAAAATAGTAGTTATTCATAACACGTTCAACAATTTCCATAGGTATTTCAAAAGGGACGCTTTCAGTATGTGGATTTAAAATATCACAAGTATCATTAGAATTACCACATATGGGATATAAAGTATCATCAGAGCAAATTTTCTCCTTTAAAGCTGGGGAACTAAAAAGATCATTTTCATAAAAACTAAGTTCCCCAAGGTTAGACGTTTCCATAGCATTGGTAACAAAGGTGTTCAAAAAATTCATACTAATAACATTGCTATTAGCATGCAAAGAAAGTTCCATGGGTTTTTTAATTTTCTTTTTAGACCATTCATGTTCTACCTTAGGAAAAATACTAAAAAGCTCTCTAATTTTGTTGTTGTTTTCCATTAAGCCTAACTAGTGAAAATAAAAACAAGAAACAAAAAGATATAATTGCATAATCTAAAGGAAATAACTTCGAGCACTCACACACCAGCAACAATACTAGAAGATAGCTTAGTAGCCAGAAGATGTGAGTACCTTTTACCTTACCTCCCCGGCAACAACGCCAGAAAATAGCTTGATGTCTACACATGCTTCTATTCTTGTAGACAATGTTGGGCCTCCAAGCGCAGAGGTTTGTGGAACAGCAGCAAGTTTCCCTTAAGTGGATCACCCAAGGTTTATTGAACTCAGGGAGGAAGTGGTCAAAGGTATCCCTCTCACGCAATCCTACAATCAAGATACCAGAAGTCTCTTGTGTCCCCAACACACCCAGTACACTTGTCAGGTGTATAGGTGCACTAGTTCGGCGGAGAGATAGTGAAATACAAGTAATATGGATGATTATAAGTGGTAATTGCAATATGAAATAAGAGTGGCAGCAAGCAAACATGTAACAGAACTGATTGTAAACACTGTTTCAATGCTTAGAAATAAGGCCTAGGGATCATACTTTCACTAGTGGACACTCTCATATAAATATCTTCTCTTCATGATGCTACCCTGAACTACTCTCCGGTTGGACGATGTAGGGCTATAACAGCACACCTTAAAGTTCACATTCCCCATCTAGATAACCCCTCACTATCACCTTGAGCACTAGATGGTTCCAACAAACACCACAATCTCATAGAGACATCCAACTCAAATTATACTCATGATAAGTATTTATGTAACCTTAGCCAAAGTGCCACATGGTGTGCACACTGTCAACTTCACACATGTGGGGATAAGTAGAGATTCATTAAAGCACTTGAGTAGCAGAATATATCTATAGATTACAAAGCTCATGATCTCAATAAGATCACACATAGAGAGAGAGATGAACACATAGCTACTTGTAGAGCCCTTAGTCTCGAGAGAAAATTACTCCCTCCTCATCATGGGAATCTGCAGCGGCGATGGAGATGGTGGTGGAGTCGATGGAGATGGCTCCGGAGGCACTTCCCCATCTCGGCAGGGTGCCGGAACAGATACTTCTGTCCCCCGAATCTCCTCTTCGGTGGCGGCGGCACCGTGGAACTTTTCATGGAAATCTGATCTGGTTTCTAGGGTTTTTGTCCTGGGAGGCTTTTATAGGCGAAGAAGCAAGGTCGATGGAGGCCTGAGGGGCCCACACCACCTGGTGGCGCGGCCAGGGGACCCACGCCACCCTATAGTGTGGCCATCCCCTGGCCCTCCTCCGTCTTTGCTTTGGACTCCGTCTTGTGTCGGGAAAAAAAGGAACTTTAGGCTCTGTTTCGTCCAATTCCGAGAATATTTATTTTCTGAAACCAAAAACAATAGAAAACAGGCAACTGGCACTGTGGCATCTTGTTAATAGTTTAGTTCCAGAAAATATATAAAAATACCCCAAAGTGTGGACAAAACATAAGAAAGTATATACTCCCTCCGATCCATAATACTTGTCATTTAAACAGATGTATCTAGTACTAAAACATGTCTAGATACATTTATTTCTACGACAAGTAATATGGATCGGAGGGAGTATATAAAACAAGCCTGGAACATCAAAAATTATAGATACGTTTACAACGTATCAGTGGAGCACTAGGGGGCCACATCCCCTGGTGGGGCGCCCCCAGGCCGCGCCACCCCCAGGTGTGGCCGACCTAGTGCGCCACTTTGTCTCCCCTACGGACCTTATGTTGCTTCAGGTAAAATATCGACTTTGGCTTTTGTCCGGTCCAATTCCGAGAATATTCTCTTACTATGTTTTCTGAAACTAAAAATAGCAGAAAACAGGCAACTGGCACTGTGACATCTTGTTAATAGGTTAGTTCCAGAAAATGTATAAAAATACTCCAAAGTGTGGACAAAACATAAGAAAGTAGATATAAAATAAGCATAGAACATCGAAATTATAGATAAGTTTATGACGTATTAGTTACCTAGGTTGATGTGAAGTGCATGTACAAGAATGGTTATGACTCCTCCTCCGCATATGGGACCTCGAGACTGCAGAGCTTGATGCTTAAGGTAAAACAAAACAAGGGCGCCAAAATTTGGCGTTAAGTTACAATTAATAATAATAGCTTTAGCTAGGATCATCATGTCCTCCTCATTGACTCTAGTAAACTCACCACATGCCTGCAAAGTGTTAGCAATAACATAAAACAAATAACGAATAGCAGGATGATCAATGCTCCCTTGGGTGTGTTTCCACGAATTCTCATTCTATTAAAGTACTCCCAAGGTGTAGGATTCAAAACAAAGGTGGTGGAGCGTATGTCAGTGGTGTTGTTGGCAAACCCAAAGTAGTGATCCTATTGGTCGAGTGTCAAGGGGTACTCGCAGTTCATAAGACAGAAGTTGATGCGATCAACTCTAGGCATTTGCTCCTCGGAGCAATAGTGAGAGCACACCATATGTGTCAAGGTGCTGAGAAACTCAAGCGTCTAGCGGCGGTACGTGCCGACATCCTGAAAGACAAATTCATACAAACCAACATTGTTGCAAAGTAAATTAAAATCAGCACGAATGCCAAGTTGGTTTAGGATATAGGGATACACCCACTTGGTGGACTTCATTTCTCGGAGCTTGAGACAATCGAAATGGTTTAGATAAAACTCCTCGGTGAACTCGATACCAAGTGACTCGGGGGTCAACGTATCAATAGGTGGTGCGGCTTGTTTCGTAGCCATCACATGTGTATGGCTCCCCGTGTTCATTTAAAACAAAATAAATAAAATTGCTAATCATTTTTTTAGTCCAATAGAAACATAGCATAAACGACCCTCTATACTTGTTACAAAAGAAACTCCTCTAAAAACAATTCTAAGCATTTTCAAATTTAAGATTAGCTCAACAACAAGACTAAGTCTAGATTGATAATGGTGAAAGATTGAGCAGAGTTTTGATATAAATAAGTTAAGGATCAGAGGAGAAACATACCTTAGATCGATGGGGTGCAAGGAATCGAAGAAAGATTGACTAAATTTAAAGATCCAATGGAGGTGGTTTAGAGTGGTGTAAGAAAGAGAAATTTTTGTGTTTTCGAATTTTAGGGTTACCTCCTCTTGGGTGATATAGCGGTCGCATACGTGGTACGAACGGGCGGTACGGATGGAGCCTGCTTATACTGAGTGACTAACCATGGGGTTGACTGCTCCCTTCCGGCTATGCACTTGGTACGGACGCGTGGTACGATCGCGCGTACCCGTACTACTGGTCGTTATGCATGCAGTATATTTGCTTGAAATCTGATGTTTGCTCTGGGGCACGATACGGGCGGGCGGTATGGCCGCCTTCGGTCGTACCAGTGGTCAATATAGCCACTGTGTCCTTCGGCAAAAATAAAAGTTTCTATTTTTCAGAGCCTCGATGTGGTACAGGCGCACGATACGGGCCTTCTGGTTGTACCAGTGGTCATTATGCGGACAATAAGCTGAAAAACTCATAGAATTTGGTTAGTAGCTTTGTGCGCCTTTACACATCTTAGCAAAGGATAAAATAACAGTAAATAGACTTCATAAAAATCAGTACCTTTTAGGCCATGTGTTAGTAAAATAAAAGATCGAGAATTACCTTATTTCCTTCTCCTCTCTCCAAAGGTATTCTTGAACACTCATTATTAGAAAAAAAAATAAAACAAAAACAAACAAACAAAACTAACACAAGAGTAAAACCTTTTATTTCACATGGGTTACCTCCCATGAAGCGCTTCTAGTTAAGGTCAATTAGCTTGACCTAGATGGTGATCATCTAGGTTTAGTGAGTGGAATACCCACTCCAAAGTAATTGTCTTTCAGTGTAATGGTACCATCATCATCATTATTAAGCTCGGCCTTCTTCTTCCTAGGGAAGTGGACTACAAAAGAATCTCTAGATGACAGTCCTATTCTCACATTCCCTTCATGTAAATTGATTAAAACTTTAATAGTTCTTAGAAATGGTCTACCTAGAATTATAGGTGCTATGGGATCTTCAGGCATGTCCACTATAACAAGATCAATAGGAGGGGAACTTATTTTAATTTCAATAACTATATTTTATTTTATCCCAATAACTTGTTTATAGGTTGAATTCACTATATGAAGTCTCAGTTCAGTGGTTGCAAAAGGCCCCAAATTTAAATTTTTAAATAGACTTTTGGAAATTCTTGAGACGCTTGCATCAAGATCATAAAGTGCAGATATCTCATTAACCCCAATTTTAATTTTAATAGGTGGCTCAAATATATTATCTAGCTTAGTATGAAGCTTATCATCTAGTCTCTTATACTCCATCTCTAATTCTCAAACTTTAGATGCTACTGGTTAAATAAATTGTTAGTACATAGCATCATTACCTTGTTCTAAACCGAGATTCTTTACGGTGATCATCTTTAGTAGATCTTCCATGGTGTATTCAGGTAAAGGTGCATTGCTATAGTACAACTCTTCAGGCTTCTCATCATTTATTTCCACCCTCATTATCTTGAGGTCTTCTACCAGATTTGGCTCGGGCTTCCCAGCAAACTTTGCTAGTATGAGAGCTTGGCTCTTAGCTACCTTACCTAATTGAGCCTCCACGGTCTTTGTCCTTTTTTGTAGAGCCTGCACATTATTTCTAATTGCAGCGGCTTGGTTAGATAATTTACCTATACTAGTTTCATGGTTTTCCGTGATTTTAATATGCATATTATTTTTCTTGGTTTGAGCTTGCATAAAGGTTCTAACAGTTTGTTTAAACGAGAGATTTCCATGATTTACAGGATTAGAATAATGTTTTTGAACATTAGAAGAACTTTTTGGTTCTTCCAAGCAGGATTATAAGGAGTGTGAGCTATAAAATTAACATCATTAACATCGGTAGCAATAGCATTAACTTGAGTATCTTTCTTACCCTTCACTATATTGAGTAACTTGTCTACCTTAGATGTAAGCTCTTCATTGTTTACCTTGGTGACTGAATTCACCCTTTTTGAGGTTCTTCCACATGCCATTGGGTATGGTTGTTTTCCATATCATCAAGTAATTTATTTGCAACACTTACTTGCTTTCCCATAATTGTTCCTCCTGCTGCAGTATCTAGCAAAGACTTAGACATTGGGTCAAGGCCATTCTAAAATAAATGTAATATAAGCCATTCTTTCATCCCATGACTAGGATAGTTCATTACAATTCCTTTCATCCTTTTCCATGTAAGAGCTAGTGGCTCACGATTTTCTTGTCTAAAACTTGTAATATTGGATCTTAGTTGCATAGTTTTAGCTGGGGGAAAAATAGTCATAAAAAGATTAGTACATTCCTCTCAAGATTTAATAGTTTCCTTAGGTAGAGCTAGCAACCACTCCTTAACCTTTCCTCTAAGAGAGAAAGGAAACAAACATAATTTAACAGCATTTGGATCTACATCCTTAATACGCATCATGTCGCAAATTTCAGTAAAAGTATTTAAGTGCAAACCTAAATCCTTAAGATGAGCCTCCAAATTGGTTTTTCTGAACCAAACTTAAAAAGTAAGTCTTAATTTCATATGCTTTTGCATCAACAGCGGGCTGAGTAATATGTGCATGAATAAAATCATCACTAGGAGTAGCATACTCCTCAAGTCTCTTTTGATCCATGGCTCTTATATTTTTGGTATTTTTTAAGTAAAGAAAACAAATAACAAGTAACTATTTTTTTGGGTTTTCAAATAGATACCAAGAAAGTAAACTAATAACAAGAAATAATCTACAAACAAATAATAAAACTAAAAACAAGGTCCCTAGTGATATCACCAGGATAGCGAAATTGCTTCCCGGCAACAATACTAGAAAAATGGTTGATACCTTCGATCCAGATTCACAGATGTAGTATAATAATCTTTTTCCCATAGTAGACCTAAGTTTAATCGAACCTTGGGAAACAATGCTAAAAGGAAATAAAAAGTACACGTCTACAAGACTTTGTTTTTCCGTTTTACCTTCGTTTACCGGACCAATTTAGTTTACTTTTATCGTGTGTTGATTCAATGGATAGAGATAGGCCAGGGGATAAGATCCACCTGCAGCTGCACATCATATGTGATAAAAGATAATAATAAGCATAGTCATGTGTAATGTTTTAATAGAGATAATCTCTTATGGGCAACACATCCTAATATACTAGAGCCCTTGAGAGGCAACATGCATAGCAATAGTCTTTTGATCCAACCGAGTGCACCACGAAGCACCGGGCTACAAATGATTATTAAGTGTAAAACACAAATCAAAGCCTTAAGTGGTGATGTTGTTGTGATCCCGAATGGGTCGCTAAATGAAGACTGTACATCCCTTTCTATCACTAGGTTTCCTATGAGATCGCCGCTAGCCAAGGACCTCACCTCAAGCCTTTATCAATCTCGGGGGTCTTAGGTACCTACAAGTCCAAAGATCGAGGCAAGAGACAAAGAAACAAAAGATACAAATCTCTCTTTCAAACAATACACGGTGCTCCCATATATTAGATACACATAATCGCTGCGAGGTTTCTCCCCAGCCTACAACCCATGAGGACTACTCACTCATAACAATAAGATTAAGGATAGAAAACATTGTGCGAAATACTAGATTGAAATCAAATATTCTTACAATGGTCGCCGAATCAAAAGGAGATCTCGAGTACAAAGTAATGGCTATGGCTAATGGAGGGGATGGAATATGGAAGGGATGAACTATGGTGTGGATCTCCTTTGATAGTGTTGTGATGCAATATGAGAATGGCGGCTTTCTGCGCGGCGGCCGAGGCCTCAAAATATATAGGCCTCTTCACTGAAGTTGCAGGGTGTGACAAGACGAAACCATCGCCACATGGTACGGGCGTACCCTGCCCGTACTAGTGGTCGTTACAAAATTACTTGGTCATGTGAAATTCCTCAAAACCTTCATTATGACTCATGATTTCGCATTAAAAAGCGTGATTTCCTGCACAACACAAATCAAAGTAATGATTTGCATATCTTTGCAATTATTAGTTATTAGTGGAAAGCTTAGAGAGTTTCTTGTCAATTGCTTGACTAAAAACAATTTTTAAATGCGATGGGAGATGGCAATTTTTGGAGCCATCACCCCCCAGGAGGAACTGGCTTCAGGGTCTGGAGCGGCGACACGGAGACCAGGAGCAGGGAAGGAGGTGGAGGTGGACTCATCCTAAGGTGTAGACGACGCCCATCAAAGGTCAGAGCGGCCTCGTCGCGCAAGGAAGCTGGCGACGTGCGTGAAGAAGCCGATGTGGGGACATTCGAGAGCTCAAGCGACCACTTCGCGTGGGGACAAGAAACGACATTCTCGAGGAAGAGCAATGGAAATCTCGCGAACAGAATCTGGAAGGGAGTCCGACCTTGCCTAGCTACATGCTCAGCCTCATGCTCGCCAAGGGTAGATGGCCGGGAGTAGAGCCGCGATGCGGATGCGGCGGGAACCCGAGATGGTCAGCGATAGGCGCGGGGGGGGGGGGGGGGGTGGAGTGAACTTTTGGTTGGTTGGTTGGTGACGGCGACGATGGAGGAAGGGGATGGGTGGGGTTTCTTTGCTGGGTTGGCCAAAAAAAAGAACTGATACATAACTAACAGATGGCAGTGGTGGGTAATATGTGAATAGGTGGGAGGACAAAACGGCCGTTAGTTTGCAAAACCTAGCAGGACGTGTGAATGCGTGTTGTCAGCTAGCTTAGAATCATATCGAATATTCAAAATGTCTTATAGATCAAACCATTTGTCCGATTTAAGATTTGTTTTCACTATTGGACTAATCGTGACAAGATCTTCAAAACTAGATACCATATTGATATGTTTTGTAAAAAATCCAGACCAAAAAGTTACCTACCCCTAACACATGAGTTATCCTTGTCATAATATGTAAGTTATCCATCCCTAACACGTGAGTTCTTGTGCATTACGTTGTTCACTGCGACTTAGTGTGATGGGTGTGACTTAGTGTGATGGGTGAGTGAGGCATAAGACCTATTTATTTATATCGTATGCAAAAGAAATTTAGATTTAGTTCCTTTAGAAAAATTATGTTTGGTGTTTGATGGGGTAGCTTTTCGAGGTTGACTCATCCGTACACGGCGTGAGCGGTGACGGCCGACGAGACTGAGCCGTTAGAATAATTTTTTATATTCTATATGTGGGTAAAGTTTTGTTGTGGTGGATACTTACATGTTATTGGGTGGGTAAGCTGCCTGGATAACTCTCGTGTCACTGATGGGTAACTTTTGAATAAAAAAAGTTACCCACCCCTAACAGATGATATGTGGGTAAATTTTGTAGTGGTGAATAACTTACATGTTATTAGGTGGGTAACTTACATGCTGAAGTCTAGATAACTCATGTGTTACAGGTAGATAACTTGTGGTCAAAAAATAAAGTTGTCAGAACATACGGATAAGATCTCCTCACGGCTAGCCTAACGATGAAAAATGGATCTTAATTTAGACAAACGGTTTGACCTAGAAAACATTTTGAACTTTCGTATTTGAATTGAGTTGGATAATCAAAAATCTTGTCGTTTAGTGATTAGAAGGGAACAGTGTGGTGCAATTGCTAGAGCGATTCTTGTCCGAAAGCCCGCTAGATTTTAAATTTTTTCAGACTAGTGGCTATGTAACGTCCTAAATAGAACTGAACTAATATAAAATGATAGAGATAACTCTTCAAAAAACACAATAGACCACAAACTAGATGTGTAACCACGCCTCTTTGTGAAATCAGTGTACGTTGTCGTCTCATACCCACCAAGTTGCCGTTGAAGATGACCGTCTGGTCTGTTACTTCAAGTCGTGGAGCGCTGGTCCATCCAGTTGACAAGTAGTACCAAGAATGGAGACAACTAAGTCACATGCATAAGTTAGCAGGTCACCGAGATCGCCCTGCGTTAGGCTCGATGTATTGCAAGATAGGATCCAAGTCTACCTACCGATGACAACAAGACACGATCGACATGCACCTGATTTCCACGAAGATGCCCCAAGAGGGTGTCAACGCCAGACATCGCCGTCGCTGATACTGAAATGGTCAAGGGTTTACCCAGAACCTGACACATGAAAATGACCCCAACATCGCCCCCATGTGGGATACGACACCCGCAGGCATCAGCGCCCCCAAGTGGGACACGACACCCGCAGGCATCAGCATCGCTAGCACAAAATGATCAGTTTAAGTTTGTGTGGTTGGCGTCATCGGCTAGACTATGCACTGCCCTAGGGCTAGAGTCGATGTCAAATGTCCAGTTTCGGTTCATCACCTTGGCCTTTGAGGCCGGCGTGCATCGTCTTTGATCGGTTTACGTTTGTGTAGTTGACGTCATCAGCTAGACTATGAACTGCCCTAGGGTCAGAGTGGATGTCAAAACGTCCATTTTTGGTTTATTACCTTAGCCTTTGAGGCCAGTCTTTGATCAGTTTCCCGAAACGTCTTAGGTATCGCTAGCAGGTCGACCAATTTCGGACATGGAATGTGTTCGAATAAGTTTTTTTTGGCTCAGTTCGTTTGGATCGGGGTGCGCCCAGCAGCGTGGACCCATTTTTTTATTCATATAATGGTTTGCAAACATATTTTTAGAAGATGAAATGCATAAAATACATAGTCGAGAATCTGAAAATACATAATAGAAAAACTAGACTACCCTAACGCATCGTCCTCGTCATCAGTGTGGTAGTTGCGGTGGCACATGGTCCTATCGAAGACCTTGACAATGAGCAGAGCCGTGGCCGTCAAAGTTGAAGATGAGGAAGTGCCCGACCTCCATGGAGTGCGCGCGGGCGAACAATTCCTAGCCACGGTGGAGGTATATGTGGCCTGCACCGTCGAATAGCACCTCCCACGTCCCAGACGCGGCGACCGGAGTTGTACTCTCGCACCTTGAAGCGCTAGCTCCTGCCCATCGAGCACCCGCGCGAACTTGTTAGGGAGTCGCAGTCTCTTCCACGACCTGCCGAGGAGGATGGTCACCCGGAACTCGAAGACGGAGAGGTCCACGGTGAAGGGCCCGGGCGACGCTTGGTGGCGATAGGTATGGGGATGGTAATGTCATTTCCTGCCGGCTTCGTCCCTTGCCTCCTCACCGACCTTGTCCTTAGCCACGACCGGGGCCCAGGGGGCATCATAGGCACCCTCCTCTCGATCCTATGCCTCCGGCCATGGCTGCGGAGATAGTCGCGGGTGGTCTGTTTAATAAGGCAAGTCAGCCATGGCATTGGATGCCGGCGCAAAGGACGAGAGGCCGACATTAAAGTCCAGCGACCAACGCAGATGTCGGGTATCATGACCGGCACAGTCGTCAGGCGGCGTAGCCAGCGCAAGAGTCAACCTTCCATTGATAGCATCCTATGCCTTCGGCCATGGCTGGGAGATAGTTGCGGGTGGTCTGTTTTAAAAGACAAGTCAGCCATGGCATTGGATCCCAGAATGGAGGCTGAGAGGCCGGCATTGAAGTCCAGCGACCAACGCAGGTGTCGGGCGGCGTAACTGGCGCAATCGTCAAGCGCGCAGCCAGCACATCGCAAGAGTGAGCCTTACATTGATGGCTAGACTAGTGGTAGAAGGTAGTGGCCATTGGGTGGCTGCAAGACAGGCCGCGGCTCGTCTGGCTGGATGCATTCCCACCCCAAATTTGGGCCATGAATGGTCAGCCCACACACAGTGTGGTCCTTTGAGTCTACCCACCGTTCAGACAGCGGCCACTTTTGTACAAAACGAAGAAAGACAAGTGTCCGTAACATTATCTTGTACAGTATGTGTATTGATTGCAACGACTTCTTACAGTAAAACCAAACTCTTAAAGAATACACTACCCGTATCTTTATAAACTTGCAGCTCCCAGTGAGCTGCATGCAAAACGAACAAGAAACGCATACACAAGTAATCGTGACAGACGCACGCCTATCATCTTGCTGTAAGTAATGGCCAAATCAACTACCGGCCAATTCCTCTGCTTCTCACCGGCCTCGACCGATCAGTACTGCATCGGGGAGCTGAGCCCCTCCTGGATGGCCATGGGGTGCGGAGTGTTGTGCTGCTTGGACAGCGACGTCATGGCCAGCGACTCCCTGAAGGACGCCCGCCGCTCCAGGCGCTTGACGGTGAACCGCGTGTAGGCGACGCGGATGTAGGGGGCGGCAGCCTCCTTGATCTTGAGGACGAAGAAGAAAGTGATGCGGTAGGCGAGGAGGAGGATGAAGATCATGGCGAGGTCCCACCACTTCGAGTAGCTGACACTCAGCCCCATCATGTTGGTGATTATATACTCGCCGGTCAGCTTGTCGCCCCCTGGCGTCATCGGCTCAAACTCCAGCCCGAGAAGGTCGTTCTTGTATGCACCCTGCATGCCAATGACAATGGTTTCAGATTGCATCCTAGCTAGGACTTTACATGTACAGTCCATTGCGAAAATAATACGCTGGCCAATCGAGAGCTGTACCTTCAAACCCCAGGATCCATAGACAATGTAGGACACCGGGTATTTCCAGAATATCTTGGGAAGCTCTGGAAGCAGCCGGAAGAATCCAGACGTTAACATCATGATTCCCTGCAAATGCAAGCAGGATCCTGTCAGACAAACAACTACTGCAACAGAACACACCAACGCAGAAGAAAGCAATGGTTGCAATAATTACAATGACGCCGGCGCCGAGGATGAGGCCCATGAGGAAGTTGGGCACAAGCGCGGAGATGATCATCATGAGGCTCTCAATAACAGAGACGCCGCCGTAGAGGTTGAGAGCGAAGAAGGCGAAGTAGCTGAATCCTGGCCGGAACTTGACCATCCAGTATGTGATGGAAGCGCTGGCCCAGGACATGGTCAACAGGAACGGCATGGAGGAGAGGAAGTTGGATATGATGTAAGCGGCGACACCATAGTGGCCGTTCTGTCGCTCAAGGGAGAAGACCTTCATCTCCTCGATGAAGGAGGGGAAGCCGCCGATGGACATGAAGGTCATGAAGCCGGAAACGAAGCCACCGCAGGAGGCACGCGCCTGAATGGCGGTGTAGCCATTGCCGACGTCGTAGTAGATGGTTCCCAGGCAGACGGCCATCAGGACATAGATGATGATGCGCAGCCTGTAGTAGCCGAAGTCGCGGTACATGTTGGTATAGGAACGCCTCGTCAGCGTGCGGAGCTGCATGCACCAGGTCGCTTGACTGCCCTTCACAACCTCCTCCATCACACCCTCCTGCAAATTCAGTGCAACAAAGTACAAGTCAAATTTTTGATAAATTCAGATCGGTGAAATTCAAAAAGATGCCTGGCTTGTGCTTACTATTTTGCTTATCTCGTGTATTGTGCTCCTAACCATCATGGCGTAATCCGAGATCCTGTACTTCTCCACGAGCCGTTCTCTGATCTCTGAAGTTGAGTACTTCAACAGGGGATCAAGATCTGCCTCCTTCGAACCAAAAAAAAAAGTTTACTCTGATCAGAACACAAGTCACATGTACCCAAATATCACCTTGCACAGAAATATCAGTCTTAAATTTGTATCTTACTGCTCGCAGCTTCATGGATCCTTTCAAGGCCGTTGCGACATCATCGAAGTCAGAATTGACGCACCGGAGGAAATGGTCAGATGGGTTCCTCCGGCTCGGACAGGGGAACCCGGTTTCTGCAAAGAACTGGAACAATAAAATCAACACAAATTCAGATTGTTATTGACATGTTTGTACAAGTTCTCGTAAAAAACATGAAAGTAGTTCGTGTAACGGTGTAGAACCTGTGGTGCAAGCTTGGCGTCTCCAAAGTAGACTGTCTCGCCGCTGGACAGGAGGCAGAGGTCGTCAAAGAGAGCAAAGACTTCACTGCTGGGCTGGTGCACTGACGAGACAATGGTGCGGCCACCATCAATTGCAAGCGTGCGGAGCGTCTCAATGACGGAGAAGGCGGAGGCACTGTCGAGGCCGCTGGTGGGCTCGTCAAGGAAGAGGAGGCGCGGCCGAGTGAGGATCTCCAGCGCAATGCACAACCGTTTCTTCTCACCGCCGCTGATGCCCCGGAGGTGCCATGTGCCAATTGGCCGGTTCTCACACTCCCGGAGGCCCATCTCATTCAATGTGTCGTCAACGGCGCGGCGCACCTCTGCCTTAGACATGCTCGATGGCAACCGCAGCAGCGCCGAGTAGGTCACAGTCTCCCGGACGGTCAGCGTGCCCAGCAGCACGTTCTCTTGTGTCACGTATGCCTGTAGACCGAAGGTGCCACTACAGACGTCAAACACGGCTGGGTGTAATCGGAGAAGGTTCACTAGATCTTGGCACATCATCAGATGAAAAAAAAAATCATAGCTCATGTTCTCAGTACTTCATTCAGGTGTATATAATATTTCCCCATGTAAAGAACGAAATTTTAGTAGTACTTATGTTCTTGCAGATGGAATATTTATGTTGGAATAGGGCATAATTTTGCAACTACAGGGGCATAATCACTTCCGAAATTTAAGTTTTGAAGTTGAAACTACTAAGTTGCAACTACCTCACACAAAATCACTTCTGAAATTGCTACCCACACCTGTAGTTGGCTCTGGATAATGGTTGGTCAGCAGTTTAACACGCTAAACATATGTTTTATGTTTTGAGGAACATATATAGTCCTCCCTCCGTCCCAAAATGTAAGGCGTCTAAGATTAGTCAAAAGTCAAATCCTACTAATTTTGACCAAATCTTTAGAAAAAAATATCTACATCTACAATATTGTATGGACACAATGAGAAAATATTGTTTATGGTGAATCTATTGATATTGACTCAGTATTGTGTGGAGTGTCCATTCTACAACACTTTTCATTGAGGATTTGCATTAACTCTTTTCATTGACTAATACCATTAGCAGGATTTGCATGCATGTCGTACTGAAAGGGATTGACAACTGCATAATTTTAATCAGATGCGTCCTCCTATTTAACATGAAACAAGAATTGGTTGGACTTTTAATGGCAGTGTCATTCTCATAGTTTGATGTTCCGATGGCAACAGCCTCCTGCAAAGTGGCCTGACATACTTAACTGAAATGATCTTAGGCTATCTTTGGCATTGCAGTAGCTTTTCAAAAGCATGCATATAATTATCACTACTTTTGGATGTGATGCTGCTTGAGATGAGATCTATTTTAGATGTCAACAACAAAATGGCTAGAATATTTCACTAAGCAGTACTCTGTCTCATTATATTTTCTATAGAAATATTTGAGTTGGAAATTACCACGGTGCAATTACGAAATATCAGCCAAAAGACTAAATTCAGATGGGGAAACCACCGGCAGCCTAATTAAAGAGGGATTTTTTTACAGTATTAAAGCGGGATTATTAGGAACCTTTCCGTGGCACTTGGGTTGCTAGGAGTAGGTAAGTTGCTGCAATGAATTCTCAGCCATTACCCACTGGTTAACGAACTCAGCCATCCGATTGGCTCCACCTGATCTCAACACGACCAGAATCTTAATTCCACGCCTGATTGTCCACACAATCTTTCCGTTGGCACTATAATTCATAGTCACTTTTGTGCATAGTGAGTACTGAACTCATGACCGATAAAAATCAGTGATGAACCATAAGCAAAATAAAATATGGTGATCATACATACGCTGATATGCATAGCATATGTGCTGAAACTTCATTTTGTTGACACGAGGAAGCAACTAAGAAAATGGGGGTATAAAAGGCATGGTAAATTTGGTTGCGGTGGAGATATCTCACCACGGCGCCAAAGTCGAGGCGCCTCTTCTTGCCGTTGAGCAGCACCTTGCCGGTCTGGAGCACATTCCTCGCCAACCTCCCTGCAAAGCCAACATCGAACAGTTTGAACTTTTAATAATAATCGGATAAAAAGAAAAGATACTCCCAAAATTTTTGGGCGAAGTGGTAGCACTAGATCCAAACAAGTGGGTAAAGGTTTTCCTGTTAATCTGTACTTCCAGGGGGACAGGAGACATACATGGGCAGAAGAAGAAGCAGTGATATGGCATACCTGAGAGTGAGTCGAGGAGGGTGGACTTGCCGGAGCCGGATGGCCCCATGATGGCGACGATCCTCCCGGGCACCGCGTAGCCGTAGAGCCCCTGCAAGAGCTTCTTGGTCGGGCGGCCGCCGGACCCCGGCAGCACGGCCGTGAGGTTCTCCCACGTGAGGCTCGCTCCTCCCGTCTCGGCGTACCGGGCCGCCGGCGACAGCGCCCCCGCCCACGCCGTCCCGCCGTTCCCCTCCCCCATCTCCTCTCTCTCCGCCTGATTTCCTCCCTTGTTCCACTCCAAGAGGCTACGGACGCTAGCTTATGCTATGCTCGCGGTAGTAGTTCTCTCCCCCAGCGCGAGCGAGCGGCCAGCGCAGCCGAACGAGGCTCAGCTACTACCCAGCCAGCCCACCATTAATGTCGAGCGAGAGAGAGAGAGAGAGAGAGAGAGAGAGATAACAGAAGAGAGTGAGAGACAGAGAGATTGCTGGGCTGGAATTTATGCAAGCCAGCCGCGTTCTTTCTCTCTCTCGATCCCGGCTCGACCTCTTTTTCTCCACGACTGTCCACTTCACCCCCATTTTCAATTTCACGGTTGGGGAGGTGGCGAGAGGCATGGCCGTGACTGCTAGCAGCACCAGCGGCGTCGCTAGTAGCAGTAGTAGATCGCGCATTCATGGCGGTGGGGGTTGCGAAGCAGGTGGTAGTAACTGCGCCTAATCAAGTCAGCCAGGGGCAGGGCTCGACGGGACGGGTGTACACCACTCCACCTCCACTACACCAGTACAGTGCCGCTCCTTGGCTCCGTCGTTAATCAATGGGATTAGCTGGGGCGGATTGACAGTTAATCCACAGGGCTGCTTAACTGTATCGAAAGGGACAGTCTAGCCGGTGCAGCTGCAGGTTTGCAGGTGTACATGCTGTCTTGCAGTACTCGGCGGCGGAGATTGGATGGACTATAATGAAACAGCCGGTTTTACACGTGTTTTTGCAACAAAACAAAAGGGAGGGGGGAAATACTTGTCCCGAAGAGGCTCCATGCATACAGTACAGATCTCCGTCCATGCTTATGCTTGCAGGAATGAAGTACGGATCAGAGCATTCTATTCGGTGTATTCTCTTGCCAATTTACGTGTTTTGGTCCTCACCATGCGCGCGTAGGGTACCACGCCGGACACCATCGCCAGGCACCGCTCGAATTCTACCAACAGACCTACTAGTAATTTTTTTAAATATGTACTCGTATTTATAACGATAGCAGTATAAAAGTTGTACTCCCTCCGACCCAAATAAGTTGACTTGATTTTGTCTAGATTCGAATGTACAAAACCAAATCAACTAATTTGGGTCGAAGGGAGTACAACAAATCTTTCGCGAAGAAGATCATCAGTTGTCGGCCCACAGTTTAGCACTGAAGAAACCCCATAAGGCTTTACAGAGCCGCAATAACCACCAACCCGTAAGACTGGATCTAACCCACTGCTAAGGAACATCGGCCGGAGGAACCCTCCAAGCATCTTCAACACCGAATCCGGGCCAACGCTACCCTGTCTATCAAACGGCCGGATCCCCTACCATACACCACAAACCAACAGCAATCCGCACCGCCGCACTCCAAGACTGCCAGGACGAGATCGGCGACGAGATCAACACCACACAAAGCCGGAGCACACGCCCGACGAAGACCATATCCCACAGGCTTCTCGATGCCGTAAACATCGCCGAGATGGGTTGAACCCCGAGGTACCATTATTCAAAGTAGCACATCTACTGTCAACTGAGATGCGCCACCACGACACCGTAAAATGCCAACCTTAGATACCTCGTCGCAGCACCAAACGAATGTCCTAGTCTCCACCCATGGGCGTATGCAAGGGTGAGGCCGGGTAGGCCGTGGCCCACCCAGATTTCTAGAGAATAAATAGACTATCAGTAATCTAATGTTTATCATCTAAAAGGACTAATCTGATGTTCAGATCGTAGACCAGTTTGGGACTATTCATTTTTCAGTCGTAAGAATAGTTGATTGCATAAAAACGGGGACAACATAAGCATCCCCGGGTTGATGGCCTGCTGATTCTCCCGCTGACACTTGTTTTATACTTTTTGTCAAAATCCTGCTTTTTCTACAAAATATATTTGCTACAAAATATCCTGCTTTTGCATGTAGCAAAATAGTTCACCCATGGGAGAGAAAATAAAAGACATATCTCGTCGGAGACATCTTTTTTAAGAGCCTCGCCGGAGTCGTGGAGAAGATGAGGTTCCAGAAGGCCCACCACGGATGCAAACGTGCACGCACGCGGGTGAACCAGACGGTGGAAGTCACGGGATCCAGAGAAATTAGCATGATTTCCCTAAAAAATAATATGTGAGGGTGGAGGGATTCTAGTCGGACCAGTAGTTTCCACTAAACGTATAAACCATACATCCTTTACTACCGTTGGCGTATTCTAGCAAATATCACTTTTTAGACAGTCAGCACATGTAGTATTCCCTCCGATCGAAACTAATGGACTCAGATTAGTCTAGATACGGATATCCAGACATATTTTATTGCTAGATACATTCATATCTAAACGGATCCGAGTTTATTAAATTAGACCAGAGGGAGTATATAAACTGCCCTATCAATAAATACAATACAAGATTTTCTAGACAGATTTCGTGTTCCACATGGGTTATTGCAAGAAAAAAAATCTAACAATAGATAAGCTCTACTTACACAGATCAAGTAGCTAAAAAGCACCATTTTTTTCTAATTGTTTAATTCTACTGTTTAATTGTTGTCTGGTGTACAGTAACTTATAAAATAAAAATATATTTCTCCTAAAAATTAGAACATATTATAAAACTATAATATTATAAGATTTCACTGTGCTTTACATTACTTTTTACACAGATTTTGTATTCCACATGGATCAGCGTAATTTTTTTTTGAAGTGTACCCACCCTCCAATTCATTCCTGCGCCCGCCACTGTTCCACCCCCTCGAGCCCGCACGAGCGATAGCGGAGGGGGTAAGGACCTAGCAAACTTAAACATACATACTCCGTAATTAAGATGATAAATTCGGAATTGTTTTAAACTAAAAAATTTCTTCCCGGCTTAATTGAACTGAAATAATCGCTTGGGCTCGGCCCCGCCTAATGTGAAGTTCATGCGGATTTCGTTGGGTCTCGTATTGGGCTACACATTGACCTTTAAACATAGAGCAGAAAGTGTTGTTTTTATTATCGTGATGACACAAATAAACGCATATTTGCCCAACGAAAGTCCGCACATGTATATTGTTAGTCATCCAGGTGGCTTGGAACAGGTACATGGTTTATAGTATTGCTATTATTTTTAACAATTGGCTACCGGACATTGATCATAAGTTTAGAATTCAAGTTACGAGCGACATCCTTAATTTGTGTTGTGTCAATTTAGAAATGAGATGAACGCGAACCACACCCTGCCCCTCTCGCTCCCATGCGGTGCCACCGCGCCGCACCGGTGTGTCCTAACCCTTCTCTTCCAGCCCGCCCCACCGCCCCTCGCCCTTCTGTCACTGTCGGCGATGACGCCAGGGCAAAGCCTAGGCGGCAGCGGTTGCTCCCTCACGTGTCGGGTGCTTGGTGGTCGCGTCGGCTGATCTCGCACGACTCCTGGTGGTGATGGCGAGCAACGATGGCCGGAGCTAGGTGGCGGGCCTGTAGCCGCAACCGGTGGTTCGATAGGTCACGGAGGCGCCTCGATCTAGGCGCTGGCTTCGACGAGGTGGCTGCTCAACCCTCCTACAACCTCTGATCATGGTCTTTGCGGTGATGCTCCTGGTCTTTCTCCGCATCATGAGGACGCCCAGAGCGACGACCCTAGGCTTGGCATTGGTGGTCATCTCCTCAGTCGTCGAGTCTCGACTGCGAGTTGGGGATACGTAGTCACCAGTGAAAACCGGTCTAACTCCGTTCATGGTGGGCGATGTAGGTGTTTGCGTCGTCATCTTGATGAAGGCATCGTCGTGCAACTACTATCAACCCACTCGTGTTACTCTGGGGAAAACCTTAAGATATGGCCTTCAGGATCGGATAATGACACGTCGGTTCTTTGTTGGGAGCATCATTTTTGGAGCAGCGTTGGATGGCAGAGGCACAGAGGCAGGGGTGGAGCGGATTCGTCTTGCACGGAGCTTCGGTGGAGATGTCAATTCATGCTTAGATGACAGGTGCTATGCTGAGTCATGACTATTCGGCAGGTGCTACACACGACAAACCCCCTAGATACTTCAAGCTATGTCGGCTAGTAGTACTTGGTGACATGGTGTTGTGCTGTATCGGTGGTGAACACGACGTGCTTAGGACATTGCGCACAGGGAGGAGGTGCTACTTGGCACCGAGGTGGTGTCAGTGGCTGCTGTGATGAGAGTCCGCGCATCAATCTGCACTCTGTTGATGGGTCAGCGGAAGATAGAGGAGGCAGCGACATCAGGGATCTAGCTTTGGCTTGTTGATCTTTGTATGGCTTTTCCACCGTTTAATGATTTAATAATAAATAAGGATGTGTGCATCGCTCGATGCAGATATCAGAACACTGTTCCTCTTTTAAAAAAAATAGAATTTATTTTTGCTAGGAAAAGGGATGTTATTAAACGATATGTTGAATACACTCAGCGTTTATCGCCTCAGTGACTTCTGGCGGAAAACCTCGCAGCCAGACGGCTGTTCTTCCCTTCACTCTTCCTAACTGGGCAAGCCCATGGCTGATGCCATTAGCCTCCCAACTAATCTTGCTTATTTCTACCTCCCTTTCCCTTGTTAGCTCAAGGATAGAGCTCACCAGCATTGCATGGCGCGACATGTTTGTAGTGGAGCTATTTGTAAGCTTGACTGCTTCAGCATAGTCTGTTTCTACGTGGATCGGCAGCTCCGTCCAATTCATCGCAAGCGCCAATCCGTCTTCCATAGCCGCGAGCTCCGTCTTAGAAGTTAGATGGTATTAAATAGTAAAACTTATCTCCTTGCTTATGCGTTAGATCCCTTCATGGTCTCGACAGAATCATGGAGGGTTGTCTACGGCGGCGTGTACTTGTTTGGAGCAGGTGGACCGGAATGTTATGTCTAAAATGGACGGTGACGTAGTCTGCATATCGGTCATCCGCAGTTGTAGGCTTCATATTAGTTGTTTTTATAGAGCAATATTAGTTGTTGGTGCTATGTATTATTGCCTCTGTTTTTCTAGTGTGCCTGTGTTTTATGACGGTGGTGTACACCTCAGGTATGCAAAGGATGAGTATAAATCTACAGTCTCTATGAAACATCAAATTTATATTATATCTAGTAGTAGTTTGTAGTGATACATTTATTTTATTTATTTCAAAAAATAAATACGCAAAATTGGAAATTTGCACATATGGCACATAGTCTGCGTGGGCTAAACCGACTGGACTGTTAGGAATAAGCACTCTGTGTCCAGCACCGACACGGTGTCACGTATACGAGTTGTATACGTATAGGATTGCACTACACCGAGGTGTGTGTGTGTTGAGTCCAATCCGTATACTTGCATGTAACTGAGTACTACTAGGATTAGAGTTGGGCTAGTAGTCGAGCCAACATACTAGAATCCTAGTATATATATGCATGTACCCCGGGTTGGAAACACACCGTGAGTTCAAAGCAATAAAAAGAGGACGCACGATACGTGCGTGTAGCAATCATATTGTTTCCGTATGTGCGTATGTGAGTAGCTATGGCCAAGAAAGTAATCTAGTTCTAGCTTCATATACATGCGTGTGTTCACCAGAGCTTCATCATTGCAGTCGCCGGAAAGTACTCGGCGGCTGGGTCTAGGCCAACAATTGGTATCAGAGCCAAGGTCGTCGTTCGTGATCTGCTGAAAGTACTAGGAGGTTATGGCAATGGTGAAGTTTGGCGAGAGCTCGGCAGCGGCACCGGTGACGGAGACGGTGGGGGCGGCTTTGTATCTGCGCCTCGATCGCAAGGACTACGGGCTATGGGCACTTAACATGGAGGTGGCCATGGAGGCTCAGGAGGTTTGGGAGGCCGTCGATCCAGGAGGCGACGAATACGTCAAGGGAGGTGCGAAGTACCGGAAGGATCGTCAAGCGTTAATGGCGCTCTATTCCGTAGTGCCGAAGGACGTGATGCAGCATCTCGTCGGAAAGAAATCGGTGAAGGATGCATGGGAGACGATCAAGATCATGCACCAAGGTCATGCCCGCGTGAAGGAAGCGCATCTTCAAACTTTGACGAAAAGCTATGAAGATCTGAAGATGGAGGAGAGCGAGACGGTTGATCAGTTTGCCGCCCGTTTCGTTACCCTCATCAACGCAATCAGGGGATATGGCGAGAGATTGGATGAGGTCAAAAACGTCAGAAGGTTCCTGCGTGCGGCGCCGACGCACTACATGTAGATCGTCACATCGATCGAACAATGTCTCGACCTGAATACATTGACGGTTGAGGATCTCGTTGGAAGATTCAAGGCACACGACGAGAGAATCTGGATCATCTTTGGTGATCCAGAACAGGTTGAGCACCTGATGCTCACGAAGCAGCAGTGGATGACTCTTTCGAAAGAAAAGCAAGGAGGCTCCACGAGCGGCAAGGAGAAGCAACACCCATCGAAAAAGTACATCGCGGGGCAGGAGGACGAAGATGACACCCCGCCGTGGAGGAAGTTTGACATAAATAAAGTAAGGTGTCATAACTGCGGCGAGCTCGGTCACTTCAAGGCTGATTGCCAGAAACCACCAAAGGAAAATGAGAGGGCTCTCATCGCCCAGGAAGGAGATGATGGGCCGATGATGTTGATGCTCGAAGTAACTGAGCTGAAGGATGAGGAGGATCCTCCATCACCGGCTACAGAGATTGTGGCGCAAGTGGATCACGATCTACCGTGTGTGGATCACGAGGAACAGAGTGCCCCGTTACCATGTGAAGCCACGTTTGAGGCAAGTGAAGCCTCGGGACTAGTTGATGGTGATCTATGCGTTGGAATTTCACCCGCAACTCCGTCCAGCAATAAGTTCTTCATGCTTGTGGTGGATGATCATAGTAAATACATGTGGATTGTGTTGCTGAAAAGTAAGGATCAAGCTCAACAAGCATTCGAGAAGATCAAGGAAGCCGAAGAGTTCAAGGTGGAGGCGAAGATAAGAGCCCTACGCATTGATCAAGGGGGTGAGCTGCATCAAACTGTGTTAACCATGGCACGGAGCATGATGAAGAGTAAAGGCTTGCCAGAAAAATTCTGGGGTGAGGCTGTCAATACGGCTGTGTATTTGCTGAACATGGAGCCAACTGAGAGTGGCGTTGGTATAACACCGTACGAAGCATGGTACAGATGGAAACCCTCGGTTGATCATCTTCACACTTTTAGGTGCGTGGCGCATGTCAAGACGGAGTCCGACCATAAGAGTAAATTGGCGGGGTAGAGGACTCCAATGATCATGACAGGCTATGAAAGCTCAAAGGAATACCGCTTGTGCAATCCTTATACCAATAAGGTGGTTGTCAGGGGCGACGTAATCTTTGAGGAAGGCGAGTCATGGAATTGGGGCTCCAACGAACCGGGATATCCAACTTTCCACGTCACGTGGGATCTTGAGTATGAAGAAAATATGGATCAACCAAGCTTATCATTGTCAGCAAGTTCAGGCCCAGAAGGCGTTGAAGGCCTAGGAGGTGCTCCAAGTGTGGACACCAGGCCAGAAGCACTAGGGATTCTCCTAGAAGACAAAGAGTTTGAAGAAAAGGCTAGTCCGTGGCCAGAAGATATAGAACTGGAAGGGCGCGCAGATGCATGTGCAGCGATACTTGCACTTGTTTGTCCAACAATTATAAGAGGAGGGGGAGCTGAAGCGATCCTAGCAAACAGGCCAGCAAGGCTAGAAGACAATGGTCCAAGAGTGTGGACTGGTGGCCAGACAGATGGAAGAGACCAACAATAGGGGGTTGATGACCCACAAGTATAGGGGGTATATCGCAGTATTTTCGATAAGTAAGAGTGTCGAACCCAACGAGGAGCAGAAGGTGCTAGCTAGTGGTATGGATCAGGAATTCTCTGCAAATACTTAGCAAACGGAATTTTAGGGGTTTTCAATAAAGCAAGTAAACAAAGTACGAGTAAATAAAATATAGTAGGAATAAATGCAGCAAGTGGCCCAATCCTTTATGCAGCAAAGGACAAGCCGGTTGTATTACTTAAGATGACCAAACGTTCTCGAGGACACATGGGAAGACAGTCAAGTGCTTTCGCTTCATATAGTTGATTAATCTTCTTTAGCTTGCTAAGTGTTGTGTGGGTGAACCTGTGCTAATGTACCGACCTTCCTAGGACTAATACATACTTTTGATTATACCCCTTGCAAACATCCATAAGTACAAGAAAGTAATTAAGGTAGAAACATAACCACAGCTTTAAACTCTATGACCCTTACGTCCCTTGTGCAATGGTTTCCTAACGGGGGTTCAGGTTTCTGTCACTCCGGCAACCCCTACGATTAGTAGCCAAATACACAATGCATTCCCCTAGGCCCATATAGGTGAAGTGTCATGTAGTCGACGTTCACATGACACCACTAGAAGAAGTACACCACAACTTAAATATCAAACCATTGAATCTTTCTCAACACAATTCCACTACTAACAACATGACTTCTCCCATGTCCTCAAGAACAAAACGAACTACTCACAAGACATCATATGGATCATGATCAGAGATGGAATAATGATGTATAACAATCTGAACATAAACAATAATTCAATGGTTCACTCAATAGCATCAACTACAAAGAGTAATCAACACCCGGAAAGTTTCCCCTATGAACTAAGGCAAGATTCAACCAATTGTTACATCAATATGGAGATGGTGATGAGGGTGCTGCTGATGATGATGGTGGTGGTGGTGATGATGATGATCCTGATGAAGTCCAGCTTGATGGTGGTGTTGATGGCGACGATCTCCCCTCTCCGGTAAGGAATTCCCCCTACAGAAATCTGTCTGCCGAAGAGATCTTTCTCTCTCGGTGTTTTCTGCCCCGCAGAGGCGGCGGAATCTTTCTGTGGTCGCTCCCTGAGTCGTAGGGTTTCGGGAGGATAATATACGCTAGAGGGGAGTGCCAGGGGTGGACCAGGGTGGCCACACCACCTGGTGGCGCGACCTAGGCTGGCCCGTGCCAGGGGGTGGTGTGGGCCCCATGTGGCCCATCTCTAGCCCCCCTTCTGGCTTCCTTCGTCTTTTGGAAAAATAGGATTTTTCTGTATATTTTCTCGGATTTTCTGATCTTCGCGAATTTTGCCTCCAAACAACACCTTTTCCATCAGAATCCTGACTACATCGGTCCATGCTCCAAAAGTCATCAACCATGCAAAAACAGATGAAATAATATAAGTATCACCTCTCAATACAAAATACACCAATGAATAACAGTGAATTATGACATAGAATAGTGATGCAAAATGGACGTATCAACTCCCCCCAAGCTTAGACTTCGCTTGTCCCCAAGCGAAACTGAGCTCAATAAACATGGCCTCAGGTTTATGGAGTGAAGAGTCGATAAAAGAATATGGACAAGAAGCATCACATTCATCAAATACATAGATCATATTAGAAGATAACTCACTATTATATAACTCAACTTGTAATAGGTAAAGGAAACACAATAAAGATACATGAAGTAAATCATAATTAGTAATGGCAAACTTAGATCTTGGTCGAAGAATAGTTGATAATTTGCTGGAGTTCACCAATAACTGGTTTTCAATGATAGCTTTCAAAGTAGTAAACATCAAGATAAGAGCAATGTGCAAAACAAGGAACATAAGAAACATGATTGAATAAATCATCATATGAATGAATGAAACACAACAACTCAAAATACTTGCTGAGATAGAAGGAAGTAGGTTTACTAACTCAACTACAAAGTAAATGATAGGCCCTTCGCATAGGGAAGCAGGGATTGCAAGTCTCATATACTTACTAGCTTTCAGCTCTCATTGCCCCTATCATAGGCATCTTTAGGTGATTAAGGTTAAAGTGTCGCAACTGGTTAAAGTGACACAACTAAGAGGATATGCTTGACAAGTTATAAATTGAAGTCCCATGACCCTTAATTATGAGTACCGAACCTCATGCTACTCAACTTCAGTCACAAGCAAGCTCTTGTCATTGTAAATACATGTGTATCATTGAGAACCGCCAATGGGGTACCCATTGCACATGACACATGAGTTATCCCATAATCAAAATGACAAGGCAAGCAGACAGTGAGCATCTCAGTGATCTTTTTATTTGCTATTTGCATAGGTTTTTATTGAGGATGCTTCATAGAATGCTCACTATAGTTATGCTGCAAGTTTCCACCATGATTAGGCATGGCTTAGGCTAGCGGCCTAGGCATTTCTCTAACACACATATAAACTCCATGATCTTACAAGTTCCACTTTTATTTCACACCACCAGGATCCATAAGCAAAAGAACATGATATCAACTAGGTACAAAGTACCAATGCAATGTTGAAAGCGTTCCCCATGATACACGGTTCTGCTAACTTCAACTCATAAAGCGCAAGCATATACGCAACAAAGAAGGACCCAATGGTTCAGGTTATTAAATGCAAGAAAAGTAAAGTGTGCCATCAAGTTCGTGAGAGCTTTAGTCACTAATTTTCACATAACAAGTTTAATTTGGAAGGTAGATAAAACAAGAATTTACTTGGAATAGCAATAATGCTAACAGGCAGGTATGGTGGACACAAATGGCATAGATTTTGGTTTAAAGGAGGTGGATGCACGAGAAGAATTCCCTCTCAGTACAGGTTTTTGGCTAGCAAGGCTGGGTAGCAAGTATAAGAGTTGAAGGAAACAACCAAACATACAAGTGATAAAAACAAACATGCAATCTTCCTTGGAAGCACAAAAGTTCTTAACTAGAGAATACTAGACTTATGAGCAAATCAAGAAAGAAAGATGATGAAATTATTTTTCTTTAGAGTACTTCTATATTTTTATTCAACTCTCAAAAATAGTGTGCTACTGACCGAGCCAGGTTTGCCAAAACCAACTAATATTAACTCAATGATCCCGAAGTGATACCGATACTAACAACAAGATCAATCATATAACCACGAATTGAAAACTAATATAATCTATGCAAAAGAGTGAATGATAGAACTTCTCATTAATATTCCATAATGGCAACTCACACCAAGGGATACATATCTAACGATAGAGGGGACACTTCCATAATGCAAACCATACTACATAATAACTTCTCTATTCAAGATATGACTCTACTAATAAGGTAAAAAGATAGAAGATAGTGATATGATACCGCGGCACTCCCCCAAGCTTGGAACAAACCAAGGGGATGCCAAACCTGATGACGAATTACTCCTTCGGTGGTGGTGGTAATATTTTCTTAGTTGACGTGAGGAAATCTTCCAGCATCTTGCGAAGCCTATTATTCTCCCATTGAAGCATGTCCACCTTCCTCTGCAAGTCTCGGTACTTATCGCAGAACTCCTTAGTGACTCGTAGGGCTTCCGTTGATGCAGGGCAAGAGACTAAAGGTACCAACCCCTGCTTGGGGTCTTGGAAATCCTCCTCCATGGGCTTCTTCCCTTTATCCTTGGCGGACACCATTGTGCTTCTAGGCTTTCAAGAATAGTTCCTGGCACAAACAGATCAAAACAAAAACATGACGAGCACACAATATACGACCCTCGGGGGATCCGGGGGATTATATATTACGAAGTTTCATAATAAAAGGAAGGTACTGGGCAAAAACGAGTCAGAGGCGGAGTCCGGGGTGGACTCACCACCTGGTGGCGTGGCCAGGGGAGGGCCCGCGCCACAGGGTGGTGTGAGCCACCCTGGCTCCGTTTCCGTCCCTCTTTCGCTTCATAGCTTTCCTTATTGACTGAAAACTGCAAAAATATAGTTGGATAGTATTTTTGTGGAACTTTTCTTACCAGAACCGTTACCTATTTGAAAACAGACTCTGCAGGTCTCTGAATTGGGTATCTAGTAGATTCTTCTGGAGTCATCACTTGAATAACACCAATATCTTCATCTTCATACACTTATTACTTGAGTCATAAAACCCTTCTCTTCCTTATTACACTATTATCTCCACTTCCTGAAAATTTCTTTCACACAAAACTTCACACAGTTCTCATTAGCAACATTAGTATAAGTGAAGTGATAAAACCTTTTGAGTCCACTTTCAACTGAAAACCATAAAAACATAAGCTACTGTAGCAACTCCTTCTGAAGACCCAAAAAGAATTCAAAAAGAAAATCGATTAAAGAAGCAAATGCAAGAGTGGCTAAATCTGTCAAAACAGACCAGCAGGTAAAGATCATTTTTTTCGAAAATCTTCTGTTGCTCAAATCAAAAAGTGCAAAACTAACGAAAGTTAAATAACAACCTAGGGCAGAAGCACAAAAAATTACAGCTCAAACCGAAATACAGAGATCTCTCACGATTCTTTTACGGTGCAGCACAAAAATCTGTTTCGGGACAACAACTTCCCCAAATATTACTTCTCTCTGATTAGAGGTTGATCTTGACACAAAAATAAAACAAAACGGATAAGGAGCGGTTATTACAGAAGTAATAACTTCCAAGACTCAAAGAGACAAAAACAAACTGAAAGCAAAAACAAATTGGGTGTCTCCCAGAAAGCTCTTTCTTTATAGCCATTAAGATGGGCATGATAATTTTGAAGACACTCTCATAGGAATATGAATTGAAGCGAAAGAGAGCATTAAGAAGCAAAAATACACAAGTTTAAGTCTAACCCACTTCCTATGCAAGGGAATTTTGTAAACAAACAAGTTGTTGAAACCAGAGGCTACAAGCATAGGAAGGCAAAAGAAGTGAACATAAAAACTCAGCATAAAACGAGGAAACTTGATATTATTGAGATACATAAGAACACTTTTCCCTCTCTCATAATAACTTTCAGTATCATGCATAAACTTAACAATATAACTATCACAAGGACCATCGTCAATGATCACTTATTATAACAGAAAACACAGGAATATTAGCTCTCATAATACTACTTTGTAAAACAATATTATAGGTATCCTTACAAAGCATAGTGTGTCCCTCTTCTTCATATTTAGTGACAAAGTCTTTTACATTTGCTATAATGGGTTCATCAACCTTTTGTTTATCAGGTTCAACATCTTTGATTATACTTTCATTAACCATACTAGCTATCATAGAGTGTTTCTTTATCTTAACTGGGAAAGGCATTTTCTCAATATAAGGTTCAGGTAAGATGGGATCAATAGTGCAATACTCAGCACTCCCAACAGGAACACAGTCAACAATATCTTTATAAGGTTCATGGTACTTATTCCATCCCCTTTTTGGAATTTCAATATAAGAAGCAAAATCCCTAAAGCAATTCGTAATAACTTGTAAATCAAGACCATAAGAATTTTTAATATTTTGGAAGTCATAAGTTCCCATAAAAGATTCAATGCATTCATAATCATAATTTATACCTGACTTTCTACCTTTGTCATTCTCCCAAGCTTTAGCATTATCTTGAATACGGTCCAGAAGATCCCATTTAGCTTCTTCCATGCGAGTGAATGATCCAGCGCAAGAAGCATCCAATAAATCCTTATCATGAAGAGAAAGCCTTGCATAAAAGTTATTGATAATAATATTGTTGGGGAGCTCATGAATGGGACATTTGAGCATTACTAACTTCAATCTCCCCCAAGCTTGAGCTGTACTCTCTCCATCAAGAGGCCAAAAGTTGTATATTTGATTCCGATCTTTATGGATCTCACTAGGAGGATAAAACTTTGAATAAAAGAGAGGCACTATTTCCTCCCATTCAAGAGCTTGACCATTCTTCAGCAGCTTATACCATTCCTCAGCTCTTCGTTTCAGCGATAATGAGAATAACTTCTTCTTAACTTGATCTGTAGTAATACCTGCACACTTGAACAACCTGCATAATTCGTGTATAAAGAGCAAATGATCACCAGGATGGACAGTTCCATCCCCAACATAGTAGTTATCCATAACACGATCAATAATTCTTGTAGGTATTTTAAAAGCATCATTCTCAGCAGGTGATGGCTTATCTAGTACCTTAGTAGTGGTAGTAGCATTACCAAATAAGAAACTCAGTGAATTATCCATAACAAAAATAAAGCAACTAACAGTAGTAAACAATACTCACAGTAGAAGTTTCCTTTACCAATTCCACTTTCCAATAGCGCTTCACTCCCCGGCAACAGCGCCAGAAAATAGTCTTGATGACCCACAAGTATAGGGGATGTATCGCAGTATTTTTGATAAGTAAGAGTGTCGAACCCAACGAGGATCAGAAGGTGCTGGCTAGTGGTATGGATCAGGAATTCTTTGCAAATACTTAGCAAACGGATTTTTAGGGGTTTTCGATAAATCAAGTAATCAAAGTACGAGTAAATAAAATACAGTAGGAATAAATGCAGCAAGTGGCCCAATCCTTTATGCAGCAAAGGACAAGCCGGTTGTATTACTTAAGATGACCAAACGTTCTCGAGGACACATGGGAAGACAGTCAAGTGCTTTCGCTTCCTATAGTTGATTAATCTTCTTTAGCTTGCTAAGTTTTGTGTGGGTGAACCTGTGCTAATGTACCGACCTTCCTAGGACTAATACATACTTTTGATTATACCCCTTGCAAACATCCATAAGTACAAGAAAGTAATTAAGGTAGAAACATAACCACAGCTTTAAACTCTATGACCCTTACGTCCCTTGTGCAATGGTTTCCTAACGGGGGTTCAGGTTTCTGTCACTCCGGCAACCCCTACGATTAGTAGCCAAATACACAATGCATTCCCCTAGGCCCATATAGGTGAAGTGTCATGTAGTCGACGTTCACATGACACCACTAGAAGAAGTACACCAGAACTTAAATATCAAACCATTGAATCTTTCTCAACACAATTCCACTACTAACAACATGACTTCTCCCATGTCCTCAAGAACAAAATGAACTACTCACAAGACATCATATGGATCATGATCAGAGATGGAATAATGATGTATAACAATATGAACATAAACAATAATTTAATGGTTCACTCAATAGCATCAACTACAAAGAGTAATCAACACCGGGAAAGTTTCCCCTATGAACTAAGGCAAGATTCAACCAATTGTTACAGCAATATGGAGATGGTGATGAGGGTGCTGATGATGATGATGGTGGTGGTGGTGATGATGATGATCCCGATGAAGTCCAGCTTGATGGTGGTGTTGATGGCGACGATCTCCCCTCTCCGGTAAGGAATTCCCTCGACATAAATCTGTCTGCCAGAGAGATCTTTCTCTCTCGGTGTTTTCCGCCCCGCAGAGGCGGCGGAATCTTTCTGCGGTCGCTCCCCGAGTCTTAGGGTTTCGGGAGGATAATATACGCTAGAGGGGAGTGCCAGGGGTGGACCAGGGCGGCCACACCACCTGGTGGCGTGGCCTAGGCTGGCCCGCGCCAGGGGGTGGTGTGGGCCCCCTGTGGCCCATCTCCAGCCCTCCTTCTGGCTTCCTTCGTCTTCTAGAAAAATAGGATTTTCCGTATATTTTCCCGGATTTTCTGATCTTCGCGAATTTTGCCTCCAAACAACACCTTTTCCTGACTGCAACGGTCTATGCTTCAAAAGTCATCAACCATGCAAAAATAGATGAAATAACATAAGTATCACCTCTTAATACGAAATATATCAATGAATAACAGTGGATGATGACATAGAATAGTGATGCAAAATGGACGTATCAGGGGTGCAGATCCATCAAGAAGCTTTTCACATGGTATAGAGAAGCTAGAAGGAAACATGCCAGAAAGGAATTCAAATAGAAAAGACGAATCGCTACAGGTAGGAAACCTGTGTCTTGCTACTCCGGACGAGCCAGAAGACGACGTTGGTCAGGAGCAGGCAGACGTCAGAATTGCTAGTCACGGTAGAAAGCTAGCTTTGCTAGTCAACCAACGTGAGCTAACTCCTACGTATTTGTTCTATTGCATTCAAGAGTACCGGTAAGCAGAAGATCGAATATGTGAAGCATCGATGAGAAAGTACTTCATCGAACCAAGTATAATGTCTCAAGGCGCGGACAAAAAGGACAGTCGGTGTGAAGGCGTGGAGAAGGGTGTGGACAAAAAGGGTTGTCGGCGTGAAGCCATGGAGAAGCCGACGAAAGCAAAGTCGGTGACATGGGTGCTGAGAAAGGAAGCAGCGAAAGCAATGCCGTGGATGACGCCCGCGAGAAGCAGCGTGTATATTTGGGATCCAGGTGGATGTTGAAGAGAACGTTGTGCTTAGGGGGTGATTGTTAAGAATAAGCACTCCATGTCCAGCACCGACACGGTGTCACGTATACGAGTTGTATACGTATAGGATTGCACTACACCGAGGTGTGTGTGTGTGTGTTGAGTCCAATCCGTATACTTGCATGTAACTGAGTACTACTAGAATTAGAGTTGGGCTAGTAGTCGAGTCGGCATACTAGAATCCTAGTATATATATGCATGTACCCCGGTTGTAAACACACCGTGAGTTCAAAGCAATAAAAAGAGGACGCACGATACGTGCGTGTGTGAGTTGCTATGGCCAGGAAAGTAATCTAGCTCTAGCTTCATATACGTGCGTGTGTTCACCGGAGCTTCGTCGTCGTCGCTAGAAAGTACTCGGCGGCTGGGTCTGGGCCAACATGGACCATGCCGAGTGACCATTGGTGGCAGGCCCCACTAGCCGATAGCTGCAACAGCCAGCGTGGACAGGCCTAGTCTGCGTTGGTCACACAGAGTGGTCCACTCGGCAACGCGGCGTATGACATGGCTAGTCTGTGACGCCCACGCCGACTGAGGGCAGGGAAATATCAGGCCAGGGACGCAGCCACTGCCCTCTTATTCTTCCTCTACGCGTTGCTCTCTCTTGTTTCTTCTTCTCACCCCATGGCCAGCCTCTGTTTTTGCTCCATTTAGTCTAGTTTTCCTCCATATCTTCAGACAATAGTTAGTATTGCTATAGTGGAACCTCTGCTCTACTGATTGGTTAACTTGAAAGACGATTTGGTAGTGTTTTTTTCAAGGAATTGCGTGGTGGTCGTGGTCGTGTGGAGTACTGGCAATAGTGGAGGCTGGTGTTGGAGTAGTATGAGCTGCGTGGTGGTGCTAACCTTGTGACTGAAGACCGAGAGCTTTGCACGCTTCAAGGGTAAACCTAATCTCTTGCTAATTATAGTTTATTATTGGTTAGCTAGTGGATATCGTTAGTTAGCTGTGTGAATATTGGTCTGAACAGATTAGCAATGGTCTTATAGTATTATTTAGCTACTCGTGGAGTATTGTTTGACTGTATTATGTGTTGTTGTTTAGTTTATGACATGTATCAGTATTTTTAGGTCAACAAATATGTTAGATACATTGAAATTTGTTGTTTACTATGGTCATGGTACCGTCAGAAAATATCACCAGGGAGTTTATCTGAGTGAGTTTCATGATATAGAGTTAGAACTCATGATCCCGCTAATATGGACAGTTAGTCACTTGAACGATTGACTGGTAACGTGTTTAGGACTTCTTGATACATACACCGTTGGCGTGCATGCATTATGGCTAAATTTATGGTCAAACATTTCATTTTATTTGAGGCTGGTAGAACTCTAAGTGGGTGGCCTGGTTAAAAGGTTACCGGACTAGGGGAGTTCACCCTGTCGCCTTAGTGTTTCCCGTGGTGAAGCAGGTCATTTTTCATGTAGCCGAAGGTGGATATGATCATGGCCAGAGTAGCCAGGCATAATATGGAGGTACTGGTTATGAATCAGGTTAGAGTATCCATGCACACGATAGAGGTGGTGGTTATGAATCAAAACAGAGCAGTCAGACAATAGGAGGAAATATTTTTATGGAGAGGCAGATTCGGACAAGAGAGATGGTATCCTACAAGAGAAGACAGAAGAGAAAGATACAAACAATGATATTAACATTGCAGATTATTCTGATGAGTTAGATGAATAAGAGGAGGTACTGATTCCTGCATCATGGAATCATGACTTCTCAACAGTAATGAGTGTGAAAGATGGACATGATTCTACCTTGCAGTACCACAAGAACACCATCGCCCGGGTGCCTTGGATATAAGTAAGAAACATCTGCATGAAGCAATCATATCATGGGCAATCTCCATGCAAAGGGTTTTTAGAACCAAGGTATCATCTCAAAAATATTTGACAATGGAATGCGGGAATGTCGGTTATCCTGCAAGGATGCATGTATATTGCCCTAAAGATGACACAAATTTAAAGGTGGGTGACTTTGTGCTGCACACATGTCTGCTTCCCAATATCCTTCAAGATCATCGAAACCTAACATCTGTGCTTCTGGGTCGATTGTTATACACGGAGATTGTGGAGAGCAAATCAATGGTAGCTAAAGCTATTAGGAATAATGTCAAGGTCAGATTTAACTACAACATCTCTTCTGACAAGGCTTGGAGGGATAACCAGAAGGCACTAGAGAAAAGAATTGGTTCGTTTCTAGATGGATACGATTGTGTTGTTCGTCCCCTCCACATATTACATGAGAGGAATCCAGGAACCTATGTCGACATCAGCACATCATGTTGCAGGAGTACCCAACTATGAGGGTGTTGCATCGAGTGTTCTTCTCTTTTGGTATATGCATCCAAGCCTTCAGTCATTGTCAACCAGTTATATATGTAGATGGGACATTTCTCCCTGGCAAGTACAGGGGTAAGATCCTGACCGCCATTGGTCAAGACGGCAACAATAAAATATGCCTCTTGCATTTGCTTTCTTGGAGAGCAAGAACACCGAGAGTTGGACATGGTTCTTCAAGCAGCTAAAAATAGAAGTTGTTCAGGATAAGCCGAACATGTGTATCCTTGATAAAAGGCATGCAGGTATACTCAATGCGATTAAGGCACTGACACGGCCTGGGCCTGATGAACCTACCCATTGATGCACTTGTAGAGACGGTGGTGCGTGCACCATCTTGGGACCAACTTTTACTCCCAGTTCGGGAATAAGCACCTCATGAATACATTAAAAAAGTCTACAAGCAGAACCAGTAGTTGGAGTATAACAAGTCACATGAATATCTTGACAGGTTCACTAGAAAACAAGTGTGAGAGAGGAAAGCGGTGCGAGACGCAGCCGTGGTAGCTCATGTACTATCAATTTCTACACAAATAGCTACATGAGCATCACTAGATGAGGAAGAACCTATTGCTCTTTGTGACTTGCCAGGATTTGATCGATCGAGTACTAGGAGAAAGCCTA
The DNA here is from genome assembly GCA_910589775.1 of Avena eriantha. Taxonomy (NCBI): domain Eukaryota; kingdom Viridiplantae; phylum Streptophyta; class Magnoliopsida; order Poales; family Poaceae; genus Avena; species Avena eriantha. The sequence goes on from OU342740.1 coordinate 39,695,254, forward strand.
GGAGATAGATTTTTTTGAACAATGGACATAGCAGGAGCCTATAGATAGACGTTCTTTGATACACGACACACATGGATCTAGGTTCGGTGTCATGATTATAAACTGATGGGTCCAAAATTTATGCATATTTAAGTATAAAAATTATTCATATTTTCACTCATCACATGCTACATCTTTCTACAACAATGCCTATTATGTATTGATTCGTAGTTCTCATTCATTTTCACATGGACTTTGCACATTAGTAGTTTTATTAGGATTTTATTACCTTTTTCTTGTCTTTGATTTGTGTGTAGGTGCTATGGAGAATCATGGATAAAAAAGCGAAGAGGATTCAATATGAAGGAGTTGGAGGCACCTGACTTAGCCATTTGAGGGGAGAAAAATTAGATTTTTCTATCAACTACAAATAAATATCCAAGGTCATGGTGTTGTATCCCTCGTCTATACGAATCTAATGAGCCAAAGAACACCTAAATCGGAGTCTGTATAAAGAAATGGCGACCAAAACACTCTAGAGTTTAGAAGGCTTAACGACCACTGGTACGGGCCGAGCCAGCCCCATACCGTACGACCGTACCGCCCTCTGACGGCTTTGTTTCATCAAATGGAACAACATTTCTGAAGGCCCAAACGGAACAACATTTGTGAAGGCCCAATGGGCATATTCGGCCCCTAGCTCCGTCGATTCGCAAACCGACCTCCAGATGCCTATTTAAAGAGGGGAAAACCCTGGAACAAGGAGGAGAGTACACACACGCCTTATGGGTGGAGCACTGCCGCTCTGCCGCCTCCATAGCCACCGCCCCACAAGATTTACACCACTGAAAGGATCGTATGGGCACCTAGAGGGGGGGGGGTGAATAGGTGCTACTCCAAATTTTACTCTTTTTAATTTAGGGTTTGACACAAAAGGTAAATTATCTAGATTATGCAACTAAGGAGAATTTACCTATATGTCAACCTAGCACAAGTACTAAGCAAGAACTAGATAAGTAAAGTGCGATAAAGGATATAAGTAACCAAAGTGGAGCACTCGGAGACACAAGGATTTATTTCCCGTAGTTCCTTCCTTTTGAGGGGAAGTACGTCTACGTTTGGAGAGTGGGTGGTTTCAAACCACCAACGCCACGAGAGCCTCCCTTGTTCTCCGATGAACCTCACCCCAAAGGGTTCGATTCACATCTTCCACTATACATCAACCTTCGAGGTGGAAGCCGACACCTTTTCAACGAGTTCAGGGCATACATCCACAACTTAATTGGAGGCTCCCAAATACAAGCAAGCTGTCAAACAATCAAAGACATGCTTGTAAGAACCAAATCAAAAGCTAGGGTTTCCAAAAAAAACACTAGATCATGGGGGCCCTCAAGTGAATGAGGGGGAAATGAGGATCTCTCTTGGTGAAGCTGTAGATCAAGGCCTCCTCCTTCGATGCTCCAAAGATCAATGACTTTGGATGGTTGGATGAAGAGATCTTGTTGATTTGGTCGCTCAAATGGGCATGGTGTTCTTGAGGTGGACGAGAAACTGGAGGAAGGGGATAAGGTCATCTATTTATAGCCCTTCACTCCACTGAACCGTTTCTGACTGTTGGAGAAAAGTCAGACCGAAGACTCCGGTCTGCACACCGGAGACTCCAGTCTACACCGAAGAATCCGGTCAATCTCCGGACCAGCCTCTGGACTGTCGAACAGAATGACCCAACCCTTCTGTGAGCCAAGTGGACTGGAGACTTCGGTCCCTCTACACAGGAGACTCTGGTCTGAGGCAAGGACCGGAGACTCCGGACCTTCCTCCAGACCAAGCTTCGGACCACCTCCCTAGCTGACCTAGGCAGGAAATAGGAACCCCCTCCAGAGACTCCTGGGGAAACTCCAGACCACACCAGAGACTCCGGTCTAGGCAGACCGGACACTCCGGTCTGGAATTTCCAGGAGACAAGTAAGTATGCAGGGAATGTTCCGCATGCCAAGGGTCCTTTTCACTTTGTAATATATCAACCTGTAGACAATAGCAAACTGTAAAAAGGCTCTACTTGTTGTTAACAAACACCAAAAGTGATTATGACAGTAAATGTCCTTTCAATCTCCCCCTTTTTGGTGTTCGATGACAACAAGTGATTTTGCATGAAAAATAATTTGCAATGACTTATGACAGAGTATGAACATGCTTCCCCTGACTATGTGCAAAAGATAAACATGTAAAGCAAGCATGGTAGGTAGTACATGGATAAAACACATAGTTCTCATACGAGTTACAATACTATAGGAGCACCCACAGAGTCACACACAAATAGCAAATAGTGTCTCGCAATAACATAAGGCAAATAGGTACGAAGGTCGAGATATCAAATAAGAATCAAATAGCCCAAGCCCATGCAAATCCCGATGACAATGTCTTCTCCCCCTTTGTCATCGAAGCACCGAAAAGGGAAAAGACCTAAGCTAGCGCCCCAACGGATCAGTAGTCCTCGTCATCATCCTCCTCGTCCTCCTCATCCATATCCCGATCCTCATCATCATCATCATCATAGTCCTCATCACCATCTAGAGCTGCATGTCCTTTGCCGTGAGGGCGATAAGAGGAGGTACCTTGGTACCCATATCCAGAAGTGACACCAGAAAAGGTCTTCCAGTCCACCAAGCTGTCATGTTGGGTATTCCATGCCCCAAACGAAAGACTGTAATCTGACTAAGTGGATGATTGAGCGCCATGCTCATCAGTGTACTCATCCTCACCTTCCTCATCATTCACTTCACGCTGAGCCTTGATCTCCTTGAGTAGTTTCTCTATGTGACGGTTGCTCTTGTAGGAGGCATGCTGTTGCTTACGGATGTCCACATTCATGCAACACATGGCCTCTCCCAGAATGAGGCCTTCTTGACCTTCTCATGTACATAGTCACGTGTCATGGGAGGAAGAGGTGCATTGGAAGCATTCTTCCTCCGAGCCCTAGTAGGAGAGGGGGCCCTCTCGGTCTCTGAGATCTCCTCCTCCACATGGGCATGGGAGCGTCTAGGAGGAGCCCTCATGTCCCCCTTCTGCTGCAGATATACAAGAGTGTGCTTGGTAAGGTTGGGAGGCAAGGCAAGTGGAGAACCATGTTCCTGGGTGTTGATGAGTCTCATGACAAGTGGTGCATATGGTGGAGCCTTCTTGTATAAAATGGCATGGTACATCTCCTCAAATATGTAATCCGTAACATCAATAGGATCTGCATTTGCCACAGGGCCAGCCATGTAAATCCTGTGGGTATGATACAGCAAGTTGACCAAACCACATCTGATGGCATCATCATTCCCAACACTAGGGGAAATGGTCTGGCGGAAGATCCTCAACATCAGATTGTAGAGAGGCTTGGGACCCTCGGATCCGCCAACAACACCCTCGCTGCCATACAAATGGGCAAGCTTGTTCTTGTTCACCCTAAGAGATGCTAAGTGCATGCGCACCCCAACATGAGTGGACACGCCCTGGAAGGTCTCAAAGATCGCCTCAACAAAGTCATCGAAAGTTGCAGAACAGCGGTGGTTTCCAGTCATCCAAGTCATAGTCCTGGCTTGGTCAGTCCCAAACACAACTGTGGTGTAAAACTGCTGCACAAGGGTGATGTTGTAGTCTTCACGGAGCTCCATCAAGTTGAACAGCCCTAACTTCTCACTAATCCATAGTGCATCAGAGAAGTAGGGGCTCTTCCTCATTTGCTCAACACTCAGGTACTTCTGGGGGCACACATGTGATGTCTTGAGCATGCTGTAAATGTCTTTCATGAAGACAGCTTGCTCCTTCCTCCAATATCATGGGTCCTCGCTGTTGTGAGGTAATGCATAGAAAGCAGTCTTGCGCAGCTCACGGTACTCTTGCTTTGACATGCGGGCCAAAGACTGAAGGTTGTCGTATTTTTCCCTCTTGGCACGATTCTCTTCCTCAGCCCTTTCCTGCTCCCTCCTCATATAGGCTGCATCACAGGCCCGCTGTCTTCGGTTAGATGGGGGCACAATGTACTGACCCTCGGACTCATCATAGCGAGGATCCGCTCTCTTTAACTTGGCCTTAGTGCGAGGAGGACGACGAGAGCCAGAACCTGTGAACAAAAGTGAGGGAGATAGCATGGAGGTAAGTATATATGTCCCTAGGAGGCAGCACAGGACACTCGAGGCATTGCAAGATCTGTTTGATCCATTCCACACCAGAGTCTCTGGCTCAGACGGAGTCTCAGGTCCTGGGGACCGAAGTCTTCGGTATGGACCGGAGTCTCTGGCTCAGACGGAGTCTCAGGTCCTGGGGACCGAAGTCTTCGGTATGGACCGGAGTCTCCAGCCCTGAGGCAGGAGTCTCCGGTCGGGGGACTCGGGGGAAGAACAGGGATGCTCCAATAGGGATGAATCCAACAGATCGGGCAAGGCAACCAAGGTAGAGTACTCGTGTACATGCAAACAAGAGATTCCCGTGGGCAAAAAATAGTACCAATCCTCAAAAACAAGGCAAGGGATGAACCCTAAGAGAGAAAGGAGGAGGAGAGGTACCAGATCTGTCCATGGGATGGATTCCACCGTTGGGGATCACCCAATGGTGGAGGGGAGAAGATTGGCCGGTGGCACGGCGGATCCCGGGGGCTTCTTGACCTCTGGGGAGGAGATTTAGGGGAGGAGGCGACGGGGTAGTGAGGGGAGGACGGGGGTGGATGAATGAAACTATCTGTTTCAGTTCACCCCGTCCTCCCTCTATGTGGCCAGAAACTGTCCGGACTGGAGACTTCGGTGTGAGCACACCGGAGACTCCGGTCCTCCTCGACCAAAAACTCCAAGATTTGTGTATGTTGACATATATGAGATAGAGAGAGTTTACAGGACTAGGAAGAGGCTTGGGTTAAGATGACCTGCTGTGAAGAAACAAAGAAACCATAGAAATACATTCAAATGTTCATTAACGCGCCAAATAAACCCGAACTAAGAACCAACTCTTCAATGAGAAGAGGGTGGTGGCCGATGCCACCATGTAAGAGTTTGTGGCATGACCCCGCGAAGAATTATCCTTGGGTTCATAGCCACTACTCATCAATGAAGCTCACATATCACTAAATGATATTAAGAGGATTGAATTTCTTAATGTTGGCATTATGGGGGAGGGATAGTCCAATGTATTAGGACCGCACTCCCCCTATCTCCATGCCTGCACCTAAACCAAAAAAGAGTCAAGATATAGGTGTGTATGCAAGGTGATCAAGTCAAGCTCCTAGAATCTACGATATTTAGTTCATTCCTCAAATAACAAAACCTTGCTTCATCAAGTGGCTTCGTGAAAATGTCGGCAAGTTGGTCTTTGGTTGACACATAGGAAAGCTCAATATCACCTCGAGCAACATGATCTTTAATGAAGTGATGACGAATCTCAATATGCTTTGTCCTTGTATGATACACTGTGTTATAGGCAATCTTGATAGCACTTTCATTGTCACATAGAAGAGGCACTTTGTCACAATGGACACCGCATTCCTTTAAAGTTTGCCTCATCCATAGAAATTGTGTACAAGCACTAGCACCTGCCACATACTCGGCTTCGGCGGTGGAGAGAGATATACAATTTTGCTTCTTAGAAGACCAACACACCAAGGACCTCCCAAGGAACTGGCAAGCCTCGGAGGTTGATTTTCTATCATCCTTGTCACCAGCCCAATCTAAATCCGTGTATCCACAAAGAGAGAAAGTTGAGCCCCTAGGATACCAAACACCATAGTTTGGTGTATGAACCAAATATCGAAAGATTCTCTTGACCGCCATCAAATGGCTTTCTTTAGGAGCCGCTTGATATCTTGCACACACTCCTACACTCAACACAATATCGGGTCTAGATGCACAAAGGTAAAGCAAAGAGCCTTTTGATCCACATATTTACCATTTGGGTTTAGTTCAATATGAGTATTTGTTGCCATGGGAGTGGGAGCTCCATTTAGTTCTTTCATGTTGAATCTTTTGAGCATATCTTGAGTATACTTGGCTTGGTTGAAGAATGTTCCACCTCTCACTTGCTTGATCTCAAACCCAAGAAATACTCTCAATTCTCCCATCATAGACCTCCTGAACCTGTCAGTCATAAGCTTTGAGAATTCATCATTAAAAGCTTTGTTAGATGAGCCAAAGATAATATCTTCTACATAAATTTGGCATATAAAAAGTTCCCCATTGACCTTCTTAGTAAAAAGAGTGGGATCGATTTTCCCAACCTCAAACCCACGATCTAACAACAACTCTCTAAGGTGCTCATACCACGTGCGTGGGGCTTGTTTGAGCCCATAGAGTGCCTTATCAAGTTTGTAGACGTGGTTTGGAGAGTTGGGATCCTCAAACCCCAGGGGTTGCTTCACATATACCAAATCATGCAATGGACCATTAATGCAACACCCTCAAATCGGCTCTATGCAAGTTTTAGCGATTCCCGCCAAACCCGCATAGAAACGATTCAAAGATGCCCACCAGGCACTTGCGTGCGGGTGGAAAACGACGTAATACCATTACACATTAGTCCACGATGGAACCCACAGAACATTTATATACAACAACAACTCCATGAGTCAAGAATACAGATATATAGTACAAAGATCCAAATCACCATAAAACGATACAACATCCGAGTACGGATAAGATCCAAATGGGGCTAAGAGCCCTGAAGAATAACCAATGGCGTCCATAACCCTGCCCAGGCCAAGACGGAAGGGTAACCCTGCTAATGATGTCGAACTTATACCTGCTAAAACAAAGGGGTGCCGACAAAGGGAAAAGGAAAAAGAGAGTAGTCAGTAATGAGGCCAGTACACGTCGAGGCTAGAATTCGGCGGCTCTCGCCTACATAGGTATGGTGGACTGAAGCGGCAGCGCAACATGAACTAAACAACCTATAAAGACTCAATACATCTGTCGGCTATTAGAGAGGGATAAGAGAGACCTATTCGGGACCAACCTGATACTAACACCAAACATACCCATCCTGGCATCTCCCCCTCGAGACCAAACGAGGAAGTCAAACCGAGGAACTCACACAGTTGGTAGTTTTATTCATTCCATTATAGTTGAAGCACTTACTAGTCAGATATAAATAACATGAGTCATCCTGATAGCATAAGTAGTGGGCAGTTTTAGTTCACCATTCAGTTGTAGTTGCAGTACTTACTAGTCAGATACAATTAGCATGTGACATCCCAAACCCAGCAGTTGTTGGCACTTTTATTTCATTCCATTGGAGTTGCGATACTTACTAGGCAGATATAACATGACACGATACACCCCAGTTCCACCAGTTGTTGGCACTTTTATTCCATTACATTGTAGTGAAGCTGATTACTAGTCACATATTAAGTCAAATTTATAGCACTACTTTAGTTATGCTTGTCTATGATCGAGATACTATGCTCCAAGTCGTTCATAACCGCGGACACGGCTTTCAGAAAGATTTACCCTGCAAGGGTGCACAAATAGCAACACACGCACGATCAACCTCGGAAAAACCAAATAAAAAACCCAACGAGGCTTTCACGATAAAGCAATCATAGGATTCATAAAATATTTTAGGGGGCCACCCCACTAAGCTATCCGCAACGAAGTCGGCCGGCTCCGAGACGGACCTAGGGTTTGTGACGACGGCTGTAAATGACTGGGAACCCGAAAGTGTGACTGGGCTTGTCTATACCGTGAAAACGTGGCACGATCCAAAACAGTACATGTGCTCCACGCACAATCGTAAATAAAGCAGTAAAGCATGGCATAAGTACATGATAGTAATAAAGCCCCAAACTAGTTTTTGGCCCCAAGAAATAAGAAACGAATCAAGCTCTGGCTAAGGGGATTCATGGTCCCACATGCGGATAGTGCGATAGTCAAGGAACATGTATCAAGTACTTGGGGTCCTACGGGACACAAGTGAGCGTGGAAGAACCAAATAACATCTATTGCCCACCGATGCCTCTGCATTAGTTATATCTATTCCCATCAATTTAATAGTTGTATTTAAAGTCATGATCCTCTCCACCGTAAAGCATATGACAACATTCCAACAACTGTGTGGTACTTCACGACACGGGATTGCACCTGAGCAAGCGACTACGACTCGCAAGACCATCTATCTACTAAACAACAGGTAATAGGAGGTGTCCAAGGCAATATAAAGGCTGCACGGAATATATGTGGTACGGAACACTAAAGCATCACGACACGGATAGCAATAGATCAATAGGAGGAAACAAATACTATAAATGCAAAATAGGTAGAAAGGGGGAGAATGCTCGCCTGGGAAACATTGCCGCGGGTTCATCCGAAGATCGGGTCGACACTTCTATCAACTCATCGGCCTAATCCGCGAAGAAGCAAACACTAAAATAAACACCGGATGCACTATTTAATACTACAGCAGAAGATCGGGCATGATGCATGTATGATGTATGAAATGGCAAAGATGCGATGCGACTAGACAAAATTAAGCGGAACCAGGGTCCTGACAATTAATTAGAAGGTTCAAGTTATTTAGCTACCCGCAATTTAAATGTTGGCTTAACAAGGCAAAACATGGTATCTGTTCGCTACACAAATTTAAATGGAGCCAATATAAGACTAGAATAACCCGCATATGGTCTCCATATTTAATTTAGGTGAACCATCTAAATACCCCAAACAAATGAATATATATGCGTGCATGAGCCATTTAATATACAATAAGATATATGTTATATATAATAAAAATAGAGGACGGGATAGGTAGGGGTCGCACTTCTCGGATCGAAGACCTTGGGGTTCCGGGGTTCGGTCTCGGCTTCGGGTCAGGGCTTCGGACTCCGGGATTGGGGTCTCGGCCATCGGATCCGTGAAGGTCATGGCGGTCTAAGGGTTTGTGCTCCGGAGATCTTGGACTTGCGTAGCGGATCATGGCTCTTCGACTCGATTTCGAAGCATCACCGTCTTCTAAACATCACCACAACACACCATGTACACATCAACATCCAACCATCCTGCATCTTCACATGGTTTTCCTTGTACCATAGCAACATCCATCGTAGGTCATACCAACAATAGTGGTTGTAGCACTTGGTCTTGGAAACACAAAGCAGGCTCATGAGCGATGCACAACATCCAGGAGGCACGGTCGAAGAAGAGGGGTACGCGGATGGCACGGGGTCGTCGGGGTGGCCGACCTTCGGTCGAAGCCGAGGCGGCCCACACACGAGAGAGGTTCACGGGGCGCAGGGTTGGTGACGAGGCAGAGAGGCGGCATGCTGGCGTCCATGGCGGAGGCAGGGATCCCGGTAGAGAGGAGGACGACTACTCCTGGTGGCAAGGAGGCACGGAAGCGAGGGAAGGGGGGGGGCGAAGGGATCCGCGCGGGGTAGGTCGAGGTGGCGACGGGAGGAGACGCTGGCGGCGACTGCTGCTCTCGGGGTAGGGAGACGATGAGGACGAGCGCAGGCGGCGCTGATGTGGGCTCGCCGTGGCGACACACGAAGCAGGGCAGAGGAGGAGGCCTAGCGAGTAAGGTCGAGCAGTAGACGCGGTCGGCGGGGTATAGGGGCCGGCCGATGGCGGCGCCGATTGAGGTGGCTCAGGTCTGCGGGGTTGGGGATGCGGGGCGATGGGATCGAGGGAGCGGTCAGGGGTTGGTGGCAAGGTCGCGTACGACGCGCGGGGTGGGGCCAAGGATTGCGGGGTTGGGGTGGGTTGCGATGGCGAGAAACGGACAAGGGGAGCGGAGGGTGCACGCGAGAGGAGGTCTGGGTCGCAGGCATGTCGCGCAACAGGGGTGGTGCGGTGCAGGGGTTGGGTAGCGGGGTGGGGATCGCGGGGCTGGGGCGCTCATGCGGGTTGCGTGCAGGGCTCGCGAGCGGTGACGATCGCGAGGTGGGGCCAGGGTGAAGGAGCGGGGCAGGTGGGGTTCGGGCCGATGCGCTGCACGCGTGTGTGTGCATGTTAGGCTGGCGGCAGCGGGGAGGGAGTAGGTAGGATGCTGGGTCTCAGGTAGGTTAGGTTTTAGTTTTTAGGGTTTTATCTAGGTAGTAGGCTGCTGCCAGCTGGGTCTTCGGGCCTGGCCGGTGGCGGTCTCCCTAGGTAAAATAGTTTATATTATTATTTAGTTTGAAAAATTCTTTTGTAAAATAGTTTAGACAAATAAAAGATTCGGCGGACCGAGGGTTTTATATTTGAAATAGAGAGGGGGTATTTAGAAAACAAAGATAGACTTTTAGAAAAATAGTTTTAAGCAAACATGTGCATGATGATGATGATGCTCAAATGCAATGTGGCATGATGACATGAGCATGCTATCATGATGATGCACAACATAGTAACAACACGCGATTTTCTAGGAGTGGTTTTACCGGGGTGCTACAATTCGACACCACTAACAATGGATCTCGCCCTCGAGATCCGCCTCATGGTACGCGAAAGAAGGCTGATGGTCGGAGTCTTCTCGCTTCGTGTAGATCCTTGCGACACCACTTACAAAGATCATTGCTCCATATTGAATTTGGCAACATCACCAACAATGGTCACTGCTCACGATCATCGAGAGAACACTCCAGAGAACAAAGGAAAAAGATAAAGGTATCAAAAGATAAGGCCACCTTTAACTTCTGTGAGAGGAGAGAATAAGTGCAATCTAATTCACTTCAATGTACGGGAGCGAATAGAATGAGTAGTCGGAATGGGGGTCAATCCATCACGCACCCAAACTATTACTCCGCACATGTAGTAGAAAGCTTGCAACCCATTCTCAGAATTTAGACTAAAGATCTCAGCAAGCAAGGTTCAGAAACAAAGGAGTGATGTAGGCTCTTCATCGGATCTGGCATAGACAATGTTGTCGCGTTGAAAAACACTGGAAGATACAAAGAAAGATTTCAGTGGATTTTGATCCAGCGAAATGTACACAGAGGAAAAATTTCTCAAATAGCATGAAGACCGGATGTAGCAACACCGTTACAAGAGGAAACGAAACCCTAAAGGTATGACAGAAAACCCAACCACGAGAATTCCTAGACTCGAAGAAAAGATAAGAGAGAAGATTCAAAACTCGCAAAGGTAAGAGGAGAATAGCATAGGGGTAAGGAGTAAAAACAGACCTACTCAGATATATCCAACCAATTTAGCAAAATAGTTTTGACACTCTACTTCGTCCGTTAGCTAGTTTATCCTACAGGCTGGACCAGTGGGGTATCACAACTGTTGAGCTCTGATACCACTCTACATCCATTTGTTGTAATTTAAATTTATGATGTGCCGCATAAGCAAGAAGGATACATATGGACTCAAGGCGAGCCACGAGTGCATACGTATCTCCATAATCAATGCCTTCAATTTGAGAGAACCCTTGTGCAACCAATCTTGCCTTGTTCCTCACCACAATTCCATGCTCATCTTGCTTGTTCTTGAAAATCCACTTGGTGCCTATAACATTGCGGCAATCTTTTGGCTTTTCAACTAACTTCCATACTTTGTTTCTCTCAAAGTTGTTGAGCTCTTTGTGCATTGCATCCAACCAATCTGGATCTTCAAGGGCTTCCCAAACTTTCTTTGGTTCCACCATGGAAATGTGTGCTTGGTGCTCACCAAAGTTCTTCAGTTGAGCTCTAGTAGATATTCCTCTTCTTAGATCTCCTACCACATTCTCAAGAGTGTGGTCTCTTAATTCCAATATTCTATCCATTCTAGCTTGGCGACGAGTTTCGATCTCCTTGTTGTTTCTTGGGGGGATCACTTCATCATTTTGGTCGTCGTCTTGACCATTAACTTGACCTTGATCATCATTGGAATTATTCTCTTCTGCAAGAGGCAAAGATTGACCTTTGTCTTGATCAAGCCCACAACTGGACATGTATTCAGCTGTTCTTATGGCAGTTTGTACAGATCTTGCTTGTGTAATGGACTTAGCACTGCTGGACATCTTGGGAAACAGAGACTCAATCACCTCATGGCTGGAGGTATCTTCTTGATCAGCAGGTTGAGGGTCCACGGCTTATCTTTGGCATGGGTCTTTGTCCTCCTCGATAGGAGCTTGTTGATGTTGTCAAGATGAGGGCTCCACTTGAGTAGAGCATAGTTCTTCTTGATCCACCATAAGGGGTTCCTCAACAGGGTGGATGAAACCCGCACCCATTCTTCCTATGGCATCCTGAGGCATGTCATCATCTACATCACAGATATCAACACACCCCGCATGGGGACCATCATATTCTTCAAAGACCACACTACAAGATTCTATGACAACTCCGGAGAGCTTGTCATAGATTCTATAAGTGTGGGATTCGAGACCATAACCAACAAAAATACCCTCTAATGCTTTGGAATCAAACTTGGACAAACAAATACCCTTAATGCGATAGAAACACTTACAACCGAACACACGGAAGTAAGAAACGTTGGGCTTGTTACCGGTAAGGATTTCATATGGAGTCTTGATCAATTATTTTTGGAGGTAGAGGCGGTTTGATGCATGGCATGCGGTGGAGATAGCTTGAGCCCAAAAATTGTATGGAGATTTAAACTCCACCAACATGGTCCTTGCCATATCAATAAGAGTCCGGTTCTTCCTCTCAGCTACACCATTTTGTTGAGGGGTATATGCAGCGGAATATTGATGTTTTATTCCCTCATCACTAAGAAATCCATTCAATGTGTAGTTCTTGAACTCGCTACCGTTATCACTTCTTATTATTAATACCGGGACATTGTGTTGGCGTTGAGCCATGTTGATGAAGTCAATGAAGTTCTCTTGTGTCTCACTTTTCATCTTGAAGAAATATACCCAAGTGTATCTTGAGTAGTCATCAACAATCACCAAGCAATATTTCTTCCCACCAAGGCTTGCATGAGATGGAGGACCAAAGATATCCACATGAAGGAGCTCCAAGATCCTCTTGGACTTGATATAGTTCTTGGGCTTGTGAGGAGAATCATGCATTTTTCCTTCAACACATGCCCTGCAAACGCGATCTTTGGCAAAGAAAACATTTTCTTTTAGTCCAACAATATGACCATCCTTGTGGAGGCTTTGCAAAGTTCTCATGTTGACATGTGCTACATGGCGATGCCATAGCCAACCCACATCGGCCTTTCCGAATAAGCACATCGGTCTTGTAGTGGTTTTCCCCGAGAAGTCCACCACATACAAGTCATTTTCAACGTACCCAACGCAAGCGACCTTGAGAGACTTGCTCCACAAGAGGATCACAATATCATTATCAATAAAGACGGCAAAACCCATATTTCCAAGAGCACGGACTGAAAGTAAATTATAGCCAAGGGTCTCAACAAGCATGACGTCCACGAGGGTGATATCGTGTGCAACCACAACTTTGCCAAAACCTATTACCTTTGACTTTGACTTGTCGGCATATGTCACAGATATTTGATCAATATTTGGTCTCAACTACTTGACACTAGATGCGCTTCCGGTCATATGGCTTGTGCATCCACTATCAAGCACCCATTTTGACCCTTCAGAAGCATAGGTCTACAAAAGATCAAACTAGTTTTTAGGTACCCATTTTTCAATGGTCCTCTTTTGTTAGCAACAAGGGTCTTCGGAACCCAAATAGACCAAGCAATATAACCATCATATGGCCCAATATATTGTGCATACACATCAGCATAATAATCACGCATTAAAACATAGTGAGGGTTAGCACTTCCCCCAAAATCATCATGAGACATAGATTTTCCATTCGTGGACTTACTATCCACAATGACCTTGTCCTTTCCTTGTGTGGGCTTGGCCTTCTTCTTCTTGTTGTACTTCTTCTTCTTGCCATTGGAGACAAAACCAATGCCCCCTTTTTCATTAATTGACCTTTCCTTACTCAAGAGGTCATCAATTTACTTGTTACCCTTGGGAAAGGTGGCCTTAGCAAGCTCCCCCTTCAACCTAGCATTTTCTTCAAGTATACTAGTACAACTAGAAGGAATGAAAGTACTAGGTGAAGTAATATTAGTCAATTGATTTGAGGCTTTTCACGAGACTTTGTGAGCAACAAGATTTCACTCTCCAAGGCCTTGTGAGCCTTGTCCAGTATCCTAAAGTCCTCTACAAGTTTTTCATGAACAACTGATGGCTTAGTGCACGGCACCTAGAAAAGTGCTTGATGCCTCGTGGTTGATGTAGAGCTCATTGGGAACCCCAAGAGGAAGGTATGATGAGCACAGCAGCAAGTTTCCCTCAGTTATGAAACCAAGGTTTAATCGAACCAGTAGGAGCAAGGAAACACCCCAAAGGTGTTACTAGTTGAGCTTTGGCAGGGCGCACTACCGGTGCTAGTAGCAACGTGGAGAGCTGCACAACACAACCACAGAACTTTGTCCCCAACTTGCGATGAGGTTGTCAATCTCACCGTGTTTTGTGGAAAACAAAGGATTAAACGTATCGAATAGAAAGAAGTAAGAGTTTGCAGAAAGAAAACACAAAGCAATAAAAGATTGTAGATTGTATGTAAAAGACAAGGACCGGGATCCATAGTTCACTAGAGGTGGCTCTCCTTAGATAGATAACATGCTGGGTGAACAAATTAGAGCGGGGCAATTGACAAACACCGAGAAAGCAATACATGCATATACTAATCATCTTGACTCCTTTGAGACTTGATTGGGCATTACAACATAATACATAGATCGCCATCCAACTACATCTATGACTAATAATCCACCTTCAGGTTACCATCCGACCCCCCTCCAGTATTAAGTTGCAAGCAACAGATTATTGCTTTACGAACTGCGTGTAAAGTAAACAATACGATTGTTCTATGAACAAAGGATTGTTGTTTTATCAATAGTAGCAACAACACATCTAGTACCTTAGAGATTTCTGTCACTTCCCCAGATTACCAGAGGCATGAACCCACTATCGAGCATAAATACTAACTCTTGGAGTTGCTAGCATCTACTTGGCCAAGATAGATACTAACAACGGAAAGCATGCAAGATCTCAAATAACAAAGACATGATAGAATCAATAATCAATATGAAATAGCATCTCAATATCCATCGGATCCCCGCAAACACAACATGTATGAACTACAAATAGATGATCTTGATCATGAACGGAGCTCACAAGATCTAAACATGAAAGCACAAAGGAGGAGAACCAGCCATCTAACTACTACATGAATCCGTAGTCCAAGGATGAACTACTCACGCATCACACCGGAGGCTTGCATGGTGATGAAGAAGGCCTCCGGGTGAATTCCCCTCTCCGGCAGGGTGTTAGGAAGAGCTTCAGATCCCTCCCAATCTAGGGTTGGAGATGACGGCGGCTATAGACTCTTTCGTGGATTTTTGGTCGGGTCCTTAGGGTTTTGGTCCCAAGGGCAATATATAGGCGGAAGGAGAGGCCGAGGGGGTGCCGGGAGCGGCCACACCAGCCCCTGGCGCAGGCCAGGCCTGGCCGCGCGGCCAGGTGGCGTGGTGGCTCCCTGGCCCCTCTTCGTCTCGTATTCTGGCACTTGATCACTTCCGGAAAAATAGGCACTTTGGCTTTTGTCCCGTCCAATTCCGAGAATATTCATTTTCTGACTTTCCTGGAACCAAAAACAGCAGAAAATAGGCAGCTGGCACTGTGGCTCTTGTTAATATGTTAGTCCAAGAAATCATATGAAAAGTACTCCAAAGTTGGAACAAAACACAAGAAAGTGGATAAAACCAAGCATGGAACATCAAAAATTATAGATACATTTGCAATGTATCAACATCCCCAAGCTTAACTCCTGCTCGTCCTCGAGTAGGTAAGTGATAAAAAGAAAGAATAATTTTTGAGGTGACATGCACCATCAAAGACTTGATCAAAGTATTTGCAAAACATTCAAAGCTGGGATCATAGTACTTCAATCATAACATGACAGACAAAGTTCTAGCAATAAGCAAAGAAAGTATGATACAACATGAAAAGGCACAAACAAAAGATTCATGAATAACAATGCTTTGCACGACGTTTGTTTGTTTCACATAAAGAAAACATAGCATAATAGTATTCAGCTTGTCCCTCAATAGAGTAGCAAATATAAATGCATAGGACACCTTCAAAGTTCATAAGAGTGAATAGATACAATAGTTTAAAACAAGCAATAACAAGTTATGCATCAATCAACTAGTCTTGGGACAATGCACATAGAACTAAGAATGGCCACTATGCTCTCAAAGTAGGTGCATAAAGGTAGAAGGTGGAGACTCTATATAATGGTCGAAGAAAGGCCTTTTGTAAAAGGAAGTAGGGATTCAAGTCTCATAAAGAGCTTCCAAAAATTATGGTACTTGTAGTTTTCAGCTCTCATTGCCCCTATCATAAGCATCTTGAAGGTGATTAAGGTTAAAGTGACACAACTAAGAGGATATGCTTGACAAGTTATAAACCGAAATCTCATGCCCCTTACTTACGAAGACCGATCCTCATGCTACTCAACTTCAGTCACGAGTAAGCTCTTGTCATTGTAAGTATATGTGTATCATTAAGAACCGCCAACGGGGTACCCCTTGCACATGATACGGGAGCTTTCCCATAATCAAAATGACAAGGATGCAGGCAATGAGCATCTCATCGATCTTTTTACTTGCTATTTGCATAGGTTTTTATTGAGGATGCTTCATAGAGTGCTCATTATGGTGATGCTGCAAGTTTCCACCATGATTAGGCATGGCTTAGGCTAGCGGCCTAGGCGTATCTATAACACACATACAAACTCCATTATCTTACAAGTTCCACTTTTATTTCACACTGCCGGGATCCGTAAGCAAAAGAACATGATATCAACGGGGTACAAAGTACAAGTGCAATGTTGAAAGCATTCCTCATGAAACATGGTTCTGCTAATTTCAACTTATAAAGGGCAAGCATATACGCAACAAAGAAAGACCCAATGGTTCAAGTTTATTAGAGGCAAAAAAGTAAAGTGTGCCATCAAGTTCGTGAGAGCTTTAATCACTAGTTTTCTCATAACAAGTGGAAGGTAAAAAAAAAGCATGAATATACTTGGAATAGCATAAGCTAGTAGGTAGGTATGGTGGACTCTTTGGAATAACTTGGTTTAGGGAGTTGGATGCATGAATGGAACTCATACTTTGTTGTGGAGGCTAGCAAAAGACTGGGAGCAACAAACTAAGAGAGGAATAATGGCCATAATCATGTAGAGCGACAAAAAATCATTGATCAAAGCATAAAGTGATACTACAAGTGGAAAACTAAAGGATCATAAAGGCTATGGTGACTTGAGATAGTCATAACATGGTGTGAGCATGCGCCAAGTCAACCCAAATAAAGCATATAAGGAGAATACCACAATACTATGCTTTAATATGCTAAAACAACGCATGATTCATCCAATGCACATTAAGCAATCTCAATTGTTTATAACAAGTCATGCTACATCAAAGAATACTAAGCATAAAGCCAAAACAATATCAAGCATGGCATGACAAAGCATAGGCCATAGTCAAAAACAAACTCTTTTTACCACATAAGTATGAACTTTCCTACTCTTTTCCAAACCAAACCAAACTATTTGCAAACCAAAGTATGAAAGAGGGGGTCCAACCAATTTATTCAGAAAACTAAGCAAACCAAGCGAACTAAAAACCAAAACAAAAACGAAAAAGAAGACGCTCCAAGAAAAACACAACTGTGCATGAAACAATAAAAATGAAGCGTTTGGAAGGAACCTGGATTTTTTATTGATGAAGAAGGGGATGCCTTGGGCATCCCCAAGCTTTGACGCTTGTACTTCTTGGATATTTCTTGGGGTGACACGCGTGGCATCCCCAAGCTTGAGCTTTAGTCCATCCTTCATCTCATTACTCATTCCTTCCATACACCTGAAATTTTTCCTTCATACAAAACTTCACACAATCTTATTATTAGCAACATTAGTGCACTCAAGATAAATAAGTCTCAAGGTTTAGTGCCAACACCAATAAAACTTCCATTAAAACACTAGCTACTATAGCACTTTCCTCAAAAATCTCAATTCCCCAAAAGAACTCAAAAAGGAACCAACAAGAAGCAAATGCAAATAAAGGCAGAAATCTGTCAAAACAGACCAGCAGGTAAAGATGAATTTTTTCGAAGACCTTATGTTGCTCAAATAGAAAAGTGTTGAACTAACGAAAGTTAGATAACAACCTGGGGCAGAATCACAAAAATTCACGCCTCAAAAGGACGTATAGAGATTTTACACGAATTTTTACGGTGAAGCACAGAAATCTGTTTCGGGACAGCAACTTTCCCAATCATTACTTCTCTCTCATTAGAGGTTACCCTTGGCACAAGAAGCAAATAAAAAGGATAAGGAGCGGTTATTACTGACTTCCAAGACTCATCTAAAACTTCCGGGTTATCTCCCAATAAGTACTTTTCTTTAACGCCTTTAAGTTAGGCGTGATAATTTCGATGATACTCATATAAGAAATATGAATTGAAGTAAAAGAGAGCATCAAGAAGAAAATTCAAAACACATTTAAGTCTAACCCACTTCCTATGCATAAGAATCTTGTAAGAAAATAAATCAAATAAGCACACAGTAACAAGAATGGGTAGATAAAACAAGAGCAACTTCAAGACTTTTAGCACATAGAGAGGTATTTCAGTACCATGAAAACTTCTACAACCATATTTTCCTCTCTCATAATAATTTTCAGTAGCCTCATGAATAAACTCAACAATATAACTATCACATAAAGCATGCTTTTCATGATCTACAAAAAATAGAGCTTTATTACAAACATTTTCAAAAGAATCCTCAGGAACATGACATTCGTCCTCCTTTGGTAAGCATGGGGGACAATCAAATAATGTAAGGGGTAAATAGTTACTCTCATTAGCAGGTAGGGATGGGTAGATCCATTCTTCCTCCTCTTGATCATCACTCTCCTCCTCTTTTTCATCCAATGAGCTTCTAGTTTCAACAATTTCTTCTTCCATAGGCTCCTGCAAGGCATTAGTCTCTTCCATTGGTGGAGAGCATCTATTAAGATATTCAAGAATATAGCCATTTTCTACCTTGTAGTTATCAAAGCAAAATTTAAGTATATCATAAACCTCATATTTATAAGGTGAATCATCAGTATTTTCAAGCAAACTAGCAAGTTCAAATGCACCCTTCCAAGCAATAAATTCTTCAATTTGTTTCATATCATAAAAGTCATAATTCCCTTTAGCATAAGAAGATATGGTAACATTATCATTATACTCACATTGAAAGGGAGGTGTTTATACCTCCTATAGCAACAAGATTTATCAAAGCAAGAAGTAACATTATAAGTAGAGCACACGTTTATAGCAATGGTATACAATTTATCAATTTGTTCCCATAAGTGTTTCCCTTTTTGTGACAAGCAGTGTTCCTTATAATAATATTTTTATTCTTCCGTGAACCCACCTTGCCAATAAAATTCAGTTTCAAAGAAACCAACCATTGATAGAAAGCATGATAAAGCAAGACAATAATAGACCAATGAAAATAAGAACTATAGTAGGAACTAATTTTTGTGTGTTTTTGATAAAGAAACAAGCAAACAAAGCTGAAAATAAACTAAGAAAAACAAAAACAACAAAGTAAAGATATTGGTTATGAGGGACTCCCCTTGAGAAGATGTCCTTGACTCCCCGACAACGGCGCCAGAAAATCACTTGCTGACTCGTGTAATAACGAGCTCGTTGGGGAACCCCAAGAGGAAGGTATGATGAGCACAACAGTAAGTTTCCCTCAGTTATGAAACCAAGGTTATCAATCCAGTAGGAGCAAGGAAACACCTCAAAGGTGTTGCTAGCTAGAATTTGGCAGGGCGCACTACCGGTGTCAGCAGCAACGTGGAGACCTGCACAACACAACCACATAACTCTGTCCCCAACTTACGATGAGGTTGTCAATCTCACCGGTTTTGCTGAAAACAAAGGATTAAACGTATCGTGTGGAAGAAAGTAATAGTTTGCAGAAAGTAAACACAAAGCAGTAAACAGTTGATTGTAGATTGATGGTAAAAGAAAGGACCGGGGTCCATAGTTCACTAGTGGTGGCTCTTCTTAAGATAGATGACATGTTGGGTGAACAAATTACAGCGGGGCAATTGACAAACTTCGAGAAAGCATACAAGCATATACTACTCATCTTGACTCCTTTGAGACTTGATTGGGCATTACAACATTATACATAGACCGTAATCCAACTGCATCTATCACTAATAATCCACCTTCAGGTTATCATCCGAACCCCCTCCAGTATTAAGTTGCAATCAACGGATAATTGCATTACGCATTGCGTGTAACGTAAACAATACGATTGTTCTATGAACAAAAGATTGTTGTTTTCTCCCTAGTAGCAATAGCACATCTAGTACCTTAGAGATATCTGTCACTTCCCCAGATTACTAGAGGCATGAACCCACTATCGAGAGTAAATACTAACTCTCGGAGTTGCTAGCATCTACTTGGCCAAGATAGCTACTAACAACGGAAAGCATGCAAGATTACAAATAACAAAGACATGATAGAATCAATAATCAATCTGAAATAGAATCTCAATATCCACTGGATCCCCCAAACACAACATGTAGGAATTACAAATAGATGATCTTGATCATGAACGGAGTTCACAAGATCTAAACATGATAACACAAAGGAGGAGAACCAGCCATCTAGCTACTACATGGACCCGTAGTCCATAGATGAACTACTCACGCATCACACCAGAGGCTTGCATGATGATGAAGAAGGCCTCCAGGGTGAATTCCCCTCTCTGGCAAGGTGCCGGGAAGAGCTTCAGATCCCTCCCGATCTAGGGATGGAGATGACGGTGGCTACAAACTCTTTCATGGAATTTTGATCGGGTACTTAGGGTTTCTGTATTGAAGGCAATATATAGGCGAAATGAGAGTTCGAGGGGGTGCCTGGGGCAGCCAGACCACCCCCTGGCATGGGCCAGACCTGGCCACGCGACCAGGTGGTGTGGCCGGGCCCCAGCCCCTCTCTGTCTCGTATTCTGGCTCCTGGTGTCCCTCGGTGAAAAACTGACTTTGGCTTTTGTCCCGTGCAATTCTGAGAATATTCATTTTCTGACTTTCCTAGAACCAAAAAAGCAGAAAATAGGCAGCTAGCACTGTGGCTCTTGTTAATAGGTTAGTCCAAGAAATCATATGAAAAGTACTCCAAAGTGTGGACAAAACATAAGAAAGTAGATAAAACCAAGCATGGAACATCAAAAATTATGGATACGTTAGCAACGTATCAGTCACCTCTATTATTTATATGTGGGTGTGGGATAGGGGGTCGGGAGAGTACCATCCGGGAACTGCATGGTGCTCTTCCTTCCCATCACCCTTTTTGGTGGTGGAGTAAGTGGAATTATGTTCATCCCCCACCACTTCCTCCAAAGGCTTAGTCGGAGCATTTGCCTTTGGGTTAGGTGGTGTTTCCACATGAGAGGGAGGAGGTGAGGTTTGCTTATCCCTAACAAGTTGCTCAACAAGTTGGCGCAACTATTGGATTTCGTTGCCCAAGGTAGAGCTCAAGCTTGTTTCCAAGTTCTTGAGATCTACCATGGCCACCGAATGGCTAGCCTCACTTTCTCCCTCATCTGGGTTGCCCATAATCTCTTAGGCGGTTAAGCCCGAATAAAGAGCTAATGCTCTGATACCAATTGAAAGGATCGTATGGGCACTTGGAGGGGGGGGGGTGAATAAGTGCTACTCCAAATTTTACTCCTTTTCAATTTAGGGTTTGACACAAAAGGTAAATTCTCTAGATTATGCAACTAAGGTGAGTTTTCCTATATGTCAACCTAGCACAAGTACTAAGAAAGAACTAGATAAGTAAAGTGCGGTAAAGGATAGAAGTAACCAAAGTTGAGCACTCAGAGACACAAGAATTTGTTTCCCGTAGTTCCTTCCTTTTGAGGGGAAGTACGTCTACGTTTGGAGAGGGGGTGGTTTCAAACCACCAACGCCACGAGAGGCCTCCCTTGCTCTCCGATGAACCTCACCCCAAAGGGTTCGATTCACCTCTTCCACTATATGACAACCTTCGAGGTGGAAGCCATCACCTTTACAACGAGTTCAGGGCACACATCCACAACTTAATTGAAGGCTCCCAAATACAAGCAAGTTGTCAAACAATCAAAGACAAGCTTGTAAGAACCAAATCAAAATCTAGGGTTTCCAAAGAAACACTAGAGCATGGGGGCCCTCAAGTGAATGAGGGGGAAATGATGATCTCTCTTGGTGAAGCTGTAGATCAAGGCCTCCTCTTCGATGCTCCAAAGATCAATGACTTTGGTTGGTTGGATGAAGAGATCTTGTTGATTTGGTGGCTCAAATGGGCATGGTGTTCTTGAGGTGGACGAGCAACTAGAGGAAGGGGATAAGGTCCTCTATTTATAGCCCTTCACTCCACTGAACCGTTTTCTGACTGTTGGAGAAAATCCAGACTGAAGACTCCGGTCTGCACACCGGACACTCTGGTCTACACCGGAGAATCCGGTTAATCTCTGGACCAGCCTCCAAACCGTCGAACAGAATGACACAGCCCTTTTGTGAGCCAAGTGGACCGGAGACTCCGGTCCCTCTACACCGAAGACTCCGGTCTGAGGCAAGGACCGGAGACTCCGGACTTTCCTCCGGACCAAGCTCCGGACCACCTCCCTGACTGACCCAGGGAGGAAACAGGAACCCCTCCAGGGACTCCTGGGGAAACTCTGGACCACATCGGAGACTCCGGTCTAGGCAGACCGGAGACTCCGGTCTAGAATTTCCAGGAGACAAGTAAGTATGTAGGGAGTGTTCCGCCGGACAAGGGTCCTTTTCACTTTGTAATATATCAACCTGTAGACAATAGCAAACTGTAAAAAGGCTCTACTTGTTGTTAACGAACACCAAAAGTGATTGTCACAGTAAATGTCCTTTCAACCACCATACCACTCAAGGGAGAGAGGAGACTTGCATCTTGAAGGGCGACACAACGATCTTCATCGTCATCTTCATCAACATCGTCTTCATACCAATCCCCTTTGTTTACTTTGTTGTAGTCCAATCTCTATTGTGGATTTGCACTTGTATTCAATTGTACCTTCATATTGCATCCATACAATTTCCATGATGTTGATCCCCTCCATGTATGAGTATTTGCCTTGTTCTTGGGGAGAGATGGTGAAACCCTGGTATTATTATGCATGGAAATAAAGATGATCTATTACTTGTGTACAAAGATCTATTGATCTCTGATTTGTGTTTGATCTCTCTCTTTAGATGGTATGTGTAGTCGGCCACATATAATTTACCCTCGAGACTAAAAGGAGGGAGAAATCCTTTGGACGTGTTTGGGATCGTACCCGGAATCGCCCCGTGACAGATTGGCGCCGACTCGTAACCTACACGATCAAAGGAGGATAAAGAGGGAATCCCTAAGCTAATTACAATATCTACAGGGAAACCCTTAATTGCGGTGGTTTGTATGGGTGAATGCTCTCAGACATCGTAGTGGTTATTTATAGGTGACCTCACGCTTGGCTCAACAAAGTTGCCTCCTACGAGCCTTGTAGTGAATATATTATTATGGAGCTCTCTCCACACACATCATGACATAAGAAATAGGTTATCCTAATCATTCATAATTATTCTATGCTAGTGGTGAATCCTACACTCCTTGAGAACCCCTCAACCATATTACACAACACTTCATAGACACTCTCTTGCTCTAGTTTACTTTTTTTATGTACTTTGTTCCTGTTTACTTTAGCACTCATTTAAACACACTCTTTATACACCGTTTGCTTGGAATTAAAGATAACTTACAAGTACTCTCTAGTGAATAGTAACAAGGAGCATAAAGACCTTCACCAATAGCTCTCTATGGGTTTGATACTTTTACTTTGAAACTAGCTACAATTGATCTGTACACTTGCAGTCATCATAAACCTCGTTGGAACATATAACTTTGTCCTTAGAGTAAACATGGCATTGTTCCGTATGGACATTGTGGAGGATATTTTCCATGGAACTCTGAATTATTTTAGAGATAGACGCTAGAGATATGAGGTGCATATCATGAACAAGCCAAACACACGCTACCATGAAAATATTATGAAGTACATGCATGACAAGATGGCAAGACCTCGGTCATTCACTATCTTCATCACCAGTAATCAAGAAAGGAGGTTTGAGGTGCGCTTACCTACCAACAAGTTCGGATGTTGAAACGTGGTAAAGATGTAAGAGGCGAAGATTGGAGATGAAGACTGTCCAATGTGTGAGTGCACCTGCAACAAGCCAAAGTTGTTTCACCTATCGTGGGGCTCCCATGTACTTGCTGCTTGCGAACAACTAGGGATGGACAGAATCTTATTCGTATCTCCCTAATACCTTAAAGAATCTGTTGTCAATACATGGACATGTGAGATGCTGGGATTCCGAGCAATCGGAAAATTTCAACTCAGTGAACCAAGGTGAAAGGTTGTACATCCCTAACCCCGAGCTAGTGAGGACAAGAAGAGGCAGCCTCTAGTGTAGACACATCTAGGATGATATGGATGAATCTGAAGCCGGAGGCCCAACCAGGTGATGTTTCCTATGTAATAATTTTGGCCATAGGGATACTAATTGTCCTACCTTTGGTACCGGAGGAGCTACTCTATGTGGACGAGGCTCACGAGGACGACGAGGATGAGGAAGAAACTAGTAATATGTGTGGAACTATGTCTTAAATTTGTAATATGTGCCGAACTATATCTTCAATTTGTAATATGTGTGGATTTATGTCTTAAATTTGTAATATGTGCTAAACTATGTCTTAAATTTATAATATGTATTGAAATATGTCTTAAATTTGTAATACGTGCTAGCTGAACTCTGCCTTGAATTTGTAATATGTGCTGAACTATGTCTTATGTTTTCTCATTTCTACAGATGTGAGGAAAAACATTGTTGCTTAATCCCGACATTAATAAAAATCATCGTTCCATGATATTTGAGAAGGCATTGGGAAGCCTTGATACTCTTATCACTCGGACTCCTAAAGAGAACTTGATGATACACCCTGGTTAGGTGTAGAGGTTCATGTTTTATTAATTTCTCCATTTTTGTATATTTATGAGACACAAATTGAATTGTTATACTTTTATTAACTCCTACATGTTTTATTAATTCCTCCATGCAGGTTGAAGTGGGATGGCATTTTACCTTTTGCATGTCTGGTTGAGGTAACTCATGTTGAGTTGGTAAATGGCCATCAACATGGCTGCAACACTACTCGGTTGGCCTATGACCAGTCATTGCTCATATTCTTGGTGGACTGACGGAGGCCCGAGATGCACACGTTTCACTTCTAGTAGAGAGAGATGGCGCCTGCTCTGCGGGATGTGTCTTACTTGCTAGGATTCCCGTTGGCTGGTCAACCCGTAGGCCCGTTGCATGCACCAGATAATTGGGCACATGGCATGGCCCAACGTTTCCAAGGCATTCACGATGGAGCTAGGCCCTTTACTTCCGATAATCATGGCCTAGAGTTTGATTGGTTGCTCGATTTTTAGATAAGTTCATCTCTTGTTAGTTTTTCTCCGTAATATCACGCATCCTATCATTATATCGTTATACTTACATATTTTTCTTTGATTAGTCTAGATCCAAAAGTTCAGGTATCCATCAATCAAGTTGGATGAGCCACAGATCACGCAAAGCCTTGAGGCATTTATAATCTAGCTTCTCGGAAAGGTGATGTTCACCGATAACCATGTTAGAATGATTAATACACGCTACATCGACATTGCTATGGAGATCGCGAGTGTGACGTGCATGCATGACATCACCCCGAGGAGTTGGGGTTCAGTTGTCTTAGCGGCTATGTAACAAGGTATGTGTAGAGGTTGCCAGCTGACTGCTCATAGGTTGGCCCTATTGGGATTCCCAATGTTGTTGCAGTTGTGGTCGTGGGAGAGGTTCCCGGACGCCTGGGCGTACTACCTAACATCGTTGGAGAATTTACCTACCGTTCTGATTGGTTGTTTGATGCTGACCTGATAGACAAGCCTACTCACAATGATTTAAATTAATGCAGTATTTCTGGAACATCATGGATGAAATTAACTATTGGTTTTGCGCAGAGATGCTTCATGATCATTTCAGAAACTGCTACTCGTTGTTCAACGAAAAGTTTGACGTATTGCACACAGATATGGTCACCTAGGAGCCGTACACGGCTGCATCGGGGGTTGCTAGATATCCAAAGGGGATTTCTGCTATGTGCACTAGAGATGTTGCGTACTGGTTGACGAAGTTGAGGATCATGTTAGATGTCTTTGTGGAGCAGATGGCCCGACAGAGGCTTATGAGTCAGTTTAGTCTTCGCTAGTTGGTCTATCCTCCATCTTCAGAGAACCCCGTACCCGATGCCTTCCACGTATAGGTTTACATATGCAATTTTCAGTTGTCTTACTTGTATTTTTGTGATTGTCTATCTTACACACTTCAATTACAGGTATACATGGAAGGCAAGTAACAAGTTGATGATGACATGGTTATAGCGGGTTCACACTTATGTCACAGAGTGGTAGGTTGCCACTACATATGTCTGGCAAGAGGATTCCATGTTTGATCAAGCCCTATTCAATGAATACCTATAGAGGTACATGACGATGACATGACTACGCACGAGGAGGAGAGGTACCCGAGCTAGTCTACTTTGGCATCAAGAGAGTATGCAAATACTACCACTTTATCTAATGCATCTGCTTGTTATATAATTTACCAGACATATTTTGTAACATCCCATCTTTTGCACCCATGTTTGTTTAGAGTAGAAGTCTAGAAATTAGGGAGAATTAAAACTTTTACGGTTTTGCTTGCTTATGATGCTTGCTTAGTTTGAATGCATGATCAATTGTGTTGCCATGTTTTTCTTGTTACTGGCCATGCCAGTGATTCCTTTGCTTGATTACAGGTTTAGGATTGCTAGATCAATGCTTGGTAACCACTAGGATCACCTCTTGTTTGAATTGTGGAAGCTAGAGCTAAACCTCTCTAAATTTTACTAAGTTATTTATACCTTGTCATGTTCCATTTTTGGGACTATAGTATGAACAAACCCTAAACCCTTTTGGCCATGCAAGTACATATTATGGTACCTTGTCATGAGTACTTAAAAAATCCACCCTTAACCCTGATTAAACCAGAACCCTAAGCCCCCTTCCTTGCAAGCTTTTTCTCACTAGATAACTAATATGTTTTGGTCACCTATTTTTGTACCAACTTTGGAGCATTCTTGCAAATCCTTGGGGATGATCCAGGAAGCACCCATGGCTTGCAGATGCTCACCAGGCCTCCCTCTTCAAGCCCCAACCCCTGGCCATTGGTGACTCGAGCTCGATGAGATCATCCACCAAAGTAACCACCCGAGCTATCTTGCTATAGATCACCCAAACCCCTCTCTCCCCCTCTCCACACTTGCTGCACCCTAGCACCTGGTCCTGGCACAACACAAACGTGCCAACACACTCCCCTGCAACACCCTAGACCGCCCATGCAGCCAGCCCGACCAGTTGGAGAGAATGGAAGGCAAAATCGAGTCGATCTTACTCGACCAGTCCCCAACCATGTATGCCTTCCTTCTGCCGCGCCTGGGCCTGTGTAGTAGCGCGCCACTTCGCCAGGCACCGCCCTCTCTCCTCCCCTAGCTCACTTGCAACCCCCGCTACCCCCAGCCAGAGCTGGCCATGTCGCCCTAGACACGACGCGCGTACCTGCTCCACCCCGTTTTATGGTGCACTCGATGCTGCTCGCGTGTAGGGAGAGACCTCTCCTCTCCCTCCTGACCACCCTACATCGATAACTGTGCCACACCCTGTCTGTCCCGAGCTCTGACGAGCGTGATAGCATGTCGAGAACCTCACGTGCACCGACCCCCATCAAACCCCCTCTCTCCCTCCCGAGGCCACGCGCTCGAGAAACCGTGCCCGGACGCTCCCACTCATGCGGAGACGCTCTCCACCATCACGCGCAACCAATCCCCACCTCGCAGCCCTCGCCACGACTTCCCCCTACACCAGCGCACCATGGGCATCTCCACTTGTGCTTAAAGGAACCGAGCCGCCTAGCCCCTGAAACCATAGCCACTCTCTCCCCCACACTTCACTCCACCATCCCCGGAGCAAAGGCGAGCTAGCTCTGCCTCTACCGCCCCCAGCGCTCACCGCACCACCTCGGTACCAAAGGAATATGGTGAAGGTTGCCGTTGAGGCTAACCCTCAACCTTCTGTTTCTTCCCACCACCGTCCTCACCTCGTGTGCGCCGTCCTAACCCCACCTACGTTTTGCCAAGGAAACGCCTAGAGGACTACCGTTGAGGAGCCGTGGTCACCGCCGTGCCACAAGCATGTCCGCGACCGCGTCTGGAGCCAATACCTCTCTACCGCACCTTGTTCGAGCCCCCTTCACCTACCGCATCAAACCCCACCGTCCCCAGCCCTTCTCTGCCCCTAGGTAAACCGCCTCAACCACCTCCCACAGTAGCTAGGGTTCTATTCACCGGGAACTCACCCCAGCGAGGATGACGAGCAACGGTCGTTAGATTCATTTTAGATCCAATGGCCCAGAAGCTCCCATACACCTTCGGGCCACCCAGTCACTAACACGTGGGGCCCCTCACCAGGGATTTGAACTCCCCCGTTTCCTGCGTAGGCCCTTTTCTAAATGGGACGGCCCATCCCTCCGCGTGGGCCGTGACCCAAGCCACAACAACCCCTCTATTGATTAATTATGTTAATTAAAATTGCCAGATCTTGTGCTGTAGCTTTAAATTTATCATAAATCAACTATTCAACCTTTTGGCCTGATTCAATTTTCTCATGCTAGCCTTAGTAAATATCTATCAGATGGCACTGGTAGAATGGAAAATAGTGTCTGTTTATTTACTGAGATTTTTAGTGGAAAAATAGTGTTGTTTGGACTATTTAATTCATAGTATCCTTTCTGTATATTAGAAAATTATGAAACCACTTCTCAAGCCTAGTAAATGAACATGCCTGTCCAATAAAATTGGAATCACATAGATTGGACCTATGTAGCTCATGTTCTTAATTTCACAAGTATAGGACAAAAGCTTTTTCTTTTATTCCTAGAAGCTTCTATGGACCTCCTTATGTGGTGAGACGAACTCGTGGAGTTGTGCCTCTTCTAGTACTACTTGTTCCCAGCTAGGCGTAAGTTTGGGTACAGTATATCTGTCCTGAGAATTATTTTGCTACTACTAGCTCTATTTTCAGTATAATAATTGTTAAAAATCAACCATGAAAGATAAAAATATGATTCCCGTTTGGTTGGATTGATATTTTTAATATATTTCTAGTAATATAAAATTTGGCCACTGTTCACTTACAGAATTTGGTCAAGTCATTTGTTTGGGTGTTTAACCAGTGCATGTTGGAAAAATCACCATAAATGTTTGGTATAAGCTTTTGATTTGATTCTAGTGGCATTGTTTTGGTATAATCAGTAGCTTCAGGTGTGTGGATTGGTGAGCTAAATTGAGAACCTGAACTATAATGTTTTTGCTATGTTTTCCTTGTGGTTGATGTATGGCGTTGCTATTTGTTCTTTTTATTTTGCGATGATAGAAACGAATGAGGACAAGTACGAGGAAGGTGATTGGGAGGATTTCGAAGTAGAAGAACATGGACAAGTTGCAAACCAAGGCAAGCCACCTACATGCTCATGAGACTTGTCCTATCTTTTAATTTATGCAGATATTGTTTTACCTATTTATGCAAATGCATTGTTTTACTCTATATATATATATCTCTATATCGTGTATTGGTTTGGCCCCTCCAAACCCATACCTATAGTACTGTTTAGCACAACCCTTGGACACACTTACTTACCCCCTTTTATATTAAAGTGGTGTTTTACTCCACGACCCTCTTTGGAGACCTTTTTTAGCCTATCTAAAACTTTAGGTTGGGAACCCTGACAAAAAGGTTTTACTAAGGTTTTGAATGAAAACCCTAGCAAGTGGGACTTTCTAGGAGAGTCTTGCAAGATGGAAAGGTTTTTGGCTTCACAAAATCCTAAAGTAAGGGGAAGGTAAAATGTTTACAAAAACGCACCCGGTTCTATGTAGTTTTGCCCGAACAATTATCTCGTATAACCACACGACTCCTAAATGGGAAGGGGCTTGGCCTGAAGGTGGTCCGCTCTGATATAAGTTGCCTCATAACTACTACAGGGGATCTCGATCCCAAGAGACTAGGCCTTCTCCTGTAAATGTCCATGTGAGACACCGACCTAGAGAATGAAAAACTACCTACGGGCAGCCAGTCGTTATTGTGAGCCCCTCATTGAAAGCGCCCACTTTGTGCACTGTAAAATATGCTCCGGTTGGTCCTCGGTACCCGATGTCTCGGTTTTCAGGGGGAAAACTCATAGGGTAGGCGCTTGTATTAGAGTAGACCTCCCTAAAGGCCTTGTTGATTATCTGAACCCCGCATACTGATGTATGCCGATATGTGATTGCTCACGGTGGATGTATCGAATCTGTGGGTAAAGTGTACCACCTCTGTGAAGGGAATATGCCCGAGAGGCAATAATAAAGTGGTTATCATCTTATTCCATGTTTATGATAAATGTTTATTTTGCATGCTATAATTGTAATTTCGGAAACATCAATACATGTGTGTTTAATAAACAAAAAGGGTTCCTAGTTATGCCTCTCTTATAGACTAGCTTGTTGATTAACAAGATGATCAAGGTTTCCTGATCATGGACATTGGATGTTGTTAATAACAAGGTCACAACATTAGTTGAATGATGTGATGAACAATCATCCGAAGTATAGCATTACTATCAAAGTCATTATGTTTATATTGCTATAACACTATACGAAGTAATCTTTATCCTTAGACCATGAGATCATGTTAATTGCTAACACCGGAAGAGTATCTTGATAACATCAAACGTCACACCGTAACATGGTGACTATAAAGATGGGTTTAGTGCTACGAAGGTTTTATGTTGAGGCTCATGGATCAAGAGTGGAATTTGTCAATCCCGATGACGGATAGATATACTCTGGGAGCTCTCGGTGATATCACATTAAGATAGCTTACAAGCAAGTGATGTGATCACTAGAATGTTATATCACGGGAACGAGAAAAGAGTGCATGTCGGTAACGAGATCAAACTAGGTATGGAGATACTGATGATCGAATCTCGGACATGTAATATATCGCGAGACAAAGGGATTTAGTTACTAGCGCTAAAGGTTCTCACGATCACAAAAGTCATCGTTCAATGTGTAGGAGTCAGTACGGATCTCCAAGTCCCGCTGCTGATTATTGATCGGAGAGGGGTCTTGATCATGTCTGCATTATTCGCGAACCGTAGGGTGACACACTTAAGAGTTACCGGACACCATTTTGGAGCACATATGTTTTAGACGAAAGAATTGCAAAGTGTAGGAATTGTTTCGATAGAAACCGGAAATTGTTTCGGGTGAAATTGCAAAAAGTGGTTCTGCATGTGATATTGAAATATTGGAAGGGGTTTTATGTGAATGTTTGTTAATTAAAGTAATTAACAAAATTCTGAATAAAATTAATAAACGAGTTTTATTAAATGAGAGAGCATTAAATTTGGACAAATTTAATGCATTTAAAGTGGAGACTTTAAAAGGGAATGTGAAGAGGCATTTTAATGTGGAGGGGTTACCACCACATGAATGGAGGAGGTGAAGAGGCACCTCCTCCATGCGCCGGCCATGAAGGAGGGGCACCCCCTCCTCCTATAAAAGGCCCCCCTCTTCCTCCTTCATCCTCACACCTCCTTGTGAAGGAGCTCTCTCCCCCTCTAGAATTATTCCCCCATGGTATCGGATTAGCGAGATACATGTTCCCGGTGGCATTTCGTCTGGAAGGAGTTGCTGCTTCCGCTGGATCGCTGGAGCGAGGAGGTGGAGGTTGTCCGATGGCTTGAACGTGTGTGCGAGTACGGATGCGCTGCTGAGTTGCGGCGCTCGGACTTCCTCACGATCTTGAGATCGGCAAGTGTACGACTACATCAACCACGAGTTCCTACTCGTTAACAAAACTCATTGTCTTCAAGGGTAAGTTCTCGTTGGATGTATGTCCACCCGTTGGTCTGTACCTAGTAGATAGATCTTGGCATGTAGTTCTCATCGTAGGAATTTTTTTGTTTTCTATGCTGCAGACCCAACAGTGGTATTAGAGCCTGATCTATGCGTAGGTGCTTTGCACGGGTAGTACACATATGTTTATATGTGGGCGATGATGATCATGTTATTGCATCTTCTATGTATTTTGGATATTGGTGGCATAGAGGGATGAAGCGGCCCGGACCAACCTTACATGTCATCGTACATGAGACCGGTTCCACGACTGACATGCAACTAGTTTTGCATAAGTGGCTGGCGGGTGTCTGTCTCTCCTACTATAGTCAATATCTGATTTACAACGAGTTGCTAATAACTTGGTTATCCTCGTTGTGGTTCATGTTCGTAGGTAAGAACGGTTCTATCTCCGAAAGCCCTAAGCCACGTAAAACTTGCAATTGATAAATTAGAGGCATCTAGTTTAGATCGTTGCTGGGTTAGTGTCTTGATATGGTATTGTTGTAAGTAGATGTATGATAGATACTCTTACAACACACTCAACGTGTAAGTTCCATAGACCTTGGCCTTACACACAAAGGAATGATAGAGATCATACCACGATGCAAGTGATAGAGATCAAATGCATGGACCATATCATCTCACTTTACACATTAGATGTTAGCATCTTATACTGCTAGTTTGGCGCTTTCTGTAGCATTGTAAGATGATCCCTCATTTAGATATCAAGATAAAAATGTGTTCTTCCTTGAGTATGCACCGTTCTATGGGTCGTGTTTCGAGACATCACGTGATGATCAGGTGTACTCGAATCTACGCTTTCATAGGAACGGTGTAAGACAGTTTTACACACGCGAATACTAGGGTTATTACTTGGCGAGCCTAGCATGTATAGACATGGCCTCGGAACACGGACCGAAAGGTTAAGAATGAGTCATATAGTTGATATTATGCCCATATAGATGCTCGCTTTTGAAGCTACATCAACTCACATGATGATCGGACTTGGTCTAGTGGATTTGGTTCATGTAATCAGCAAAAAGGCACGAGGGATGTCGTTTTTGAGTGGGAGTTTATTTCTAATTTGGATTAGTCAAACTCAATTTGTCATAAACTAAATCGAAGTGAATTTGCATAATTTGTTGTAGTCATTGGCGTCTGTTCACTACCTTATGCTTAGTTTTTATTTCAGATAATAGAACTATAGAATTCTGGATATTTACTTTATGAACTGGTATCGTATTGTTTTGAATGTCAATTTAAAGTTTATAAGTCCTATTGCAAACTTTCAGCAAACTCTATTTACTCCATGAAGTTTAATAAGTAGTATTGAATCAAGAGTAAGAATTCCAATGTTAGTATCTAAAGTATCATGTTTGCCTCCATGATTATTGATATTCAAAAGTTGTTTTAATATCAAGATTATATAGGAGCTGAAAATTGTTTCAGAAACCATCATGTGTGAAAGATATTGTGATATCTGAAACAATGTTTTTGGGTTGCATTATGATAGAGGATAATTTAGCAAAATACATGTTCTCATATTGTGTGAGAATTTGTGAAGGATGTAGATGCTAAGCATCCAGATCTCCCAAAAGGTTTTGGGAACTAACATTATACTCGCGATTCTTCCTTACAGGCTATAGTAGCTTGATCATCAAAGTTGTCATGATAAGGATGAATAGAAGATGTAAGTAAAATGTTTACTACATTAATAGATTACTAAAGAATGGATTTTTGAAAGAACACCAAACATTTGATGATGGTGATCCACTTCAAAGTGCAAGTCCAAAGGTATTAGTATTTGACTATATACGCTTTGTACTATGTGTCATGTGAATGACACCACAATTGATGTTGATAGATTCTTTTAAAAGGAAAAGGAATTTCTGAAAGAGAATCTATAAAATATTTGGTAGAAAAGAAAAAGTTGGAAATGTCCAGCTTGGGTATATAGAAGATATACATGTTATGGTTGTATTCCTTGCTTGTTAAACAATGTGGTTCTTAGGTATTGGATACCGGTATAGGATACGAATTGGTTGGTATGAAGTGTCATACAGGACAACGCAATTCATGAACTACAATGGCCTAAGTAACTAGCAAGAGAATAAGTGATGATGTTCATCGAAAACAAATAAAGTGTTATTGTGTTTTTTGTTGTCATCAAACCTAGCCTTCAAGATTTGTTTAAATAATTGTTATTTTGTTCCGGTATTATGAGAACAATGGCTGTTCAAATAATTACCGTATTCCATAAAGGATGGATGAACTTTTACAAGTCTAATTGGAGAAATCACATCCATAAACACTATTACTAAAATGTCGCAAGCCAAATGATTGAAAGATCACTTATGAAGTGACATCGCTGTTTAAATTATATTGGAAAGCGAGCATGAAGAAACTCCATGTTGATGGATTTTTCGAGTCTTTGATTTTGATCAATTGACGCATGTGAGACTTTCCTCGAGATAATTGAAACTCCGTCCATAAGCCAGAGAGGAACAAATGACTAGCTTATTGGAAATTGTGCATGCTGATGTGCATAGTCCATTATGTGTAGCCATATGCGATGGATCTTTTTGCTTCATATGCTTTCTTCGAAAATTTGAGTGAATATATCTGTATATTTACTTAATAAGGAAGAAGTATGAAACATTTGAAAGTTGTTCAAAGACTTTCAAGATGAAGTGGAAAATCATTGTAACAAGAAAATAAAGAGTTTATGATTCGATCATAAAGGAAGATATTTGAGTTACATGTTTAGCAAAACACCTAAGATTTGAGGAATTGTTCCATGAATTTGGATTTCCCGATAAACCACAGGAGTATGGTATGTTTGAGAGATGAAATCAAACCATGTTTGACATGGTAAGATCAAAGGTGTCATTTATAAAACTGCCATTATGTTTTAAGGATTGAAGCTTTAGAGAGTACCGCTTTTACACTGAAAAGAGCACCATCGTGATCCATTGAAATGACACCATATGAGTTATGTTTTGGGATAAAACCCGAATTGTCTTTTCTTAAATTTTGGTATGCTATGCATAAGTAAAATGTTTACAACCAAAGTCGGATAAGCACGTCTTTGTAGGTTATCCCAAAGAATTTGTTGGGAATTTCTCCCTAACACCGAGGACAAAAGAGTTTGTTACTTGGAACGTCAAGTTTCTTGAGAAGGAATTTTCATGAAAAGTTAAGTGGGAGGACAATAGAACTTTGATAAGGTTGTTGAACCTTAGCTATATGTGCTAAGTAGCGCAGCGCCAGAAAGTGTCTCGGTGGCGGCCACAATGCTCGTGGCTCCCGTGATTACAAAAGGTGTGATCTCGGAGATTAGAGTTCCTATTGAACCGTGTGGGTCGGTAAGAATCAAATAGTAAGATTTGATAAGCAAGTCGTTATTGTTTTGACAATGATGAACCGACTACATGCAAAGAAGCGATGATGGGCCCTGACTCCATAAAATGACTAGAAGTCATAGAATCCGTGATAGTATCCATACACGAGAAATCAAGTTTCTGAACTTGGAAGACCCTCCGGAAAGGCGTGAAGCCTATCGGCCGTGTTTGGATCTATAAAGAAATAGACATGGATGTTTAACATCTATGAAATAGTCGACATGTCGGAAAGAAGTTTATGGCAATGTTCAAGGATTTGACTATGACAAGATTTGATCTTTCATAGCGATATATAGTCTTGACGGATTAATGTAGCAACCACTACATATAATTTGGTATATGGTAGTTGAATAAACAAAACAAGGTTCTTATAATAGAACGGTTACCTAGGACGTGTACATGACATGGTCCGAAGGTTTTGTTAATTCAAAGGGTGCTAAAAAGGGCATGCAAACTTCAGTAGTTGAAGTAAGCATAGCGGAGTTGGAATCTTCACCATGATGAAACTGTTAAAAGAGTTTAAATTCATCGGAGATGATGAAGATGCTTGCATTTGCAAGAAATTAAGTGGGAGCGCTGAGACATATTTCTAATACATTATGTATATGACATATTGTTGATTGGAAATGATGTATCTTGTATTGACACAAGTTAAGGATTTCATTAAAATAAGATTTCAATGAAAGACTTGGGCAAACCCGGAATATTTGGCATCAATATCTATATGGATAGATTAAGGCGCAAATATGGTTGTGCCAGACATACATATATGAGATATTGAAAGGGTTCAATATGTAAGCAACAAGAATGGTTCTTGCTGCATGGAAAGAATTGCATCAAGATTCAAGTGTTTCAACACTTGGTGAGTAAAATCACATGAAGATTTTGATCAATTATACCATGATATGTATATATCCAGAATGTCCTATGCTCTAAATCTTATGAGCATATACCAGAATGATTCATAAGATGATCATTGGACAATAGTAAAGATATTCTTATGAGCTTTGGAAGAACTAAGAATATATCATGTATAAGTGACAAATAGTTAAAGGTAGTTCATTGTAAAGTGTTACATTGATACTAATTTTTTCACAAGATACAAATTAAATTTATCTCAATTTAGACTATGGGTGGCACAATGTAATGGAAAGGATGTTCCATGATGGATTTGGATGAGTTCCAAAGTTGAGACATTGTGACGGATACTACGACAAAAGGCTAAGTATATAACTGCTATAGTAGCAGCAAAGGAGGACATTTGTGTTAAGTAGTTTGTTATCAAACTAGGTGTGTTCAAAGTGGGCTAATACTATGAAGATATATTGTGTGACAATAATATCAACATATTTTGAGCCGAACAAACTAAAGGTCTCACCAAAGGACCAAATTTATACAATGACATCTCATTTGAGAATGAGTGATGCGTAGAGACGCAAAGACATGCAAATACACACGGACCTAAAACTGTCAGATCCGGAGATTATGTTAACCACTAGCAATAGCGTATATGCAACACCAGAAAGCCATAGGTGTTCAATACGCAAAGTTTTTCAAACTAGATTATTGACTCTAGTGCAAGTGGGAGACTGAAGGGAATATGCCCGAGAGGCAATAATAAAGTGGTTATTATCTTATTACATGTTTATGATAAATGTTTATTTTGCATGCTATAATTGTTTGATCGGAAACATCAATACATTTGTGTTTAATAAACAAAAAGGGTTCCTAGTTATGCCTCTCTTATAGACTAGCTTGTTGATTAACAAGATGATCAAGGTTTCCTGATCATAGACATTGGATGTTGTTAATAACAAGGTCACAACATTAGTTGAATGATGTGATGAACATTCATCTGAAGTATAGCATTACGACCAAAGTCATTATGTTTATATTGCTATAACACTATACGAAGTAATCTTTATCCTTAGACCATGAGATCATGTTAATTTCTAACACCGGAAGAGTATCTTGATAACATCAAACATCACACCGTAACAGGGTGACTATAAAGATGGGTTCAGTGCTACGAAGGTGTTATGTTGAGGCTCATGGATCCAGAGTGGGATTTTTCCATCCCGATGACGGATACATATACTCTGGGCCCTCTCGGTGATATCACATTAAGATAGCTTGCAAGCAAGTGATGTGATCACTAGAATGTTATATCACGGGAATGAGAAAAGAGTGCATGTCGGTAACGAGATCAAACTAGGTATGGAGATACCGATTATCGAATCTCGAACATGTAATATATCGCGAGACAAAGGGATTTAGTTACTAGCATGAAAGATTCTCATGATCACAGAAGTCATCATTGACTATGTAGGAGTCAGTACGGATCTCGAGGTCCCGCTGCTGATTATTGATCGGAGAGGGGTCTCGATCATGTCTGCATTATTCGCGAACCGTAGGGTGACACACTTAAGAGTTATCGGACACCATTTTGGAGCACATATGTTTCAGACGAAAGAATTGCAAAGTGCAGGAATTGTTTCGATAGAAACCGGAAATTGTTTCGGGTGAAATTGCAGAAAGTGGTTCTGCATGTGATATTGAAATATTGCAAGGGGTTTTATGTGAATGTTTGTTAATTAAAGTAATTAAAAAAATTCTGAATAAAATTAATAAAAGAGTTTTATTAAATGAGACAGAATTAAATTTGGAGAAATTTAATGCATTTAAAGTGGAGACTTTAAAAGGGAATGTGAAGAGGGATTTTAATGTGGAGGGGTTACCACCACATGAATGGAGGAGGTGAAGAGGCACCTCCTCCATGCGCCGGCCATGAAGGAGGGGCACCCCCTCCTCCTATAAAAGGCCCCCCTCTTCCTCCTTCATCCTCACACCTCCTTGTGAAGGATCTCTCTCCCCCTCTAGAATTATTCTCCCATGGTCTCGGATTAGCGAGATACATGTTCCCAGTGGCATTTCGTCTGGAAGGAGTTGCTGCTTCCGCTGGATCGCTGGAGCGAGGAGGTGGAGGTTGTTCGGTGGCTTGAACGTGTGTGCGAGTACGGATGCGCTGCTGAGTTGCGGCGCTCGGACTTCCTCACGATCTTGAGATCGGCAAGTGTACGACTACATCAAGCACAAGTTCCTACTCGTTAACAAAACTCGTTGTCTTCGAGGGTAAGTTCTCGTTGGATGTATGTCCACCCGTTGCTCTGTACCTAGTAGATAGATCTTGGCGTGTAGTTCTCATCGTAGGAAATTTTTTGTTTTCTATGCTGCGGACCCAACACTCTGCAGAGTGCAAAATCTATTCAAATAGCCGTGTCCACGGTCATGGACGGTTGGGAAGGTTGCTGCTTAGCGGCGTGGTTTTATTTTATAAAAAGTTTTTTGAAAGAGGTTGGACCATTGGATGGTCGGAAATGAAGGAGGTTTTGGTCATGGGATGACCGGAAGGAAAGCAAATGGGTGACCACATCCTAGTAGCTTCAAGTTTATCAACTGATTTCTTAAATGGTTTATAAAAGTTTGTCAATAGAGTTGTGTAGATGTTTATCTACAAGTAGAGTTAATCTCGAAACGAACCCCTTTGGAGCCATCCTATCCACAATCATAATGCATACTC
Source organism: Avena eriantha (assembly GCA_910589775.1). Taxonomy (NCBI): domain Eukaryota; kingdom Viridiplantae; phylum Streptophyta; class Magnoliopsida; order Poales; family Poaceae; genus Avena; species Avena eriantha. The sequence goes on from OU342740.1 coordinate 39,734,350, forward strand.
TTTTGTTATCCTTTTGTTATGGTGGTTTGCGAGTACATTCAAAAGTACTCACTAGCATTGTCCCTGGCTATCTAGTTGGCTATACTATGAGCAGGATGATGGAGACGACGGAGGTTACAACAACGACTTCATGAACTAGGGTGTTAATCTAAGTCAGGAACCTATTGGGTTATGGCTTGACTCGAGTCTTCCGCATTTAGATGTTTTGCTGCTACTATCTATTTGTGCCCATCATGGCAGTTATGTAAGACTATTTATGTAAGACTTGCTGTATCCGGTACTGTAATGGATGTGTACTTTGATACTATGTTGGTTATGCTCCACGATGCACTGATCATGGGATCGTGGTGGTGTGCATAATGGGTAATCTCAGATGCTAAATCCGGGGTCGCCACAGACTTGGTATCAGAGCCACCCTGACTTTAGGTGCCCCTAGTTAGCCTAGACATTAGACAAGGACCAAAAACTATTTTATATATATAAAGGAAGGAGCTTGGTATTTGCAAAAACAATGGTTATGTCTCCTCCTCTCTATTTTGAAAACTACTTGCATTAATTCAAGCTTTGCATACTTAAAATCTTGCACACTGTTCACTTGCTTAAATCTAAAAATTTGTAGATGGCTGTTGTCTACACCAAGTTCCATCACGTAGGAATGGAGCTGCCACTCCAGTTGTTCGAGGCTGAGCTAAGGGATTTAGCCAAGCATGTGGGCCGCCCGACACTTGAGATCAAGCGCGCTCATATCCCCAAGCTCATCGAGGGAGAGTTAACCTGGTTGGTGGTGTGCACCATGAGAGGTGGAGTAGTGCCCCCGTACTCCTAGGAGTTTGAGGTCCAAGTGATGGAGAAGGATTGGAGTGATGGTGTGCTTCGAGTGGCTCAGGAAGTACTAGCGTGTCTCGCCTATGACCACCGTGAGCAGCTGGTGGGTACTAGTTTCTACTTCTTTGGGAGGTGATGGCTCGGTGTTCATGTAGAGCTCGTTGGGAACCCCAAGAGGAAGGTATGATGAGTACAACAAAAAGTTTCCCTCAGTTATGAAACCAAGGTTTAATCGAACCAGTAGGAGCAAGGAAACACCCCAAAGGTGTTGCTAGCTGAGCCTTGGCAGGATGCACTACAGGTGCTAGTAGAAACGTGGAGACCTGCACAACACAACCAAAGAACTTTGTCCCCAACTTGCGATGAGGTTGTCAATCTCACCGTGTTTTGCGGAAAACAAAGGATTAAACGTATCGAATGGAAAGAAGTGAAAGTTTGCAGAAAGTAAACACAAAGCAGTAAACAGTTTATAGATTGTATGTAAAAGAAAAGGACCGGGATCCATAGTTCACTAGAGGTGGCTCTCCTTAAGATAGATAACGTGCTGGGTGAACAAATTACAGCGGGGCAATTGACAAACATCGAGAAAGCAATACATGCATATACTAATCATCTTGACTCCTTTGGACCTTGATTGGGCATTACAACATTATACATATACCGCCATCCAACTGCATCTATGACTAATAATCCACCTTCATGTTATCATCCGAACCCCCTCCAGTATTAAGTTGCAAGCAACAGATTATTACTTTACGAACTGCGTGTAAAGTAAACAATACGATTGTTCTATGAACAAAGGATTGTTGTTTTCTCCCTAGTAGCAACAGCACAGCTAGTACCTTAGAGATTTCTATCACTTCCCCAGATTACCAGAGGCATGAACCCACTATTGAGCATAAATACTAACTCTTGGAGTTGCTAGCATCTAGTTGGCCAAGATAGCTACTAACAACGGAAAGCATGCAAGATCACAAATAACAAAGACATGATAGAATCAATAATCAATCTGAAATAGCATCTCAATATCCATCGGATCCCCGCAAACACAACATGTATGATTACAAATAGATGATCTTGATCATGAACGGAGCTCACAAGATCTAGACATGAAAGCACAAAGGAGGAGAACCAACCATCTAGCTACTACATGGATCCGTAGTCCAAGGATGAACTACTCACGCTTCACACCGGAGGCTTGCATGGTGATGAAGAAGGCCTCCAGGGTGAATTCCCCTCTCCGGCAGGGTGCCGGGAAGAGCTTCAGATCCCTCTCGATCTAGGGATGGAGATGACGGTGGCTACAGACTCTTTCGTGGATTTCTGATCGGGCCCTTAGGGTTTTCATCCCGAGGGCATCTTATAGGCGGAAGGAGAGGCTGAGGGGGTGCTGGAGGCGGCCAGACCACCCTCTGGCGCGGGCCAGGCTGGGCCACGTGACCAGGTGGTGTGGTGCCCCCCTGGCCCCTCTCCGTCTCGTACTCTGGCATCTGATGACTTCCAGAAAAATAGGCACTTTCGCTTTTGTCCCGTCCAATTCCGAGAATATTCATTTTCTGACTTTCCTGGAACCAAAAACAGCAGAAAACATGCAGCTGGCACTATGGCTCTTGTTAATAGGTTAGTCCAAGAAATCATATGAAAAGTACTCCAAAGTGTGGAAAAAACACAAGAAAGTGGTTAAAACTAAGCATGGAACATCAAAAATTATAGATACATTTGCAATGTATCAACATCCCCAAGCTTAACTCCTGCTCGTCCTCGAGTAGGTAAGTGATAAAAAGAAAGAATAATTTTTGAGGTGACATGCACCATCAAAGACTTAATCAAAGTATTTGTAAAACATTCAAAGCTGGGATCATAGTACTTCAATCATAACATGAAAGACAAAGTTCTAGCAATAAGACAAAGAAACTATGATGCAACATGAAAAGGCACAAACAAAAGATTCATGAATAACAATGCTTTGCAAGACGTTTGTTTGTTTCACATAAAGAAAACATAGCATAATAATATTCAGCTTGTCCCTCAAAGAGTAACAAATATAAATGCATAGGACACCTTCAAAGTTCATAAGAGTGACTAGATACAAATAGTTTAGAACAAGCAATATCAAGTTATGCATTAATCAACTAGTCTTGGGACAATGCACATAGAACTAAGAATGGTCACTATGCTCTAGAAGTAGGTGCATAAAGAAGAAGGTAGAGACTCAACATAAAAGTAAAAGAAAGGCCTTCATAGAAGGAAGTAGGGATTCAAGTCTCATAAAGAGCTTCCAAAAATTATGGTACTTATAGCTTTCAGGTCTCATTGCCCCTATCATAAGCATCTTGAAGGTGATTAAGGTTAAAGTGACACAACTAAGAGGATATGCTTGACAAGTTATAAACCGAAATCTCATGCCCCTTACTTACGAAGACCGAACCTCATGCTACTCAACTTTAGTCACGAGTAAGCTCTTGTCATTCTAAGTACATGTGTATCATAAAGAACCGCCAATGGGGTACCCCTTGCACATGATACAGGAGCTATCCCATAATCAAAATAACAAGGCAAGCAGACAGTGAGCATCTCAGCGATCTTTTTATTTGCTATTTGCATAGGTTTTTATTGAGGATGCTTCATAGAGTGCTCATTATGGTGATGATGCAAGTTTCCACCATGATTAGGCATGGTTAGGCTAGCGGCCCAGGTGTTTCTGTAACACACATACAAACTCCATGATCTTACAAGTTCCACTTTTATTTCACACCGCCGGGATCCATAAGCAAAAGAACATGATATCAATGGGGTATAAAGTACAAGTGCAATGTTGTAAGCGTTCCCCATAATACATGGTTATGCTAATTTCAACTTATAAAGCGCAAGCATATACGCAACAAAGAAGGACCCAATGGTTCAAGTTTATTAGATGCAAAAAAGTAAAGTTTGCCATCAAGTTCGTGAGAGCTTTAATCACTAGTTTTCTCATAACAAGTTTAATTTGGAAGGTAAACAAAAGCATGAATATACTTGGAATAGCATAAGCTAGTAGGTAGGTATGGTGGACTCTTTGGAATAACTTGGTTTAGGGAGTTGGATGCATGAGTGGAACTCATACTTGGTTGTGGAGGCTAGCAAAAGACTGGGAGCGACAAACTAAGAGAGCAATAATGACCATAATCATGCAGAGCGACAAAACATCATTGATCAAAGCATAAAGTGATACTACAAGTTGAAAACTAAAGGATCATAAAGGTTGTTTTTGTGCATGCAGATTTGGAAGCTTGAGCTTTATGTGGCATCCCGCTAAAATCACTACTAGAAAATCGCGTTGTTTTTGTGCATTGCATCATCATGACCGCATGCTCATGTCATCATGCCACCTTGCATTTGGGCATCGTCATGTCATCTTGCATTTGTTTGCATAGACTATTTCGAAAAGTCTGTTTTTGTTTTCTAAACGCCCGTGTTTATGTTAAATCAAAACCCGGGTCTCCGGATTATTTTGTTTTGTCTACCAACGGTTATCAAAAGCCCCGTTTTAAATATTAAAATATTTATTTTAGGGGCAGCCGTACCGGGCCGATCCGACCTAGTCGGCCACCCCCTGTGCAAAAACCAGAGCTACCCCAAATCTTTTCCTACCTAATCCTAATCTACCCATCCCCAGCCACCTCACCCCAGCCAATCACCGGTCGCCACATCACTCTGGCCCAAAACCCTACCCAATCAGCCGCCGCCACCTCTGCCCCACACACACGCTGCACACAGCTAGCAGAAAATGCACACGCAATCACCCGCACCCTGGCCGACGCCCTCCCCTGGCCCCACCTCTTTTTCTCGCTCATCCGGCCGCGTTCCACCCCACCTGGGCGCGCTGCCCCACCGACAACCTCGGCTCGCGCGCGCTCCCCCGACCACCTCGATCCCCACCCCGCCTAACCCTGGCACCGGCCCTACCACCTGCCGCCCTCACCACCCACTCGCCCCAGGCCCCTGGCCCCGCGCCCCGTCTCTCCCTTCCACCCACCACGCGCCGCCTGCCAGAGCCGCGCCCCACCGCCTCCCTCTCGTCGTAGCCGCCTCCTTCCTCTTAGACGCCAAGCCGCGTCGCTCGACGGCGCCCTCCTCTCCTTCCTGTCCCCGTGGCCCGCCGCCTCCTCTCGCGACTCCCCCGGCCCCGGCCGCATCTCTGTCGCCGCCATCAGCCTCCTCTTCCTCGACCTCACCAGCCTCTGCATCGTCGTCGCCGCCGCCACGACCGTCTGCCACTCCGCGTTGTCTCTCCCCCAAGCCAGACCGCGACCGCATCGCGCCCAGCGCCGCCGCCCGCCGCCTTCCAGCGCCGTCCCTGGCCACCTCCTCGCACGGACCCCGTGTCGCCGTCCTCGTCGCCTCACCCTCTGCACGGCCTCCCCTCTCCTCTGCGTCAAGCCCTGCCACCAAGGACACGCTGCTGGCCCTGGCTGCCTCCTCCTTGGACCGGGTCACGTGGCGCCGCCTCGAGTTTGTCACCGGATCGTCCCCGGGCTGCCTCCCTGCGCTCACGGTGGTGCCCGCTCCGCCTCCTCCCGCCGTCCTCATCGCCCCGCGGCGGCCTCTGCTTCGTCGTGGCTCCACCCCGACCCTGCCGCCGACCTTAGTACCACGGCACCGTCCCAGACATTCTTCTTCAGATGTGCGAGCTGCTGCTTGTCCGTGACCGTGAACCTGTGCGTTTGTGTGTTGTGAGCATCCTTAGACTAACACTTGGGGACCGTTCGCTGTGAAGTAAAGATGTCCGGCGAGGCGTCTAAAGAACCGAGACCGAAGTGGGTACAGTGCCACGGCGAGATCACCAGTACTAACACCAAGTCCTCCTTCTATATCAAAGCCGAGATCCGACAAGATATTCTGAAGCCCGATCCCACCAAGAACTTCGTCATGAACTCCAAGGTCTCCTACACAGATGCGACAAGTTCTCCTACCCGGTCGTCGAGATCCCCGGCACGAGCCGAAGACCAAACCCGGCACGCCAAGTTCTTCCTGTCGGATCCGAGGACGCCGAGACCCCGTCGCGACAAGTACTTCTTCCCGGACGCCAAGATCGCCAAGATCCCTGACACGGAACGACAAGACCTCCTTCCCGCATCGATGCCCAAGGACCGTACGCCAAGGTCGCCGACACGGCTACACCAAGTACTTCCTCGAGGACGCCAAGTTCTCCTTCCCGAACGCCAAGACCGACCTGGTACACGGACCCGACAAGACCGTCGCGATGACAAGAATGACACCGACCAGAGCGAATCTGATGCGCCCCCGACGCCACGCCAAGTCCTTCTTCCCGGAACACCAAGATCTACCTCCGTTGTCCGAGAGTGTTCCCGTCGAGCCGTTTCCGCCCTGTCGAAACCCGAACCCCTCGGATCCAAGTTCGCCGAACCCTAATGTGATTCCCTATCCGAGACCCCATTATTTTTATAATATGACATTCAAACTGTCGCATATTAAATTGTTCATCTCGCATGCATATCACAATCATGCCGGATCTTCTGCCGTAGTATTAAATATTGCATCCGGTGTTTCTTTTAGTGCTTTGCTTCTTTGCGGATTAGCCCGATGAGTGGATGCGAGTATCGACAAGTTCTCCGGATATGAACCTTCCGCAGTGTTCCCAGGCGAGCATCTCTTCCCCTTCTACCTATTTTGCATTTATAGTCTCTATTTCCTCCTGTTGATCTATTGCTATCCGTGTCGCGATGCTTTAGTTCCCGTATACCAGTTATATCCCGAGAAGCCTCTATATTGCCTTGGACACCTCCTATTACCTGTGTTTGGTAGATAGCTGGCCTTGCGAGTCGAAGTTGCTTGCTCAGGTGCGATCTTGTGCTGTTGAGTACCACAGTTGTTGGAATGCTGGCAGATGCTTATTGGTGGAGATGCTTATTGGTGGAGATGATCATGACTTTAATTACAACCATTAAAATGCTATATATAACTAATGCAGAGGCATCGGTGGGTAATAGATGTTATTTGGTTCTTCCACGCTCACTTGTGTCCCGTAGGACCCCTAGTACTTGATACCTGTTCCTTAATTTTTCGCACTATCCACATCCGGGAGGCCTTATGGACCCCCCTGAGCCAGAGCTTTATTCATTTCTATTTCTTGGGGCCACAAAGTAGTTTGGGGCTTTATTACTATCCTGTACTTATGCCATGTTAGTGCTTTATTTACGATTGTGCGTGGAGCACCTGTACTGTTTAGGATCGTGACACGTTTTCGCTGTATCGACACTTTTGGGTTCCCAGTCGTTTACAGCCGTCCACACAAACCCTGGGTCCGTTCCGGAGCCGGCCAACTTCGTTGCAGGTAGCTTAGTGGGGTGGCCCCCTGAAATATATCTGAATCCTGTGATCGCTTTGTCGTGAAAGACTCGTTGGGTTTTGAGTTGGTTTTTCCGAGGTTGATCGAGTTTGTGTTGCTATTTGTGCACCCCTGCAGGGTAAAACTTTCTGAAAGCCATGTCCGCGGTTATGGACAACTTGGAGCACAATATCTCGATCATAGACAAGAATAACTAAAGTAGTGCTATAAATTTGACTTAATATGTGACTAGTAATCAACTCAAGTATAACGGAATGGATATTAAAAATGCCAACAACTGGTGGATCTGGGTTGTTTCGTGACATGCTGTACCGGCCTAGTAAGTATTGCAACTCCAATGGAATGTGATAAAAGTGCCAACCACTGCTGGGTTTTGGGATTTCTCAGGACAATTATATCCGACTAGTAATTGATCCAACTACAACGGAATGGTGATTAAAACTACCCACTACTTATGCTTCAGGATGACTCATGCTATCTTTATCTGATTAGTAATTGCTGCAACTATAACGGAATGAGTAAAACTGTCAACTGTGTGAGTTCCTTGGTCCGACTTCCTCGTTTGGTCTCGAGGGGGAAATACCAGGACGGGTGGTTTGGTGTTAGCTTCAGGTTGGATCCGAATAGGTCTTTCTTATCCCTCTCTAATAGCCGCCAATTTTACTGAGTCTCTATAGGTTGTTTAGTGCCGCTGCGCTGCGCTTCAGCCCACCATACCTATGTAGGCGAGAGCCTCCGAATTCTAGCCTCGCCGTGTACTGGCCTCAGTACTGACAATCCTCTTTTTTCCTTTTCCCTTTGTCGGCACCCCTTTTGTTTAGCAGGTTTGAGATCGTCGTCGTTAGCAGGGTTACCCTTCCGGCTTGGCCTGGACAGGGTTATGGACGCCATTGGTTATTCTTCAGGGCTCTTAGCCCCATTTGCATCTTGTCCATAGTCGGACGCTCTATCGTTTTCAAGGTGATTTGGATTTTGTATATTATATCTGTATTATTGACTCATGGAGTCGCTGATGTATATATATGTTCTGTGGGTCCCATGGAGGACTGATGTGTAATGATATTACTTTGTTTTCCACCCGCACGAAAGTGCCTGGTGGGCGTCCTTGAATCGTTTCTATGCGGGTTTGGCGGGAATCTCTAAAACTTGCATAGGGCCGATTTGAGGGTGTTACACTTTAGTCCATCCTTCATCTCATTACTCATTCCTCCCATACATCTGAAAATTTTCCTTCATACAAAAACTTCACACAATCTTTATTACCAACATTAGTGCACTCAAGATAAATAAGTCTTAAGGTTCAGTTATAACACCAAATAAGCTTCCATTAGAACACTAGCTACTGTAGTACTTCCCTCAAAAATTTCAATTCCCCAAAAGAACTCAAAAAGGAATCAACAAGAAGCAAATGCAGAAAATGGCAGAAATCTATCAAAACAGACCAGCATGTAAAGACGAATTTTTTCGAAGAGCTTATGTTGCTCAAATCAAAAAGTGTTGAACTAACGAAAGCTAGATAACAACCTGGGGCAGAAGCACGAAAATGCACGCCTCAAAAAGACGTGCAGAGATTTTACACGAATTTTTATGGTGAAGTACAGAAATTTGTTTCGGGACAACAACTTTCCCAATCATTACTTCCCTCTCATTAGAGGTTACTCTTAGCACAAAAAGCAAATAAAAAGGATAAGGAGCGGTTATTACTGAAGTATTAACTTCCAAGACTTATCTAAAACTTTTGGATTATCTCCCAATAAGTACTTTTCTTTAACGCCTTTAAGTTAGGCATAAGAAGCAAGAAAAAAAATAAGTATTCTCAAATGAAGAAGCATTAACAGAAATATTTTCAACAAGGCAAGGTATATCATCCAAATAAATTCTAGACAATCCTATCTCAATGCTCTTAGGTTCACTATTCTCATCAAAAGGGTTTGCAGGAACAATCCAATCAAGATTCTTTTCTATGGCATCATGTATTGCTACTAGTTTAAAGGGTGTTGGTATCTTAGGTTCCTCCCCATTAGGTTCGGTTTTGTTCATATTTTCTCGTGTACCAACAACATCTACACATGAGCCTAGCATATTGAAACGTTCAAAGACTTTTCTAGCTTCCTTGGCAACATCATAGAACTCCTTCAACAAAGTTTCTAGAAGAAAATCCCTCTTTTCAGGGTCCTCAATTTATTTAAGCTTAAGAAACATTACTTGCATTAAGGGGTTGAGGTTAACAAACCTAGCTTCTAACATGTGAATTAAAGAAGCTGCAACAATCTCATAGTTTGGAGCAAGTTCTGCAAGGGATCTATCCTCAGTATCTTCATGCTTACTAACATGATTAAAGAAATTTCTTCAATATTATCTTTCCCAATTATAGAACCACTACCAATTGAAAGGTCTTTCAGGGTGAATTTGGGGATCAACATGGTGAGCTAAGGAAGAGTCAACAACTAAAGGAGACTTAATTTTTGTGTGTTTTTGAATAAGAAAGTAAACTAGTAGAACTATTTTTTGTGTGTTTTTGATAAAGAAACAAGCAAACAAAGCAAAAAGAAACTAAGAAAAACAAAAATAAAAAAGTAAAGAGATTGGTTATGAGGGACTCCCCTTGTGAAGATGTCCTTGACTCCCCGGCAACGGCGCCAGAAAAATGCTTGATGGCTCGGTGTTGATGTAGAGCTCATTGGGAACCCCAAGAGGAAGGTATGATGAGCACAGCAGCAAGTTTCCCTCAGTTATGAAACCAAGGTTTAATCGAACCAGTAGGAGCAAGGAAACACCCCAAAGGTGTTGCTAGCTGAGCCTTGGCAGGGCGCACTACCGGTGCTAGTAGCAACGTGGAGACCTGCACAACACAACCATAGAACTTTGTCCCCAACTTGCGATGACGTTGTCAATCTCAACGTGTTTTGCTGAAAACAAAGGATTAAACGTATCGAATGGAAGGAAGTAATAGTTTGCGGAAAGTAAACACAAAGAAGTAAACAGTTTGTAGATTGTATGTAAAGAAAAGGACCAGGATCCATAGTTCACTAGAGGTGGCTCTCCTTAAGATAGATATCATTCTGGGTGAACAAATTAGAGCGAGGCAATTGGCAAACATCGAGAAAGCAATACATGCATATACTAATCATCTTGACTCCTTTGGAACTTGATTGGGCATTACAACATTATACATAGACCGCCATCCAACCGCATCTATGACTAATAATCCACCTTCAGGTTATCATCTGAACCCCCTCCAGTATTAAGTTGCAAGCAATAGATTATTGCTTTACGAACTGCATGTAAAGTAAACAATATGATTGTTCTATGAACAAAGGATTGTTGTTTTCTCCCTAGTAGCAACCGCACATCTAGTACCTTAGAGATTTCTGTCACTTCCCCAGATTACCAGAGGCATGAACCCACTATCGAGCATAAATACTAACTCTTGGAGTTGCTAGCATCTAGTTGGCCAAGATAGCTACTAACAACGGAAAGCATGCAAGATCACAAATAACAAAGACATGATAGAATCAATAATCAATCTAAAATAGCATCTCAATATCCATCGGATCCCCGCAAACACAACATGTATGATTACAAATAGATGATCTTGATCATGAACGGAGCTCACAAGATCTAGACATGAAAGCACAAAGGAGGAGAACCAGCCATCTAGCTACTACATGGATCCGTAGTCCAAGGATGAACTACTCACGCTTCACACCGGAGGCTTGCATGGTGGTGAAGAAGGCCTCCAGGGTGAATTCCCCTCTCCGGCAGGGTGCCAGGAAGAGCTTCAGATCCCTCCCGATCTAGGGATGGAGATGACGGCGGCTACAGACTCTTTAGTGGATTTTTTATCGGGCCCTTAGGTTTTTGTCCCGAGGGCATCTTATAGGCGGAAGGAGAGACCGAGGGGGTGCCGGAGGCGGCTAGACCACCCCTTGGCACGGGCCAGGCTGGGCCGCGCGACCAGGTGGTGTGGTGGCCCCCTGCCCCCTCTCCGTCTCGTACTCTGGCATCTTATGACTTCCGGAAAAATAGGCACTTTGGCTTTTGTCCCGTCCAATTCCGAGAATATTCATTTTCTGACTTTCCTAGAACCAAAAACAGCAGAAAATAGGCAGCTGGCACTGTGGCTCTTGTTAATAGGTTTGTCCAAGAAATCATATGAAAAGTAGTCCAAAGTATGGACAAAACACAAGAAAGTGGATAAAACTAAGCATGGAACATCAAAAATTATAGATACATTTGCAATGTATCAGGAGGCGCCACCTAGAGGGCTACGCAGCCATGACTCCACAACATTTTGACTTTGGGGAGCACATTCTGAACATGGAGTATCTTCTGCGGAAGACATAGAAGACTATGGACAATGTTCGCATGCACTTGGATAACAAGATGATGGATCTACTTACCAATGAGGAGAACCTGCAGGCGGTGAAACGGGAGCGCACTCAAGCCATGCTGACCAAGAAGGCTACAGTTGCCAGGAACAAGTGCCTCATGAAGAAGGTGAAGGAGCAACAAGAGCTCCTAGTGACCATGGAGGCCAAGATAGAGGAGCTAGAGGAGGAGTGTGCTGAACTCCGCAAGGACAATGATGACCTGCTGGATGAGACCGACAATGATGTTGCCCACAAGGAGGACTTTGACATGGAGCCATAGAGCGAACCAAAGGATGATGACCAGATGGACGAGGAGGAAGATGATCCTGATGAGCGCGTCTTTGAGCCCGAGGATGATGACACTGAGGTCATCATAGAGGAGGATACCACCGCACGTCGTGACGAGGAGTAGGTCGTGCACTAGTCTATGAGAGCAAGTGAGATAATCGCTATGTCCCCTTCCGAGTGGCGATTTGTTTGTCTTATGCTTGCTTGTTATTGTTGAACTCGTGGTATTCCTATCTAGCGTCGAGATGTGATGCATGAACTTGGTTGGGTTGTTGTTGAACTTATGATTGTTTAATTTCCTAAATGATTGTCTTCCCTTATGCATGTTATCCCTATCATGTTGTTTATCTTCCTTGCTATGTGGTCTCGTTTGAGAACCATCCTTTGTAGTTCTATCCTAACTGTATACCTTCCAGATGGTGCGTCCCTGCGGCCCACCACCCCTCCACTTGAGCCAACCATGGCGCAACTCCTGAGCATGTTCATGGAAGACTGCCAAGCCACTAACGCTGAGCCAGCCAACATTGCTTCCCTTCAATAGCTCGCCCAAGCACCAGCAGGGAATACCCACGACAATGAGGGCGAAGGTGGAAATGGAGACCAGAGATCGAGGCTCAAGGACTTCCAGAATACCAACCCTCCCGTGTTTACCAAGTGCACCAATCCGATTGATGTTGATGACTGGCTCCACACTATTGAGAACAACCTGGAAGTAGCTCGTGTCGGTAATGATGAGAAAGTAACTCTGGTCACCCACTTTCTCGTAGGACAATCAAGGACCTTGCGGATTTGCGTCAAGGACATTCTACCAGCAGGACAAGTGATCACCTGGGAGGATTTCAAGGAAAGGTTCCGTAAGCGCCATATTCCTACAGGTTTGATCAAGATGATGAGGGACCAGTTCCGAGACCTGAAGCAGGGAGGGATGCTAGTACTGCAATATCTGGATAAGTACACTGATCTGGCTAGGTATGCCCCTGATGACACCAACAATAAAGAGAAGAAGGTGGACATCGTCATGAATGGGCTACATGATGTAATGCAGTGTCACCTGGTAGCTCAGAGGTTCCAAGAACTAGATGCCCTTGTTGATGCTGCTATACTGGTGGAGAATAAGTGCAAAGGAGTGATTGAGAACCGCTAGCATCGTATGATGCAACAAGGAGGATCCAGTGGACAGAGGTCACGAAGCATGCCTCCATCTAGGTATGCACCCCCACTACAAAGGACTCCGTCCTATGCTCCGTGCCCCAACAACCCCAACCGCAACTACAACAACCCTCGCCCTAGAGGTGGAAAACCAAGACCTGCCCCCAGAGGCCCAGCAAACCCCCAATGTTCGTCCCAATGCAGTGGATGTTTCACCTGCGGGCAAGTGGGACACTTCTCCCGCGAATGCCCCGAGAAGAAGAAGGAGAATGCTCCATTCCCTAATGCAGCCTGCCTGAATCAAGGACACGCCAGAGGATCCCCAGCAAAGGGCGCTGCCCCCAAGAGCCCGCTAATGCAGCCAGAGGACATCTGAACCATATTACTGCTGAGGAAGCCCAGGAGTCTCCTGACATTGTTCTGGGTACATTCCTTGTCAATTCCGTCCCTACTACAGTACTATTTGACTCCGGAGCATTGCATTCGTTTGTTACTGAACCATTTGTTGAGAAAAGTAGGATGGAACCTAGTCACATGGATAGGCTCATGCTAGTACAAATAGCTGGTTTGATGCCCATAACACAATCCATCTACCGAGATATCCCAGTAGTTATTCATGGTATGACCTTCAAGGCCGATCTAATAGTTTTGGGAGCCGAAGGTCTAGACGTGATACTAGGAATAGATTGGATGTCTAGATATCATGGAGTTATAGATTGTGCGAGAAAGGCCATTTCCATGACTAGTAGTGAAGGAGTACAAGTCGAGTACATGGCAACGGTGCCCTCATCTCGGGTCTACTGCCAGAAGGGTATGACAAGACCTACCGTAGAGCAAGTACCAGTGGTTTGTGAGTATTCGGATGTGTTTCCTAAAGAGCTTCCCGATATGCCCCCTGATCGGATATTGAGTTTATCATAGAGTTAGTCCCCGGAATAGCCCCCATAGCTCAGAGACCGTACCGTATGAACCCTGAAGATTTAGTTGAGTTGAAGAAGCAATTAGATGACATGGAGCGCAAGGGTCATATCCAGCCAAGTGCTTCCCCATGGGGATCACCCATCCTTTTTGTGGACAAAAGTTATGGAACCACCCAGCTAGTTACGAATTACCGAAAGCTAAATGATGTCAACATCAAGAACAAGTATCACTTGCCAAAGATTGAAGATCTGTTTGATCAGCTGAATGGAGCCCGTGTGTTTTCCAAGATATATCTTTGTACAGGATACCACCAACTCAAGATCCGAGATTCAGATATTCCCAAGACCGCCTTTACAACCTGGTATGGTTTGTATGAATACACTGTCATGTCTTTCGGGTTAACCAATGCCCCTGCCTATTTCATGAACCTCATGAATAAGGTATTCATGCCATATCTAGATAAGTTTGTTGTGGTGTTTATTGATGAGATCCTAATCTACTCCAAGATCGAAGCAGAACATGAGAAGCATCTGAGATTAGTACTTGGAACCCTCACAGACCATCAATTGTACGCCAAGTTTAGCAAATGTGGGTTCTGGTTAAAGGAAGTTAGTTTCCTTGGACACGTCCTGTCTACCGGAGGAATCTCAGTTGATCCCACCAATCCCTCGGAGATCCAAAGTTTTTTGGGTTTAGCCGGATACTACCGCAAGTTTGTTGAGGGATTCTCAAGTATCACAAGGACGATGAGACAACTGCTGAAGAAGGACAAGAAGTTTGAATGGATAGAGAAGTGTGAAGAGAGTTTTCAGGAACTCAAGAAGAGATTAGTCTCTGCCCCTATCTTAACCATGCTAGACAATACCAAAAGTTTTGAGGTCTACTGCGATGCCTCCAAGCTAGGACTAGGAAGCGTGCTAATGCAATAAGGCAAGGTCATCGCCTATTTATCACGACAGTTGAAGCCGCATGAGATGAATTATCCCACCCATGACTTGGAGCTTGCTGTCGTAGTACACACCCTCAAGACCTAGTGTCACTATCTGATGGGAAACCGCTGTGAGATCTACACGGATCACAAGAGTCTAAAGTATATATTCGTGCAGAAGGAGTTGAACATGAGGCAAAGAAGATGGATCGAATTGATCAAGGACTATGATCTTGGCATTCATTATCATCCGGGTAAAACTAATGTAGTACTTGATGCCCTTAGTCGGGAACCCTATTCCCAAAATTCCATGATCAAAAGGGAACAACCCGAACTGAGTCAAGAGCTAGAAAGGTTTGGACTAGAGCTAGTTAGCCCTGGATTTCTAGCCCACCTCGAGCTAAAGCCAACCCTCTTAGATCAAATCAAAGAAGCTCAGAAAGGACACAAAAGTATAGAAGGAATCAAACGTAGAATGGAAAGAGAGAATGATCCCGGATTCAAGGTTGACGATAGTGGTGTGCTATGGTACAAAGGGCGTATATGTGTACCCAATGAGCATGACGACACTTTACTCTATCCACCCAGGTAGTACCAAGATTTTCTCGGATCTTAAGGAACAGTTCTGATGGCACGGAATGAAACGAGAGATCGCCTTGTTCGTAGCCAAGTGTGATGTATGCCAACAAGTCAAAGCCGAGCATCAACGCCCTGCCGGATTGCTGCAACTGATGAAGATTCCATAGTGGAAATGGGAAAAGATTGGAATGGACTTTATCACCGGACTAGCCAAGTTTACTAGGGGACATGACTCTATCTGGGTTATCATAGATTACCTATCCAAAGTAGCCCACTTCCTTCCTCTAAAGACTACCTACAATGGACAACAACTCGCAGAGCTTTATATCTCTAGAATCGCCAGTCTCCATGGGGTACCTATGGAGATCGTGTCTAACCGAGGACCCCAATTTACCTCTTGTTTATAGAAGAAGCTACATGAAGCCTTGGGTACCAACCTCTCGTTTAGCATAGCCTATCACCCTCAGACCAGAGGACAGACTGAGAGAGTCAATCAAGTCCTGGAACATATGCTCCACTCATGTGTTCTAGCTTATGGTTCCAAATAGGAGGATTGTCTTCCATTCGCTGAATTCTCGTAAAACAACAGCTACCAAGCCAGTTTAAACATGACACCCTTCCAGTTTCTCTATGGGAGAAAGTGTAGAACACCCCTGAACTGGACTAAAACTGGAGAGAGCTAGATCTTCGAACCAGATGTGATTAAGGTAGCTGATAAGTCCATTTTGCATCACTATTATATATCATAATTCACTGTTATTCATTGATATATTTCATATTAAGGGATGATACTTATGTTATTTCATCTGTTTTTGCATGGTTGATGACTTTTGGAGCATGGACCGCTTCAGTCAGGATTCTGATGGAAAAGGTGCTATTTGGAGGCAAAATTCGCGAAGATTCGAAAATCCGAGAAAATATACGGAAAATCCTATTTTTCCAAAAGACGAAGACTGCTAGAAGGAGGAGTAGAGATGGGCCACAGGGGGCCCACACCACCCCTTGGTGCGGGCCACCCTGGGCCGCGCCACTAGGTGGTGTGGCCACCTTGGTCCACCCTGGCTCTCCCCTCTGGCGTACATAATCCTCCCAAAACCCTAATACTCGGGGTTCGACGTTTTTCCAGAAAGAGTTCCACTCCACCGCCACCACCAGATTCCACGATTCAGAACCAGAAACTCCGTTCTGGCACCCTGTCGGGATGGGGAATTTGAGGAGATCATCGCCATCATCATCTCCATCGCTTCTCCATCGACCATCCATGTGTCCCCCATCTATGAGCGAGTAATCCCCCGCTGTAGGCTATGGGGATGGTAGGGATTGGATGAGATCGTTCATGTAATGGCATCGGATTGTTAGGGCATGGTGCCTAGTATCTTCTATTAGTGCTTTTTGACTTTGTTGCGACTTGTTATGCTTAATGCTTGTCACTAGGGCCCAAGTGCCATGATTTCAGATCTGAACATGTTATTGATTCAATATGATAATATTGTTTATGGTCTTACCTGCAAGTTGTATACACATGTTGTTCTCCGGAACCGAAGGCCCCGAAGTGACAGAAATCGGGATAACCGGAGGGAATGGCTTTGATGTGAGGACCACATGTGTTCATGGAGTGTTAATGCTTTGCTCCGGTGCTCTATTAAAAGGATCACATTAATTGCCAGTAGTTCCCTTGAGGCCCCGCTGCAAATGGGCTGGCAAGCCAAAAGATGTTGTGCAAGTTCTCATTGCGAGCACGTATGACTATAAATGGGCACATGCCTAGGATTATCTAGTACTTGGATGCTTTATCTTATTTATCTGCAATTGCCCTATGTTCTGATTGCCATGTGAATTGTCCTGTCCATGCAACGCACGTCCATCCTTCCCTATGCCTACCGCACTCGAATCCTACTGTTTACTTCTATTGTTACTACTGTCTTTACTTTTACTAGTGCTGTTACTTTACTATCCCTACTACAAAACGGTTGCTACTGATAAACTGCTATGAACAAGATTGTTTCCAGGTGCAGCTGAATTGACAACTTAGTTGTTAAGGCTTATAAATATTCTTTGGCTCCCCTTGTGTCGAATCAATAAATTGGGTTTCACTTCCCTCAAAAATACTGCGATACACCCCCTATACTTGTGGGTCATCAAGAATATTTTCTGGCACTGTTGCCGGGGAGTGAAGCGCTATTGGAGAGTGGAACTGGTAAAGGAAACTTCTACTGTGAGTATTGTTTACTTCCATTAGTTGCTTTATTTTCAATATGGATAATTCACTGAGTTTCTTGTTTCGTAATGCTACTACCACTACTAATGTAGTAGATGAACCACCACCTGCTGAGAATGATGCTTTTAAAATACCTACAAGAATTATTGATCGTGTTATGGATAACTATTATGTTGGGGATGGAACTGTCCATCCCGGTGATCATTTGCCTTTATACACGAATTATGCGGGTTGTTCAAGTGTGCAGGTATTACTACAAATCAAGTTAAGAAGAAGTTATTCTTATTGTCACTGAAAGGAAGAGCTGAAGAATGGCATAAGCTGCTGAAGAATGGTCAAGCTCTTGAATGGGAGGAAATAGTGCCTCTCTTTTATTCAAAGTTTTATCCTGCTAGTGAGATTCATAAAAATCGGAATCAAATATACAACTTTTTGCCTCTTGATGGAGAGAGTACAACTCAAGCTTGGGGGAGATTGAAGTTACTAATGCTCAAATGTCCCATTCATGAGCTCCCCAACAATATTATTATCAATAACTTTTATGCAAGGCTCCCTCTACATGATAAGGATTTATTGGATGCTTCTTGTGCTGGATCATTCACTCGCATGGAAGAAGAAGCTAAATGGGATCTTCTGGACCGTATTCAAGACAATGCTGAAGCTTGGGAGAATGAAAAAGGAAGAAAGTCAAGTATAAATTATGATTATGAATGCATTGAATCTTTTATGGGAACTGATGACTTTCAAAATATTAAAAATGCTTATGGTCTAGACTGTCAAGCTATTGCTTCTTATTTTAAGGATTTTGCTTCCTACATTGAATTGCCTAAAAAGAAGTGGAATAAGTATCATGAACCTTATAAAGATGTTGCTAAGAGTGTTCCTGCAAGAAATACTGAAGTTTACACTGCTAATCATGTTTTACCTGAACCTTACATTGAGAAAATGCCTTTCCCAGTTTAGATAAAGGAACATTCTACGATAGCTAGTATGGTTAATGAAAGCACAAATAAAGCTGTTGAACCCGATAAACAAATGGATGATGAACCTATAATAGCAAATGTGAAAGACTTTGTTACTAAATATGTAGAAGAGGGACACACTATCCTTTGTAAGGATATCCCTAATATTGTTTCACAAAGTAGTGTTATGAGAGCTAGTGTCCCTGTGTTTTCTATTAGGATAAGTAATCATTGTTACGATGGTCCTTGTGATAGCTATATCATTAAGTTTATGCATGATACTGAAAGTTATTATGAGAGAGGGAAAATCATTCTTATGCATCTCAATAATACCAAGTTTCCTCGTTTTATGCTGAATTGTTTTATGTTGCACTTCTTTTGCCTTCCTATGCTAGTAGCTTCTGGTTTCAACAACTTGTTTGTTTACAAAATTCCCTTGCATAGGAAGTGGGTTAGACTTAAACGTGTGTATTTATTCTTCTTAATGCTCTCTTTCACTTCAATTCATATCTTATGTGAGCTTCATCAAAATTATCATGCCCATCTTAATGGCTATAAAGAAAGAGCTTTTTGGGAGACAACCCAATTTATTTTTTGTTTTTTCAGTTTGTTTTTGTTTCTTTGAGTCTTGGAAGTTATTACTTCGATAATAGCCTATCCTTATCCTTTTTGTTTGGTTTTTGTGTCAAGATCAACCTCTAATGAGAGAGAAGTAAGATTTGGGGAAGTTGCTGTCCCGAAATAGATTTTTGTGCTTCACTGTAAAACTTTGTGAGAGATCTCTGTATGTCGGATTGAGCTGTAATTTGTTTTTCTTCTACCCCAGGTTGTTATTTAACTTGCGTTAATTTTGCACTTTTTGATTTGAGCAACAGAAGATTTTCGAAAAAATTGATCTTTACCTGCTGGTCTGTTTTGACAGATATTGCCACTCTTGCCTTTGCTTCTTTAATCAATTTCCTTTTTGAATTATTTTTGGGTTTTTGGAAGGAGTTGTTACAATAGCTTATGTTTAGATGGTTTTCAGTTGAAATTGTACACAAAAGGTTTTATCACTTCACTTACTAATGAGAACTGTGTGAAGTTTTGTGTGAAAGAAATTTCCAGGTAGTGGAGGTAATGGTGTAGTAAGGAAGTGAAAGGTTTCATGACTCAAGCAATAAGTGTATGAAGATGAAGATATTGATGTTAGTCAAGTGGTGACTCCAGAAGAATCTACTAGATACCAAATTCAAAGACCTGTAGAGTCTGTTTTCAAATAGGTAACAGTTCTCGTAAGAAAAGTTCCGCAAAAGATTCATCCAGTTATATTTTTGCCATTTTTAGCCAAATAAGGAAAGCTACGAAGCAAAAGAGGGACGGAAATGGAGCCTGGGTGGCTCACACCACCATGTGGCATGGGCCCACCCCTGGTCGCACCACCAGGTGGTGAGGCCACTCCGGACTCCGTCTCCGACCTGTTTTCTCCCAGTACCTTCCTTTTGATGTGAAACTTCGTAATATATAATCCCCCGGATACCCCGAGGTTCGTATATCATGTTCTCGTCGCGTTTTTGTTTCGATCTATTTCTGCCAGGAACTATTCTTGAAAGCTTAGAAGCACAATGGTGTCTGCCAAGGATAAGGGAAAGGAGCCTATGGAGGAGGATCTCCAGGACCCCAGGCAGGAGAAGGAGATCAAGAGTGAAGATGAAGAGGAGGCAAAGCACACCGGCACTACCATTGCAAGCATTGGAGTGGTGGCAAATCCTGCCAGGACTATGTCAATTGGAGGGAATCCTCCTCATCACTGTTCAGATCCATGGTCACTTCCTCCGCGCGCCAAGAATCCTTTCCATACCCTTATCCATGAGCATCAATACTAGAATATGCCCAAGGAGAAATTACCCTCCAATTGAGATTTTCCTCGTTCTAGCCATGCAGGAAAAGAAGACTTCAAGGAGGTAGAGTGGGCAAAGAATCGCAAGAGATGAGATTCTCAACCCGACATGATCATGAGCCGCATTGAGTAAAACTCACAGCTTATTCGTAATCCCACCTTCGAGATTGAGGACTTGGGGAAACTGATCAAAGAGCTCATCAAGAGGATACCACCACCACCGAAGGAGTAATTCGTCATCAGGTTTGGCATCCCCTTGGTTTGTTCCAAGCTTGGGGGAGTGCCACGGTATCACATCACTATCTTCTATCTTTTTACCTTTTTAGTAGAGTCATATCATGAATATAGAAGTTATCATGTAGGATGGTTTGCATTATGGAAGTGTCCCCTCTCTCGTTAGATATGTATCACTTGGTGTGAGTTGCCGTTATGGAATATTAGTGAGAAGTTCTATTATTTACTCTTTTGCATATCTTATATTAGTTTTCAATTCGTGGTTATATGATTGATCTTGTTGTTAGTATTGGTATCACTTTGGGATCATTGATTTAATTTAGTTGGTTTTGGAAAACCTGGCTTGGTCAGTAGCAACACTATTTTTGAGAGTTGAATGAAAAGATAAAAGTACTCTAAAGAAAAATAATTTCATCATCTTTCTTTCTTGATTTGCTCATAAGTTTAGTATTCTCTGGTTAAGATCTTTTGTGCTTCCGAGGAAGATTGCATGTTTGTTTTTATCACTTGTATGTTTGTTTGTTTCCTTCAACTCTTATACTTGCTACCTAGCCTTGCTAGCCAAAAACCGGTACTGAGAGGGAATTCTTCTCATGCATCCAATCCTTAAACCAAAACCTACGCCATTTGTGTCCACCATACCTATCTATTAGCATTATTGCTATTCCAAGCAAATTCATGTCTTTATCTACCTCCCAAATTAAACTTGTTATGTGAAAATTAGTGACTAAAGCTCTCACGCACTTGATGGCACACTTTACTTTCTTGCACTTAATAAACTTGAACCATTGTGCCCATCTATGTTGCGTATATGCTTGCGCTTTGTAAGTTGTGAATTAGCAGAACCATGTTGTCATGGGGAACACTTTCAACATTGCACTGGTACTTTATACCTAGTTGATATCATGTTCTTTTGTCTATGGATGTTGTCGGTGTGAAATGAAAGGGGAGCTTGTAAGTCCATGGAGTTATGCATGTGTGTTAGAGAAACGCTTGGGCCACCGGTCTAATCCATGCTGTCATGGTGGAAACCTGCAGCGTAACCATAACGAGCATCTATGAAGCATTCTTCTTATAAAAAAGAGATAGAGATTGAGAAAAAGAGAAAAATAAAAAAAGATATTATGAAAAGAGGAAAGAGAGAAAAAAGCACCATATTCCCATGGTAAATAAGAAGATTGCTAAGATGTTTGTTGTCTGCTTGCCTTGTATTTTGAATGGGGATTCTTCCGTATCATCAGGCAAGGGGTACCCTGTTGGCGGTTCTCCATGATACACATGTGCTTACGATGACAAGAACTTACCGGTGACTAAATTTGAGTAGCATGAGGAGCGACCCTCGTATTCAAGGGACATGAGATTTTCAACTTACAACTTGTCAAGCATATCCTCGTATTTGATCACTTAAACCTTAACCACCTAAAGATGCCTATGATAGGGGCAATGAGAGCTGAAAGCTAATAAGTATCATAATTTTTGGGAGCTCTTTATGAAACTTGAAATCCCTGCTTCCTTCTGTGAAGGCCTTTCTTTTACTTTTTAGTTGAGTCAGTAAACCTATTCCTTTCTATCTCAGCAAGTATTTTGAGGTGTTGTCTTTCATTTATTCATATGATGATTTATTCAATCATGTTTCTTATGTTTCTTGTTTTGCACATTGCTCTTATCTTAGTGTCTACTACTTTGAAAGCTATCATTGAAAACCAGTTATTTGTGAACTCAAGCAAATTATCAACTATTCTTTGACCAAGAGCTAAGTTTGCCATGACCAATTATGATTCACTTTATGCTTCTTTATTGTGTTTCCTTTACTTATTGCAAGTTAAGTTATATAATAGTGAGTTGTCTTCTATTATGATCTATGTATTGATGAATGTGATGCTTCTTGTCCGTATTCTTTTATCGACTCTTCACTCCATAAACCCGAGGTCATGTTTATTGAGCTCATTTTCGCTTGGGGACAAGCGAAGTCTAAGCTTGGGGGGAGTTGATACGTCCATTTTGCATCACTATTCTATATCATAATTCACTGTTATTCATTGATATATTTCATATTAAGGGATGATACTTATGTTATTTCATCTGTTTTTGCATGGTTGATGACTTTTGGAGCATGGACCGCTGCAGTCAGGATTCTGATGGAAAAGGTGCTGTTCGGAGGCAAAATTCGCGAAGATCAGAAAATCTGGGAAAATATACGGAAAATCCTATTTTTCCGGAAGACGAAGACTGCCAGAAGGAGGAGTGGAGATGGGCCACAGGGGCCCACACCACCCCCTGGCGTGGGCCACCCTGGGCTGCGCCACCAGGTGGTGTGGCCGCCCTTTTCTACCCCTGGCTCTCCCCTCTGGCGTATATAATCCTCCTGAAACCCTAATACTCGGGGTTCGACATTTTTCTAGAAAGAGTTCCGCTCCGCCGCCACCACCAGATTCCACGATTCGGAACCAGAAACTCTGTTCTGGCACCCTGCCAGGACGGGGAATTTGAGGAGATCATCGCCATCATCATCACCATCGCTTCTCCATCGACCATCCATGTTTCCCCATCTATGAGTGAGTAATCCCCCGCTGTAGGCTATGGGGATGGTAGGGATTAGATGATATCGTTCATGTAATGGCATCGTATTGTTAGGGCATGGTGCCTAGTATGTTCTATTAGTGCTTTTTGACTTTGTTGCGACTTGTTATGCTTAATGCTTGTCACTAGGGCCCGAGTGCCATGATTTCAAATCTGAACATGTTATTGATTCATTATGATAGTATTGTTTATGGTCTTACCTGCAAGTTGTATACACATGTTGTTGTCCAGAACCGAAGGCCCCGAAGTGACAGAAATCGAGATAACCAGAGGGAATGGCTTTGATGTGAGGATCACATGTGTTCACGGAGTGTTAATGCTTTGTTCTGGTGCTCTATTAAAAGGAGCACCTTAATTGCCAGTAGTTCCCTTGAGGCCCCACTGCAAACAGGCTGGTAGGACAAAAGATGTTGTGCAAGTTCTCATTGCGAGCACGTATGACTATATATGGGACACATGCCTAGGATTATCTAGTACTTGGATGCTTTATCTTATTTATCTGAAATTTCCATATGTTCTGATTGCCATGTGAATTGTCCTTTCCATGCAACGCCCGTCCATCCATCCCTATGCCTACCGCACTCTAATCCTACTGTTTACTACTATTGTTACTACTGTCTTTACTTTTACTACTGCTGTTACTTTACTATTCCTACTATAAAACTGTTGCTACTGATAAACTATTGTGAGCAAGATTGTTTCGAGGTGCAGCTGAATTGACAACTCAGTTGTTAAGGCTTATAAATATTCTTTGGCTCCCCTTGTGTCGAATCAATAAATTGGGTTTCACTTCCTTCGAAAATACTGCGATACACCCCCTATACTTGTGGGTCATCAGCAACCGAGGAACAAGTCCAGCTAGCACGTGATCGTGTGAGAGCTGCCTAGTCTCACCAGAAGAGTTATGCTGACAATAAACGTCGAGATGTGAGTTTCAACAAGGGAGACTTCGCGTACCTTCGTGTCTCTCCTCTCAAGGGAAAGCAGCATTTCCATGAGAAAGGGAAACTCGCTCCAACATACATCGAACCCTTAAAGATCCTTGATCAATGAGGAAAGGTGTCATATCAGCTAGAACTACCCACAAAGTTGTTTCCATAACGTCTTTCACGTGTCTCAACTCCGAAAGTGTCTTCAAGTACCCAACAAGCCAGAAGTCTTCAAGGAAATCGACTATCGTGCTATTGATCTCAACCATGATCTGACCTACCGAGAAGTGCCTGTTAAGATACTGGAGAAGGCTAACGGACTCACCAGGCGCCGTAACATAAAATTCTACAAGGTCTAGTGGAGCAACCACTCCAAGGAACAAGCCACCTGGGAATGAGAGGATTACCTCAGGAAGGGGTTCCCCCATCTCTTATCGTCTCAGCTCGTGAATCTCGGGACGGGATTATTTTAAGGGGGGAAGATCTGTAAGATCCCATATTTTGCACCCATGTTTGTTTAGAGTAGAAGTCTAGAAATTAGGGGGAATTAAAACTTTTAGGGTTTTTGCTTGCTTATGATGCTTGCTTAGTTTGAATGCATGATCAATTGTGTTGCCATGGTTTTCTTGTTAATGGCCATGCTAGTGATGCCTTTGCTTGATTACAGGTTTAGGATTGCTAGATCAATTCTTGGTAACCACTATGATCACGTCTTGTTTGAATTTTGGAAGCTAGAGCAAAACCTCTCTAAATTTGACTAAGTCCTTTATACTTTGTAATGTTCCATTTTTTGGACTATAGTATGAATAAACCCTAAACCCTTTTGGCCATGCAAGTACATATTATGGTACCTTCATGAGTACTTAAAAACCCACCCTTAACCCTAGTTAAACCAGGACCCTAGGCCCCCTTTCTTGCAAGCTTTTGCTCACTAGATAACTAATATGTTTTGGTCACCTATTTCTATACCAACTTTGGAGCATTCTTTCAAATCCTTGGGGATGACCAGGAAGTTCCCATGGCTTGCAGATGCTCACCAGGACTCCCTCTTCAAGCCCCAACCCCTGGCCTGGCCATTGGTGACTCAAGATCAATGAGATCATCCACCAAAGTAACCACCTGAGCTATCTTGCTATAGATCACCCAAACCCCTCTCTCCCTCTCCACACTTGCGGCACCCTAGCACCTGGTCCTAGCATGACACAAACGTGCCAACACACTCCCCTGCACCACCCTAGTCCGTCCATGCAGCCAGCCCGACCCGTTGGAGAGAATGGCAGGCAAGATCGAGTCAATCTTGCTCGACCAGTCCCCAACCGCGCATCCCTCCCTTCTGCCGCGCGTGGGCCCGCACAGCAGCACCCCACTTCCCCATGCACCACCCTCTCCCCTCCCCTCGCTCACCCGTGGCCCACGCTACGCCCAGCCAGAGAGCTGGCCACGTCACCCTAGACACGACACGTGCACCCGCTCCACCCTGTTTTTTGGTGCACTAGATGCCGCCTGCTCGTAGAGAGAGACCTCTCCTATCCCTCCCAACCACCCCATGTCGACAATTGTGCCGCGCCCTGTCAGTCCCAAGCTCTGACGAGCCTGACAGCACGTCGAGCACCTCTCATGCATCGAGCCCCATCAAACCTCCTCGCTCCCTTCCGAGGCCACACGCCCGAGAAACCGTGCCTAGACACTCCCACTCGTGCGGAGACGCTCCTCGCCGTCACGCGCAGCTAATCCCCGCCTCGTAGCCCTCGCCACGACTTCCACCTACACCCAGCGCACCATGGGCATCTCCACTTGTGCTTAAAGGAACCGAGCGACCCCATCCCCGGAAACCCTAGCCACTCTCTCCCCCCACACTTAACTCCACCATCCTCGGAGCGGAGGCGAGCTCGCTCTACCTCTACCGCCACTAGCGCTCGCCACACCACCTCAGTACCGAAGGAATACGGTGAAGGTTGCCGTTGAGGCTAACCCTGTCCCCTCTGTTTCTTCCCACCGTCGTGCTCGGTTCGCGTGCGCCATCCTAACCCCACCACCGTTTTGCCCAGGAACCGCCTGGAGGACTACCGTCGAGGAGCCGTGGTCACCGTCGTGCCACAAGCCCGTCTCCGACCGCGTCTGGAGCCGAGCCCTCTCTATCGCACCTCGTTCGAGCCCCCATCACCTGCCGCGTTGAACCCCACCGTCACTGGCCCTTCTCTGCCCCTGGGTAAGCCGCCTCAACCACCTCCCGTAGTAGCTAGGGTTCCGTTCGCCGGCAACTCACCCCAACGAGGACGACAAGCAGCGACCATCGGATTTTTTTAGATCCAATGGCCCAGAAGCTCCCATACCCCTTCGCCCCGCCCAGTCACTGACGCGTGGGCCCCCACCCGGGATTTGAACTCCCCCGGTTCCCACGTAGGCCCTTTCATAAATGGGATGGCCCATCCCTCCGCGTGGGCCGTGACCCAGGCCACAACAGTTCCTCTGTTAATTAATCATGTTAATTAAAATTGCCAGATCTTGTGCTGTAGCTTTAAATTCATCATAAATCAACTGTTCAACCTTTCGGCCTGATTCAATTTCGTCCTGATAGCCTTAGTAAATCTCTATCGTATGGCACTAGTAGAATGATAAAATAGTGTCTGGCTATTTAATGAGATTTTTAGTGGAAAAATAGTGTTGTTTGAACTATTTAATTCATAGTATTGTTTATGTGAATCAGAAAATTGTGAAACTGCTTCTCAAGCCTTGTAAATGAACATGCCTGTCCAATAAAATTGGAATCACACAGATTGGACCTGTGTAGCTCATCTTAATTTCACAAGTTTAGGACATTAGCCTTTTCTTTTATTTATAGAAGGTTCCATGGACCTCCTTTTGAGGTGAGACCAACTCCTGGAGTTGTGCCTCTTCTAGTACTACTTGTTCCCAGAAGGATGTAATTTTTGGTACAGTATATCTGTCCTGAGAATTATTTTGCTACTGCTAGCTTTGTTTTTAGTATAATAATTGTTAAAATTCAACCATGATAGATAAAAATATGATTCCTATTGGGTTGGATTGATATTTTCAATGTATTTCTAGTAATATAAAATTTCTCCACTATTCACTTACAGAATCTGGTCGAGTCATTTGTTTGTGTGTTTAACTAGTGCATGTTGGAAAAATCACCATAAATGTTTGGTATAAGCTTTTGATTTGATTCTAGTGGCATTAGTTTGGTATGATCAGTAGCTTCAGGTGTGTGGATTGGTGTGCTAAATTGAGTACCTAAACTGTACTGTTTGCTATGTTTTCCTTGTGGTTGATGTATGACATTGTTGTTTGTTTTTTTCTTTTGCGACGATAGAAACGAATGAGGACAAGTACGAGGAAGGTGATTGGGAGTATTTCGAAGTAGAAGAACATGGACAAGTTGCAAACCAAGGCAAGCCACCTACGTGATCATGAGACTTGTCCTATCTTTTAATTTATGCATATCTTGTTTTACCTATTTATGCAAATGCATTGTTTTACTCTATATATCTCTATATCGTGTATTGGTTTGGCCCCTCCAAACCCATACCTATGGTACTGTTTAGTACAACCCTTGGACATACCTACTTACCCCCTTTTAGATTAAAGTGGTGTTTTACTCCACGACCCTCTTTGGAGACCTTTTTTTAGCCTACCTAAAACTCTAGGTTGGGAACCCTGACAAAAAGGTTTTACTAAGGTTTTGAATGAAAACCCTGGCAAGTGGGACTTTCCAGGAGAGTCTTGCAAGATGGAAAGGTTTTTGGCTTCACAATATCCTGAAGGAAGGGGAAGGTAAAATGTTTACGAAAACGCACCCGGTTCTATGTAGTTTTGCCCGAACAATTATCCCGTACAACCACACTACTCCTAAATGGGAAGGGGCTTGGCCTGAAGGTGGTCCGCTCTGATATAAGTTGCCTCATAAATACTACAGGGGATCTCGATCCCTAGAGGCTGGGCCTTCTCCTGTAAAGGTCCATGTGAGACATCGACCTAGGGAAGGAACGAACTGCCTACGGGTAGCCAGACGTTATTGTGAGCCCCTCATTGAAAGCGCTCACTTTGTGCAGTGTAAAATACGCTCCAGTTGGTCCTCGGTACCCTACGTCCCGGTTTTGAGGGGGAAAACTCATAGTGCAGGCACTTGTATTAGAGTAGACCTCCCTAATGGCCTTGTTTGATTATCCGAACCCTGCATACTGATGTATGCCGATCCATGATTGCTCGCGGCGGATGTATCAAATCTTATGGGTAAAGTGTACCACCTCTGCAGAGTGTAAATCTTTTCAAATAGCCATGTCCACGGTCATGGACGGTTGGGAAGGTTGCTGCTTAGCGGTGTGGTTTTGTTTTATAAAAAGTTTTTAGAAAGATGTTGGACCATGGGATGGTCAGAAATGAAGGAGGTTTTGGTAATGGGATGACCAGAAGGAAAGCAAATGGGTGACCCCGTCCTAGTAGCTTCAAGTTTATGAACTTATTTCTAAAATAGTTTATAAAAGTTTGTCAATAGAGTTGTGTAGATGTTTATCTACAAGAAGAGTTAGTCTCGAAAACAACCCATTTGGATCCATCCTATCCACAACCATAATGCATACTCTTTTGTTATACTTTTGTTATGGTGCTTTGCGAGTACATTCAAAAGTTCCCACTAGCATTGTCCCTGGTTATCTACTTGGCCATTCTATGAGCAGGGTGATGGAGACGACGGAGGTTACGACCATGACTTCACGAACTAGGGCATTACTCCGAGCCAGGCACTTGTTGGGCTATGGATTGACTCGGTTCTTTCACGTTTAGATGTTCTGCTGCTACTATATATTTGTGCCCATCGTGGCAGTTATGTAAGACTATTTATGTAAGACTTGTTGTATCCGGTACTTTAATGGATGTGTACTTTGATACTATGTCGGTTATGCCCCACGATGCACTGATCATGGGATCGTGGTGGTTTGGATAATGGGTAATCTCGGATGCTAAATCCGGGGTCGCCACATATTTAATGCAACATCTATATCCAATTTACGTGTAATTGACATATCAGCTGGCGGCTAAATTGGCTCAGTATGGACCTCTTCTAGGATGACACCCGTAGCATCCGTCCTTTTTCTGGCACATTGAGGAAAAGCTACGCGGTATATACATAGATATCATGTGCACCAACGCTTCGGACGTTGTTCACCACTTTGCAGCGCATCGCCCCGTGTCCCTCCACACAGCAATAGTTGCCACACACACAAGTACCCCGCCACTATGGCAACAGTCGCGTCCACATCTTACACAGGAGGTGATGCCTAGACCACCCCCTCCCGATCAGGCTAGAGGTTCATTGTGGCAACATCAGGCTTCTTTAAATGGTTCGTAGGCAGCAGAGTTATTTCAGGCTGGAGGTTCGTCGTGGCAAAACCATCAGGAACCTTCCATGTGGAACTTCGATTATCATCCACAATCCTAGCAACAGGGTATGTATGTTCCTATCTTTCGTCCACAATCCCTCATTACTTACTTCGTCTTCTACATGCAAGAACCTATGGATATCAGCACTCCATGTCTAGATCCATGTGGGCGAGTGAGTAGGAAGATGTGCAATAGACACATGATCTATAGGACTAGTGGACGAGTATGTTTTAGACTCATACACCATACCCCACACAAGATACAATGTACCACAATGACAGGTCGAGGATTCCTGCTCATAACATTGATCCACCCCATAGGTATGGCTGGACTACACCGACTGATCTGCCACTTTCACACCGTGCCAAATGTCGAGACTAATACCTCTCTCCATGATCTATGTATGAGTCATCTATCTATCTCTATATGAGACATATATCTATCTACTTGTGAGACATGTACTACAAAACAGACACATTACTATTATTCCGCATTGTTATTCATCAAATATTTCACTAACAAACAACTACAATAGAGAATTAAGATACAAACACAAACTGAATTAAACTCAGATAACATAAGTATGATGATGCCTCGCCCTTTTCCTTTCCCTTTGAGAATGTCGCGCCCTTGCCCTTCGATGATGATGTACTCTCTGCTCTTGCCTTCTCCCAGGCAGCTCTCTTGATCTTGCTACTCGGTGGCATGAAGATATCATCTTCGTCTTCACTCTCTTATATCCACAACCAAGAGTTATATTCCCAAAAATCCACTAGAGTTTTGATCTTAAGATTTATCTTTGTCCACCTTGCATTGATCCTGAGAAGTTCTTGCCGTATTTCCTTAGGGGTCCTCCGAGGGCACCTGGACCTATATAATTTCTCACCCATCTCATTGAGGAGGATGTCACTACTGATAAGTACCTCCCATGTAACTAGACTATCATATATCTTAAACTCTCTAGCAAAATCTAAAAGGTGGCATGACACCCATCTTGGAAAACTACGATCAAAAGGAAAAGCCAACATCTTCAAGAGAAAATACTTGCCTGCTTACACAACTCAGTGATGAGGGAGTTTTATAGAACGAGAAGAGAATAAATGGCGAGAATTAATCAGCGGTAATTCATTGGCAGGAATATTTTGGCAGGAGAAATTCGCGAGGGATAAATTTGGCGAGAAAATTAGTGGGGGGAAAAGGGTGGGAGAATTACCTATTTAGGTTTTAGAGCACGTAACCATGATCATGCAGCCATTTTGTGATGATTAGGTCGATAGGGGAAAGTCGGCATGGCACAAACCTAATGGTCCAGTCAGTTTGGCCAAGACCAACTGGAAACTCACACTCACCGATGTTGTTAGGGTGATAGGCCAGTCAACATCATGTAGGCCTACTGGCCCACTTGGCCTGGCTTTAACCGACTAAGTCCAGTCATTATGGCCCAAATAGACAATGTGATATGTGTGCAAATTTCCAATTTTGTGTATTTATTTTTGGAAATAATTTAAAAATGTATTATTTAAAAAATTAGCTTGTAGTGAGTTCGTGAATCATCAGAATAAGAAGAAGAATAAATGAGTCGTGTGTAGGATCATAGCAATTTTTTTGAAGAGGGGAGCAAGAACCCTGACCTTGCATCAATCAATGCACACAACCTTATATTAAAGTTTTTAGTCATCCAAAATTATTACAAGATCATGGATCACTCAAAGTGTTGGGGGGATACCCCCGGGTAGGGTAACACCGGGGTATAAGGGCCGAGTTAACCGGGGTACAACACGGTCAAAGCAAGTGCTGACTGGACCACCTCAAGGCAGGCCGAATCACGGTGTGACCCGGCTCATGGGGCGCCTCCTTGAGGATGGTCCGGCCGGCATAAGATTTATGCCGGCCATGTCTATCTGTTTTGCAGGTAACTTGGTAAGCCGGATTAGCTATAGGCTAGCCGGGTTATCTTGGCTTCCAAGAGAAGGAATCCCCCGCTGGTTAAAAGGTGGCTTTATTAGCTGTAGCATGAGCAAAGTAAAGTAAAGAAGACGACCAGTGGGTCAGGGGTGACCAGGGTGATGTGGGAAGAGACGGATGACGTAGCCCGTGTCTGGTGACGCCAAAAGACAAGGATGACGTTGTGGGTTACGTCCAAAGCTTGGACGAGCCGTTGAAGAGAAATAAAGAAGCATCTAGCTTTAGACGAGGAGCATATTCTACGAATATGCTGCCATGTGTGCCCTAAGTTTGTAACCCGGGCTACCCTATATAAGGAGCACCGGGGCCTCCATAGGGCGAGGGATCGATTAATCATTCTCTGTCTAAGGTAGAACTCTAGGGCTAGTTGATAGGGAGTAAGAGACATTGTCTCTTTCTTGCTGAGAGCCTTGGGAGAACTTGTAAACTCCATTGATAGAGACTATACAAGAACTTCCGTGCGTGGAATCACCATGCTCTCCCTCCCTGGATTCCCCTAGCACTCATTGGCCCCATCTTTAGCCTATCCATGGCATCTGCCGTGCTACCACCACGACAGTTGGTGCCCACCGTGGGGCTAGCGGTGCTAGCAGGGGTGAAAATTCAGACGAGAAACTTCTCAAGCACCGGCGAGTGTATCGTATCAGGCTTGGTTTAGCGCTTTGGAGCGCTGGACCATGTCAGCGACAACATGGGAAGCTTCGGCAGGCACCCTCCACCGCGCAACGGCGTCTTTGTCAAGCTTGGCGCGCATAAGATCTACGTTGGCGTGGACGAGTCCTGCGTTCACCCGCGGCACATCGTCGAGGGAGGTGATCCATCTCTCAGCGCGGCTCGTGGAGTGCGTATCACTCGCCCCACTAGCACTGTTGAGATCTGATGACCGCGCCAGACGCAGGACCAAGCAAAGATTTGGCGCCAGAGCCAGAGGTAACACCAAAATAGACCAGGTCTAGGTTTCCCCTGCTAGAGAGGCCAGAGAATGTGCTCCAGCAAGCGATAGATAGCTTAGTGACGCCAATAGCACCTGTGGTAGATCCGACTCAGGCACAAGTTGAGTTAGAGGAAACTAGGTGGAAACTGTTAGCTGGGGCAAAGAAAGTAGCATAGCTGCATCAGTCGTTGAACATCACCTTGAGAGAGTATGCTAAGGCAAACCGTATCGATGGAGTGAAAATCCAAGGCAGGAACCTGATCACTGAGATTGACTAGGAGTACGAGCCTAGGCCGGGCCAGACAACCACGATAGTAACAGGAGGGTTGGATCGGTACAGTACCCCGGCAAAGAACCTCAGGGCAGCAAATGCGGCCGCATCCGAGTTAGAAGGTTTAACCGGAGAGGCCCGACAAAGGCAGTAAGAGAGGGTAAATCACTTGTTGAGAGTTGCATGCCAACAAAATGAAGAAATAAACAAGGATAACCCGGCACCACCAGGGGCCTCATAGGTGGTACATTCGGCCAGAAATAACCAGGCAAGATCCAAAGGAGCCACGTCGTCTCCGGGTCATAATCCCAGGAGAGAAGAGGTTGTGGACTCTGGAAGAAGATACAAGCAAGTGGTTCCTTATGACCTGGTAAGGGCTGGAAAAGGCAAAGTAGTGCAAGTTGATGAGGACCAGCACAGTACCAGCCGAGGTGTGGCTGCCCGAGGTAACCGTGAACAAGGCAATGCCGGTCAAAGAAATGCTGCCAACGGTAATGCCGGACATCGCGATACCGTGGGAGCGGGGCAAAATTTACCTCGGACACAGCAACAACGCATACCTCGGCAAGAGGGGAGTGCGGGACAAGCAGCACAACAACATCATGCACATCCGAATTAGAAAAGACAAAATGATGGTTATTCGACTATGGTCAATGATGGATACCCCAGACCGGATCACCGCGTAATTGGATCACGGCTAGGAAGCAAGAACTTGCAGCCAGATGATGCAAGGTTGAAGTTGGATATTATTTATAGGTCGGAGCAAATCGAGATACAAGGTCCACCGGGTCCAGCATGTTTTGGGCCTCGGATCATGAACGAGCTACCAGTGCCGAACTTTCAGCTGGCCAGAGGAACCCGAACTTATGATGGTAGTACGAGGCCAGAGGATTGGTTGATTGACTATGCAACAGCAGTCAAGATCGCAACGGGGAATTTAAGATGGGCAGTGAGATATGTGCCGCAAATGTTGGAAGGACCAGCGCGAGTTTGGCTGAACAACTTACCACCAGGAAGCATTAACTGTTGGTTAGATTTTCAGGAGTTATTCGTGAGCAATTTCTCGAGTACCTATAAGAGGCCAAACATGCCACAAACTCTAGCGTTGTGCAGGCAAAGACCGAATGAGCCGGAGCGAGATTTCCTAACCCGTTGGTGTAACGTGCGTAACTCGTGCAAAGGTGTAATTGAATCACAAGCTATTGCGTGGATCGCCCAAGGGTGTAGATATGGAAGTATGCTGTG
Source organism: Avena eriantha (assembly GCA_910589775.1). Lineage (NCBI taxonomy): Eukaryota > Viridiplantae > Streptophyta > Magnoliopsida > Poales > Poaceae > Avena > Avena eriantha. The sequence continues at coordinate 39,768,379 of OU342740.1, forward strand.
GTAGAGGTTGCAGAGAGATATGCCAACTACTCTGGCTGAAACGATCCGGATTGCAGATTCATATGCCTTGGGAGATCCAACGCATCCCCGGCTGATGTCGAGCGAGGCAAACGAGGAGTATTACAACCGAGATATCTCCGGGTCATCAAGAAGGAATGATTTCTGAAGAAAAAGAAGGGATGAGCGTCCAGATTATCGGTATAACTCGCAGCAGGTCACAGCGATTGACCGAGATCAGCCCAATGCCGGAGCAACCCAATGACAAAAAACTGGAGGGCAGAGCTGGCAATAGAAAAAGGAAGGGAGAAAGCCTTGGACCCCGGAGCAGAAAAAGCAATGGCAGGAACATAAGGATAGGCCGAGGTATACTTTCGAGTCTATGTTGGATCAACCTTGCAAGTTTCATACACCAAGTCTGAACAGTCCGGCGAATCATACGACCTGGCAATGTGAGTGGATGAAGAAGTTAGAACAGGGCAGTTCGGGGAATGCTCAGACACCTCAGAACGAGGCACCTAGAAACAAGGCGCCATGACCACCATTACTAACGGGGGGAAACAGACAGCAACTGATGTTGCCATCGCCTCCACCGAGGTATGAAAGGGATACGGTACATCAAGTGGGCAATAACCAACAACAAGGTCAAAGTTGCAATGAGAATTAGGGACGAAATGAGTACATGGAACATCATCAAAGCTACTGTGTGTTCACCTAGGAAGAGAATGACCGGAAAAGCTTATAGCGCTGGCATATGGAGGTAAACGCAGTAATGCCAGCGGTGGTGAGGTATATGCCCTAGGCGGATCAGGAGATTACATGGAATGTCAAGGATCACCCAAAGATCATGCCAAGCCCAGGAACCTACGCTCTGGTCCTAGATCCGACGTTCATCGGGCTGAATCTCAATGTAAGATTTTCCAAAGTATTGATTGACTATGGCAGCAGTATCAACATTACGTACAAGGATACCATGCACAAGTTGGGGATAACAGAGAACATGTTGCAAGCAACAAGGACCACCTTTCATGGCATTGTGCGGAGTATTTCTTGTGAACCAATTGGTAAAGTCCGGGTTGACGTGTTATTCGGCACAAGAGACAACTGTCGCACTGAGAACTTGGAATTCGAAGTGGTGAATCTAGAGAACGCTTATCAGCGATGCATGCAAAAATGCTTGCATGACCAAATAGGTCGGAATGTGCAGGTTTATGTGGATGATGTGGTGATAAAAACCAAGGAATGCAATACACTCCTTGAGGATATCCGGCAAACATTCGCAAACTTGAGAAGATTCCGGATGAAACTAAACCCGGAGAAATGCACTTTTGGTGTGCCCGCAGGAAAGCTACTCGGTTTTCTAGTGTCTAGCCGTGGCATTGAAGCTAACCCGACAAAAATCTGGGCCATAGAAAGAATGGAACAGCCAAAATGTCTTAACGATGTGCAGAAGTTCACTGGTTGCCTGACATCATTAAGTCGGTTCGTCTGTCGGTTGGGAGGGAAGGCCTTGCCCCTCTATCAGCTAATGAAAAAGGCAGACAAGTTCACATGGATGCCACATGTGGATCTTGCATTTCGAGAATTGAAAAAGATGTTATCTACCACACCAATCCTAGTTGCACCACTACCTAAGGAGCCAATGTTGCTCTACGTAGGCGCGACCAACTGAGTCGTAAGTGCAGTAATCGTAGTGGAGCGCAAAGATGAAGGAAAATCTGTGCAAAGGCCAGTGTACTATCTGAGTGAGGTATTATCAGCCTCGAAACAGAACTATCCTCACTATCAGAAGATGGCATACGGCATATATATGTCGGCCAAGAAACTCAAACACTATTTTGAGGAACACCCCATCAAGGTGATATGTGAGGCACCCATTTAGGAGATTATGAGTAACAAAGATGCAAGTGGTCGGATAGCAAAGTGGGCAATCAAGTTAGCTCTCTATGCGCCACAATTTGACAGAAGGGATGCAATCAAGTCACAAGCTGTGGCGGATTTCTTTGTGGATTGGACCGAGATGCAATACGAACCACCCCTGCCGGACTCTAATTACTGGAGAATGCATTTCGACGGATCAAAACTCAAAGATGGGTTGGGCACCGGAGTAGTGCTGACCTCGCCCAAGAAGGATCAGCTAAAGTATGTCCTCTAGTTCCACTTCAATTCCTCGAATAATGTGGCGGAGTACGAAGCGTTAGTACATGGTCTCAAAGTAGCAAAAGAAGTGGGAATACATCAGATACAATGCTTTGGAGACTCGTATTTGGTGGTACAACAAGTGTCTGGAAATTGGGATGCCCTGGATGCTAACATGGTGTTATATAGATTCCATGTTCAGAAAATAAGCGGGTTCTTCGAAGGATGTGAGTTCCATCACATACCTCGGATTGAAAACGAGGCAGCAGATACGCTGTCCAAGCTAGGCTCATCTCGGCAACCAATTCCACCAAACGTGGCTTTGGAGCACTTGAGAAAACCATCTATCACACCGTCACCCGAATCAAATTCAATTCATATCCCATCACTTCCCGGATCAGGAGCTGCACCTATGGAGATAAAGTAGGGAAATACCTCTGCAAACCCGGAGACTGCTTCAGCAAACCCGGAGACTGCCTCAGCAAACCCGGGGACTGATCAACCTGATTCGGCAGGAGTTATGTCGGTAGATGCGATGGAAATTGAGGAGGTGTCGTTTCCAGTCCAGGCTATACCATCTTCGGCCAAGCCAATATTTGATTTCTTGAAAGAAGGAATTCTACCGGATGATGAGTTAAGCTCAAGGCAGGACCACCTGAGGACAAAGGTCTATATGATTATTAATGCCGAACTATAGAAGAGGAGTGTGACAATAGTACTACAACGTTGTGTTGATCCGGAGAAAGGACTTGACATACTCCGGGGTATTCACTAAGGGGAGTGTGGTCACCACGCTTCCTCAAGGGCATTAGTGGCAAAAGCTTCCCGACATGGATTTTATTGGCTTAGTGCTTTGGAGAAAGTAGAGGACTTGGTGAGAAAATGCAATGGTTGTCAAAGATACGCCACGAAAACTCACCTACAAATGTCGGAGCTGAAAACTATCCCTATTACATGGCCATTTTCGGTATGGTGCCTAGATATGGTAGGACCATTTAAGCCGGCCAAAGGAGGGATGACCCATATGCTGGTCATGGTGGACAAGTTCACCAAATGGATTGAAGTGAAACCAATTCGGAAATGTGATGGGGCGACAGCGGTAAGATTCCTCAAGGATATAATCCTAAGGTATGGCTATCCCCATAGCATCATAACTGATAATGGGACAAATTTCGCCGAAGGAGCGTTTGCAAGATTCTGCCGAGAAAAGAAGATCCGGTTAGATGTCGCCTCAGTCGCCCACCCCGCATCGAATGGGCAAGTGGAAAGATCCAACGGACTAGTGTTGTCCGGGATAAAACCTCGGCTCATAGAGCCGCTGCAAAGATCAGCGGGGTGCTGGATAGAAGAACTACCAGCGGTCCTGTGGAGTTTAAGAACAACTCCTAATAGATCAATAGGCTATGTGCCATTCTTTCTGGTATATGGGGTAGAAGCTGTAATACCAACTGACATAGAGCATGATTCGCCAAGAGTCACCCAATACACAAAAGCCGAAGTGCGCGAAGCCCGGCAAAATGATGTTGATCTGCTGGAAGAAGCGAGAGAACTGGCCTTGCCGGATCCACCATATATCACAAAAAACTCCGACGCTATCATAGCCAGAAAGTAGACCCCCGAGTTTTCCATGAAGGTGATTTGGTACTCCGGTTGATACATCGCACTGCTGGCATGCATAAGTTATCCCCGCCATGGGAAGGACCTTTCATTGTAAGCAAAGCCTTGAACAATGACTCCTACTATCTCATTGATGCACAACCCCAGGAAAAGAACATGGCGGACATGTCCGGAGAAGAATCCAAAAGACCGTGGAACGTAGCACTGCTTCGTCCTTTCTACACCTAACTAAGAGGTGAATGTATCCAAACTACTCGTATGTCGGTATGTATGTCGGTGATGATTTTATCAATAAAAACTTTGCCACCACGAGCAGAGACTCGGGGACTGCTATAATACTTGTCTTTCGTTTTCGTATTTTTGTGTCAGCTGGGTTAAGTCGCTTATATCTTAGTTGGATTAGTAATGTGTGAGCACCAAAAACGTAACTCTTCGACTTTGCTGCTGTCCAACAAGAATTGGCTTCATGGCAAGCAAGAGAACAAGTTTGGAATGGCAAAGCACATGAAAAACGACTAAGGGAAAGAACTTAAGCGAGCCGACATAGGTTTTTTGACTAACCCTTATTTTGTTATATTCACTAAAATGCCGAATCATTTTGAGCTAATCTCAAGGTTTCAAGTATTGTTAAGTCAATTTCTTGAACCTCGGACTCGTAAGTCGAAAACCGAATCAAGGTAGACGCGAGCCGAGTCAAAAATTGGAAGAACAAGAAAATGAAACTCGGGGACTTCGCCCACGATAATATGGCAATAAAACTTTGTTCAGAACTTAAAATTGTAGCACAACCAAACCAAAGTATTTAAATACATCTGCGCCCGGCATTCTGGGGATCTGATAAATGTGACAAGTGTTTTTCAAGGAGCAGGAGCAGTAGACGAATCATCTGTCGAGGAGGGAGGCAGTTCGAAGTGTGGGAGAGGAGCACTAGCTTCGGCTTCATCCTCCGGGTTAACCTCACTATCCTTCGAGTCTTCAGCTTCCTCGCCTAGTTCAGAGCCTTCACTTTCACTCCCTTCATCTTCAGCTCTAGAGGCAATTTCTTCATCAGCAACATCAAGATAACTCGGCCCCTCATTCCAAGCATGGCAGAAGGAGTACTAGATGAGCTTGTTAGCACAGACCTTTGGGCGCGCGATCCAATCTGGATCCTCGCACCACTTAGACCCGGTGCGCATGCGAGTGAGCAGTGCCAAGTCAATTCCTTCGTACCACGAGAGCGCAAATTTCCGAGCAATGTCGGCCCCAGCCCGTGCGGCAGACTCACGCCACAGATGCAGCTGCATGTCACACTCCATTAAATTGGCTATGAAAGCTGAGCCTTTCTTGGGAATGGTTTCATTGGGCCAGAGGCAGCTGAACATCCGTGTTGCCGCCGGGATGATATCCGCGCCACGATTCTTTACTACCTCAAGACGAGCAGTGAGACTCGCCAGGAGATCCTCTGTGGTATAAGGGATTGGCTCGGCACTAGGGAAGCAGGAATTCCATGTTGTTCGTGGAACTGCGTACGGTAGAGGCAGTGAGTGTATCGCTCTCTGGAAATTTTCCTAAGGATAAGAAGAAAAATAGTGAATAAAAGGACTAAATCCGGAAGGTAGAAGATCAAGCAAGGGTAGAAAACTTACGCGCAATCTGGAAGAGGAGTCGCTGAAGCTCGGAATCAACATTGGCACTATGGGCCTGGAGTTTCTCCTATTCGGTGGTCACCGACGTAATCTTGACGTCGGCTTCCTCCAGTAGGCTCTTATCCTTGGAGATTTGCATGGTTAAACACTCCTCCTCGGCAAACTCCTGGTCGGCCTTCTCGAACTTGGGCTGATGGAAGATCTTAAGCCTTTGAATTTTGGCATTCAGCCGAGTGCTCTCCGAGTCCTACTGTTGGAGCCGAGCTATCTCTGCGTCTTTCTTTTTCAGTTCAGCCTCATGATTTCCTGCTTGTTCGAGGAAGTGATTCATCATTTCAGACATGGTGACACTATCCTCGAGAGCAACTGCAACAACACAATGATCCAGAGGACCCAAAGTATGAGTGTCCACCGGATAAAGCAAGGAAAATACAACGATCATGTGAAGGGGATAAGTTTACCTTTGAATTCCACAAGGTTTTTTCTCATGATTATGTTCTCGGCTTCAACCTCGGCTGCATGATTCGGACGAGAAATTCATATGGGTCCTAAGAAGTCTGAATGAACAAGGAAAACGAAGAATGGGAAATTACCCGTCTTCTGGTACTCCGCCAGGACTTTACCATAACACGTGCGAATGTTTTTGTAGGAGTCCAACAGGCGCTGGAACTCAGCGGTTCGGTGGTTAGTGGTAATCTGAAACAAGCAAGGCAATGGAAAAGTTCAAAGGCAGAGTAAAAATAATTCGAAGTCTACAAGACCTGGGCCAAGTGGAACTTAACTCGGCTCTAGATGTGTGGATATTTGAAGTCTACAAAACCCAGGCCAAGTGGTACTTAACCCGGCTCTAGGTGTGTGGATATTCGAAGTCTACAAGATCCGGGCCAAGTGGAACTTAACCCGGCTCTAGGTGTGTGGATATTCGAAGTCTACAAAACCCGGGCCAAGTGGTACTTAACCCGGCTCTAGGTGTGTGGATATTCAAAGTCTACAAGATCCGTGCCAAGTGGAACTTAACCTGGCTCTAGGTGTGTGGATATTCGAAGTCTATAAGACCTGGGCCAAGTGGAACTTAACCCGACTCTAGGTGTGTGGATATTCGAAGTCTACAAGATACGGGCCAAGGGAACTAGACCCGGCTCTAAATCTACTAAAATTTGATGTCATTATGAACAAAAGCTAAGTTCTACGAGAAGCATCCGACCGAATAACAAGTTATTCCCTCGGAGGCTCGGGGACTAGGGGCTATATCTACAAGTGTTCAGTTATGTAAAACATCAACAACAGAGAAAAAGAATTACCTCCATCATCCGGCCAGCCAAGGAGATAGCCTTGGTAGAGGAGTTCATCTAGGAGCTGAACTCGGCTGGGCCAAACTTCTCTGGCAGATCGTCTTGAGGGTCGACGAATTCTACGTTATTCCAGTTCTTCACATACTCAAGGAGTAGTGGACTGTAGCTTTCGCTGCTAAGAGAATAAATCACCAGAAGGCCCTTCACGTGGGCCTCCCGCCTGGCGGATTGAGCTGCAGCGAGGCTGGTATGCAAAACCAGCTGTTGGCTGCCCTCTGATCCGGAGGCGGCAGACCCAGATGAAGTTACTTTTGCTGACCCGGAGGTCTTCTTGGCTTTGCCGGATGAGGGTGGAGGAATGGATTGAAAAATATCTGCCACGGAAGGGGTAGACCCGGAGGGAGCCGATGGAGCTATTCCATTGGGAGGTTTGGAGGTCTTTGCTGCTGTTGGTGCTGCTGGTACTGGTGCTGCTGGTGCTGGTACTGGTGCCACTGGTGCTGCTGGTATTGAGACAAAAGGATTTGCTGGGGGCGGCGCCGATGAAGCTGGCACCTCAGGATCTGGCGTTGAGGCCGAGGAACCGGGGAGATATGGCATTGCCGTATCCAAATCCGCCCCACTACCCCCACGCTGATGTTGCCCTCCTCTTAGCGAGATGGGCTCTAGTCGGGCGCAACCGCGGAGCCCTCCTGAATAGGCCTGAGTGGACGATAATCGTGTTGCGGGGGGGAGGGGGGAGAGGGACTGGTCCGGAGTGGGGAGGCAATGCTGGAGCCGCTCTGAGGGATATCCCTAGGAGCTCTGAGAAAAATAAAAAGCACCAAGTCAAAAAGAGAGTCAATAACAAACAAAGGCAAGCAAAGGAAAAAATCCCAAGGAGTAGTATCAAAGAACTTACTCATCCGTGGTAGGACGAGCCCGAGGTTTGGGCGCCCTCAGAACCGTGCTCTTGGAGGCAGGCTTGGCCGAGGGTATAACCTCGGACTTCTTTTGCCTCGTCTTGGGCGGCGGCACCTCCGAAGCTGCGGCCGAGGTAGCTACGCGCTTCTGGGATGGAGCTAGAGCCAGGCCACCAGTGGCGAGGGGAGGAACCTCGTGGACCTGATCGTCCGGGTTAGCTGAACATTCGAACATAAGCCAGGTGCGAGTAAGAGATGAGAACCGGATCAAATACCTCAAGGACCTCAACGTCCGAGTCATCATTGTCTGGCCAATCCTTAGAGAAGAGGCCTTACCAGCGCTGTGTCTGACGACATCCAGGGTAGGCAGGAAGGCCTCCGGATCAGGCTCCTCCTCGTTCTCCTCGGTGCGGTCCAGCAACCACTTGCTCGCCAATAGCTCGCCATCCTCCAGTGGCTGCTGGAGGAATCGCTAAGAACAAGGCAACAGTTGACAAGTTACAAGAAGGAATTGACATACAGAGAAGATACGGAAAACAAGAACAGGAAAACTCACCTATGGTGGAGGGTTGACCCGGGTGAAGGGCTCGAGTCCCCACTCCCAATCCTCGGAGAACTCCTTCTCCGCATTAAATATGGACTTGACCCGGTGGTAAACCGCCGAGTTATCCAACTCGATGGAAGAAGTCCGGTGAGGGTCGAGAGGGCCGCTAAGATAGTAGATCTTGTGGGCTCGCTTCTGGAGGAGGGAGACCTGGCTGCGGAGGAAAGTGATCATAATTCCCCCCCCGGAGGTTCTCCTTGAGCAGCTCCTTGATCCGGCGCTCCACTTGATTCGCCAGGGCCGTGGCTCGCTTGGGAATGCTTTCGCAAAGCGAGGCATCTAGAGGGCCAAGTTTGAAAGGGAGCAGCCAGATCAAGTCCTCCTTGGTGGTGTTCCGGACATAAAAGAAACTCCGGGCCCAACCCTTGCAAGACTCGAGCCTAGTGACCCAGGGGAACACAGATTGCTTGCGGGGAGAGATAGAGGCAGCGCCACATTGGGTCAAGTGCTTGTACTCCAGGGCAAGCTCCATATCCGGAACCACGTTCCTCCACAGACCAAAGAACTTAATCCAAAGTTCTTTGGTTAGCCAGAGCCTGATGTATCCCTCAATGCCAGAGGCAAAGGAGGACAGAGAAGTAATGGCGTTTGCGAGGAGGTGATGCAGTTGCAACTTATATGTAGAAATGAAATCAAAGAAAAAAATCAGAAGTGGGAAGGCCTAAACCACGCTGGAAATGCGACAGAAAAACAACATACTCCCCAGATTTGGGGGAAGGAGTAACTTCACCGGAGGCGAGGCGGCACACGACGCCGGCGGGGATGTGCCGCGTGGCGCGCAGCCAATCGAGGTCCTCCTCGCGGACGATGGAGCCGTCCCAACAGCCGCGCTCGCGGCCCTCTGCCCCTTCCTCCTACTGCGCCACCACCGATGCCTCCGCCTCTGTCATGGTAAGATCGAAGCTTTCGACGAGGTAGTCGGAATAGAGGTATCCGGAAGAAGGGAAACAGGAAGCGCAAGGCCCCGTGGTGGAAATTAGCACTGGGAACGGTGGTGCTAGCGCGAAAGGCTGCCGGAGCACGTTCACGGCGGCACTGGAGCGGTAGAAAACTGGAAGGCAGTGGAGAAGTTGCTATAGGAGAGAAGGAGCCGTGAAGTGCGACGGAAATGGGGAAACTTCCCCTAAGAGCGCCTCGTGCCTCCTACTTAACCGTGCAACACGCGCGTCATGGGATCATTTGCGGTGGCCGCGCCGCACGTAACAGAGCGTGTACACGGTCGAAACAGCCAATCAGTGCGAGGCAACAGGAGGGGCCATAGGAGCAAGCAATCCCATGACATGACGCGATGTTATAGTTAACGAGGCGTTGCAGTGATGGGACGTTTACAACAGTTATGCCTGACACTGCGACAGTAACCGGGGCAATAAATGCGCGTGGCCCTTAAATTGAGGCAAATGATGATTACCCCCATGTAAGATGTGGGGAAGCGACAAGGGAAGGAAAGGTAACCCGGATAAGGGAGCAAAAGACCTGGCCAACGAGGAATAACTCAGAATGAGCAAAGGGTCGCAAGATGAGAAACTCCGGGCTACGAGGTAACTCGGCCTAAGGAGCAAAAGATCCGGATATGGGAACCTGCTGTGGCCTTGACAACTAAAGGTTGCTAAGGCCACACCAAGTTCGGGGGCTAATGTTGGGGGGATACCCCCGGGTAGGGTAACACCGGGGTATAAGGGCCGAGTTAGCCGGGGTACGGCGCGGTCAAAGCAAGTGCTGACCGGGTCACCTCAAGGAAGGCCGAATCACGGTGTGACCCGACTCATGGGGTGCCTCCTTGAGTATGGTCCGGCCGACATAAGATTTATGCCGGCCATGTCTATCTGTTTTGCAGGTAACTTGGTAGGCCGGATTAGCTATAGGCTAGCCGGGTTATCTTGGCTTCCAAGAGAACGAATCCCCCGCTGGTCAAAATGTGGCTTTATTAGCTGTAGCATGAGCAAAGTAAAGTAAAGAAGAGGACCAGCGGGTCAGGGGCGACCAAGGTGACGCGGGCAGAGCCGGATGACGTAGCCCCTGTCTGGTGACGCCAAAAGACAAGGATGACGCTGTGGGTTACGTCCAAAGCCCGATCGAGCCGTTAAAGAGAAATAAAGAAGCATTTAGCTTTAGACGAGGGGCATATTCTATGAATATGCTGCCACTTGTGCCCTAAGTTTGTAACCCGGGCTACCCTATATAAGGAGCACCGGGGCCTCCATATCGATCAATCATTCTCTGTCTAAGGTAGAACTCTAAGGCTAGTTGACAGGGAGTAAGAGACATTGTCTCCTTCTTGCTGAGAGCGTCAGAAGCACCACACCATTGAAACAGAATATACAAGAACTTCCGTGCGTGGAATCACCATGCTCTCCCTCCCTGGATTCCCCTAGCACTCATTGGCCCCATCTTTAGCCTATCTATGGCATCTGCCGTGCCACCACCACGACACAAAGAGTATATATGAACCAACCAGCAAAAAAATCCAAAGAACATGAGAACTATTCATCCTATAGTCTACAACGTTCATCCAGCTAGCCTGGCTCAAGATATTCCGTGCGACTGTCAAGAGACATTTGCATCCAGTAAACATGGCATCCCGCTGGTCCTCTGGCAAGATGAATGCCCATAGTTGTATCCAATGCGCCACTATATGAATTACCTACAAAAAATTGGAAGTTCTCTTCTTATTAAACACAATGCTATTTTTGCATCTCCAAATATACCAACATAAAACAGAAACACCAATATGGATGCTAGCTTTAGATGATTTATCAACTCCATTCAACCAATTCGAAAATATATTAGTTATATTTGCTGGAGGAGGAAGATCATAAGTAAAAATGCACGCCATAAAAGTTTTGCAAAAGGACATGATATAAATAAGTGTTATACGATTTCCTGAGTCCCGCAAAAACAACACTTAGTACATCCCACTCATTTCCTTTTTTCAATATTGTATTTCATGAGTAAAACTTTATTTTGAAGGAACCACATATTTTATTATCTTAAGTGGAATTTTTAATTTCCATAAATACTTCTAGAGGAAAACCATATGGTCATTTATAAGGTCTTCATACATAGATTTGACAGATAATACACCTGATACTGATAAATTCCACACAAATTTACCAGCTTCATCCAAAAGCTGCACCGTCATAAGTTTTTGGCATGAATGAAGCCATGATATCCATTTATAACCATTTAGTACCCTTTGAAAACCAATGTTCAAAGGTACTGCGTCAAGCCATTTGCGATAGAAAACATTTTTGTACCGCACAATATTATATAATGAAGGGTATTGTTATGCCAACGATGTATCTCCTATCCTGGTGTCCTCGCAAAACCTCGTACTATATCCATCTCCTACTTTTAATGACCTCTAAAAAACTCTTCCTTTAACCACATGATACCTTTCCAAAAGGAAGAGTCAGCAGGTTTCACTTGGACATCGGACTCTGTTTTTGACTTAAGTTTTTGTTATGCAGCAAATCTTACCACAATCCCTCCTCATTAAGTATTTTAAACACTCACTTTCTTAGTATGTATTTGATTTTAACCTCTAGTACCTCTATACCAAGACTGTCTTGACCTTTTGGTCGATATATAGTATAATATTCCACTTCGATAGATGGGACTTTCTTTTAGTCTCATCACTTTGCCAAAAAAGTAAGACCTATAGAAATCAAGTCGTTTTCTTTCACCTTACGTATTTCTAGAAATGACAACATAAATATAGGTAAATGTTAAAACCAAGTTGATTAATACCAAGAAATCACCATATGATAACAAGTTTCCTATCCAATAACCAAAATTTCCTTCAAAGAGTGTTTCAAATGACTAAAAAATACCCCCGTGTACGGCACTTTTTTAGAGCGGCACAAGCAAAAAGTACCTGAAAAATTGATTACGCAGCGGATGAGCAATCATGACACCATTTTTCACGACGGCCACTTATACGTCATGACGGAAACGATACGAGCACATATATGTGAAGGGGTTTATAGCACAAAACACAATTTTTCTTAGCTAGCACAACACCAATTGCCAGGATCTATCTATGAATAATATTGTAACGGAGAAGGTTTCGGTAACATACCCTTGAAGACTGAAAGCGCTTAACATTGTGCGGAGAACATGGATGAAGTAGTCGAACTCGTAGCCGACCTCAAGGTCACGAAGCTCCTCGCAAGTCACCCTCGGTCCTTGCACGATAACCCCGGTGCCACAAGTGGAAGCACCCCCGTGGTTCCGCACACGTACGGTCCACGACGATAAACTCCGGTTCTCTAATCCCTGCCGAGAGTGAGAAAGTAGATCTTCTGGTTGGGATCCCTACAGCACAACGACATGCTGCAACAAAGCACTCCCTTGCGCTTGCAGCAGTGACTCAGGGTCGCAGTTGCAAGAGAGAAGAGAGAGGGGAAATTATCTAAAGAAAATAACTTTGAAAATATCTTAGTTGTTGTGTTGTTTTCCTCCTATAGGACCCTCCTATGTAGAGAGGAAAAGGGGATACCCCGACCTTGCCAAGTCTCGAGGTGGGACTAGACTTGGAGAAGAGGGTGTGCCAAGGGAGGAGGGGCCAGCTGGCCGGCCGGGTGGGCCCACACGCACACGGCCCAAGGAGTGGGCCTGCGGCCAGGTGGTCCCCACCCGCGTGGCCTCCTAGATGGCGACAACATCTTGGGCGGCTTCCCCTCTTGGGCCTTTTCCCTCCAGGGAATTGGCCCATTAGGGAAGTTGCCCTTTTAATTTTATTTTTAATATTTATTTAATATTAATTCCAATAATTAATAGAAAAATACAAATTATTAAATTCCTCTTGACCTGAAACACGTTTTGGTTCACTCCGATCGACTTTAGATCCTCCTAGAATAATTCTGGTTCTCCCTCGGTAAAGTTTCGGTATTCTCCTTCTCTTTATTAATGATTCCATTATTACCAAAATGATCTCTAGGTGTTATTCTGCCCTTAAGTGTGTTACCCTACGGTTCAGGACTGTCATAGACATGATCGAGACTTCTCTCATATCAATGACCAATAGCGGGACCGGGATGCCCATAATGACCCCTGTGCATTCCACGATGTCTATTGTAGTTTGAACAATAAACACCGAGTCCAATTACGATTGTTACTTTGATACCTGACTCGTCCGAGACTGATCATCAGTATTGCTATACCTCATTCAATATCTTTACCGACAAGTGTTGTTTTACTCATTTCGTGATATTCCAGCCTCGTGACCTAGTCACATGTTGTGCAACATTTATGGATGTAATCTCACTGAGTGGGCCTAGTGTATCTTTCCATCACACAGGAGAACAAATCCCGATCTTGATACATGTGCCACAATGTGCCCCTCTGGAATACCCAACATACACCTTTATGATGATCCTGTTACAGTGTGATAGTTGATGCAGTCAAAGAAACCGCGAGTGACCGTGATTAAACATGATCTCACGGTCTAAGGATTAGGATGCTTCATTTCTAACTATTGAAACATGAACTTTGTGACTTGATCGTGTTGCAATACTTATATGGGTAATGTCCATCACATCATTCACTAATTATATGACTTCATTGTTAATTGGCATAAATGCACCATGATCAAGAAACCTTGATCATAAGTTTCCCAATGGACTAGTGGAATAGAGGCCACTACAAGAAAAGTTTCCTTACGCAATGAATTGGCCCGACGGTCGTCGTAGAAGGCGCGTCTTCCGTGACGAAATTCTTGGCTCGACCGTGGCTGATGAAAAACTTTTTTCCGGTTTCGCGGCCCTCTACTACGACGGATCTGCTAAAAACATGGAGGAAGCTCGGCCATCGCGTGTCAGAAGCAATATTTTCATTTCCTTGCGCGATGTTGACACGCTGAAGTATTTTGAGGCGTGTGGGTCCCAGACGTCAGTGTCTCTAGCGGACCATACTTTTCGATCATGCCTCCCTGATTTGAACTCGATAACATTGCTAGAGGCGTCTACCATTTAGTCAGGCTGCTAGGTCCCACATGTCAGCCTCTCATTAGAAGGATCGTGTGTATGATGGAATTTTTTTCCTTCGCTCGCGCTACCTTGTTCCGAAGTTGATAGCGCCGTTCGATTCATCTACCGTCTAATCAACCTCCTGGGACCCACATGTCATCCTCTCATTAGAAGAAATGTGTGTATGATAGAATTTTTTCCTTCGCTAGCGCTACCCCGTTCCGAGTTGATAGCGCTGCTCGACGCATTAACCAACCTCCCGAGCCCCACATGTCATCCTCTCATTAGAAGAACTGTGTGTATGATGGATTTTTTCCTTTGCTCGTGCTACCCTGTTCCAAACTTGATAGCGTTGTTCAATACATCTACCATTCAATCATGATGTTGGAACCCACATGTCATCCTCTCATTAGAAGAAATGTGTGTATGATGGAATTTTTTCCTTCACTAGCGCTACCCCGTTCCGAGTTGATAGCGCTTCTCGATGCATCTACCGTTTAACCAACCTCTTGAGCCCCACATGTCATCCTCTCACGAGAATAAACGTGTGTATGATGGATTTTTTTACCTTCGCTCGTGCTACCCTGTACCTAACTTGATAGCGATGTTCGATGCATCTATCGTTTAATCACGCTGCTGGGCCCCACATGTCATCGTCTCATTAGAAGAAACGTGGGTATGATGGATTTTTTACCCTCTGTCGCGCCTTTGTGTTCCGCACTTGATAGCTTTGCTCGCTGCATGAGCCGTTTATTCAGGCTGGTGGGTCCCTTATGTCAGCCTCACATTAGAAGAATCGTGGGTATGACGGAAATTTTTTCTTCTCTAGCACTACCATGTTCCAAAATAGATTGCATTGCTCGACGAATCTGCCCTTTGATCACACTGCTAGGTCCCCCATTTCAGCCTATCATTAAAAGAAACGTGTACATGCTGAATTTTTTTCTAGTTCGCGCCTCCCTGTTTCGAACTGGCTACAATGCTCGATGCACCATCTGTATAAGGTAGCGCTGCTGGCTCCAACATATCTACCCCTCTATAAATGAAACGTGCGTATGATGTACTTTTTTTGGCCATGTCTGCTGTTTTGACATTGGCAACTTGCTGGGTCCCAGATGTGAACCACCTCTATGCAGGAAATGTGTCTATTATGGGTCCCAGCTGACAACCTCTATTTGAAAGAAATGTGTGTATGTTGGACTATTTTTTCGGGTCCCAGATGTTAGCCTTAGAGTACAAAAATGCTCAGAAAGGCCAAATTAAAAAGATTCTGGGCTAACTCGAGGCGGATTCCCTATTCGTCATGGCTTATATTCCATGGGCTCACTCCTAAATTGAATGGGCTACGGTCGGTGGCCACAAGACCACGAAAAGGCCGAATTAAAAGGTATTGGGCTATGCTTGGGGCTGATAGGCTAATTTCATGGGCTATGCTTGGGCATGCTGGGTTCGACATGTTAGCTTCTCTGTAAGTGCAACGTGTGTATGATGGACTTTTTTTCGGCTGCGTCCGCTGTTTTCATCGTGGCAGCCGTGTATGGTCTTACTGCTAGGGCCCTTATGTCAGCCTCTCTGGCATGTTCTGGCTTGTGGGTCCCTGATGCAGCCTTGTATGTTCTGTCTGGTGGGTCCCTGATGCGAGTCTCTCTGTACAAGTATTTAAACTTTTGTTTCGAACCCACCCTCAAAACAAACTCCAGGGACGTTGCATGATGGTGGGTCCATGATGTCAGCCTCTCCGTAATGCGATATTGCTAGAAATAAATGTAAACCCAACACACACACACACAAAGGCGACTCGAACAAAAGACCTTCAAATCAAATAAACGTAAACTGAGTGCCAAATACAACAAAGATATTTATAGAAAAAATATCATTAAACTTTTATTAGTACTACAACTTATATATTAGTCTTCTTAAAATATTTTGTGTATCTATGTTTATGTCTTTTAAAATATAATAGGGCAGCGCTCCTGGCATTTTAATTTATAAAATGCCATATAATGGGGTATTTTCTTAAAAACATGGGTAGACAGAGTTTTTTTATTATGAGAGGTGGGGGGCAATGCCCAAAAGTAGGAATCAAAAAGAGTTTGGCTATTGCTCTACGTGGGTTATATTCCATAGGCTATGCTCCATGGGCTTCATTCTCAAATTTAACTGGCATGTGCTCAACAGTCCGCTGACCTGTAAAAGGCCGAACTAATATGTTCCCGGCTATGCTCCATGGGCTCTTTTCTAAAATTTCCGCTGGCCTGTGGTCAGCAGACCCTGACCCCGAAAAGACTAAATTAAAATGTTCTAGGCTAAAGAGGGGCCAGATGAGCTACTCCACTCCCTTTGATCCAAATTAATGTTCTCGGATTTGGCTAGATTCGGACGTGTCTAGCACTAAAACATGACTAGATATGTCAGAATCTAGACAAAGGTGAGAACATTAATTTGGATCGGAGGGAGTACTAGATTTCTTCTCCTGGTTAATAAAAATTGCATTGTGATGTGCTCTGCCGGATTCGAAACAAAGACCTCAGCGAGGGCGGGGGAAACGCGATAATTCTTTTTGGCACATATTCATGTCAAAATTTAGTAGCATAGAATAAGGTAGAAAAATTATCAATAGATTCGAAGTTAATATTCGGGAGAACTTGAACAATTCAGCAGCATTTCAAAAGTCACCAATGCAGCAATACAAACAATAAAATACAATACCAGTACATCAGTATTAGTTGCACAAATGCTTTAGTAATAGAAATGAAAAAAACATTTGAGAGATTCAGTAGCTTTCCTGCTTGAAATTCAATAGCAGTACAGAGAGAATCAGTTCTTGGTCCAACTAAAAAAACTTGGCCCACGATCAGTTTGGCCTGTTCTCCAAATAGACTTAATCATTGGAGCAAGCAAAACTGATGATCAAGTCTGCTTCTATGGGAGTACCTCCTCCTTACGTCAATGCCTTTGTGACCACCCATAGCAACCCAAAATTCCCAAGACTCATCCAGATAATTGTAACAATGCTAAGTTTCAAAATAAAAAGCAAGACAATCTGATGCACTTCATCTAACCAAGTACCAGTACATCACAGTTCGTTCTACAAAATATTGTACTAATAGTAATGATAGAACATTTGACAAATTCAGTAGCATGTTGAAGATTCAGTAGTATAGAATAGACCATAAAAATATCAGATAGATTCCCGGTTCATATTCAGCAGCACTTGACAGATTGTGGCAGTACATAGACAGTGACCAAAAGAATTGACAGATTTAGCAATGTGGACATTGAAATTCAATAGATGTAGCAAGAACTGATTCAAAAGGAAAGCGAGACCATATTTTGCACTCGGCCTGTCGATCTGAACAAGTACCGAACAAAACTTTTGATAGGTTCAGTAGCATATTTCAGGAAACATCGTATATCCAAGTCCTATTGCATGGTGGGAGGTGTAGACACAGTTGCTTCTCGTCAGATATCCTTGGCAACATCTGCACCGCCTACCGCAATATTAATCGGATAGTTCAATCCAAGGAAAAGGGAATATGTTCCCATGTTAGCAATCTCTATCCATGTCTTAGGTGGATACAAGTAAGCAGTGTCCTTTGAGTACACCTTGCAGCCAAACCCAGTAGCATAGGTGCCATAAGTGCGACCGCAACGATCAAAACTATGATCAGCAACATGATTGCCATTACCATAATAAGTACCACCATAAAACTCCTCATCAGTAACGCCCACGGTATGGATAAGAAGAAGGCGAGATTCATCTGTAGATATTGCTAAGAACCATAAACCATGTTTGTGCTCGTCATCATCTATGGCATCAAGGTTGCGCTCCTCGAGATGCGCGACAAGTGATGACGGGAGAAGAATAGGACCTACAAAAAGAAATGACGGCCAAATCAGCCAACACTAGTTTACATCCATTAAAACTTAAGCTAGTGTTTAGAACAGGAATGGAACAAACTTACCAAAATACAGATGATTCCAAACATAAACACTGCCACTCTCAGTGGCTGCAAACACCAGACTGTTGTGGATAAGTGCATCGCTGTATCTGAATAGCACCGGAACTGGTTCTCAAGAACTGTCCATGCATACTCATCGCCATCAAGGGTAGCAATTGAGTAGTCGAAGATAGCGACAAGAGAGAAATCTAAATAATCAGCCGCAAATGTGGGAGCTCGGCAAATAGCAATATTCTAGAGGAGAATAGGGTGATCATTATGCATGAATGTAAATGGATCGTTGGTGGGTACAAACTCATTGACTTGTGGGAGAGGAACATGTTGATGAGTGTACACATTGACAAGCTCCCACTTGCACTCGGACCCAACAGTGGCGATCCAATCTCCATTGGCACCTACCCACTGCTTACCCATACAATTCAGGAACACAGCGTCGGAGGAGAACCTGTCTAGTGGCGTCAGATTACATTTCATGCCCATGCCCTCGAAGTACTCGTTGCATTCCCATGGTTTCTTAGTCGGGTGAGAATGAAGAACACAGGGGAGGCCAAACGACTAAGAAGCATGTAAAGATGCACTATATTTTGCCGAGTCAAGAAGATGTTTGGACGAACTGGCGAGGCTCGCGGCGGTGATTACATCGCATCTGGTTATGAGTTCTTCAAGCGGTCCTTCGGTAAAAACATGCTGGAATAGCTCAGAATCATCACTGTCCTTACTCGGTCCTGCCATCGCAAGGGAGCTGGTGGAAGTTGGGACAGTGGCTTGATTTGGTTTTCTAGAAAAGAGGGACATTCGATGGCGGCAGGTGGGACAGGGAGAAGAACAAACACTCTCATACTGTGTGTTGAACAGGATCAGAAAGCGGCATTATGGAGGAGAAGAACGGTGGCGCTTAGCGTAGAAGTGGGGATAGAACGTATAGGCGAGGTTGAATAAAATGAAAATAGACACATGTTCCTCTGCTCTAGTTCCCTTCAGAATAGTACTTCTCTGCTCCTAGTTCCCTCCACAATAAATCTTTCTTGTAAATCGAAGAGGAAGTAGTATGAAGAGTAGGGCTCGATCATCTGCTCCCTCGAGGAGCCGAACCCGACTGTTTTCTTTGCTAATTTTTATGGTCCTTTATGCTAAATGCATGGACCTCGGTGTAATTTTACCTTTTTTTAGGTCCTTGGTGTAAGTGTACCCCCACCATCTATGTAAAATTCTAACCAAAAAGTGTAAGTTGTGAAATTTGTACAAATTTAAGCTTAGTTGTCAACGAGTATGAAAATTCTTGGATTTCAAGCCGAACGACCAAGGTCAAGGCCATATCAACATCATAATTTATGGTGATTATGCCATGTCCAAGAATTAGCATGCCGATAGATTTGGATATATTTTGAAAACAATCGAAGATGAAGTAGTACGATGAGTATGGCTCGATCAGCTGCTCTCTCGAGAAGGAGCCATACATGACTGTTTTCCTTGCTTATTTTTAGGAGGGAGCTAAATGTATGGACATTGATGTAATTTTCCCTTTTTTGGGTACTTGATGTAAAATGTACTTCCAGACACCGTGTAAATTCTAACCTAAAAGTGTAAGTGGTGAAATTTAGACAATTTTAAGCTTACTTGTCAATGAGTATGACATTCTTGGATTTCAGTCGAACGGCCAAGGTCAAGGCCATATAAACATCGTACTTTATGCTGACAATCCCATATCAGAGAACCTGCATGGCAACAGATTTAGCCATATTTTGAAAATAATCAAAGAGGAAGTAGTACAAAGAGTTTGGCTCAGATCAACTGGTCTCTCGATAAGGAGATAAAACAAAAAGTTTTCCTTTGTAGGGTCCTTTGTGCTAAATGTATGGACCTCCATGTAATTTTCCCTTTTTAGGTCCTTGATGTAAAATGTACTCCCACCGACCGTGTAAAATTCTAAACTAAGAGTAAGTGGTGAAATTTAAACGAATTTAAGCTTAGTTGTCAACAAGTATGAACCATATTCTTGGATTTTCAAGACAAACGGCCAAGGTCAAGACATATCTACACCATACTTTATGCATATCATCCCATATCCAAGAATTTCCATGCCGACAAATTTGGCCATATTTTGAAAACAATTGAAGATGAAGTAGTGTGAAGAGTGTGGCTCGATCAGCTGCTCTCTAGAGAAGGAGTCAAACCCGACTATTTTCCTTGCTTAATATAAGGGTCCTTTGTGCTAAATCTATGAACCTCGGTGTAATTTTCACTTTTTAGGTCCTTGATGTCAAATGTACTTCCACACCCGTGTAAAATTCTAACCTAAAAGTGTAAGTGGTGAAATTTCAATGATTTTAAGCTTACTTGTCAACGAGTATGAACGTTATTGGATTTCAAGCCGAATGACCAAGGTCAAAGCCAGATCAACATCATACTTTATGTTGATGATCTCACATGAGAGAATTTGCATGGCAACAAATTGCCCTATTTTGAAAACAATCGAAGAGGAAGTAGTGTGTAGAGTTTGGCTTAGATCAGCTGATCTCTCGAGAAGGAGCCGAACAAGATATTTTTCCTTTTAGGGAGCTTTATGATAAATGTATGGACCTCAATGTAATTATTGCTTTTTTGCGTCCCTGGTGTAAAATGTACTCTGACCAACCGTGTAAAAATCTAACCTAAAAGTAAGTGGTGAAATTTAAATGAATTTAAGCTTAGCTGTCAATGAGTATGAACCATTCTGGGATTTCAAGATGAACGACCAAGGTAATGATCCCATATTCAAAAATTTGCACCCCGACAAATTTTGCCATATTTTGAAAACAATCGAAGATGAAGTAGTATGAAGAGTATGGCTCGATCCACTATTCTCTCGAGAAGGAGCCAAATCCGACTGTTTTCCTTGCTTAATTTTAGGGTCCTTTGTGCAAAATATATGGACCTTGATGTAATTTTTCCTTTTTGAGGCCCTTGATGTAAAATGTACTTCCATGCCCGTGTAAAATTCTAACCTAAAAGTGTAAGTGGTGAAATTTCGACGATTTTTAGCTTACTGGTCAATGAGTATGACCATTATTGGATTTAAAGCCGAACGACCAAGGTCAAGGCCATATATATAAACCAGCATACATTATGTTGATGATCCCATATGAGAGAATTTGCATGGGAACAAATTTGGCCATATTTTGAAAACAATCGAAGAGGAAGTAGTATTAAGAGTTTGGCTCCGATCAGCTGATCTCTCGAGAAGGAGCCGAACCAGAAAATTTTCCTTTTAGGGTCCTTTATGCTAAATGTATGGACCTCGACGTAAATTTTTATTTTTTGAGGTCCCTGATGTAAAATGTACTCCGATTGACCGTCTAAAGTTCTAACCTAAAAGTTAGTGGTGAAATTTAAATGAATTTAAGCTTAGTTGTCAACGGGTACAGACCATTCTTGTATATCAAGACGAACGACCAAGGTCAAGGTCATATCTACATCATACTTTATGCAGATGATCCATATTAAAGAATTTGCATATCAATAAATTTGGCCATATTTTGAAAACAATCGAAGATGAAGTAGTATGAAGAGTGTGGCTCGATCAGGTACTCTCTCGAGAAGGAACTGAACCCTACTGTTTTGCTTGCTTAATATTAGGGTCCTTTGTGCTAAATTTATGGACCTCGATGTAATTTCCCCCTTTTTAGGTCCTTGTTGTAAAATGTACTCCCATCGATCGTTTAAAATTCTAATCTAAAATTAAGTGGTGAAATTTAAATGAATTTCCTCTTATAGTTGTCAACGAGTATGAACATTCTTTGATTTCAAGCCGAACGACCACAAGGTCGAGGCTATATCTCTACATCATACTTTATTCTGATGATCAAGTATCCAAGAAATTGCATGGCGATAGATTTGGCCATATTGTGAAAACAATCGAAGAGAAAGTAGTACGAAGAGTATGGCTCGATCAACTGCTCTCTCGAGAAGGAGCCGAACCCGATTGTTTTCTTTGCTCAATTTTAGGGTCCTTTGTGCTAAATGTATGGACCTCGATGTAATTTCCCCCTGTTTTAAGTCTTTGATGTAGAATGTACTCCCATCGACCGTGTAAAATGCTAACCAAAAAGTAAGTGATGAAACTTCAACAAATTTAAGCATAGTTGTAAATAAGTATGAAAAAATCTTGGATTTTCAAGCCGAATGACCAAGAGGTCAAGGCCATATCTCTACATCATACTTTATGTTGATGATCCCATATTCAAGAATTTGCATGGCGATAGATTTGGCCATATTTTGAAAACAATCAAAGAGGAAGTAGTATGAAGAGTATGGCTCGACCAGCTACTCTCTCGAGAAGGAGCCGAACCCGACTGTTTTATTTTCTCAATTTTAGTGTCCTTTGTGCTAAATGTATGGACCTCGATGTAATTTTCCCTTTTTAGGTCCTTTATGTAGAATGTACTTTATGCTTATGATCCCATATCCAAAAATTTGCATGCCGACAAATTTGGCCATCTTTTGAAAACAATCAAAGATATTAAAAACAAAAAATAATCACTTTCATTTTTCCAAGTGACAAAAATTTCTTTTCTGAAAAGCAAGTAAGAATAATTTATTTCCTTTTTTCTGTTAAAAAATAAAGAGCAAGAAGAGACTATATGAGCACGGAGAAGGCAGAAAGAGAGCTGCGAGGAGGAGGATTTGAAGGCGGTGCGATGTCAGAGCAAAGCTGGGTTGGGTTCCTGACACGAGGTATAGGGTACAGTGAGTAGAGTAAATTTTAGGACCACGATATGTATGCACGCAAAATAAAATGTGTTTTCTCTCTCCTTCACTCCCTCATCAGGCTAGTCATAGTGGGAGTAACTTGGGTACTACTACGTAGTAACGTAGTCCTACATGTGATTCCAACAGTAAACATTTAGATGACATGGCATGCAATTAAATGATGAAAGAGAGCCTTGTGGTAACTAGCTATTTTAACATCACACATTTCAAGACAAAATGAGTCTACATTGCAATAAAAGAGGCTTTGCATGATACCAC
The DNA here is from genome assembly GCA_910589775.1 of Avena eriantha. Classification (NCBI taxonomy): domain Eukaryota; kingdom Viridiplantae; phylum Streptophyta; class Magnoliopsida; order Poales; family Poaceae; genus Avena; species Avena eriantha. The sequence continues at coordinate 39,791,493 of OU342740.1, forward strand.
ACCTATATTATTTTCCACTATGGAGGTAGTAACTTAGACTAGTAACATATGCATGTTAGTACTAAGTTACTCCACACTATGACCAGCCTCACCACCCCACACCCCGGCCGGCTGATCTCTCCCTCGTCCACAAAGTGGCACTGCGCACGCGTAGCGACCGACAACCTGCCTTCTGTCGGCAGCTCCGTGTCTGTGTCTAGCGCGTTCGTCAGCTGCGTCGGTGGGCACCATTTTGGTCCTTGGCGGCAAAAAGTATTACTACTATAGTACTCCCTCTGTTTCAAAATATAAGATGTTTTAGCTTTGTGAAAGGAGTGTATCTAGACTTCTTTTAGTGTGTAGGTTCATCTAGATTTGGAGTGACTCTACACATTAAAAGGGATCTAGATACACTCCTTTCACAAAGCTAAAACATCTTATATTTTGAAACGGGGGTAGTACAATAGAGTAGCAATTCAAACTTTCCCGGTTTCGAAATTTTCACTTCCTTCACAAACATCCGGGGGGAAGGATATTCAAAAATCGCCATTCGCTGTACTACTAGTACAAGTACGGGCACTACTTAAGTGTTGTACAAGGGATTGGTTGATCTGGCCAGCAAAAAAAATAGAAATGTCCCATCGCATTGGATGCTCACCTTTATGATCTGACCAGCCTACCTACTCTGCACTACTACACCTCCGTACCCTAGGATGAGAAATCACCAAGCACACCCGCAGCAAGCTGGTTCGAAAGTGAGGAGCGCTCCTTTTTCTCTTCCGTGAAGCAAGTAGTACTCCCTCCTTCCCAAATTAGGACGCACATTACTTCTGGTCAGAGTCAAATTTAATAAACTTTGACTAAATGTACGACATCAACTCAATGTTATTAGAATCATCATGAACTATATTTTCATATTATATGCATTTGTCATTAGAAAAGTCAGTATGTTTTTATATAGTTGGTCGAACTTTATAAAGATTGACTTTGACCAAACCTAATATGCATCCAAAATTGGGAAAGAGGAAGGAGTATGAAGAGTATGGCTCGATCAACTGCTCTCTCGAGGAGTCGTACCTGACTGTTTTCAATTCCTTGTTTGGTTTAGGGTCCTTTGTGCTAAATGTATGGACCTCGATGTAGTTTTCCCCTTTTTAGGTCCTTGATCTAAAATGTAGTCCCACCATTCGTGTAAAATTCTAACCAATAAGTGTAAGTGGTGAAATTTAAATGAATTTAAGCTTACTTCTCAACGGGTATGAACATTCTTGGATTTCAATCCAAACGACCAAGGTCAAGGCCATATCAACATCATACTTTATGTTGGTGGCCCCATACGAGAGAATTTGCATGCCAATATATTGGGCCATATATTTTGAAAACAATCGAAGAGGAAGTAGTATGAAGAGTTTGGCTCAGATCAACTGATGTCTCGAGAAGGAGCCAAACCAGAAAGTTTTCCTTTTACGGTCCTTTGGGATAAATGTATGGACCCCAATGTAAATTTCCCTTTTAAGTCTTTGATGTAAAATATGCTCCCACCGTGACCGTGTAAAATTCTAACCTAAAAGTAAGTGGTGAAATTTAAACGAATTTAAGCTTAGCTGTCAACGAGTCGGAACTTTCTTGGATTTCAAGCCGAACGATCACATGGTCAAGGCCATATCTCTACATCATACTTTATGCGGATGATCCCATATCCAAGAATTTTCATGGAGACAAATTTGGCCATATTTGTAAAATAATCGAAGAGGAGGTAGTATGAAACGTATGGCTCGATCAGCTGCTCTCTCGAGAAGGAGCCGAACCCGACTATTTTCTTTGCTCAATTTTAGGGTCATTTGTGCTAAATGTATGGACTTCAATGTAATTTTCCCTTTTTAGGTAATTGATGTAAAATGTATTCCCACCGCCCGTGTAAAATTCTAACCTAAAATTAAGTGGTGAAATTGAAATAAATTTAAGCGTAGTTGTCGACGAGTACGAAAAATTCTTGGATTTCAAGACGAACGACCAAGGTCAATGCCATATCAACATCATACTTTATGTTGATGATCCCATATCAGAGAATTTGCATGGCAACCAATTTGTCCATATTATTTTGAAAACAATCAAAGAGGAAGTAGTATGAAGAGGTTGGCTCAGATAAGCTAATCTCTCAAGAAGGAGCCAAACCAATGCAACAAAAGGTTTTCCTTTTAGGGTCCTTTGTGATAAATGTATGGACATTGATGTAATTTCCCCATTTTTAGGTCCTTTGTAAAATATGCTCCCGCTGGCGGTGTAAAATGCTAACCTAAAAGTAAGTGGTGAAGTTTTAATGAATTTAAGCTTAGTTGTCAACGAGTATGAACTTTCTTAGATTTCAAGTCGAACGACCACAAGGTCAAGGCCATATCTCTACATCATACTTTATGCTGATGATCTCATATCAAAGAATTTTCATGGCGATAGATTTGGCCATATTTTGAAAAAAATCGAAGAGGAAGTAGTATGAAGAGTATGGCTCGATCACCTACTCTCGTGAGAAGGAACCGAGCCCGACTATTTTCCTTGCGTGATTTTAGGGTCCTTTGGGCTAAATGTATGGACCTCGATGTAATTTACCCCTTTTTAGGTCTAAAAGTGTAAGTGGTGAAATTTATAGGATTATTTTAAGCTTACTTGTCAACGAGTATGAACATTCTTGGATTTCAAGCCGAACGACAATGGTCGTCAAGGCCATATCAACATCATACTTTATGCTCATGATCCAATGTTAGAGAATGTGCATGGCAATAGATTTGGCCATGTTTTGGAAACAATCGAAGAGCAAGTAGTATTAAGAGTTTGGCTCAGATCAGCTGATCTCTCGAGAAGGAGTCAAACCAGATTTTTTCCTTTTAGGGTCATTTATGCTAAATGTATGGACCTTGATGTAATTTTTTCTTTTTTGAGGTTCCTGATGTAAAATGTACTCTGATCGACCGTGTAAAGTTCTAACCTAAAAGTAAGTGGTGAAATTTAAATGAATTTAAGCTTAGTTGTCAACGAGTATGCACCATTCTTCAATTTCAAGACGAACCACCAAGGTCAAGGCCATATCTACATCATACTTTATGCTCCTGATCCCATATCCAAGATTTGCATGCCAAAAAATTTGGCCATATTTTGAAAACAATTGAAGATGAAGTAGTCTGAAGAGTATGGCTCGATCATCTACTCTCGTGAGAAGGAGCCGGACCCGACTGCTTTCCTTGCTTAATTTTAGGGTCCTTTGTCCTAAATATGTGGAGTTTGATGTAATTTCCCCCTTTTTAGGTCCTTGAAGTAGAATGTACTCCCACCAACTGTGTAAAATGCTAACCTATAAGTAAGTGATGAAATTTCAACGAATTTAAGCATAGTTGTCAATGGGTATGAAAAAATCTTGGATTTAAAGCCAAACGTCCACGAGGTCAAGGCCATATCTCTACATCATACTTTATGTTGATGATCCTATATTCAAAAACTTGCATGGCGACAGATTTGGCCATATTTTGAAAACAATCGAAGAGGAAGTTGTATGAAGAGTATGGCTCGACCAACTGCTCTCTCGAGAAGGAGCCGAACCCGATTGTTTTCTTTGCTCAATTTTAGGGTCCTTTGTGCTAAATGTATGGACCTCGATGTATCCTTTATGTAGAATGTACTTTACGCTAATGATCCCATATCCAAGAATTTGCATGCCGGCAAATTTGGCCATCTTTTGAAAACAATCGAAGATATTAAAAACAAAAAATAATCAATTTCATTTTTCCAAGTGACATGAATTTATTTTCTGAAAAGCAAGTAAGAAGATTTTTTTGATCAGCTGCTCTCTCGAGGAGTCGTACCTGACAGTTTTCAATTCCTTGTTTCGTTTTAGGGTCCTTTGTGCTAAATGTGTGGACCTCGATGTAATTTTCCCTTTTTTAGGTCCTTGATGTAAAATGTAGTCCCACCATCCATGTAAAATTCTAACCAAACAGTGTAAGTGGTGAAATTTAAACGAATTTAAGCTTACTTGTCAATGAGTATGAACATTCTTGGATTTCAAGCTGAACGACCAGGGTCAAGGCAATATCAACATCATACTTTATGCTGATGGCCCCATATGAGAGAATTTGCATCGAAACATATTTGGCCATATTATGAAAACAATCGAAGAGGAAGTAGTATGAAGAGTTTGGCTTAGATCAACTAATCTCTCAAGAAGGCGACGAACTAGAAAGTTTTCCTTTTACGATCCTTTGGGCTAAATGTATGGACCTCCATGTAAATTTCCCTTTCTTGGTCTTTGATGTAAAATATGGTCCCACTGATCATGTAAAATGCTAACCTAAAAGTAAGTGGTGAAATTTAAACGAATTTAATCTTAGATGTCAATGAGTATGAACATTCTTGGATTTCAAGCCGAACGACCACAAGGTCAAGGCCATATCTCTACATCATACTTTATGATCCCATATCCAAGAATTTGAATGGCGATAGATTTGGTCATATTTGTAAAACAAGCGAAGAGGAAGTAGTATGAAACGTATGGCTCGATCAGCTGCTCTCTCGAGAAGGAGCTGAACCCGACTACTACTCCCTCCGGCCCAAATTAATTGGCTTGCATTTATCAGATTCGAATGCATCTAGCACTAGAACATGTTTATATACATCTGAATCTAGACAAATTCGAGTCAAGTAATTTGAGAGAGTACAATAGAGTAGCAATTCAAACTTTCCGAGTTTCAAAATTTTCACTTCCTTCACAAACATCGAGGGGAAGGATATTCAATAGATCGTCATTCGCATTACTATTAGTAATACAGGGTACAGTGAGTAGTAGCAAAAGAAACTTTTTTTGACAGTAGTACCAAAAGAAAGGACGTCCCAAAAGAAACTTCATTCAACCATTAAGGGGTTGTTTGGTTCAGTGGCTATCTAGTGGATAACACGGGATCTCCACTTTTTCTGGTTATCCAGTGTTTGGTTTAGAGGATGGAGGGGATATGGGTAACCACTTTTGGCTCAAAATGGTGGTTGAGCATATCCCACAAAAAGAGCCGGATGAGATCAACCACTTTTGGATAGCTCCTCCGAAGCATTTTCTTGTTCGTTCACCCTTCCTCTCGAGAGAAAATAACCATCTTTTCTTGCCTATGGGCTCGACACGATGGCGGCCATAGCATAGGCCGTAGGGCAGAGCAGGTGTTCGAATACGCACGCGGGCATAGGCCACCGGGCAGAGTGGGTAGGCAAAAGGGGCACAAACAGGTAGGTTAACACGAGGTCGACAGGGCCAAAAGGGTGGCGAGCTGCCGGCAGTCGTGACCGCTGCTAGGGAAGTGGTGACGCGGATGAAGAAGACAAGGTGAAAGAGGAAAATGAAAAAAACAATTGGGCCAATAGATTTTGACTGGCTATCTGATACGTTGCAAATGTATCTACAATTTTTGATGTTCCATGCTTGCTTTATATCTACTTTCTTATGTTTTTTTCAAACTTTGAGATACTTTTATGCATTTTCTGGGACTAACCTATTAATAAGATGCCAAAGTGCTAGTTGCCTGTTTTGTTCTGTTTTTGGTTGTAGAAAAGGCAGAAAATCAATATTCTCGGAATTGGACGGGACAAAAGCCAAAGTCAATATTTTACCGAAAGACACATGGAATCCAAAGGAGAGACGAAGGAGGGCCACAGGGCGGCCACACCACCCCTTGGCGTGGGTAACCCTAGGCCACGCCAGGGCATGGTGTGGGCCCCCTGGCCAGCCACCGACCTCACCCGTTCGCCTATAAGAAGCCCCTGGGACGAAAACCCTAGATCAAACAGCCTCCAGCCATGAAAAGTTGTGAGCGCCAATGCCAACGAAGGGGAGATTCGGGGGAAATAAAGTCTCTGTTCCGGCACCCTACCGGGACGGGGAAGTGCCCCCTGAGCCATCTACATTGATCTCCACCACCATCTCCATCGCTATTGCTGATTCCCATGATGATGAGGGAGTAGTTCTTCCTCGAGGCTAAGGGTTGTACCGATAGCTATGTGTTCATCTCTCTCTCCATGCATGATCATATTGTGATCATGAGTAATCAAGTAGATCTACCTTGCTACTCAAGTGGTTTAATAGATCTCTGCTCTCCCCATGTGTGTGAAAGTGACAGCGTGCACACCATGGTGGCACTTAGGCTAGAGATTACAAATACTTGTTATGAGTTATATTTGGAGTTGGATGTTTCTATGAAATTGTGGTGTTTGTTGGAACCATCTAGAGCTCAAGGTGATAGTGTGGGGTTATCAAGATGGGGAAAGCGAACTTTGAGGTGTGATGTTATAGCCCTACCATGGATTAGAGTATCCAACCAGAGAGTTGTTAAGAGTAGTATCATAAAGAGGTGATATTTATATGAGAATGTTCACTAGTGAAAATATGATCCCTAGTCCTTGTTTCTAAGCATTGAAACACTGTTTGCAACTAGATCTGTTACATGTTTGCTTGCTGCCATCTTTATTTCAGTTTGCATTTAATCTCTTCCACACCATCAAGCTATTTTCTGGCACCGTTGTGTTATATCCATACCATTTGTATTTCACTATCTCTTCACCAAACTAGTGCACCTATACACCTGACAAGTGTATTGGGTGTGTTGGGGACACAAGAGACTTCTTGTATCTTGATTGCAGGGTTGCTTGAGAGGGGATACCTTTGACCACTTCCTCCCTGAGTTCGATAAACCTTGGGTGATCCACTTAAGAGAAAACTTGCTCCTATTCTACAAACCTCTGCACTTGGATGCCCAACAACTGTCTACAAGAATAGAAGTGCGTAGACATCAAGCTATTTTCTGGCGCCGTTGCCGGCGAGGTAAGGTAAAAGGTACTCACATCCTCCGGTGTGAGTGCTCGAAGTTATTTCCTTTAGATTCTGCAATTTTGTCTTTTTGTTTCTTGTTTTCACTAGTTAGGCTTAATGGAAAACAACAACAAAATTAGAGAGATTTATAGTATTTATCTTGAGTTAGGACATGAAGTGTTTGAAGAGAAAATTAAAAAACCTATGGAACTTTATTTGCATGATAATAGCAATGTTGTTAGTATGAATTCTTTGGACACCATTATTGCTAATGCTATGGAAAAGTCTAATCTTGGGGAAGCTAGTTTTTATGAAAATGATCTTTTAGTTCCCCAACTTTGGAAGATAGCTATTCTATTGCTTATGATGATACCAAACCTCCAATATATGATCATTACAATGATGAATATGATATTTTCAGTCCACCTACTATTGAGGAGAAAATTAATGATTACAATATGCCTCCTATATTTGATGATTATGGTGATGAGAATAATAATGATAGCTATTTTGTTGAATTTGCTCCCACTACAATTAATTAGAATGACTATGCTTATGTGGCGAGTAATAATTATTATATGCATGTGGCACATGGTAAGAATGTTTTATGTGATAGTTATATTGTTAATTTTATTAATGATGTTACTGAAAGTTATTATGAGAGAGGGAAACATGGTTTTATGAATCTCAATAATATTAAGTTTCCCCTCTTTATGTTGAAAGTCTTGAAGTTGCACTTGTTTTGCTTTCCTATGCTTGTTGCTTTGTATAGGTTTTTATTTGCTATTTGCATAGGTTTTTATTGAGGATGCTTCATAGAGTGCTCATTATGGTGATGCTGCAAGTTTCCACCATGATTAGGCATGGCTTAGGCTAGCGACCTAGGCGTTTTTCTAACACACATAAAAACTCCATGATCTTACAAGTTCCACTTTTATTTCACACCGCCGGGATCCGTAAGCAAAAGAAAATGATATCAACGGGGTACAAAGTACAAGTGTAATGTTGAAAGCGTTCCCCATGGTACATGGTTCTGCTAATTTCAACTTATAAAGCACAAGCATATACGCAACAAAGAAGGACACAATGGTTCAGGTTTATTAAATGCAAGAAAGTAAAGTGTGCCATCAAGTTTGTGAGAGCTTTAATCACTAGTTTTCTCATAACAAGTGGAAGGTAAACAAAAGCATGAATATACTTGGACTAGCATAATCTAGTAGGTAGGTATGGTGGACTCTTTGGAATAACTTGGTTTAGGGAGTTGGATGCATGAGTGGAACTCATACTTTGTTGTGGAGGCTAGCAAAAGACTGGGAGCGACAAACTAAGAGAGCAATAATGGCCATAATCATGCAGAGCGACAAAACATCATTGATCAAAGCATAAAGTGATACTACAAGTTGAAAACTAAAGGATCATAAAGGCTATGGTGACTTGAGATAGTCATAACATGGTGTGAGCATGTGCCAAGTCAACACGAATAAAGCATTAAAGGAGAATACCACTATACCATGCTTTAATATGCTAAAACAATGCATGATTCATCCAAGGCACATTAAGAAATCTCAATTGTTTATAACAAGTCATGCTACAGCAAAGAATACTAAGCATAAAGCCAAAACAATATCAAGCATGGCATGCCAAAGCATAGGCCATAGTCAAAAACAAGCTCTCTTTACCACTTAAGCATGAACTTTCCTACTCTTTTCCAATCTAAACCAAACTATTTGAAAACCAATGTATGAAAGTGGGGGTCCAACCAATTTATTCAGCAAACTAAGCAAACCATGCAAACTAAAAACCAAAACAAAAACGAAAAAGAAGACGCTCCAAGAACAACACAACTGTGCATGAAACAATAAAAATGAAGTGTTTGGAAGAAACCTGGGATTTTTATTGATGAAGAAGGGGATGCCTTGGGCATCCCCAAGCTTTGATGCTTGTACTTCTTGGATATTTCTTGGGGTGACACACGTGGCATCCCCAAGCTTGAGCTTCAGTCCATCCTTCATCTCATTACTCATTCCTTCTATACACCTGAAATTTTTTCTTCATACAAAACTTCACACAATCTTTATTAGCAACATTAGTGCACTCAAGATAAATAAGTCTTAAGGTTCAGTTCTAACACCAATTAAACTCCCATTAGAACACTAGCTACTGTAGCACTTCCCTCAAAAAGCTCAATTCACCAAAAGAACTCAAAAATGAACCAACAAGAAGCAAATGTAGAAAATGGCAGAAATCTGTCCAAACAGACCAACAGGTAAAGACGAATTTTTTTGAAGACCTTCTGTTGCTCAAATCAAAAAATGTTGAATTAACGGAAGTTAGATAACAACCTGGGGAAGAAGCACAAAAATTACAGCTCAATCCGGCATATAGAGCTCTCTCACGAATTTTTACAGTGAAGCACAAAAATCTGTTTCAGGACAGCAACTTTCCCAATCATTACTTCTCTCTCATTAGAGGTTACTCTTGGCACAAAAAGCAAATAAAAAGGATAAGGAGTGGTTATTACAGTGGTAATAACTTCCAAGACTCTTCTAAAACTTTTGGGTTATCTCCCAATAAGTACTTTTCTTTAACGCCTTTAAGTTAGGCATAAGCAAAAACTAAAATGGATAGAATATAAGTAAGCGGAGATAATCATGGTGAAAACATTGTTTTGTTCAATGAAATCCTTTTGTTAACAAGGTTGATCAGATCTTGTTACCAAAACAATTTCATATGAGACAAAACTTTGTGTTCCACTAATGATTATGTTACCTCACCCTTGATAGCAATGGTCCCAATCATAATAGTTTCAAATTTTTCTCTTGGTATGGGACAATATATTTCTTCAACTTGAATGCCCTCAACATGTTCAACTGAATTCAAACCATAAGTCCTTTCAATCTTTTTGAGGAAATAGACAATGTGTTCATTGAAGGTCACCTTCCCTTGATTACAATTAATAACAACTCCTGCAGTATTTAAGAAATGGTCTCCCAAGAATAATAGACATATTATCATCTTCAGGCATAAAAGTTTGAGAGGATGCTCTAATACGAAATATGAGTTGAAGTAAAAGAGAGCATCAAGGAGCAAATCCAAAACACATTTAAGTCTAACCCACTTCCTATGCATAGGAATCGTGTATGCAAATAAATTCACAAAGAACAAAGTGACAAGCATAGGAAGATAAAACAAGAGTAATTTCAAAACTTTCAGCACATAGAGAGGTGTTTCAATACCATGCAAACTTCCACAACCATATTTTACTCTCTCATAATAATTTTCAGTAGCCTCATGTAGAAACTCAACAATATAACTATCACATAAAGCATGATCTTCATGATCTACAAGCACTAGAGCTTTATTATAAACAGTTTCAAGAGAAACCTCGGGAACATAACATTCATTCTCCTTTAGTAAGCTAGGGGGACAATCAAATAATGTAAGGGATAAAGAGTTACTCTCATTAGAAGGTACGCATGGGTAGCTAATCCATTCTTCCTCCTTTTGTTCATCACTCTCCTCCTCTATTTCATCTAATGGGATTTCAGGTTCATCAATTTCTTCTTCCATAGGATCCTGCAAGGCATTAGTCTCTTCCATTTGTGGAAACATTCTATTAAAATATTCAAGAATATAGCAATTTTCATCCTTGTAATTATCAAAGCAAAATTCAAGTATACCATACACCTCATATTTGTAAGGTGAATCATCAATATTTTCAAGCAAACTAGCAAGTTCAAAAGCACCCTTCCAAGCAATAAATTCTTCAATTTGTTCCGCATCATAAAAGTCATAAAAACCTTTAGCATAGGAAGATATGGTATCATTATCACTATACTCACATTGAAAAGGGACGTGTTTATACCTCTTTTTGCAACAAGACTCATCACAGCAATAAGTAACATTATAAGTAGAGCACACGTTCCTAGCAATGGTATACAATCTATCAATTTATTCCCATAATCGTTTCCCTTTTTGTGACAAGCGGTGTTCCTTATAATAATATTTTTGATCTTCCGTGAACCCACCTTGCCAATAAGCTTCAGTTTCAAAGAAACCAACCATTGACAACAAGCATGATAAAACAAGACAATAACAGACCAACGAAAATAACAACTAGAGTAGTAACTACTTTTTTTTGTATTTTTGATAAAGAAACAAGCAAACAAGGAGAAAGATAAAATTAGCTTGAACAATAGTGAATCCAAGTGGACTTGATAAATAAAGCTATTCTCCCAGGCAACAGCGCCAGAAAATAGTCTTGATGACCCACAAGTATAGGGGGTGTATCGCGGTATTTTCGAGGGAAGTGAAACCCAATTTATTGATTCGACACAAGGAGAGCCAAAGAATATTTATAAGCCTTAACAACTGAGTTGTCAATTAAATTGCACCTGGAAACAATCTTGCTCACAGCAGTTTATCAGTAGCAATAGTTTTGTTGTAGAAATAGTAAAGTAACAGCAGTAGAAAAGCAAAAACAGTAGTAACAAAAGCAGTAACAGTGGGATTCGAGTGCGGTAGGCATAGGGATGGATGGACGGGCGTTGCATGGACAAGACAATTCACATAGCAATCAGAACATAGGGCAATTGCAGATAAATAAGATAAAGCACCCAAGTACTAGACAATCCTAGGCATGTGTTCCATATATAGTCATACGTGCTCTCAATGAGAACTTGCACAACATGTTTTGTCCTGCCAGCCCGTTTGCAGTGGGGCCTCTAGGGAACTACTGGCAATTAAGGTGCTCCTTTTAATAGAGCACCGGAGCAAAGCATTAACACTCTATGAACACATGTGATACTCACATCAAAGCCTTTCCCTTCCGGTTATCCCGATTTCTGTCACTTCAGGGCCATAGGTTCCAGACAACGACATGTGTATACAACTTGTAGATAAGACCAAGATAAATACTATCATAATGAATCAATAATAAGTTCATATATGAAATCATGGCACTCGAGCCCTAGTGACAAGCATTAAGCACAACAAGTCGCAACAAAGTCATAAAGCACTAATAAAAAATACTAGGCACCATGCCCTAACAATCCGATGCCATTACATGAACGATCTCATCCAATCCCTACCATCCCCATAGCCTACAGCGGGGGATTACTCACTCATAGATGGGGGAAACATGGATGGTCGATGGAGATGATGGTGAAGATCGATGGAGATGGCTCTGGGGGCACTTCCCCATCCCGACAGGGTGCCGGAATAGAGACTTTCTGTCCCCCGAATCTCCCCTTCGGTGGCGGCAGCGCAACGGAACTTTTCGTGGAAAAACGTCGAACCCCCCGAAGTTTTTAGGTCAGAAGGCTTCTTATAGGTGAAGAGAGGGGCCGAGGGGGTGCCTAGGGCCACCACACCATGCCCTAGCGCGGCCAGGCCCAGCCCGCGCCTAGGGGTGGTGTGGCCAGCCCCTGGCCCTCCTCCGTCTCGTATTCTGGCTCCGTGAGTCTTCTGGAAAAATAGGCACTTTGGCTTTTGTCCCGTCCAATTTCGAGAATATTCATTTTCTGACTTTCCCGGAACCAAAAATAGCAGAAAACAGGCAGCTGGCACTGTGGCTCTTGTTAATAGGTTAGTCCAAGAAATCATATGAAAAGTACTCCAAAGTGTGGACAAAACACAAGAAAGTGGATAAAACCAAGCATGGAGCATCAAAAATTATAGATACATTTGCAATGTATCACTCATGCATCCAACTCCTAAAACCAAGTTATTCCAAAGAGTCCACCATACCTACCTATTAGCATTTGATATTCCAAGTATACTCATGTTTTTGTGTACCTTCCGAATTAAACTTGTTATGAGAAAACAAGTGATTAAAGCTCTCACGAACTTGATGGCACACTTTACTTTTCTTGCCCTTAATAAACTTGAACCATTGTGTCATCTATGTTGTATATGCTTGCACTATATGTTGGGGACTAGCAGAACCATGCTGTCCATGGGGAATGCTTTCAACATTGCACTTGTACTTTGTACCTAGTTGATGTCATGCTCTTTTGATCATGGATGTCGTCGGTGTGAAATGAAAGGAGAGCTTGTAAGTCCATGGAGTTATGTATGTGTGTTAGAGAAATGCCTGAGCCACCGGTCTAATCTATGCCTAATCATGGTGGAAACCTACAGCGTAACCATAATGAGCAATCTATGAAGCATTCTTCTTATAAAAAAAGAGATAGAGATTGAGAAAAAGATAAAAAGAAAAAAAGAGATGAGAAAATAGGAAAGAGAGAAAAAAGCACCATTTTCCCATGGTAAATAAGAAGATTGCTGAGATGCTTGTTGTCTGCTTGCCTTGTCATTTTGATACGGGGATTCTTCCGTATCATCGGGCAAGGGGTACCCTGTTGGCTGTTCTCTATGATACACATGTACTTACTATGACAAGAACTTACCGATAACTAAACTTGACTAGCATGAGGAGCGGCCCTCGTATTCAAGGGACATGAGATTTCCAAATTATACTTTGTCAAGCATATACTCCATAGTTTGTTCACTTTAACCTTAATCACTTCAAGATGCTTATGATAGGGCAATGAGAGATGAAAGCTAATAAGTACCATTATTTTTGGAAGCGCTTTTATGAGACTTGAATCCCTGCTTCCTTCTATGAAGGCCCTTCTTTTACTTTTATGTTGAGTCTCCATCTTCTATCTTTATGCACCTATTGAGATAGCATAGTGGCCATTCTTAGTTTAATGTGCATTGTCCCAAGACTTGTTGATTGATGCATAACTTTGATATTGCTTATTCTTAAACTATTTGTATCTGGTCACCCTTATAAACTTTGAAGGTGTCCTATGCAATTATGATTTGCTACATTATGAGGGACAAGCTGAATGCTACTATGCTATGTTTTCTTTATGTGAAATAAACAAACATCTTGCAAAGCATTGTTATTCATGAATCTTTTGTTTGTGCCTTTTCATGTTACAACATAGTTGCTATGTCTTATTGTTAGAACTTTATATTTCATGCTATGTTGAAGTACTATGATCCCAGCTATCAATGTTTTACAAATACTTTGATCAAGTTTATGATGGTGCATGTCACATCAAAAATTATTCTTTCTTTTTATCACTTACCTACTCGAGGAAGAGCAGGAATTAAGCTTGGGGATGTTGATACGTGGCAAACCTATCTATAATTTTGATGTTCCATGCTTGTTTTATATCTACTTTCTTATGTTTTATTCATACTTTGAGATAATTTTATGCATTTTCTGGGACTAACCTATTAACATGATGCCATAGTGCCAGCTGCCTTTTTTCTTCTATTTTTGGTTCCAGAAAAGGCGGAAAATCAATATTCTCGGAATTGGACGGGACAAAAGCCAAAGTCAATATTTTACCGGAAGACACATGGAATCCAAAGGAGAGACGAAGGAGGTCCATAGGGCGGCCACACCACTGAGGGGAATATGCCCTGAGAGGCAATCATAAAGTTGTTATTATAAATATTCCAAGTATATGATAGATGTTTATTTTACATGCTATAATTGTATTAATTTGGAAACGTTAATACATGTGTGTTTGATAAACAAAAGGAAAGTTCCTACTTATTCCTCTCTTATAAACTAGCTCGTTGATTAACAAGATGATTAAGGTTTCCTGATCATGGACATTGGATGTTATTAATAACGAGGTCACAACATTAGTGGAATGATGTGATGAACATTCATCCGAAGTATAGCATTACGATCAAAGTCATTGTGTTTATATTGCTATAACATCTAACAAAGTAATCCTAGTCCTTAGACCATGAGATCATGTTAATCACTAATACTGGAAGAGTATCTTGATAACATCAAACGTGACACCAAAAAAGGGTGATTATAAAGGTGGGTTCAGTTCTACGAAAGTGTTATGTAGAAGCTCATGGATCAAGAGTGGGATTTGTCCATCCCGATGACGGATAGATATTCTCTGGGCCCTCTCGGTGATATCACATTGGTTAGCTTGAAAGCAAGTGATAACATCACTAGAATGTTATATCACGGGAACGAGAAAAGAGTACATGTCGGTAACAAGATCAAACTAGGTATGGAGATACCGATGATCGAATATCGGACATGTAATATATCGCGAGACAAAGGGATTTAGTTACTAATGTTTAAGGTTCTCACGATCACAGAAGTCATCGTAGAATGTGTAGGAGTCAGTATGGATCTCCAGGTCCCGCTTCTGATTATTGACCTGAGAGGGGTCTCGATCATGTCTGCTTATTCACGAACCATAGGGTGACACACTTAAGGGACACCAACACCATTTGGAGCAAATGTGTTTCAGACGAATGAATTGCAAAGCGCTGGAATTATTTCAATAGACACCGAAACTGTTTTGGGTGAAATTGCAGAAATTGGATCTGCATGTAATTTTGAAATGTTGTAGGGGGTTTTATGTGAATGTTTGTTAATTAAAGTAATTAATAAAATTCTGAATAAATTTAATAAAAGAGTTTTATTAAATGAGAGAGCATTAAATTTGGAGAAATTTATTGCATTTAAAGTGGAGACTTTAAAAGAGAATGTGAAGGGGGCATTTTAATGTGGAGGGCGTTACCACCACATGAATGGGGAGGTGAGGGGTCACCTCCATGGGGCGCCGGCCATGGAGGGGGTACCCCCCTCCTCCTATAAAAGGCCACCCCTCTCACCCTTCTTCCTCACACCTCCTCGTGAAGGATCTCTCTCTCCCTCTAGAATTATTCCCCCATGGTCTCAGATTAGCGAGATACATGTTCCTGGTGGCATTTCGTCTGGAAGGAGTTGCTGCTTCTGCTGCATCGCTGGAGCGAGGAGGCAGAGGTTGTTCAGTGGCCTGAACGTGTGTGCGAGTGCGGATGTGCTGCTGGTTAGCGACGCTAGGACTTCCACACGATCTTGAGATCGGCAAGCGTACGACTACATCATCCACGAGTTCCTACTCATTAACAAAACTTTGTTGTCTTCGACGGTAAGTTCTCCATGGATGTATATCCACCCGTTGGTTGTATCTAGTAGATAGATCTTGGCGTATAGTTCTCATCGTAGGAATTTTTTACTTTCTATGCTACCAACCCTTCAACCACCCCTTGGTGCGGGCAGCCCTAGGCCACGCCAGGGCATGGTGTGGGCCCCCTGGCCGGCCACCGACCTCACCCCTTCGCCTATAAGAAGCCCCGGGGACGAAAACCCTAGATCGAATAGCCTCCAACCACGAAAAGTTCCGTAGTGCCGCCGCCACCGAAGGGGAGATTTGGGGGATAGAGTCTTTGTTCCGGCACCCTACCGGGACGGGGAAGTGCCCCCGGAGCCATCTCCATCGATCTCCACCACCATCTCCATCGTTGTTGCTGATTCCCATGATGACGAGGGAGTAGTTCTTCCTCGAGGCTAAGGGTTCTACCGGTAGCTATGTGTTCATCTCTCTCTCTCTATGCATGATCATATTGTGATCATGAGCTTTGTAATCAAGTAGATCTACCTTGCTACTCAAGTGCTTTAATAGATCTCTGCTCTCCCCATGTGTGTGAAAGTGACAGCGTGCACACCATGGTGGCACTTAGGCTAGAGATTACAAATACTTGTTATGCGTTATATTTGGAGTTGGATGTTTCTATGAAATTGTGGTGTTTGTTGGAACCATCTAGAGCTGAAGGTGACAGTGTGGGGTTATCCAGATGGGGAAAACAAACTTTGAGGTGTGCTGTTATATCCCTACCATGGATTAGAGTGTCTAACTAGAGAGTAGTTAAGAGTAGTATCATAAAGAGATGATATTTATATGAGAGTGTTCACTAGTGAAAGTATGATCCCTAGGCCTTGTTTCTAAGCATTTAAACACCGTTTGCAACTAGATATGTTACATGTTTGTTTGCTGCCATGTTTATTTCAGTTTGCCTTTAGTCTCTTCCACGCCATCAAGCTATTTTCTGGCACCATTGTCTTATATCCATACCATTTGTATTTCACTATCTCTTCACTGAACTAGTGCACCTATACACCTGACAAGTGTATTGGGTGTGTTGGGGAGACAAGAGACTTCCTGTATCTTGATTGCAGGGTTGCTTGAGAGGGGATACCTTTGACCACTTCCTCCTTGAGTTCGATAAACCTTGGGTGATCAACTTAAGGGAAAACTTGTTGTTGTTCTATAAATCTCTGCACTTGGAGGCCCAACAGCTGTCGACAATAATAGAAGTGCGTAGACATCACTATCCCTAACCACTTTTTATCCCACTCTACCAAACAAAAAAGGCTACCCCTAACCAGCTAGTTGGGGATATCCTCATTCCTAAATGACATCCTATAAATCAAATAGTCCCTAACATAACAACACGAGTTTACATATAAAGGACTCGCTTCTATACTAGTGCAGGTCCGGCGCCTCCTAGCACTAGTCCGTGCCGCCAGCGACAGCTCGTGACATTGGCACCAACGCCAGCTCCAGCGACACAGCCGACTCCTGACTCATCGGCACCTCCTGAGACATCGGCGGCACCTCTTGAGCCATCAGCAGCACCTACGTATAATGTGGTGGCACCTCCGGATAAGGCGGTGGTACCTCTGGAGCCATCGGCAGCTCCGGGAGGACACTACGGATGAAGTTGCCGTTGTTGGGGAACCGGTCCCAATAGTTGGTGAAAATGTTGGCGTCGGTGCACACCACCATCTCACAGCCGTAGTGGAAGGCCTGGCCGTAGAGGAGACGGGTGTCCGTGAAGTTGACAAACTTGACCTTCAACGTCCTGTCCGGATTGTCGTGGAGGCGATACATACAGTACTTGCGGTGACTGTACCCAGCATCGAGGAAGGCGCACGCCAGATGCCACTTTGTTCTCCGTGGGCAGAAGGACCAAATGTGTAGGGAATTTTCCTCCTGTGCGGCGATGTTGGGGTCTTTGCGCTCCGGTATGGTGGGCGGCATCCGGAAGGTGGTCATGGATGAAAGATGAGGACGGAGATCATTGCTGGAAGCGGGGGATTAGAGATGGATTGGTGGTGCGGAGAAGGGAAGAGGATAAATAGGAAGGAGATGATCCGATATTAATGTGGCAGATTACCGAAGCTTGGGGACAATCTGTGTCGCTGATGAAGCCGATGCGTGTGGCAAATATCAATGACGATGACTAGGGTAAGCAATTGGACGGAACGCTGACTCTGCTTCCCGCACTCGATGGCCCAGTCATAATTTTGTGGTGCGTCCAAGGCGACCGCGACCTCCTGATACGTCCATTTCGCATCATCATAATTTACTGTTATTCATTGATATATTTCATATTTAGAGATGATACTTATGTTATTTAATCAATTTTTGCATAGTTGATGACTTTTGGAGCATGGACCGCTGTAGTCAGTATTCTGATGGAAAAGGTGTTGTTTGGAGGAAAAATTCACGAAGATCAGAAAATCCGGGAAAATACATGGAAAATCCTATTTTTCCAAAAGATAAAGAAAGCCAGAAGAGGAAGTGGAGATGGGCCACATGGGGCCCACACCACTCCCTGGAGCGCGCCACCCCAGGCCGCGCCACCAGGTGGTGTGGCCGCCCTGGTCCACTCCAGCCTCTCCCCTCTGGCGTATATTGTCCTCCCGAAACCCTAAGACTCGGGGAGCGACCATAGAAAGTTCTGCCGCCTCTGCGGGGCGGAAGACACCGAGAGAGAAAGATCTCTCCGGCAGACAGAATTCTGTCGGGGGAATTCCTTCCCGGAGAGGGGAGATTGTCGCATCAACACCACCATCAAGCTAGACTTCGTCAGGATAGTCATCATCATCATCACCACCATCATCTCCACCAGTACCATCATCACCACATCATACCGCTGTAACAATTGAGTTGAATCTTGCATAGTTCTTAGGGGAAACTTTTCCGGTATTGATTACTCCTTATAGTTGATGCTATTGAGTGAACCATTGAATTATCGTTTATGTTCAGATTGTTACACATCATTATTTCATCTCTGATCATGATCCATATGATGTCTTGTGAGTAGTTCGTTTTGTTCTTGAGGACATGGGAGAAGTAATGTTGTTAGTAGTGGAATTGTGTTGAGAAAGATTCAATAGTTTGATATTTAAGTTGTGATGTACTTCTTCTAGTGGTGGCATGTGAACGTCGAAACCTGAACCACCATTAGGAAACCATTGCACGAGGGACGTCAGGGTCTTAGAGTTTAAAGTTGTGGTTAGGTTTCTACCTTAATTACTTTATTGTACTTGCGGATGCTTGCAAGGGGTATAATCACAAGTATGTATTAGTCCTAGGAAGGTCGGTGCATTAGCACAGGTTCACCCACACAACACTTAGAAAACTAAATAAGATTAATCAACTATATGAAGGGAAAGCACTTGACAATATTCCCATGTGTCCTCGAGAACGTCTGGTCATCTTAAGTAATACAACGGGCTTGTCCTTTGCTAAAGAAAGGATTGGGCCACTTGCTGCATTTATTCTTATTGTCTTTTATTTACTCGTACTTTATTTACTTGCATTATCAAAACCCCTAAAAATCCGTTTGCTAAGTATTTACAGAGAATTCCTGCTCCAAGCCATTTGCCAACACCTTCTGCCCCTCGTTGGGTTCGACACTCTTACTTATCAAAAATACTGCGATACACCCCTATACTTGTGGGTCATCAAGACTATTTTCTGGCGCCGTTGTCAGGGAGTGAAGCGCTATTGGAGAGTGGAACTGGTAAAGGAAACTTCTACTATGAGTATTGTTTACTTCTGTTACTTGCTTTATTTTCAATATGGATAATTCGCTGAGTTTCTTATTTCGTAATGCTACTACCACTGCTAAGGTAGTAGATGAACCACGACCTGCTGAGAATGATACTTTTAAAATACCTACAAGAATTATTGATCATGTTATGGATAACTATTATGTTGGAGATGGAACTGTCCATCCCGGTGATCATTTGCTCTTTATACATGAATCATGCGGGTTGTTCAAGTGTGCAGGTATTACAACAGATCAAGTCAAGAAGAAGTTATTCTCATTATCACTAAAAGGAAGAGCTGAGGAATGGTATAAGCTGCTAAAGAATGGTCAAGCTGTTGAATGGGAGGAAATAGTACCTCTCTTTTATTCAAAGTTTTATCCTCCTAGTGATATTCATAAAGATCGGAATCAAGTATACAACTTTTGGCCTCTTCATGGATAGAGTACAGCTCAAGCTTGGGGGAAATTGAAGTTACTAATGCTCAAATGTCCCATTCATGAGCTCCCAACAATATTATTATCAATAACTTTTATGCAAGGCTTTCTCTCCATGATAAGGATTTATTGGATGTTTCTTGTGTTGGATCATTCACTCGCATGGAAGAAGAAGCTAAATGGGATCTTCTGGACCGTATTCAAGATAATGCTGAAGCATGGGAGAATGACAAAGGAAAAAGTCGGGTATACATTATGATTATGAATGCATTGAATCTTTTATGGGAACTGATAACTTTCAAAATATTAAAAATGCTTATGGTCTAGACTCTCAGGCTATTGCATCTTATTTTAAGGCTTTTCCTTCCTATATTGAAGTTCCTAAAAAGAAGTGGAATAAGTATAATGAACCATATAAAGATGTTGCTAAGTGTGTTCCTGCAAGAAATACTGAAGTTTATACTGCTAATCATGTTCTACCTGAACCTTATATTGAGAAAATACCTTTCCTAGTTAAAGTAAAGGAACATTCTATGATAGCTAGTATGGTTAATGAAAGTACAAATAAAGCTGCTAAACCTGATGAACAAAATGATGAACCCATAATAGCAAATGTGAAAGACTTTGTCACTAAATATGTGGAAGATGGACACACTATCCTCTGTAAGGATAACCCCAATATTGTTTCACAAAGTAGTGTTATGAGAGTTAGTGTCCCTGTGTTTTATGTTAGAATAAGCGATCATTGCTACAATGACTCTTGTGATAGCTATATCATTAAGTTTATGCATGATACTGAAAGTTATTATGAGAGAGGGAAGACTGTTCTTATGCATCTCAATAATATTAAGTTTCCTCGTTTTATGCTTAAAGTCTTTATATTGCACTTGTTTTGCCTTCCTATGCTTGTAGCCTCTGGTTTCAACAATTTGTTTGTTTAAAAAATTCGCTTGCATAGGAAGTGGGTTAGAATTAAACATGGATATTTTTGCTTCTTAATGCTCTCTTTCACTTCAATTCATATTTTTATGTGAGCATCATTGAAATTATCATGCCCCTCTTAATGACTACAAAGAAAGAGCTTTTTGGGAGACAACCCAATATATTCTTGCTTTCAGTTTGTTTTTGTTTCTTTGAGTCTTGGAAGTTATTACTTCGGTAATAACCTCTCCTCATCCTTTTTGTTTGGTTTTTGTTTCAAGATCAACCTCTAATGAGAGAGAAGTAAGATTTGGGGAAGTTGCTGTCCGAAACAGATTTTTGTGCTTCACCGTAAAAATTCGTGAGAGAGATCTGCATGTCGGTTTGAGCTGTATTTTTTTGTGCATCTGCCCCAGGTTGTTATTTAACTTTCGTTAATTTTGCACTTTTTGATTTGCGTAACAGAAGAGTTTCGAAAAAATTGATATTTACCTACTGGTCTGTTTTGATAGATTTTGCCACTTGCATTTGCTTCTTTAAACGATTTCCTTTTGAATTCTTTTTGGGTTTTTGCAAGGAGTTTCTATAGTAGCTTATATTTTGATGGATTTCAGTTGAAATTGAACTTAAAAGGTTTATTACCTTGCTTACACTAATGTTGCTAATGATAATTGTGTAAAGTTTTGTGTGAAAGAAATTTCTAGGTTAGTGGAGAAAATGGTGTAATAAGAAAGTGAAAGGTTTCATGACTCGAGCAATATGAGTATGAAGATGAAGATACTGATGTTATTCAAGTGGTAGCACCGAAAAATTTATCAAATGCCAAATTCAGAGACCTGCAAAGTCCGTTTTGGAATAGGTAATAGATCTGGTAAGAAAAGTTCCGCGAAAATTCTATCCAGTTATATTTTTGCAGTTTTTATCCAACAAGGAAAGCTACAAAGTGAAAGAGGGACGGAAACGAAGCCAGGGTGGCTCACACCACCCCCTGGCGCGGGCCCCCCGGCCGCGCCAGCAGGTGGTGTGGCCACCTCGGCCTCCGTCTCCAACCCGTTTTCTCCCAGTACCTTCCTTTTGTTGTAAAACTTCGTAACATATAATCCCCCAGATCCCCCGAGGTTCGTATATCGTGTTCTCGTCGTGTTTTTGTTTCGATCTGTTTCTGCCAGGAACTATTCTTGAAAGTTAGAAGCACAATGGTGTCCGCCAAGGATAAGGGAAATGATCCTATGGAGGAAGATCTCCATGACCCCGGGCAGGAGAAGGAGATCAAGAGTGAAGATGAAGTGGAGGCAAAGCAAAGCCAACATCCGCACACCGGCACTACCATTGCAAGCATTGGAGTGTTGGCAAAACCTGCCAGGATTAGAAGGACTGCACGGATGTCAACTTGAGGGAAACCTCCGCGTCACTGTTTGGCTCCACGGTCACTTCCTCCACGCACCAAGAATCCTTTCCATACCCTTATCCATGAGCATCAATACCAGAATATGCCCAAGGAGAAACTACCCTCCAATTGGAATTTGCCTCGTTCTAGCCATGCAGGAAAAAAGACTTCAAGGAGGAAGAGTGGGGAAAGAATCGCAAGAGCTGGAATTCGCAACCCGACATGATCATGAGCCGCATTGAGAAAAACTCACAGTTGATTCGTAATCTCACCTTCGAGATTGAGTACTTGGGGAAACTGATCAAAAGGCTCATCGAAAGAATACCACCACCACTGAAGGAGTAATTCGTCATCAGGTTTTGGCATCCCGTTGGTTTGTTCCAAGCTTGGGGGAGTGCCGCGGTATCACATCACTATCTTATATATTTTTACCTTTTTAGTAGAGTAATATCATGAATAGATAAGTTATCATGTAGGATGGTTTGCATTATGGAAGTGTCCCCCCTCTCGTTAGATATCTATGTATCCCTTGGTGTGAGTTGCCGTTAAGGATTATTAATGAGAAGTTCTATCATTTACTCTTTTGCATATCTTCTTTAGTTTTCAATTCATGGTTATATGATTGATCTTGTCATTAGTATTGGTATCACTTTGGGATCATGGAGTTAATTTAGTTAGTTTTGGCAAACCTAGCTCGGTCAGTAGCAACACTATTTTGAGAATTGAATGAAAAAGATAAAATTACTCTAAAGAAATATCATTTCATCGTCTTTCTTTCTTGATTTGCTCATAAGTTTAGTATTCTCTAGTTAAGATTCTTTCGTGCTTACAAGGAAGATTTCATGTTTATTTTCATCACTTGTATGTTTTGTTTGTTTCCTTCAACTCTTAAGCTTGCTACCCAGCCTTGCTAGCCAAAAACCTGTGAGAGGGAATGCTTCTCGTGCATCCAATCCTTAAACCAAACTATGCCATTTGTGTCCACCACACCTACCCACTAGCACTATTTCTATTCCAAGTAAATTCTTGTTTTTATCTACCTTCCAAATTAAATTTGTTATGAGAAAATTAGTGATTCAAGCTCTCACGAACTTGATGGCACACTTTACTTTCTCGCATTTAATGAACTTGAACCATTGTGTCCATCTTTGTTTCATATATGCTTGCGCTTTATAAGTTGAAGTTAGCAGAACCATGTATCATGGGGAACACTTTCAACATTGCACTTATATTCCGTTGATATCATGATTCTTTTGCTTATGGATCCCGGTAGTGTGAAATAAAAGGGGAACTTGTAAGATCATGGAGTTTGTATGTGTATTAGAGAAATGCCTGGGCCCCTAGCCTAAGCCATGCCTAATCATGGTGGAAACTTGCAGCATAACCATAATAAGCACTCTATGAAGAATCCTCAATAAAAACCTATTCCAATAGCAAATAAAAGGATCGCTAAGATGCTCATTGTCTGCTTGCCTTGTCATTGTGATTATGGGATAGCTCCTGTATCATGTGCAAGGGGTACTCATTCATTGCAAATGTATCTATAATTTTTGATGTTCCATGCTTGATTTTATCTACTTTCTTATGTTTTTTCCACACTTTGCAGTACTTTTCATATGATTTCTTGGACTAGCCTATTAATAAGAGCCACAGTGCCAGCTGCCTATTTTCTGCTGTTTTTGGTTCTAGGAAAGTCAGAAAATGAATATTCTCGGAATTGGACGGGACAAAAGCCAAAGTTCCTATTTTACCAGAAGACTCATGGAGCCAGAATACGAGACGGAGGAGGGCCAGGGCCTGGCCACACTCCCCTAGGCGCGGGTACCCCTAGGCCGCTCCAGGGCATGGTGTGGGCCCCCCAGGCACGCCCTCGGTCTCCCTCTTCACCTATAAGTTTCCTTCTGACCTAAAAACTCAGGGGGGTTCGACGTTTTTCCAGAAGGAGTTCCGCTCCGCCGCCACCACCAGATTCCACGAAACAGCACCAGAAACTCCGTTCTGGCACCCTGCCGGGACGGGGAATTGGAGGAGATCATCGCCATCATCATCACCATTGCTTCTCCATCGACCATTCATGTTTCCCCCATCTATGAGTGAGTAATCCCCCGTTGTAGGCTATGGGGTGGTAGGGATTGGATGAGAATGTTCATGTAATGGCATCAGATTGTTAGGGCATGATACCTAGTATATTCTATTACTCCCTCTGATCCATATTACTTGTCGCTAAAATAGATGTATCTAGTACTAAAACATGTCTAGATACATCCATTTCAACGATAAGTAATATGGTTCGGCGGGAGTAGTACTTTATGACTTTGTTGCGACTTGTTATGCTTAATGCTTGTCACTAGGGCCCGAGTGCCATGATTTCCGATCTGAACATGTTATTGATTCATTATGATAGTATTGTTTATGGTCTTATCTGCAAGTTGTATACACACGTTGTTGTCCGGAACCAAAGGCCCCGAAGTGACAGAACTCGGGATAACCGAAGGGAATGGCTTTGATGTGAGGATCACATGTGTTCACAGAGTGTTAATGCTTTGCTCCGGTGCTCTATTAAAAGGAGCACCTTAATTGCCAGTAGTTCCCTTGAGGCCCCGCTGCAAACGGGTTGGCAGGACAAAAGATGTTGTGCAAGTTCTCATTGCGAGCACGTATGACTATATATGGAACACATGCCTAGGATTATCTAGTACTTGGATGCTTTATCTTATTTATCTGCAATTTTCCTATGTTCTGATTGCTATGTTTTCCTATGTTCTGATTGTCTTGTCCATGCAACGCCCATCCATCCCTATGCCTACCGCACTCGAATCGTACTATTTGCTGCTATTGTTACTGCTGTCTTTACTTATTGTTGCTGCTACTTTACTATTCCAACTACAAAACTATTGCTACTGATAAACTGCTGTGAGCAAGATTGTTTCCAGGTGCAGCTGAATTGACAACTCAGTTGTTAAGGCTTATAAATATTCTTTGGCTCCCCTTGTGTCGAATCAATAAATTGGGTTTCACTTCTCTCGAAAATACTACGATACACCCCCTATACTTGTGGGTCATCAGGTACCCCATTGGTGGTTCTCTATGATACATATGTATTTACAATGACAAGAGCTTACGTGTGACTGAAGTTGAGTAGCATGAGGGTCAGTACTCATAAGTAAGGGGCATGAGATTTCAACTTATAACTTGTCAAGCATATCCTCTTAGTTGTGTCACTTTAACCTTAATCACCTAAAGATGCCTATGATAGGGGCAATGAGAGCTAAAAGCTAATAAGTACCATAATTTTTGGAAGCTCTTTATGAAACTTGAAATCCATGCTTCCCTCTGCGAAGGGCCTATCTTTTACTTTTTAGTTGAGTCAGCAAACCTATTCCCTTCTACCCCAGCAAGCATTTTGAGTTGTTGTGTCTATCTGTTTCATTCATTCATATGATGATTTATTCAATCATGTTTCTTATGTTCCTTGTTTTGCACTTTGCTCTTATCTTGGTGTCTACTACTTTGAAATCTATCATTAAAAATCAATTATTTGTGAACTCTAGCAAATTGTCAACTATTCTTCGACCAAGAGCTAAGTTTTCCATTACCAATTGCGAGTTACTTTATGCATCTTTATTGTGTTTCCTTCACTTATTGCAAGTTAAGTTATATAATAGTGAGTTGTCTTCTATTATGACTTATGTATTGATGAATGTGATGCTCCTTGTCCGTATTCTTTTATCGACTCTTCACTCCATAAACCTGAGGTCATGTTTATTGAGTTCAGTTTCGCTTGGGGACAAGCAAAGTCTAAGCTTGGGGGAGTTGATACGTCCATTTTGCATCACTATTCTATATCATAATTTACTGTTATTCATTGATATATTTCATATTTAGAGATAGTACTTATGTTATTTCATCTATTTTTTGCATGGTTGACGACTTTTGGAGCATGGACCGCTGGTGTCAGGATTCTGATGGAAAAGGTGCTATTTGGAGGCAAAATTCGCGAAGATGAGAAAATCCGGGAAAATACATGGAAAATCCTATTTTTCAGAAGACGAAGAATGCCAGAAGATGAAGTTGAGATGGGCCATAGGGGGCCCACACCACCCCCTTGCGCGGGCCACCCCGGGCCATGCCACCAATTGGTGTGGCCGCCCTGGTCCACTCCAGCCTCTCCCCTCTTGCGTATATTATCCTCCCGAAACCCTAAGACTCGGGGAGCGACCACAGAAAGATTCCGCCGCCTCTGAGGGGCAGAAAACACCGAGAGAGAAAGATCTCTCCGGCAAACAGAATTCTGCCGGGGGAATTCCTTCCCAGAGAGGGGAGATTGTCACCATCAACACCACCATCAAGCTGGACTTCATCGAGATCGTCATCATCATCACCCCCATCATCACCACTTCATACCGCTGTAACAATTGAGTTGAATATTGCATAGTTCTTAGGGGAAACTTTCCCGGTGTTGATTACTCCTTGTAGTTGATGCTATTGAGTGAACCATTGAATTATCCTTTATGTTCCGATTGTTACACATCATTATTTCATATATGATCATGATCCATATGATGTCTTGTGAGTAGTTCATTTTGTTCTTGAGGACATGGGAGAAGTCATGTTGTTAGTAGTGGAATTGTGTTGAGAAAGATTCAATAGTTTGATATTTAAGTTGTGGTGTACTTCTTCTAGTGGTGTCATGTGAACGTCGACTACATGACACTTCACCTATATGGGCCTAGGGGAATGCATTATGTATTTGGCTACTAATCGTAGGGGTTGTCGGAGTGACAGAAACCTGAACCCCCGTTAGGAAACCATTGCATAAGGGACGTCAGGGTCTTAGAGTTTAAAGTTGTGGTTAGATTTCTACCTTAATTACTTTCTTGTACTTGCGGATGCTTGCAAGGGGTATAATCACAAGTATGTATTAGTCCTAGGAAGGTCGGTACATTAGCACAGGTTCACCCGCACAACACTTAGCAAACTAAAGAAGATTAATCAACTATATGAAGCGAAAGCACATGACAATATTCTCATGTGTCCTCGGAAACATCTGGTCATCTTAAGTAATACAACCGGCTTGTCCTTTGCTAAAGAAAGGATTGGGCCACTTGCTGCATTTATTCTTATTGTCTTTTATTTACTCATACTTTATTTACTCGCCGTATCAAAAACCCCTAAAAATCCGTTTGCTAAGTATTTACAGAGAATTCCTGCTCCAAGGCATTCGCCCACACCTTCTGCTCCTCGTTGGGTTCAACACTCTTATCAAAAATACTGCAATACACCCCGTATACTTGTGGGTCATCACCTCCCCCATCTATGGGCCCTATGTAGATGATTGAGTTGATGGGTGAAAACAAATTGATAAAGTGAGCTCTTTCCTACTCCCTACGGTCCAAGATTTTCTATATCTATATCTATATCTATACCACTATATAGTATACCAGTTTTTGAATTTGAATCGACCCACACAACTTCTCACCAATGCACATTTGGAGCAATCAAAGACGTTGATTTCCCATTGGAGCTTCTATGTGCCGTTCATCTGAAGAAAACCCATTTGATCTAACGGTTGACAAAGGTTGGATTCGCCATCCTCTGTTCCCGCGCTCGTGGACTCTGGTTGCTGAAATTGCTAGGGGCTTCTGGATAAGTCTACTGCTCTAGAAAAAAGAAGAAACTTCTGTCATTTGGTAGTCGGTGGTTGACTGCCCCATGTGGCACGTGATGCGTCAACTTAGTCTAGAAGTGAAGTAGTGCTACCATTAATTGAATGTGAACATTTTACCCAGCCAATAGTTAGCCTAATAAATCATCCATCCATCTATGTGAATTATGTATGCAGTATTCTCTTAGTATAAATAAAACTTCTTGGATTTTTATTTTACGAAATGGGGAATAATCACCATGGCCTTTGCATCGACTGTTACAGTTAGTTTGTCCAGCATAGTCTATAGCATGTAAATAATTTGGATTACTATTTTTAGTATGAATACTTAAACAATATTAATAAAAAGGTGAAAAAATAAAAAAATTCTTTCTTTTATATGATATATTTATTATTATTATTTGTCATGATAACATTGCAATTTTAGAAGGTTAATTTTCATATAGTATTCTAAAATTTTATCACCTACTCCTAAGGCAAGGCATTAATCATGCAACAATAGGAGACATGGGAGACTAATATATAATTATTAACTTGTGAGAGAAACAATTTTCAACACACAAATGGTCACGAATTATTTCTTTCATGCCACATCGAAAATGATGGTAGTTTTGGAAGTAGAGAACGGAATGGATGAAACTTACACATATTGGCAAACATAGGTTCAAATTGATGTTCAATAGTTCATAGAGAAGTATATGTACATTCTCTGACCGAAGGACAACTATGAGTACAGGAAATGCAAAGGTCGACAATCATACGGAATCAGAGTTATCTAGAGTATTGCAAGTTTTAAATACCAGAGAAATATTTATTTGTAAATCGACCAAGTGCTATATCTAACTTCTAATTATATGGTGTATTATTATTTAAAAAAAATTAGCCGTACTGCTGGCAAGGTCCTTCCACCGCAAATATTTTTCCTTGTTTTTTTAAATGCTCCTCCACCCAAAATTATGTCTCGTCGCTGCCTTTCGTGAGAGAAAAGGATCCTGGATGAAGGAGAATCATCCTCCCTCTCTCCTCCTCAATGCGGCATTGGCTGCTATGTCCACTCTTGCATCTATGCATGACACTTGTTTAGGTGGGAAGCATCACAGCAGTCACCTCTTACTTCTAATGTAAGCTTCCACGCAATGGAGTACAACCGTGCAGGCGCAGCAGTGCAGAGAAGGTTGGGGCCCGTGGTGGTCCAGGCCAACTTTCCTTCTATTTACCTCGTGCTTCTGCCCAAAAATGAGCTCTGGCTAGATTTTTTCTTTCTCTTCCATATTAGGCTGCTCTTCATAGTGCTAAATAACTTAGGCTGGTAAAACTTTCACATGTTACTACAGTACCTTCAAAGTGTACTGGGTGAAAACAAATATACACCGTTACTTTTTATAGATGTGGCTCTTTCATATTTTTTTGAGCTTTACCTATTACAGAGCATAATTTTATATAGTGATGCTATTTCATACTTTATTATTATGTGGGTCTCACGTGCCAACTTACTAATAAAAGGGTGGTGCACAAATACAAAGATGCCGCTAATCTTATCCAACTAAACCAGGAATTTGTAAATAATAAGGCCTCAAAATATACAAAAAGGACCCTAGTACAGAAAGGAAAGGCGCAATCAGGCAGAGCTTCATTGATTATCAGCTGTGGTATATAAAAGAAGGGCACGGCTCGAGGCCGGATTAGAGAGTCCTCATTTCCCCCACCCAAATCGCAATGCTTAGGACGGTCACTCTAAAGATGGAAGCCACCGTTCTCAACTGTTCCTCCTGCTCCCAGCCCCTCAAGCCCCAGCGGGTCTACAAGGTCTCTCCATTTCTCCCTCACAATCCATTGATTTTTCTTTCGTCGGTTTGTCCGTGCAACTATTTTATTTTTCGAACTACTATTTCTACAGTGCATGGATATTCATCTACTCTGCCACCGCTGCGTCCGCAAGATCATCTCCTGCCAGAAGTTCGAGCACCCTAGCAGCGGATTCACCCATGAGCCCGCCATGGACATCGTCCTATCAGCGGCTAGGGTCGAGTGCACCCACAAAGGTTGCAGTAGTTTGCTGCCCTACTACGAACTCCATGAGCACGAAATCATGTGCCGGTATGCTCCCTGCACTTGCACGAAAACCAGTTGCGACTTCGCCGCCCCGCCGCCAGCGCTCGTCGCCCACCTCGAAGCGGTCCACTTGATCCAAGTGCACAAGATCCAGTATGCCACCACCAAAACTTTCCAGGAGCTGGTGCCGCTCCCGGGCGAGCCGTCCTGCCGGCTAATCGTCATTGGGGAGTAGGACGGTGTCGTGTTCGTCCTGATGATTGGCTCAGTAAGCACGGTCCCCCTTGTGTCTGCGGTCTGTGTTAGGGCCACGATGGGAAACTTGTCGATGTACAGGGTAAGGATGTGGGTGGAATGCCCGCCGCTGCTCTCCTAGTCGGACGGCAGGAGGAGGACCGGCAGCGTGATGGTGGATCTCGACGCTCCGAGCTCCGCTAAGCCACGCGAGGCCGTGTTTGAGGATCTTACGTCTTACCTGGCGGCGCCGCCTAATTACCTGGCCGGTCCTACTACCTCGAAGGAGCTGCGTTTCTTCGTTCGCGTCAAGTTTTAGTGGTGATGTAAGCTGCTGTTAATTGGTTTAATTGCAGAATGATCATTTGCATACCAGGAATGGTGGATTTTGTAGTACTAGTACTCTATCTCCATCCCAAGAAATAAGGCTCCCTTATTTATTTTTTTTGTTTGATCAAGATTTACTCTAAATATATATAAAGAATGTTGGTACTGTACAAATTTAGCATTATTGGAAAGTTGTTTCAATATGAATTCAACAAAACAAATTTTACACATATAAGTAAATTTTAGTTGCTCCATTTATTCGGTCAAACTTTAATTTAGAGCACGCGTGCACCTTATACCTTGAAACAAAGGTACTAGATGAGTTCGGTGGATGTACTCTCCTGACTATTTTTCATGAAGTCTTAACTTTCGATGGGTTGGATGGATCAGTGGATGTATTTTGCTGAGTAGTAAGCTGAATAGGATTAAGGCTCTTTGTTTAGGAAGGCCAGAGGGCTAATTCACAATATTACCAAGTAGATGAACTCTAATTAATTTTTGCATGCACGACTAGTTTTACATGCATGAGACGCTAGATAAAAAAGGGGAACATGATGAGAGATGAAACAACATGCATTGGGAGATTGAGAGAAAATAGAGATATCTAAATTAATGAGTCACGGGAATTAAGACAATAAAGAGGATAGGTCTTATTATAATTGCTAACAATTTTAAAAAGCTCTCTGGCCTAATAATCCCAAACAGAGGTAGGAGTACTGGTCAACATACATTCAGGAGTACTAGTATGACCTACTACTAGTAGTACAATAGTGGAGTACGGTAATAGTAGTACTCCCTCCGATTTATATTAATTGTTACTAGATTGGATGTACTCGTATCTAGCACTAAAACATGTCTAGATACATCCATTTTCGCGACAAGTAAATATAGCCATTTTTGGAATATTACTAGTTTGGTTGGAAGAAATCATATTTTTTCCATAGTAGGGAGTGTGGTTTTTTGCTAGTAGTAGTACTAGTACATAGCAGGTAGTAGTAATATATATGTTTATACTGTACTAAATCAACATACATTCAGGCAATCGACAAATGTTCATATTGCGGTTATGCTGCTATAGTGCTACTAGCAGTTTTTTAGGTGCCCATACACCCTCTGTCTTTCAGTAGTACTCTGCCTAAGCGGTATAAATGGAATTACTCAAAGAAAGTCTCTACCACTATAAAATTATAATATGCCATGGCTGTTGATTGACAAGACAACTCATTGAGGTGGGGTGGGCTATTGGTGTGTGCTATTATGCATACTCCAACTATCACTTTGCAGTCAAAATAAAAGAAACAGCTGCAATTCCTTGCATTAATTCTTGCCTCCGCCCCTTGCATGCCTGCAGTATATACATGCATTAACTTCTACGAGTAGTATAGTACAAGTAGGAGTAGTACCAAGCAAGGATATACCGAAACGCAAAGATATACTCTTAGGTCACATGGTGTACCATTCCAAGTCTTCGTCTTCTTCTTTGGTTTCCTTGCCCTTGCCCTTCTTCCTTAGTTCTTTTTTTGCGTTTAACATTTCAAGAGTTTGTTGACCCCTCTTGACGTTCACTATCCGTCTGTATATCTCGTAGGTCGCGTAGGCATTGAGGCTTGCATACTTGATCTGCTCTTCGGTCAGGGGCATGTTCCCCCACTGCTTGTGGTCCACATCCTCCTTCTTCTTCTTCATGACTTTGTATCGGATGTCTATGAGGGTCACCGCGTAGTCAGCCAAAGAATCCTTCTCATTCGTGGAGCCGGGAGGCTTCCACCTCTTATGGATGTCCACGAAGTTCGTCACTGGTACTAGAGAACGCCTAAGCCTGATACAGTCGTTGCCGATGTCGACACATGCAAAGGAAATGTTAGGGTTGGCGAGGAACTCTCCTAGCTTTGAGCATGGCTAGTCGGCTTGGCAGATCTGGTAGACTAGGCAATCCATCCCACACATAGTTGGATGACAGCAGCCTTCTGGATCGATGATTGCTCGTTGGTGTACTCGACGTCGAGGCCAACAATCTTGTCGTCCGTTTCCTCTAGGAGCTTTTGGATTTTCTCGATGTAATCGTTCACCACCGACGCTCTGTCGGTATACGCCACATGTAGTGTGGTCTTGCAAGGGTCCACGAAGTAGTACATCTTGTCCAATGGCGCTACCATGGACTATGATTGGCGCCTTCTTTTGTTTTACAGAGGTACGGCCGGGTGATAGAGAAGGAATGGGATAGAGAAGAAAGGAACCGCTAGGAAGATCGGGAGATGCATGCATGAGCGGTTCTGGAGACGAAAGGGCATGCAGATTCCTCCTGGCCCCGCCCACGTACTCCTATAGAATATAATTTATTTACAGATCAGTTTTACGGACGCGGATTATTTACGGCTATAGGTTAATTTCTAGATTATACAAAAAGTACAAGAACCAAACACACAGGATACTTTATGAACGAAGCTCGAAAGTAAAAATATTTTTTGAGTTTCACCTACTACTATAATTTTATATAAAAAATGATATGTCATACTTATATTATCTGATTCTCACGTGCAAGGCACTTGCAACTCACTAGTTATTTCTTTTCTTATCTTATTTTACCACTATATCTCTACCATTATAATGGAGCAGTTTTGAATTGGATCTTAGCACCAATCCTTACCGTTGGGCTATTAGATCCAATGGTTCAGAGCACATGGATTCGTGTTGAATAGTACCTAGAGCAAACTCCACCATTTTCGAGAACCATCATGTCACCACTCCCAAAATTTCATAGCATAGTAGGTTGTATTCTCTCTACTACTATAATGGAGCAGTTTTGAATTGATTCCATAGCACCAATCCGACTTGTTGGGCTGTTAGATCCAATGGTTCAGAGGAGCTGGATTCGTGTTGAATAGTACCTAGACGTCTGGCATTTAACCACTATATAAAATTTTAATAGGTAAAGCATAAAAAAGATAAATTTGATCAACATCTATAAAGTATGGGTGTATATTTGATTCTTGTACTTTTATATCATTTAGAAGTCAATGATTATTAGCTATCTAAAACTAGAAAATTTTGGTAACATGGTCTAGAGAAATGAGGGAGAAGATTCTAGAATGATGGAGAAGTGTGTTTTGAGTTTTGTGCATGCCATTCATTGTGATGAAGACTATCAATAAAATCTTCTAGATGCTAGAATGGAAAAGAAGATCCAACGGCTGGAAATGTTGAGATTCACGAGTCTTGATCCAATAGACAATATTCAAAGTCATTCGTACACATTTCCAGCATTGGATCAAGACTCTCGAATCCCAACATTGCCAGCAGTTGGATCTTCTTTTCCATTTTAGCATCTAAAAAATGCTACTCCCTCCGTCCATAAATAACTTACTTGGATTTGTCTAGATTCGAATGTATCTATACACTAAAATGCGTCTAAATATATTTGAATCTAGACAAAACCAACTCAGTTATTTCTGGACGAAGGGAGTACTTTTGATAGTCTTTAGCACAATGTATGCATATTACTACTCCCAAGTTACTTACCACTCAAACCAGTCTTAGAGCATCTCTAGCATGGAAAAAATAGTGCACTATTTCACGCTATGTAGCATGATATAGCGTATTTCGAGAGTCCATGATATTTTTTAAAGATTTTGCTCGCTATGGTGCTATTTTTTAAATAGCATGCTATATCGCGCTAAAACATCATAGCGTTAGCGCTTTAAGTATATGGCATTATTTTTTGTTGGCGGGTGTGGAGTAAGATAACATATGATGAATGTGTCGAGTAAGCAAACATACAGTGCAAATTTGATTGTTAAACTTAAGTGATCGTGTCAAGCCACCGCCTCCTCCTACAACACATGGCGTTGTACCTAGATTTAGCCCTGCCGGTTATCCTCCAACTTGGATAGCGCCGAAATCAATTATGCATGTGCAAGTATTACTCTAGGCAATTCATTACATGCTAAAATTGTTTATATTCATGATGTACCTGTTATATTTTTAATTTTTTACAAAAATATGTTCTGTAAAATAGCACGTTATTAGCATGGACGGATCCATCATGGGTCATGGGTGTTCAGCTGAACACCCAATTTTTTCTAGAAAAAATTCCTATATATAATCTATAGTAAATACGTATCTCAGTTGGCACATGTATGAAGGTTTTCTAGTCTAGATCTCGTCCAGGAAAAAAGCTGAAACCTCAAATTAGTATTGGGGCTGGTGTACACGTCCGTGCAGCCCAACTGAGCCAATAGACATTAGCAAAGCAGCCATGATCCACTGCCTACCACGACTCTCGGCCGGCACTTGTTTGACTCAAAAAAGATAAGAGCCGGACATATCTAAAGATATTAAACCTTTAGGCTTGAGAGGGATCCAGGACCGTCTCCTTTATTGAAAAAATCGAGCCAGTACCCCCACGCCACTCGCCAAAAATTAGCAAGATCCGTCGCTTGACAGCAAGACCACCCGGCCGACCACTCCAACGGAGAAGGAGATCACCACCACCATGTTGAGGACAGATGCCCCAAGCACCCTAGTGTCACGAACATGGCCCGGAGAACATGGGTGCTGGCGTCGAGGGCGATGAACGGAGCAGATCGCGGCCCGTCTAGGCCCGAATACCTCCTGCTACCGGCTGCCATCTGGGTCAAGGACCTCTGGCCACCGCCAACCCCGACACCGCTGTCGAACCAGCCAGGTGCGAGCGCCGCCGCCTTTCCCCGCCGGATCGCTGCCATGGTCACCGCCGCCGCCACGCCACCATGTCTTTGCTCAGCTACGATCCGGTGGCGGCGGCGAGCAGGGAGATCACGGGAGGCCGGGGAGGGGTCGGATCTGCCCGGTGTGGCCTCTCATGAATAACTATTTGGTTATATTTATTGAGCGAAAATTCTTCTTACACTGTGTTTGGATGTCATAATTGGGGCTTGGAATTGGCCATTTGGAAATGGCCTTACCGAATTCGGCTGTTTGGGTGGCTTATGAATAGCATCGTGGAAACTCAGCCTAATTCCACGCCCACCCGCTCCCCATGTAAGTCGTGCTCATTCTTTTCTGAGCTCCCAGGCTCGAAAGATAGCTCGCGTACATGTTTCCCCAACCTCGATAGAACATAGCTCGCAGGAGGAGCCAACCGCGCGATAGTGGGAGGATGGCCGCGGCACTCCGGTGAGCCTTCCTTCCTTCTCCCCATCCCCGCCCTCCTCCTTCTCATATTTCTCGCTCTCGTTGCCCTCAGAGCAGGCCAGCGGCGGCTATGGCATGCGCCCCCTCCACCGCCCTTACCCATAAACCTAGATCGAACCTAAGCCAAACGCCAGCGGGAGTGGAAGTGGTGGTCAAGGGAATGGTAGCCAGAGGCGACCGGCGGCAGGGGGAAGGCGGCCAGAGGCAACCGGTGGCCATGCCCTAGCCAATCCCCAACACCCTCTCCCTGCCCTGTTCTAGTTCATGTACAAAGCATGTTCTAATTGGCAAAATTGTTTTTTTCTTCTGAAATTGCAGAATCTAAGTATACACAACTATCTGTATACATGTACGCAAGGATATATTGTCAAAACTCAAGAAAAATTTTAATACCATGGTCTGGACATCCAAACAGGTTTTGGAATTGAGTGTTACACTTTGATTCCCACCGTGAATTTGATACACATCCAAACAATGGAATTTGAAAAAGAGGTCATTTCCTTTCCATCTTGGATTTGGAATTTTTAGCCCAATTCATTTCCGAGTTAAAATTCCAACATCCAAACACAACGTTATAGGTGAAAGATGATGCCATCATATATCGCTTCCATGCTATGACCAAACATATGACGTATTATAATTTTCTTTATTATTTTGCATGTTTCGTAGTCTTTTGAGATACTATTGCTATAATGGCCAATTTGTACTTTTATTGGCATAAAGGGATGAATCATTTTCATTTTTTTTCTTGTTTTTTGTTGGTTCGAGTTTGAACACCCAAAGTTAAATTCCTGGATCCGTCCCTGGTTATTAGCATGCTATAACTTTCATGTTGTCTGAAGAAAAGCCACGCTAAATTAAATAGCACGCTAGTATTTTTTGCCTTGATCTCTAGTGGCTTGTCTAAATTTGGTAGGCTCTTAGGCCTTCCACAGCGTGTGAAAACATCGGTGCCCAAATCACTTTACAAGAATCAGGCACCGGTGCCCTCCATTGCCCGATCAATGCCACCAAATTTTTTCAGGCAACCAGAGCACCTAGGTGCTCCGATGCCCCAAACTCTTCACCCAATAGAATAGCAATATATGTGTACTATGCATGTTGTTGAGAGGATCTTCACCAAAGATAAGCCATAGAGATTGGTCTAGTTAATTTGTTTATCACATTTTGGGCCAGCTATTTATTTTTGGCCAAAGTGATCACATTGTGAGCTCGGTGCCTCAAAAGAATTTCTAGGCATCGCTTATGAGGTGGAAACTTTTCTATCTATTGGGCATCGACCACGCTCTGGAAGGCCTTAGAGCATATCTAGTGGCTTGTCTAAATTTGGTAGTCTACATCTTCACTTTGTAGATAATTTTGTCAAAAGATTCCTTTTTACACGACTTTAGTTTTCTAGTGGATAGTCTAAATTTGGTAGTCTATATGTCCATCTGCACATAAATAGTCAATATACATAGCAAATCAGTACAATAGATGCTCTGATTTGGCGCGAGAGTGAGCTCGTGAGTGACCAACTTTGCTTTAGACATGGTGGCTCGGTTGTCCAAATATGGACAACGAGTAGCCTGTTTGGAGGATATCTAAATTTTAGACCACCGGATACACAAGCCACTGGAGGCATTTTTTGGTCCATGGTGGTCTATATTTGGTTTAGACTACCGGATACACTAGCCCCTAGAGATCCTCTTAGGCTGGTCATAGTGGGAAATATACTACTCTAGTTCATGTTACTACGTACCTTCATGTGTGTACGTAATTGAGCCAAAGGTAGAGACCTTATTTTTGCAGAAATGGCTCCAGAAATATTCCATACCTAGAAAGGCTAGGACATTACAGTAAACTATTTTTTCTAGTCATTGGACTATAGATACTCCTAGGATAGGACGGGATATTATTATTCTATATCTTTTGAACCGTATAGCCAAATTCAAAATCCCAGAGTGGAAAATTCTCCCGCCTCACCTCCACTGAAATATTTAGCGTGGTCACATGCCCCAAGTTGTAGCCATACGAAATTCCTTTTCTACCCCTGACAATGGCCTATCTACTAATGTTGGGGCATGGGTATGGTTCTTAATCCCCCTCCCCGAGTGGGGCCGGGGGTCCCCACTGCTCTGAAGCTGGGTAGTCCACCTTCCACCGATGCCATTGCCCCCAAAGCACTCCAAAAAACCCTAACCCTTTTATCACCTCCGGCTCATGCACCACCGCACCGGCCAATCCCCACAGCGCTTCGCCGGCCTACACGCCATCCAACCCCCTCTCACCTCTAGCACCTGCACCACCGCACCGTAATCATCTCCACCGCACTTCGCCCGCCTACACGCCACCCAACCCCTATCTCACCTCCAGCTCCTGCTGCACCGCACCGGAACATCACCGCCGCACTTCGCAAGCCCACACGCCACCCCAAACCCCCTATCCCATCTCCGGCTCCTGCACCACCGCACTTTGCTGGCCTACACACCATACCTCTATACCATATACTCCTGACTAGTCTACGGGATCAACCGACGTCCACCTTACCGAACGCTAGTTCGCCTGACACCCTCTTCCATACAACCGTGTTAGTTTTGCTGACTCCCTAGTCCACAAATCCTGACCTGCTTCACCTACGCTGGTGTGCGCTACATTAGATCTGCTTCACGGACTCAATAGTCTACTACACCAGATCTGCTTCACCAACGCTCTTGTGTAGCGCCCCGAGTCCATAATTGGTCGTAACAGATCTGCTTCACTGACTACGCCGTGCACTACACCGGATCTCCTTCATCGGCCATCTTGTCAATCAAGCCAGACCCATCAACAACCTCCACAAATCTGCTTCACTGACGCCACCGAGTTCTATCTGCTTCAGCCCAACTCACCACTGTCGGGCACCCTCGGCGTCCTTGACATCACTCGCATAGATGTCGTGTATGCGTAAACGACGACGTGGCCAAGGTAAACCATATATGCTTGTTCGTTCATTTCAATATAGTAGGTATCAGCCTGCGATAGTGAACTGCACTTCTGTATTGGTGGTAAATTCCTACCTCAATACTGGCTTAATTGATATCCCACTCTCCCTTGATAAATTCGGTGTAGTCTATGTTAAATCCAGGCGTTAAACTACTCCTTCTATTTCGAGGTATAAGGCGTCCTTGTTATGCGTGTTTTTCTTTGACCAACAATTACTATTAATATACATAAACAATTTTGGCAGTACAAAACCGACATCATTATAGTTCATTGGTATTATGCAGTTCATGGCAAATGTTAATTCACTGAACATCTGAGGCTTCCTACATGTTCAACAAGTTCACAAGTTATGTCATCATAATGTGCACTTGCTTTGTCTGTTGCTACAATACTCACTGCATGTAACTTTGGAGTTCATTGGTAGTTTTAAGCCATTGAACATGTAGGTTAACATTCCCTGCTCTACAAGTTCAGAATTTATGCTATTTTAATTTCAATCTGGTTGTTCTAAGCAAACGCAGTAACTGCCTTCTCTTATGTAATTCATTACAAATTTTATATCATTGAACTTGTTGGTTTTGCATTCTCTCTGCAAGTTATGCCATTATTATTTGTTTCAATTAAGCTCCGACAGTAGCTGCCACCTATTGTGTACTACTACCTCTGTTTAAAAATATAAGATGTTTTAGCTTTGTGATAGAAGTGTATCTAGACACTATTTAGTGAGTAGGTTTACTCCAAACGTACATGAACCTACACACTAAAAGTGGTCTAGATGATAACTTATACTTTTTGAAACGGAGGGAGTACATCCATTCCATAAAAGAAGGCCTATACAACTTTAAAGTCAAACAATGATGACTTTTACCAAGCTCATAGAAAAATATATTAAGGGTTATTTGTGGTATTTGTGTCTATGAAAATATATGCCCCGATGTATCGAATGTCGTTGGTTTGGTATGGTAGATGTTCCTGGTATGTTCTACAAACTTGGTCCAATTTTTTGCGTCGATTGACTTGCGAAAAATTTATATGCCTTATTTACTTTGGATTGGATGTAGTATTACATGGCATGTTTTAAGGCACTTAACATGGTTATCTGCATGCTCTTCTCTATAAATTCAAGTTTCTCAATTATAATTTCTGTAGCAGCAGTTCCTACCTTCTATTATGTAGTTCATGGCATTTTAAGTCACTTCACATATGGGTTAGCATTTCCTGCTCTATAAGTTCACGAGATATACCATTGTAATGTCTATCTTGTTCGCCCAAATGTTAGTACAATAACTGCCTGCTCTATAGAAGGTGACACGTTTTATGGCACTTCTCATATTTGTTTGCAATCCTATTTCACAAGTTAAATCATTGTAATTTATCTCTTGTTTGTGCTAAGGAGTGACTGTAACTGCATTCTATTTTTTTGCCATGGCAATATTTATGTCATTTAAATGTTTGTTTATATTCTGCCATTCCCTGGTCTATGTCTTCACAAGTGATTATACTATAATGTCTATTTAGTTCTTTGTAAACAGCAACAACCACTATCTGATATTATTTCCTCTCACAGGGAACACAGAGAATCGTACAGTGAATCACCCCTACAATCTTGTAAGTACATGTTGCTTTGTATGGCTGGATGCAAACCTATTTTATGTGAATGAGTGGCCTGAACCTATATGCAGAGGAGCAACAATAAAGTAGATGGATCGTCTATCCAAGTACTTGATGCGGTGGATGTCTTCAAAGAACAAACTGACAATAGGATGTCCTCCAACGGGACTGCACAAAAAGAAATAGTAAGTCTCTTGTTTTTACTGAGATGTGCATAGTGTCAGGTGCTTGTTTGTACGAGGTACCACATGATTCGGCTAATGATTAGAACAAGGTTGACCTTAACCAAGACTAGACAAAAACCAGATGTAAATCCCTCGATTTATAATTCAGTGTGCTCACTTGATTTTGGTGATGATATATTCTTTCTATATTTGACTTGTGTTCATCTATCTATCTATCTATCTATCTATTATGTGGTGGTAATTTAATTATATCCACTTTTATGCTAATTTATAGTCTATTATTGTATTTTTCTGCTATAATTAAGAGTTTGAATGCACTCTGGTGGAGATCTCTTTTTGCTATATTTGATTGATGATCTTCTATCTATATATATACGTTAACTAGACCATGATTAGGTGGTGGTGATTGAAGTATATCCACTTTTATGCTAATCTATATTCTATTATAATATTAGAGATCGCCACCATGATTGAGCTTATATGCACTCTGGAGGTAGTAACATAGTCTAGTGTTATATGTATGAGACTAGTATAAATTACTTGGTCTTGGTGGGGAGTAACTTGGACTAGTAAAAATGCATACAATACTAATCCAAGTTTCACAAAACCCATGACATCTTATATTTTGAAACGGGGGAGTTTTATCTAGACTACTCATAGTGAGATTGTCATAGATATTATCATCTAATATGATCCCCAATTACTATATATATGTACTATAACCATGTTAATATGATCTAGAAGTCTATCGTGCACATGTTTTTTGATTGCTTAATTCATTACCTAAATGGCTACTCTACATGATGCACATATAGAGTTTATTGCCAATTTCATTCTTTAGTTTGCTCATCATTAAAGCAATGTAATGATTTTCTTAACTGAAACGGTCAGAGCACCGCCCTATCAAGGTGAAGCTACGGGTTTGAGCCCCATCAGTCCCAAACTAGGGATGGCAATTTCTGTGAGAAATACATTTTTTGATTAATAATAAACAAGGGATTTTCATCTATACATCATCAAATGATCGTGCCAGTTTAATATTAGCCACCATATGGTTCAATTGGTTATGGTTCCTGTGAATTTTTAGTTGACTTGTGATTGCATCAATGCTATATTCTGACGTGGTTCCTAGACATACATTGTTTAAATACTTCATTGACCTTGCAAGGTGCACAATGTATCATTTGCTTGTTTGTCTACTAAATTTTCTTGCCTGGTTATATGTACAATGATACTGTCAGTGGTTGGAAATACAATAGTTGTAGGCATTACAAAGAAGGTTTGTGCTACTTTTTGGATGCATCCAACTATTGTTTTGGCAGCAAATGACCCATCTCTTTGTTTCTCTTCTTTTTTTATTTACTGGCCCGATGATCAAAATATTTGAATGATCTGGCTACTGAAAAGGAGTGGTTGATATCTTGTTTGTCTGAAATGATTGTGGTAGTATATTTAAGACACTTGGTCTATTGCTTGTTTTTCCAAGGTACTATCATAGTTGCCTTATGATTAAAGCGATGCCACCTATGGTTGGAGGTCACTTTTTTGTCTAGTTCATACTATAGACCATTTTTAAACGCTATTC
Organism: Avena eriantha; assembly: GCA_910589775.1. Lineage (NCBI taxonomy): Eukaryota > Viridiplantae > Streptophyta > Magnoliopsida > Poales > Poaceae > Avena > Avena eriantha. The sequence goes on from OU342740.1 coordinate 39,833,571, forward strand.
TTATATTTTAGGTTAAGGCTTTGTTGTCCCGACTAGTTCTAAGCAGCTGAAGGAATCTCTTGCACCTCTTTTTGTTATATTTCTATATTTCTGTTATGCAATGATACGATTAGTTTATGACGGAAATAGTCAAGTTTCTTGATTCCCTACATTCATTACCACACTAGTTCAGTTAGTCTGCATGAGACACACATGTTGATGGCTTGATTTGTTATATTAGGACAATGCCAATTTTGAAATTCTTTGACAACAAACATGGTGTTTTTTCGCCTGCTTTGTTGCTCTAACTTAATATGTCTTAGTTTCAGCATGCAAATAACCTGTAGTGTTTCTTCTGGAATGTCTATGATACTGGCACATGTATGCGTCGGTCTAGGACATCGACAGTTCCTGTTATTTCGGAAAGAGATGTACGAGGCACATCATTAATTGTTCCTAGCCAATGATAAATTTGAATTATTTTACATATAAGATGGCCGCCAGTTAGCTGGTACGCTGTGCTGACTTGTTTTCTTTGTTTCGGGCTACACATGAAGCTATGGGGGCAGAAGGGAGGAATCCTACGTTAAGCATTGAGATCATTTCACAAAGCAGCAGTGATAGTGATTATTGCTTACATGGGCCCACGGTTTCAGTTTTTCTAGCAGAAAGAGGTGTTACAGCTGCACTCCAAACAATTGATTTAATTGAACAAGAAACAGAGCAAATAGATGGAATAATCACGATTACACGTGAACATATACAAGAACTAAAAGATCGACAAGATTTGACGGACTTTCTACTTGATAATCTCTTCTGCAGCTGTCATGGTATGCCAGTTGTTACTTGTATGGGGATTTTCCAGTCCATGTAATGGATAGATACATATGTGGCCATCTCAGTGACGTTGCATTAACGAAGCTTGCAAGCGTGTGACTAGGTCATGAAATTCAATGACATGGGAACGAGTAAAAGAGTTCATTGGTAACAGGATCGAACTAAGGTATGGAGATACCGAAGATTAAGTCTTAGATGAACTAGGTATCAAGTGGCAAAGGGAACGGGAAATGACTATTCATGGTTCGAGCAATAAGATTCGTGGAAAACACGGGGGTCATCATGGGCATCCAGGTCCTGCTGATGATCATTGATATGAGAGGATTCTCGATCATGTCTAGAGTGTTCATGAACCAAAGGATGTCACGCTTAAGGGTGGGGACGCTCAGGGTAGATGAGGTATTGTAGGAGAAATAGAGAAAGAGAAATCAGAATAGTTCCGGGTAACATCCGATGAAGATCGGAAGGGGTCCAGAAGATGTTCCGGAGTGAAGGAATGAGATAATATGTGAATGGTAATTGGAGAATTAATATTAAATATATATGTTATTTTATTATTAAAGGCAACCCAATGCTAATGGGCCTCACCCGAAGGGGAGGCCCAAGAGGCAAGGCACCTAGGGAGAGGGGGCGGCCATCATGGGCTTAGTGGGCCGCCCTAGTGGGGCCAACCTAGGGCCGGCGGCTTCCCCTAGGTGGCTAGCAGGTGTGGGTATTAGTCCCACACCGCCTGGCCCCTGGGTGGTGCGCCCCCTCCCACTATATATAGGGGTCTCCCCTCCCCGTTTGGATCATCCCATTCTCTCTCTCTTTCATCCATTGAGGACTTCTCGGAGTATTGGAGAGGACCTCGTGGGTTGTGAGTTCTCCACTTTCACACCACCGTCGTGTGATCATCGATCCGACATCTACTTCTTCTGCTGCTCGGCTGGATCGGAGCCCGGGAGATGCCGCCTACACCGGACGTGTGTAGTACTTCGGAGGCACCACACTTGTGGTGCTTGGAGCTACTCGGCTTCATCAATATAAGCCTTCCTACGTAAGGCGTGCCTCGGTCTTCAAAGGTATGAATACCGTCTCTCTCTTCCGTTACTTATGTCTACATAGTATAGATCTTGGTATTAGTGTTCATATAGTTAGAATTTTTTTGTTTTCTGCTACGGAACCCCTTCAGTGGTATTAGAGCGGGTCTAAGGGTAGACATGTACGGATAGAACACATAGCAATATGTGGGCATTGATTCTCTAGTTGCTACCCTGTTTTATGTCCTTGTTCATATCGTGGCACTGTTTGATGAAGCGGCCACCAATCGACCTCACGTGGTGATTCACGAGAATGGTCCACGAATCAAAGTGGATTAATGGGTGTTTGTCTCTCTACGGTAGTTGATATGGCATCGACATTGGAGGGCCCTGAAAATGGAAGTAAAACGGCAATCATTGAATCTGTGTTGTAGCTCCAGGTTCGTAGGTTGGAAGGGGTTCTACCGCCAAAGCCCTAAAGCCGCGTATAACATGCAATAGATAATATAGAGGCGTCTATGTTTATTGTTGCATAGGGGCATGTGTTGAGACATGGTCATGATTAGTTAGCGAAACTTTCATTGAAGCCATTGATGTCGATCAATGCGCTGCAACCACATCATAGCACTTTACTTTATGAAGTATTACTTATTATGCTAGTATAATTATATATTAAACGATAGCATAGTAAGATAATCCCTCACTGTATTCCAGTTATCATATTCCCCTTGTGTGTGCACCACCAAGAAAGTTCTATTCTTCGAGCACTCACACCGGAGGATGTGAGTACTTTTTACCTTACCTTCCCGACAATGGCGCCAGAAAATAGCTTGATGTCTATGCACTTCTATTCTTGTAGATAGTTGTTGGGCCTCCAAGTGCAGAGGTTTGTAGAACAGCAGCAAGTTTTCCCTTAAGTGGATTACCCAAGGTTTATCGAACTTAGGGAGGAAATGGTCAAAGGTATTCCCTCTCAAGCAATCCCGCAATCAAGATACAAGAAGTCTCTTGTGTCCCCAACACACCCAATACAATTGTCAGGTGTATAGGTGCACTAGTTCGGCGAAGAGATAGTGAAATACAGGTGGTATGGATATAAGACAACGGTGCTAGAAAATAGCTTGATGGCGTGGAAGAGACTAAAGGCAAACTAAAATAAAGATGGCAGCAAGCAAACATGTAACAGATCTAGTTGCAAACGTTTTTTCAATGCTTAGAAACAAGGCATAGGGATCATACGTTCACTAGTGAACACTCTCATATAAATATATTATATTCATGATACTACTCTGAACTACTCTCCGGTTGGACACTCTAATCCATGGTAGGGCTATAACAGCACACCTCAAAGTTCGCTTTTCCCATCTAGATAATCCCACACTGTCACCTTGAGCTCTAGATGGTTCCAACAAACACCACAATTTCATAGAGACATCCAACTCCAAATATAACTCATAACAAGTATTTGTAATCTCTAGCCTAAGTGCCACCATGGTGTGCATGCTGTCACTTTCACACACGTGGGGAGAGCAGAGATCTATTAAAGCACTTGAGTAGCAAGGTAGATCTAATTGATTACAAAGCTCATGATCACAATATGATCATGCATAGAGAGAGAGATGAACACATAGCTGCTGACTCGTGTAATAACGAGCTCTTCGGGGAACCCCAAGAGGAAGGTATGATGAGCACAGCAGTAAGTTTCCCTCAGTTATGAAACCAAGGTTATCAATCCAGTAGGAGCAAGGAAACACCTTAAAGGTGTTGCTAGCTGGACTTTGGCAGGGTGCACTACCGGTGTTAGCAGCAACATGGAGACCTGCACAACACAACCACAGAACTCTGTCCCCAACTTACGATGAGGTTGTCAATCTCACCGGTTTTGTTGAAAACAAGGGATTAAACGTATCGAGTGGAAGAAAGTAATAGTTTGCAGAAAGTAAACACAAAGCAGTAAACAGTTGATTGTAGATTGATGGTAAAAGAAAGGACCGGGGTCCATAGTTCACTAGTGGTGGCTCTCCTTAAGATAGATGACATGTTGGTTGAACAAATTACAGCGGGGCAATTGACAAACATCGAGAAAGCATACAAGCATATACTACTCATCTTGACTCCTTTGAGACTTGATTGGGCATTACAACATTATATATAGACCATAATCCATATACATCTATGACAAATAATCCACCTTCAGATTATCATCCCAAACCCCTCATGTATTAAGTTGCAAGCTACAGATAATTGCATTACGCATTGCGTGTAAAGTAAACAATATGATTGTTCTATGAACAAAAGATTGTTGTTTTCTCCCTAGTAGCAATAGCACATCTAGTACCTTAGAGATTTCTGTCACTTCCCCAGATTACTAGAGGCATGAACCCACTATCAAGCATAAATACTAACTCTTGGAGTTGCTAGCATCTACTTGGCCAAGATAGCTACTCACAACGGAAAGCATGCAAGCTCACAAATAACAAAGACATGATAGAATCAATAATCAATCTGAAATAGCATCTCAATATCCATCGGATCCCCGCAAACACAACATGTAGGAATTATAAATAGATGATATTGATCATGAACGGTGCTCACAAGATCTAAACGTGATAGCACAAAGGAGGACAACCAGTGATGACCCACAAGTATAGGGGGTGTATCGCAGTATTTTCGAGGGAAGTGAAACCCAATTTATTGATTCGACACAAGGGGAGCCAAAGAATATTTATAAGCCTTAACAACTGAGTTGTCAATTCAGCTACACCAGGAAACAATCTTTCTCACAGCAGTTTATCAGTAGCAACAGTTTTGTAGTAGGAATAGTGAAGTAGAAGCAGTAGTAAAGTAAAGACAGCAGTAACAATAGCAGTGAACAGTGGGATTCGAGTGCGGTAGGCATAGGGATGGATGGACGGGCGTTGCATGGACAAGACAATTCACATAGCAATCAGAACATAGGGCAATTGCAGATAAATAAGATAAATCCTCCAAGTACTAGATAATCCTAGGCATGTGTTCCATATATAGTCATACGTGCTCGCAATGAGAACTTGCACAACATCTTTTGTCCTGCCAGCCCGTTTGCAGCGGAGCCTCAAGGGAACTACTGGCAATTAAGGTGCTCCTTTTAATAGAGCACCGGAGCAAAGCATTAAGACTCCATGAACGCATGTGATCCTCACATCAAAGACATTCCCTCCGGTTATCCCAATTTCTATCACTTCGGGGCCATTGGTTCCTGAGAACAACGTCTGTATACAACTTGTAGATAAGACCAAAAACAATACTATCATAATGAATCAATAACATGTTCAGATCTGAAATCATGGCACTCGGGCCCTAGTGACAAGCATTAAGAACAACAAGTCGCAAAAAAGTCATAAAGCACTAATAAAAGATACTAGGCACCATGCCCTAAAAATCCGATGCCATTACATGAACGATCTCATCCAATCCCTACCATCCACATAGCCTACATCGGAGGATTACTCACTCATAGATGGGGGAAACATGGATGGTCGATGGAGAAGCGATGGTGATGATGATGGCGATGATCTCCTCCAATTCCCTGTCCCGGCAGGGCGCTAGAACGGAGTTTCTGGTGTTGTTTCGTGGAATCTGGTGGTGGCGGCGGAGCGGAACTCCTTCGGGAAAAACTTCAAACCCCCCTTAGTTATTAGGTCAGAAGGCATCTTATAGGCGAAGAGGGAGATTGAGGAGGTGCTGGAGGGGCCCACACCATGCCCTGTCGCGGCCTGGGGGTACCCGCGCCTGGGGGGGTGTGGCCAGGCCCTAGCCCTCCTATGTCTCATATTTTGGCTCCGTGAGTCTTCTGGTAAAATAAGAACTTTGGTTTTTGTCCCGTCCAATTCCGAGAATATTCATTTTTTGACTTTCCTGGAACCAAAAAGAGCAGAAAACAGGCATCTGGCACTGTGGCTCTTGTTAATAGGTTAGTCCAAGAAATCATATGAAAAGTGCTCCAAAGTGTGGACAAAACATAAGAAAGTAGATAAAACTAAGCATGGAACATCAAAAATTATAGATACATTTGCAATGTATCAACATCCCCAAGCTTAACTCCTGCTCGTCCTCGAGTAGGTAAGTGATAAAAAGAAAGAATAATTTTTTAGGTGACATGCACCATCATAAACTTGATCAAAGTATTTGTAAAACATTCAAAGCTGGGATCATAGTACTTCAATCATAACATGAAAGACAAAGTTCTAGCAATAAGACATAGCAACTATGTTGCAACATGAAAAGGCATAAACAAAAGATTCATGAATAACAATGCTTTGCAAGACGTTTGTTTGTTTCACATAAAGAAAACATAGCATAGTGGCATTCAGCTTGTCCCTCATAGAGTAGCAAACATAAATGCATAGGAAACCTTCAAAGTTTACAAGAGTGACTAGATACAAATAGTTTAAAACAAGCAATATCAAGGTATGCATCAATTAACAAGTATTGGGACAATGCACATAGAACTAAGAATGGCCACTATGCTCTCAAGAAAGTGCTCATAGAATGTGTGGAGACTCAACAAGGAAATGAACAGGTATTGAAAAGTTTGAAAGGCATCCAAATGCTGAAAGTATGGTACTCATTAGCTTTGAGCTCTCAATACCCCTATCATAAGCATCTTTAAATGGTTAAGGTTAAAGTGACACAACTAAGAGGATATGCTTGACAAGTTATAAATCGAAGTCTCATGCCCCTTACTTATGAAGACCAATCCTCATGCTACTCAACTTCAGTCACGAGTAAGCTCTTGTCATTGTAAGTATATACGGATCATAGAGAACCGCCAACGGGGTACCCCTTGCACATGATACAGGATCTATCCCATAATCAAAATGACAAGGCAAGCAGACAATGAGCATCTCAGCGATCTTTTTTATTTACTATGTGCATAGATTTTTATTGAGGATGCTTCATAGAATGCTCATTATGGTTATGCTGCAAGTTTCCACCATGATTAGGCATGGCTTAGGCTAGCAGCCCAGGCGTTTCTCTAACATACATACAAACTCCATGATCTTACAAGTTCCACTTTTATTTCACACCGCCGGGATCCATAAGCAAAAGAACATGATATCAACGAGGTACTAAGTACCAATGAAATGCTGAAAATGTTCCCCATGATACATGGTTCTGCTAACTTCAACTTATAAAGTGCAAGCATATACACAACAAAGAAGGACACAATGGTTCAGGTTTATTAAATGCAAGAAAATAAAGTGTGCCATCAAGTTTGTGAGAGCTTTACTAACTAACTTTCTCATAACAAGCAAACATTTTATTCGGAAGAAAACAAGGCATATTGAATATGCACGGAAGTAGAAAATGATGCTAATAGGTAGGTATGGTGGACACTTTGGAAATATTTGGTTTAGGGAGTTGGAAACTTGAATAAAAAAACTCAGTGTAAGTGAAGGCTAGCAGTAGTAAGGGAGCGACAAACGAGAGAGCAATAATGGCCATAATCATGCAGAGCGACAAAACATCATTGATCAAAGCATAAAGTGATACTACAAGTTGAAAACTAAAGGATCATAAAATCTTATGATGACTTGGGATAGTCATAACATGGTGTGAGCATGTGCCAAGTCAACCCAAATAAAGCATGAAAGGAGAATACCACAATACTATGCTTTAATATGCTAAAACAACGCATGATTCATCCAAGGCACATTAAGCAATCTCAATTGTTTATAACAAGTCATGATACAGCAAATAATACTAAGCATAAAGCTAAAACAAAATCAATCATGGCATGACAAAGCATAGGCCACAGTCAATAACAAACTCTTTTTACCACTTAAGCATGAGCTTTCCTACTCTTTTCCAAACCAAACCAAACCATTTGAAAACCAATGCATGAGAGAGGGGGTCCAACCAATTTATTCAGCAAACTAAGCAAACCAAGCAAATAAAAAACCAAAACCAAAACGCAAAAATAAGACGCTCCAAAAACAACACAACTGTGCATGAAACAATAAAAATGAAGCTTTTGGAAGAAACCTGGGATTTTTATTGATGAAGAAGGGGATGCCTTGGGCATCCCCAAGCTTTGACGCTTGTACTTCTTGTATATTTCTTGGGGTGACACGTGTGGCATCCCCAAGCTTGAGCTTTAGTCCATCCTTCATCTCATTACTCATTCCTTCCATACACCTGAAATTTTTCCTTCATACAAAACTTCACACAATCTTTATTAGCCACATTAGTGAACTCAAGATAATAAGTCTTTAGGTTCAGTTCTAACACCAATAAAACTTCCATTAAAACATAAGCTACTGTAGAACTGCCCTCAAAAAGCTCAATTCCCCAAAAGAACTCAAAAAGAACCAACAAGAAGCAAATGCAGAAAACAGCAGAAATCTGTCAAAACAGACCAGCAGGTAAATACTAATTTTTTAGAAGACCTTCTGTTGCTCAAATCAAAAAGTGTTGAACTAACGAAAGTTAGATAACAACCTGGGGTAGAAGCACAAAAAATCACGCCTCAAAACGACGTACATAGATTTTACACGAATTTTTACGGTGAAGCACAGAAATCTATTTCGGGGCAGCAACTTTTCTAATCATTACTTCTCTCTCATTAGAGGTTACTCTTGGCACAAAAAGCAAATAAAAAGGATAAGGAGCGGTTATTACTGAAGTAATAACTTCCAAGAGTCATCTAAAACTTTTGGGTTATCTCCCAATAAGTACTTTTCTTTAACGCCTTTAAGTTAGGCATAAGAAGCAAGAAAAAGGATCAAGTGTTCTCAAATGAAGAAGCATTAAGACTAAATTTTGTTTTCATAGGAGAGGCAAAAGAAATCTTCTCTCTCTTCTTGGGGAAGTGTTCTATACCTTTCTTTAGTGGGAGTTGATATTTAATGGTGCCTTCTTTCATATCAATAATTGCACCAATAGTTCTAAGAAAAGGTCTTCCCAAAGTAATAGGACAAGAAGCATTGCATTCAACATCCAAAACATAGAAATCAATGGGGACATAGGCATTGCTAACCATAATAAGAACATCATTAAGACTCCCCATGAGTTTCTTTTTAGCATTATCATCAAGTGGGACATTCAAATAACAATCTTCAAGTGGAGGCAAATCAAGCATATCATAAATCCTTTTAGGCATAATAGAAACACTACTATCAAGATCACATAAAGCTTTGAAATCAAAGTCATTCACTTTCATATTAATGATGGGTTCCCAACCATCTTCTTGTTTTATAGGAATAGAAGCTTTATGTTTGATCTTTTCTTCTTTAATCTTTATGAGAGCATCAGTAATGTGTTTTGTAAAGGCCATGTTCATAGCACTAGCATTAGTACTTTTAGCATGCTTTTGTAGGAACTTAATAACTTCAGAGATGTTGCAACCATCAAGATCAAAATCATAATTATCATTTAAAGTAGTAGAACTATTACTAGCCTCAACACTAGTGATGTTAATAGTAGAAACACTAATGTTTCTAGCAATTTCATCTTCTCTTTCCCACTTAGCATGTAATTCAGCTAATAGTCTAACATTTTCATCAATTCTTACTTGTATGGCATTAGTAGCTGCAAAGGGATTATCATTAGTTTCAGGTTTACCAGCCATTTTGTTAATCAATGAAGATTGAGCTTCAGACAAAGATGACATGTTCCTTTCAGCATTAGAGAGTTTCAATTGTAAACTAGGAATTTCCCTATTTAGACTTTCAAGTTGATGGCTAATGTTCTTCAATATGGTAGATTGTTCCTCCATAGTTTTAGTAAATAGTTTATTTTGATCATATTGCATTTGCATGAAGTTTTTAGTGGCTCTTTCAACTTCTAAAATTCTTCCTTCACTAGGTAATCCAGTTTTACCATTATAACCATAAATATTATTAGGAGGGTAGGGCCTATAATTGTTATTACCATAAGCATTATTGCCAAAATTGTTATTTCTTATGAATTTTACATCAACTTGCTCTTCTTGAGCAACCAAAGAAGCTAAAGGAACATTATTTGTATCAATATGGGATTTCCCATTAACAAGCATAGACATAATAACATCAATCTTATCACTCAAGGAGGAGGTTTCCTCAATAGAATTTACCTTCTTACCTTGTGGAGCTCTTTCAGTATGCCATTCAGAATAGTTAACCATCATATTATCCAGAAGCTTTGTTGTAGCACCCAAATTAATGGTCATAAAGGTACCTCCAGCAGCAGAGTCCAATAGGTTCCTTGAAGAATAGTTCAATCCTGCATAAAAAGTTTGGATGATCATCCAAGCAGTCAGTCCATGAGTGGGACAATTCTTTACCAAAGATTTCATTCTTTCCCAAGCTTGAGCAACATGTTCATTATTAGATTGTTTAAACTTCATTATTTCACTTCTCATAGATATAATCTTAGCAGGAGGATAGTATTTTCCAATGAAAGCATCTTTGCACTTAGTCCAAGAATCAATACTATTCCTAGTTAAGGAATTCAACCATTCTTTAGCTTTTCCTCTCAAAGAGAAAGGAAACAATTTTAGCTTAATAATATCACCATGTACATCCCTATGCTTTTGCATCTCACAAAGTTCAACAAAGTTATTTAGATGGGCAGCAGCATCTTCATTACCAATACTAGAAAATTGTTCTCTCATATCAAGATTGAGTAAAGCAGGTTTTATCTCAAAGAAAGTACCTTCAGGCACAGGTGGAGCAATAGGTGTGCTCATAAAATCATTGTTGTTGGTGCTAGTGAAGTCACACAACTTAGTGTTTTCAAGGGTAGTCATTTTTTTGTGTTTTCAAATAAGAAAGCAAACTTGTAAAACTAATTTTTTGTGTGTTTTTGATAACAAAACAAGCAAACAAAGCAAAAAGGAACTAAGCAAAACAAAGATAACAAAGTAGGATTGGTTATGAGGGACTCCCCTTGTGAAGATGTCCTTGACTCCCCGGCAACGACGCCAGAAAATAGTCTTGATGACCCACAAGTATAGGGGGTGTATCGCAGTATTTTCGAGGGAAGTGAAACCCAATTTATTGATTCGATACAAGGGGAGCCAAAGAATATTTATAAGCCTTAACAACTGAGTTGTCAATTCAGCTGCACCTGGAAACAATCTTGCTCACAGCAGTTTATCAGTAGCAATAGTTTTGTTGTAGGAATAGTAAAGTAATAGCAGTAGAAAAGCAAAAACAGTAGTAACAAAAGCAGTAACAGTGGGATTCGAGTGCGGTAGGCATAGGGATGGATGGACGGGCGTTGCATGGACAATACAATTCACATAGCAATCAGAACATAGGGCAATTGCAGATAAATAAGATAAAGCATCCAAGTACTAGATAATCCTAGGCATGTGTTCCATATATAGTCATACGTGCTCGCAATGAGAACTTGCACAACATCTTTTGTCCTGCCAGCCCATTTGCAGCGGGGCCTCAAGGGGACTACTGGAAATTAAGGTGCTCCTTTTAATAGAGCACCGGAGCAAAGCATTAACACTATGTGAACACATGTGATCCTGACATCAAAGCCATTCCCTCCGGTTATCCCGATTTCTGTCACTTCGGGGCCATTGGTTCCGGACAACAACATGTGTATACAACTTGCAGACAAGACTAAAAAAAACACTATCATAATGAATCAATAACATGTTCAGATCTGGAATCATGGCACTCGGGCCCTAGTGACAAGCATTAAGCACAACAAGTCGCAACAAAGTCATAAAGCACTAATAAAAGATACTAGGCACCATGCCCTAACAATCCGATGCCATTACATGAACGATCTCATCCAATCCCTACCATCCCCATAGCCTACATCGGAGGATTACTCACTCATAGATGGGGGAAACATGGATGGTTGATGGAGAAGCGATGGTGATGATGATGGCGATGATCTCCTCCAATTCCCCGTCCCAGCAGGGTGCCAGAACGGAGTTTTTGGTGCTGTTTCGTGGAATCTGGTGGTGGCGATGGAGCGGAACTCCTTCTGGAAAAACGTCGAACCCCCCTAAATTTTTAGGTCAGAAGGCATCTTATAGGTGAAGTGGGAGATCGAGGGGGTGCCAGAGGGGCCCACACCATGCCCTGGTGCGGCCTGGGGGTACCCGTGCCTGGGGGGTGTGGCCAGGCCCTGGCCCTCCTCCGTCTCGTATTCTGGCTCCGTGAGTCTTCCGGTAAAATAAGAACTTTGGCTTTTGTCCCGTCCAATTCCGAGAATATTCATTTTCTGACTTTCCTAGAATCAAAAATAGCAGAAAATAGGCAGCTGGCACTATGGCTCTTGTTAATAGGTTAGTCCAAGAAATCATATGAAAAGTGCTCCAAAGTGTGGACAAAACATAAGAAAGTATATAAAACCAAGCATGGAACATCAAAAATTATAGATATATTTGCAATGTATCTACCAGCCATCTAGCTACTACATGGACCCGTAGTCCAGAGATGAACTACTCACGCATCACACCGGAGGCTTGCATGATGATGAAGAAGGCCTCCAGGGTGAATTCCCCTCTCTGGTAGGGTGCCGGGAAGAGCTTCAGATCCCTCCCGATCTAGGGATGGAGATGACAGCGGATATAGACTCTTTCGTGAAATTTTTATCGGGTACTTAGGGTTTCTGTATCGGAGGCAATATATAGGCGAAAGGAGAGGCCGAGGGGGTGCCTGGGGCGGCCAGACCACCCCTGGCGCAGGCCAGACCTGGCCGCGCGGCCAGGTGGCGTGGCTGGGCCCCAGCCCCTCTCCTTCTCGTATTCTGGCTCCTGGTGTCCCTCGGTGAAAAACTGACTTAGGCTTTTGTCCCGTCCAATTCCGAGAATATTCATTTTCTGACTTTCCTAGAACCAAAAATAGCAGAAAACAGGTAGTTGGGACTGTGGCTCTTGTTAATCGGTTAGTCCAAGAAATTATATGAAAAGTACTCCAAAGTGTGGACAAAACATAAGAAAGTAGATAAAACCAAGCATGGAACATCAAAAATTATGGATACGTTAGCAACGTATCAATAGCTACCGATAGAACCCTTAGCCTCGAGAGAGAATTACTCCCTCATCATCATGGGAATCAGCAACAGCGATGGAGATGGTGGTGGAGATCGATGGAGATGGCTCTGGGGGCACTTCCCCGTCCCGGCAAGGTGCCAGAACAGAGACTTTCTGTCCCCCGAATCTCCCCTTCGATGGCGGTAGCGCTATGGAACTTTTCGTGGCTGGAGGCTATTCGATTTAGGGTTTTTGCATTGGGAGGCATCTTATAGGCGAAGAGGCAAGGTCGGTGGGCGGCCAGGGGGCCCACACCATGCCCTGGCATGGCCTAGGGATGTCCACGCCAAGGGGGGGTGTGGCCACCCTGTGGCCCCTCTCCGTCTCGTCTTCTGGCTCCGTGAGTCTTCCGGTAAAATATTGACTTTGGTTTTTGTCCGGTCCCATTCCGAGAATATTCATTTTCTGACTTTTTTGGAACCAAAAACAGAAGAAATCAGGCAACTAGCACTATGGCATCTTGTTAATAGGTTAGTCCAAGAAAGTGTATAGAAATACTCCAAAGTGTGGACAAAACATAAGAAAGTAGATAAAAACCAAGCATAGAACATCAAAAATTATGGATACGTTTGCAACGTATCAATCAACATTAGGGAATGTCCACCTTTTATACTACACTGATGGCAGTGACGATCGGGGGAGGTGGAGGGGATTGGGATCGTGTGATCACTAAACGAGTGGAGGGATGTTCGCTTGAGTGGGAATTCTTTTTTGTTTTAAGTACGATAATATTATTAAAACTTGTACTCATTATTATGAACATGGTCAAAACACTTTGCAAATCCATTGTAGATGTCTCGCCCACCCACCTTTAACCTTAGCACTTTCCTCGAGAAGGACAAGCTAAAAACTGATGGAACCAACTTCACCGCATGGTTCCGCAATCTTAGGATCCTCCTAGTCCCCTACAAGGTGACTTATGTCATTGAGGCTGAGCTTCCGGCTAAAGCCTGCAGATTCCGCCTCCCAGGATGAAAAGAATGTCTGGTAGTCCAAGACAGATGATTTCTGCCTCATCCAAAGTGGAATGCTCTATGCCATGGAGCCAGAGCTTCAAAAGCGTTTTGAGAATATGAATGCGTTTTAGATCCTTGAAGATCTCACGGCTGTCTTTACTCCACAGGATCATGCAGAGAGGTATGATGCTTCCAAGCTCTTCTTCTCTGCTAAAATGGAAGAGCACAACAGTATTAGTGAGCATGTAGTCAAAATGTCTGGCTACGTTAAGTGTTTCAACGCCCTGGATTGCAAAATCCCGGAGGAGCTCGTGATTGATAGGATGCTGCACTTGCTGCCCCTAGCTATAAGAGCTTTGTGATGAACTACAACATGCAAGGGATGACTAAGACCCTTGCTGAGGTGTTCGCCATGCTCAAAACTGCTGAGGTAGAAATCAAAAAGGAGCACACGGTGTTGATGGTCAATAAGACCACCAACTTTAAGAAGCTAGGGAAAAAGGGAAAAGGCAAGGACAAGAATCCCAAGAAGGATGGAAAGTTCAATGCCAACACCTCTAAGACTACCAAGCCTGGCCCTAAGCCCAGCACTATGTGATACTACTGCAAACGGATGGGCATTGGAAACACAACTGCCCCAAGTACCTTGAAGAAAAGAAAGCCGACAAGATAGCTGCCAAGGACAAAGGTATATGTGATATACATGTTATTGATGTGTTCCTTACAAGCACCAGGAGTAACACCTAGGTATTTGATACCAGATATGTTGCTCACATTTGTAACTCTCTATAGGAACTGCATAGTAGGAGGCGCCTAAGGAAGGACGAGGTGACGATGCATGACGGCAATGGTTCGAGAGTCGAAGTGATGTCCATCGGCACCCTGTATCTATCTCTACCATCAGGATTATTTTTGGTTTTGAATAAATGCTACTATGTACCCACGATTATGAATATTGTGAGTGGATCTTGCTTGTTGCAAGATCATTATTTGTTTAAATCCGGAACAAATGGTTGTTCTATTTATATGAATGATATTTTCTATGTTCATGCGCCTGGGTGTAATGGTTTATTCTTACTTGATCTTCATTGTAATACTCACATACATAGTGTTGATGCTAAACAGTGTAAGCATAATGATGATAATTCCATGTTTATGTGGCATTGCCATCTTGGTCACATTGGCGTAAAGCGCATGAAGAATCTTCATTCAGAAGGACTTGTTGGATCACTAGATTTCGAATACCTTGATACATGTGAGCCATGCCTTATGGGCAAGATGACTAGGACACCATTCTCCGAGACAATGGAGAGAGCTGCAGACCTACTGGGAATCATACATACAGATGTATGTGGACCAATGAGTGTCTCAACACGCAATGGTTATCGTTACTTTGTTACCTTTACTGACGACTTAAGTAGATATGGATATATCTACTTAATGAAGCACAAGTCTGAAACCTTTGAAAAGTTCAAGGAATTTCAGAAAGAAGTAGAGAAACAAATTAACAAGAGAATCAAGCATCTTCGATCGGATCGGGGAGGCGAATATTTGAGTTATGAGTTTAACATGCACTTGAAGGACTGTGGGATCATCCCACATCTTACTCCAGCGAGAACACCACAACATAATGGTGTGTCCGAATGACGTAACCGAACTCTATTGGATAGCATGCGGTCCATGATGTCTTTAACTGATTTGTCTATGTCATTTCGGGGATATGCGTTAGAAACCGCCGCTTTTAATTTAAACCGAGCACCGTCCAAATCCTTGGAGACAACCCATATGAGATATGGTATGGCAAGAAGCCAATGTTGTTTTTTCTGAAAGTTTGGGGTTGTGAGGCTTACGTCAAGAAACTATAGCCTGATAAACTTGAACCCATATCAGGAAAATGTATCTTTGTAGGATACCTAAGGGAAACAGTTGGGTATACTTTCTACAACCAGGTCGAAGGCAAAACGTTTGTCGCAAAATCCGGCACTTTTCTCGAGAAAGAGTTTCTCGCTAAAGGAGTTAGTGGAAGGAAAATTGAGTTAGATGAAGTTGTTGACCCTTCTCTCCAAATTCCGAATAGCGCAATGGAAGCTTTTCCAAAACCGCTCTCCAACATGGAAGAAGATTCCAATGATGATGATTAAAACAACAACATCGAAACTCCTGTGGTTCGCAAGTCTACATGAATCTGTGCCACTCTTGATTGGTATAGTAGCCTTGTGATGTCTGTCATCCTAGATGAATAGGAAGAACCTGCAAACTACAAAGAAGTTGTGGATAGTGCTGACTCCGAGAAATGGCTAGAAGCCATGAAATCTGAAATAGGATCCATGTACGAAAACCAAGATTGGACCTTGGTAGATCTTCCGGAAGGCCGCAAGGCCGTGGAAAATAAATGGACTTTAAGAAAAAATAGATGCAAATGGTAATGTGATCATTCACAAAGCTTGAATTGTCGCAAAGGGGTTTCGACAAGTTCGAGGAGTTGACTACGATGAGACTTACTCTCCCATAGTAATGCTTAAGGCTGTCCATATTTTACTAGCAATTGTTGCTCATTTCGACTATGAAATTTGGCAGATGGATGTCAAGATCGCATTCCTCAATTGTCACATTGATGAAGAGTTGTATATGATGCAACCGGAAGGTTTTGTTGATCCTAAAGATGCTAGGAAGGTATGCAAACTTTAGCGATCCATTTATGGAATGCACAAGCATCTCAGAGTTGGAACCAATGTTTTGATCAAGTGACCAAGCGTTTTGGATTTGTCCAAAATCAACAAGAGTTCTGTGTTTACAAGAAAGCGAGTGGGAGCTCATTGGTTTTCCTAGTAGTATATGAGGATGACATATTACTTATGGGAAATGATGTGGAACATATGGAAAGCGTGAAAGCATATTTGAGTAGTCAATTTTCCATGAAGGACTTAGGTGAAGCTTCATACATATTAGGCATTAAAATATATAGAGATAGATCAAGACGCCTTATTGCATTAAGTCAAAGTACTTACCTTGAGAAGATTTTGAAGAGGTTCATAATGGAGGATGCCAAAAATGGTTTGGCGCCTGTGTCAAAAGGTAGCATACTAAGTTTGTCTCAATGTCCGGTAATGGATGCTGATAGAGAAAGGATGTCTTACATCCCCTATGCCTCAGCCATAGGATCTATCATGTATGCAATGCTAAGTACTTGACCTGATGTGGCATTGGCTCTTAGTTTGGCGAGCCGATACCAAAGTAATCCAGGAATGGATCACTAGACAGATGTGAAAAATACCCTAAGGTATCTCAGGAGAACAAAGGATATGGCCCTAGTCTATGGAGGTAATGATGAAGCTCTAAACGTAACTGGTTACGTGGATGCGAGCTGGCACTCAGATCCTGATGACTTGAAGTCTCAGACGGGATTTGTGTTTTTGGTGAATGGTGGGGCGGTAAGCTGGAAGAGCAAGAAGCAACAGGTTGTTGCACAATCTACAATGGAGTCGGAATACATCGTTGCTGCTGATGTGGCAAATGAGGCTCTTTGGCTAAGGAAATTCGTCATTGCACTGGGAGTTGTTCCAAGTGCACAAGACCCTGTGACGATATATTGTGACAACACGGGTGCTGTTGCAAACGCAAAGGAGCCAAGAACTCATTCCATAGCTAAACACATCAAGCTACGATTTCACGTCATCCAGCAGAATGTTGACGAAGGTGAAATCAAGATTTGCAAAGTGCACATGGATCTGAATGTGGTAGATCCGCTGACTAAAGCTCTCATACAAGCCAAGCACGAACAACACCGAGATTTCATTGGTGTTAGGTTCCTGCCAATTGTAAACTAGTTTTATTTGTACTCTAGTGCAAGTGGGAGACTGAAGGAGTTATGCCCTAGAGGCAAATAATAAAGTGTATTATTTGATGTACCTCCTATATATGTTCATAATACGTTTCATACTATGCTATAATTGTGTTAATACAAAACATTAATACACGTGTGGTATGTAAACAAACTGTGTCTCTAGTTACCTCTAGCGAACTAGTTCATTGGTCATGAGGATGATCTGGGTTTCAAGATCATGGGAATTTATGCCAATTGACAATGAGGTCATGTCATTAGTTGAATGACATGGTAGACAAATATCTGATAGTTATATCTTAATGAGATCTAGTTACAAAGTTCACCATTGATAATAAACGCATGAAACCTCGCAACATGATCCTTAGACTATGAGATAATGCAAATCACCGTTCTAGAGGGAGCTTAGATGGTTATCAAGTATCATAATGTGAATGGGTCATCAAAAATGTGCCACTCAGGTTTCCCAAAGGGGCGCGTAGAGGAGTACATATCAAGACCATGATTTGCTAGTACATGTAACAGATAGATACATATGTGGCCATCTCGGTGATGTTGCATTAACGAAGCTTGCAAGCGTGTGACTAGGTCACGAAATACAACGACATGGGAAAGAGTAAACAAGTTCATCGGTAACGAGATCGAACTAAGGTATGGAGATACCGAAGATCAAGTCTCCGATGAACTAGATATCAAGTGGCAAAGGTAACATGAAACGATTATTCATGGTTCAAGCGATAAGATTCCTGGAATGCACGGGGTTCATCATGGGAATCCAGGTCCCGCTGATGATCATTGATATGAGAGGATTCTCGATCATGTTCGGAGTGTTCCTGAATCGAAGGATGTCACGCTTAAAAGTGGGAACGCTCAGTGTAGATGATGTATCACAGGAGAAATAGAGAAAGAGAAACTAGAATAGTTCTGGGTAACATCCGATGAAGATCGGAAGGGGTCTGGAAGATGTTCCGGAGTGAAGGAATGAGATAATATGTGAATGTTAATTGGAGAATTAATATTAAATATATATTTTATTTTAATATTAAAGGCAGACCAATGCTAATGGGCCTCACCCGAAGGGGAGGCCCAAGAGGCAGGGCGCCTAGGGAGAGGGGGGCGGTCGGCCTGGGCTTAGTGGGCCGCCCCAGTGGGTCCACCTAGGGACGGCGGCTGCCCCTAGGTGGACGATGGGTGTGGGGATTAGTCCCACACTGCCTGGCCCCTGGGTGGTGCGCCCCCTCCCACTATATATAGGGGTCTCCCCTCCCCCTTTAGAATCATCCCATTCTCTCTCTCTCAACCATTGAAGACTTCTCCAATATTGGAGAGGATCTCGTGGGTTGTGAGTTCTCCACTTTCACACCACCGTCGTGTGATCATCGATCCGGCATCTACTTCTTCTGCTGCTCGGCTGGATCGGAGCCTGGGAGACGCCGCCTACACCGGACGTGTGTAGTACTTCGGAGGCACCACACTTGGGGTTCTTAGAGCTTCTCGGCATCATCAATATACGCCTTCCTGCGTAAGGCATGCCTCAGTCTTCAAAGGTATGAATATTGTCTCTCTCTTCCATTACTTATGTCTACATAGTATAGATCCTTGTATTAGTGTTCGCATAGTTAGAATTTTTTTTGTTTTTTGCTACGGAACCCCTTCAGTTTTACTTTGCATTCTTAAATGCAACTTAAGGCGAATTTCATGACTCTCGGTCATTTATGGTTCTTAGGTCCATCATGCTTCTTCGTAGTTCATAGGTA
Organism: Avena eriantha; assembly: GCA_910589775.1. Taxonomy (NCBI): domain Eukaryota; kingdom Viridiplantae; phylum Streptophyta; class Magnoliopsida; order Poales; family Poaceae; genus Avena; species Avena eriantha. The sequence goes on from OU342740.1 coordinate 39,852,989, forward strand.
TGTCCAGTTCCAATAACATAACAAGTAAATCAACAATATAATTCTGCAACTAGCATAATATATTCTCGAATCTTACTTTCTTTTGTAACAGTATTAGTTGAAATGACATGATCAATAATCACTAGTTTCTCCTTTACTTGTAGACTCCAGCTCGCGGAACATATTCCGTTGTGCTACTCGATAGTTGTAGGTAAGGTCAAATACCTTTTTTGAAATTTTACTTTCTCCTGTTAACACCTTCTATGAGAAAAAAATTTATCGATGAAGTACCATGCTAGACAACACAATCTTTGCCTTTGGTTTAAGTTTGGAAGATGTATTCATAGTTTTCTAATAATACACTACAAAGATTTGTTTATTCGCCACAACTTCGAATCTATCAAAATCTCTAGAAATTCGAATATGCCATAACTTCTTATGGTGTTTTTACATGAATCTCAGTTGGTTTCCTATTTCCAAATTGAGTGTTTTCTATTGATCTACAACTCTAATGACAATCATAACCTTGTAAGAGATAATTTCTAGACCATATGTATTTAATACTATGATTATGACGTTTTAGACATATCAACACCTTTTTGAAATATCCTATCATCATAATTTGTGAAGACATTTTTCATTATTCCTTATGCCAATCTTAACTCAAATATGTTGTCACTTTGATCAAATCATAGAGATTTTTATATTCTTATTAATTTTAATACTAAACTTCATTCATAAAACCTTTGAACAATTCAAATATTTTCAAACTCATGTTTTATTTAGTAAATAAAAATATTTACTTAAATTCATCATGAAGCTTATGAAACAATTATATCCACTATATTGTTGGCTTATAATCATCATGCATGATATTCAACAATTCAATCCACAATCTGTTTTACCAGAATGAAGAGTTTTAGTCATCTCACTTGATGAGACATGGTTTATACAAGTCAAAAGATCAAGTATGATGGTGTCGAGGCCGTTCAGGTATAGTGCTTCGTGAGCTGCACGGTGTGGTGTCCTGTGCTATAATAATAAAAGGTCAGACCTCCTCGCGATCTTGGTTTGGAACATGTAGGGACTGAACCAGCTAGCCTGGTGTGATGCCATCTATCAAATGGTCTTGCTCTCGGTCGCAAGTGTGGTGTGTTTGCATGAGACTAAGCTCCAAGTAGTCACGCAGGCCACGGTGGACCGGTGTCTGGGGAGATAGTTTGACGGGTTCTTATTTCTTGATGTGAATGGCACCAGGGTGGGATCCTCCTTGCATGGAAGTTCTTGATGGTTTCTCTTTCCAACCCCCATGTGTCTACCAATGCCACCACGGCAAGGGTAGAGGCACCAGGCTTGGAGGGGTGGTGGCTCACAGGGGTGTACGTCCCACAAATAGATGCAGACAAGAGGCTCTTCCTATAGGAGTTATCAGATGTGCGGGACCTACATTTGGGCATGTGGAAGCTTGTGGGTGACTTTAACTTGATTGTCCATGCTACCTTCAAGAATAACACCAACCCTGAACCGGTGGATGATGTCGAGGTTCCGTAGGATGCTGGCCGCGCTTAAGCTGAAAGAGCTCTACCTAAATGGTCATCGCTACACGTGGTATGATGAGCGGGAACACACCACGATGGGGAGATTGGACCGGGTCTTCACGATTGTGGATTGGGAGGCAAGGTTTCCCTCCTCCTTCCTCTCGGCACTGAACTCATCAAATTCAGACCACTGCCCACTACTCCTCAACCTCAAAGTGGAGCTTGATAACGGCAAACACTTTCGCTTTGAGGCATTTTGGCCAAAGGTGGAGGGGTTCATCGATACTGTGGAGACTGCTTGGGCAGCCGCGCCGGAGGTTGTAAACCCCTTCAAGCGGTTGGTGGCTAAGCTATCAGCCACGGCGAAGGCCTTGACTAGTTGGAGCGATAGGATCATCGGCAAAAACAAGCAGCATATTATTTTGGCCAACGAGCTCATACGCAGGCTGGATGTGGCTATGGAGGCTAGGATTCTATCACTGGGGGAGCGGGCTTTCTGTAGAATCCTCAAGAGTAAGGTTTTGGGGCTGGCCTCGCTAGAGAGAATGATTGCCAGGTAAAAGTCTCAGATTATGTGGCTCAGTGAAGGGGACGCCTGTACCAAGTTCTTCCAGCTTCAAGACAACCATCAGAGACGAAATAACTAGATTGCCCACCTCAAGGTGGACAGGGTGTTAGTGGCTGATCAGCCAGGCAAAGCAGGGGCGGTGGATGCCTTCTACGAGCTCTTACTTGGATGGAGTCTCGAGCGTGAGGTGACCTTGGACCTTCACTTCCTGGGACTTCCCCAACATGATCTCTTAGACCTTGAGCTTCCCTTCTTGGAGGAGGAAGTGTGGGGCGTGGTTAGAGCATAGCAGCTGGACAAGGCACCCGGACCGGATGGTTTCACAGGCATATTCTATACATCCTACTAGCAGATTATCAAGGATGATGTTATGGTGCCTTTTTATGCATTGTAGGCCAGAGACACCAAGGGTCTACATGAGACCAACAAGGCCCTAGTGACGCTACATCCAAAATATTGAGGCAGTGGAGGTGAGGAATTTTCACCCTATCAACTTGATCCATAGTGTGGCGAAGCTTGTGGCAAAGGTGCTCTCGATCCGGTTGGCGCCCAAAATGCCCCAGCTTGTGGTCCCCCATCAGAGCGCATTCATTGGGGGGAGGTGCATTCATGACAACTTCCAGCTAGTGCACTACATAGCCAGGAGACTCCACCGGCTCAAGATAGAGGTCGTCTTGCTAAAGTTGGGCATCACGAAGGCGTTTGACATGGTGTACTGGGCCTTCCTACTTGATGTCTTAGACAAACTTGGCTTTGGTGAGAGGTGGATCTCTATGATCTGTGGGCTCTTATGCACGTCATCGATGCGGGTGCTTGTGAACGGCTCCCCTAGTACGACGATCTACAACTAGAGGGGGCTGAGGCGGGGGGATCTACTATCCTCTCTTATTTTCGACATGGGGATCGATTCGCTTCACCTTCTCTTTGTGAAGGCGGTGGATGTGGGCCTCCTCTTTGAGTTGGCAACCAACAAGATGCGTCACTGCACTTCCATGTATGCGGATGATGTCATCACTTTTGTACGTCACACGCCCTTGGATCTCCACACTTGTGAGGCGACCCTGGTTGACTTTGGGGAAGCTTCGGGGCTATGCACTAATCTGGCAAAATGTTTGATCCACCCCATTTGGTGCTCCCCGATCAGGTGGAATTAGCCCGTGGTATCCTAGGCTGCAAGGTGGGCATCTTCCCCTATAAGTATCTATTTCTTCCTTTGGGGCTCCGGAAGCCTACGATAGCATAGTTACAATATGTGGTGGACAATGCGGCTAACAGGCCACTTCCGTGGTGTGCGGGTCTTATGAACTGGGACAGGCGCACCACCCTAGTGAAGACCACACTTTTGGCCATCTTGATCCATGCCCTTATGTCATTGGATATCCTGTCCTAGACTTTCGTGGAGTTCCGCAAGCTAATAAGGGCCTTCCTTTGGAAGCGTAGAAGAGAGGCTAATGGCAGCCACTGCTTGGTCGCGTGGGAGAAGATGTGCTCACCAAAGGAGCATAGTGGCCTTGGCATTCCAAACCCGCGCTTGATGAACTTCACCCTGAGATGTCGTTGGGCTTGGCTCCAGAGGGTCGACCCAGATAAGCCATGGGCGGAGTTTGACCTCGGCTTGCCACACCAATCTTGGGAGCTCTTCCATGTCTCCACATGCTTCATGTTGGGAATGGGGAAAGGGCGAAGTTCTGGCAGGATCGGTGGGTCAATGGGTGGAGAGTTGAGGAGATCGACCCAAACCTCCTGGCCTCAGTTCCACCAAGTAAGATAAGGGCTAGATCATTTAGGGAGGGCCTCGAGGGGGCGTGGCTTTGAGACTCTGGTCCAGACCTGCGGGAAGCAGCGGTACCCAAGTTCTTCCTCCTTTGGCATGAGCTGACTGGGATACAGCTTGCCCCTAAGTGTGAGGACATGTTGACCTAGAGATTGTCGAGTGATGGTGACTACTTGACAAAGTTGGCCTATGGCGCCTTCTTTGCAGGTATGACCCTTGCGCTGGAAGCCACCCAGATATGGCGCTCTAGGGCCCCACACATTATTAAGTTTTTCGTGTGGCTGGCTTCGAGAGACAGGTGCTGGACGACAGACCGGTTGGAGCGGTGGCGGCTGCCTTGCCTGGCCAGGTGCCCAATATGCGACCAGGAGCCTGAGAGTATTCAACACCTCCTCCTAGGTTGTGTGGTGGCCCGAGAGGTCTGGGTTTGGACCCTTCGGAGGTGGGGCAAGATTTAGTGGTTTCCCATTCCAGACACTGACCTCCTACAATGGTGGACGGCGAGATCTTGACCAAGGCTTACAGGCGGGACCTCTGGATGGCGAACATCTTGGTGTTTTGGTGCCTTTGGAGACACCGGAACAATGTGGTGTTCAACACTATGAGCCTAGCAGTAGAAACCATTAAGTCAAGGATCCAGGCTGACTACGAGTAGCGGAGATTAGCTAAGTTGTTTCACTCTGATGATTTTGGCTTTCCGGAGCCGTTGCCCTTGTTGTTGATAGACGGTGAGTAGGCTTAGGTGGTAGGGGAGCTGTCACCCCCATGTTGACAGTATGAACCATCCGCTTTGCGGTGTTGTACCTGCCGTCAGCAGCCCCTCTATGTGTTTGGTACACCTCCCATGGTGTATCCTAGAAAATAGATCAAGTATCTTAAAAACCTTATATTTCATCAAAATGAAACTACCATTATAACTTAAACATTAGTGTCATTCAAAATGATGTCATTTTTAAGTTTGAATATCTTTTGGCATTTTAATGGTTTTATAAATGCTTCAACCACTACCATTTAGATAAAGATAAGAATAACTCATTCATAATCGTAATGTGACCATAAAAGAAATCATTCATAGAAATAATAACTGATTTTTCTCTCATTAATATGAATAACCATCTCACAAAATGTAAGACACACTAATAAGGTTTAGACATATTGATTACAAAGATTATTATTCAAATACACGCTAATCCGAGTGATAGATGTGGAGGGAGAATGCCGTTGGTCATCAACCAACTTGTTTGCCATTGCGTCATTTTATCCTCATCCCACCAGCAAGCTCTTCAAGGAGATGGACATGTTTTCATAAAACAAAACAACTATCCGTATACTTGGTAGACTACAAAGTGTTTGCTAGGAAACATTTATAATTAGTATATCGAATATACCTTCATCCATGACATCTTCTCCGATTGGATCTACCTCGAGAGTTCTCAACTCAGTTATGAACTCATCAAAGGTGAACTCTTCGTCTCCCATGATGTAGTTCATGACGATGTCTTTATAGCTTGGAGGCAGCAAAAAAAAACACCCATCTATCACAAAGATGTTAGCCATCGAGTAGTCCACATCGTATGCAAGGCGTCCATGCAGCTCATGCATGACAGTCAAGTGAATTTTCAAACAACCATACTCCCTCATTTTGGTCGAGAGAAAGTTGTTCAATAGCTCATACTTCATAAATCTGAACTGCGTGTGAAGAGCACTTTAAACTCAGCAACAACCATCTCAAATGTGTTGGTGTTGAAGAAACGCAACCATAACTCAGTCATTGTCGAATGAAGCATGTGGCATTGAACAACAATGGATGTGTCACATTGATCACGATGATATTTATTCTCCTGCTCACTTGTTGAGTCGTTGGGATAATCTCCTAGTGGTTCTTGTATCATGTGGAACAGATCATTTATGTCGAGGGTATCCCTGAGGCGTTCGAACCAACCTATGAAGTTTGACCCATCTAGTTTAAGTTCCACATCATGCAAGAAAGTCCCATAGTTGAAAAACTTATTGGGATAAGCCATGATCTACAAGGATATTTGCAAATATATTTAGACTAAGTTCATAATATGAGTTCAAATTTATAATCAAATTATCAATTGAGCTCCCACTAAAACTATCATCTCCAAGATTGTCTTAGTGGTTACACGATCCTAATTAGCTACATCATCCTTGATCGTCATGGCCTTTGATAAAGCTTCAAAGGTGGACAACATAGTGTCAATTAGAACATTCATGTGACTCATGTTCAATCTTTCGATCTTCTCATGTTCTGAGGCCATGTCTGTACATGCTAGGCTCGCCAACTCAACCTCAGTGTATTCGTAGTCTATACATGGCTTGCACCCACCATATGCAAACATCGATATGTCTAGCACCCAATCGTCATGGCTTGCTTCATAATGATGGACTTTCTTAGTGGTGCACACAAATGGGAGAACACTAAATTTGGTATTAATTAGGGATCATCTTAGTTAATGCTAACTTAGTGTATCTACATTAGCACACAACAAGATGTATAAGGTATCAACATCGCATGTAATAATAGTGATATTATATGGTCCTTCTTCACGCGCCATGATATCCATCGAGTGCTCCGGTATGGATCCAAGTCCATGGTGCCACCAGTTGGTCCTTGTCGGTACGATGATCATTGCTATACTACTTAGCAACATAGAGTAAACTACTTTACCTTAATCTCGACCAAGACCATATCACATCATATGCCTCCTGCAAAATAAGTTAGATGCATCTACTATATCTCTTGCAAGTTTTCCATGGTTGTTGGGCTTTCGCAATAGAACCATTTCTACTTACGAACTTCCAAACGTAACATGGATCCAACAGTTGTCTATACTACACCCCTTTAGGGGCACTCCATTGCAAATACCATATCAACTACTAAAAGAGAGACAGACACCTGCTAGCCACTTATACGGTACAAGCCGTATGTTGAGCGTGGAACCGGTATCGTGTAAGCTTAGCGTAAGGTCGGTCCGGGCCTTTTCATCAAATAGTGTCACGATATAAACAACTACACATGGGAGGGTAACAACTAGAGGATCAATGCCAACACAATCAACGTGTCATCTATCCATACAAGCAGTACTACGAATAGATCGGCTCTGATACCACTGAAGGGGTTCGTAGCAGAAAACACAAAATTTTCTTAGTTAGCGCAATGCTAATTGTCAGGATCTATCTATGAGTATGATGTAATGGAGAAGTTTTTGGTAACATACCCAATACCAAAAGCGCATAATGTTCCATGGGGAACGTGAATGAAGTAGTCCAACTCGTAGCCGACCTCAAGGTCGTGAAGCTCCTTGCAAGTCACCCCCGTTCCTTGCACGACAACCTAGGTGCCACAAGTGGTAGCACCTCTGTGGTTTCGCACATGTCCGGTGCACGACGATGACCTCTTGTTCTCGGATCCCTGTTGAGAGTGCGGAAGTAGATCTTCTAGCTGGGATCCTTGCAGCACAACGGTGTGCCGCAATGAAACATGCCCTTGCACTCGCAGCCCTGACTCGGGGCCACAAGTGCAAGTGAGAAGAGATATGGGAAATTCTCTAAGGAAAGTGCCTTAGAAAATATCTCAATTGTTGTGTTCTTTTCTGCCTATAGGACCCTACTATATATAGAGGAAAAGGGGAGACTCCCACCTTGCCAAGTACATGGGTAGGACTGAGGGCATGTTTGTTTGGGCTGTGGCTGGCTATCTGTGTTGTTGTGTAGGAAAAGCTGATGTGCAGAGGAAGCTACTCTCCTGAGTTTAACTATTTGGTAACTTGGCTAGCTGCCTAGATGCATGCTAAGGAATTGTCTAGAATGACCCTAAAGTTCAGATAACATGTGTAATTCACCATTGAAGTGTATAACCGCATATGTCCGTATAAAATATCATGAATTCACATATATCATTGTCCCAAATCCATATCCGTGCAATACACAAATAAGGTAGCATCATAATGTCGTTACACTCATCAATAACTTAGCTACCACGAATCGATCATCTCCTGCTAGCATTGAACAATCTGGCCATGATGGGATCACGCGTTGAGTTCATGTTTACCGTTTGTAGTCCACTCACGTAGTCCACTCAGAGCAGTATCACCAACTATTGTTACTGTCTGCCTTTGGACCTTAGGAATGTAATTCTCGTCCGCATCACACCGATCAAACTATTTGTCTCATAGGTTGGAGTATCTAATGAAATTGTGAAGCGCTATGCAAGCAAGAATAATTATTTTTTGTGTAACTAGATCGTAAGAAGGGATATACTTCAATATGTGCCACTTTTTCAAGATGCCAAAGACAAGGTCGATAGCGTTCCTAAGCGATGAGTGTAGATAGTTGAAAATATGTTCCCTATTGATTGGTCGCCCTTCTCGATGAAAATCTGTTATGTGGTATGTGTTGTTCTTCTAAGGAGCTAAGAACCCTTTTTTATTTGGATAACCAGAATCAACATGGTAATATGTATCTGCACATAAACAAAAATATCAAACAACAACTTTAATGCATTTGTAACTATGTGTGTACCATGTGCATAAAGATATAGAATATTGCCACCAGGAGGGGTTGAGAACTCTACTAGATACTTCTTAATGTTGTGTTGTAGAATTCATGTATCATGCACCAAACCAGGCCATCCAGCAACAACAAACGTGAAACTCAAATCGAAGTCACATATTGCTAGAATATTTTGTGATGTGTAACCATGCCTTCCTGTATGGTTAGCCTCCTCTTTTACGGGTACTTCAACAGGAATGTGCGAGCCATCTATGGCACCAATGGCATCTTTGAAATGAGACAAAAAGCACATTCAATGGAGGACATGTCTCTAGTTGACTATAACCCATACCTAGGAACTAGAAGGTTGTGCAATTCTTCAAACACATCAATGTACATTCTAAATATTTTGTAGCATATAGCAGCCTTGATCACGTTGCTGTTCTGATACATGCTTGTCCGACCTCGCTTTTGAACTTGTGCATGTCTGCTTCGTCTTTCTTGATCGGTTCCTCGTGTTGCATTTCCAAGTTGTTCATTCACCCATTCTAGCCCAGTTTGTTCTGGAATCCTCCTAGGTTCTTTATTAAAATACTTCTGGCTATAGATACTACCATAGTGTCCCAACATGGCAAGATCATACACCATTTCAAGGAAATGTCGTGTACTTTCAGGTTCATACTCACGATCATCGCCACCATCCATCTACAAAGAGAAAAATCAATAATCACTAATGGTTCACAAAATAATTAACTAGACATGCAACAATCAACAATGTTTGCATAGAAGACTAAAATAGTCCCAACAAATAATAACCATAGAGGTTCACGAGTTTTATAATTATCACAAAAAGTGTCGACCAAATAGATAGTACAGGAATGATAACAAGTAGTCTCCAACAAAAAAATAGTATGCATATATTATCTAATGATAACAAATAAACAGTGTAGACAAGTTCTCCAACAAACGTCTACTTGTTCATTTCATCATGTGTCCTATGTAGCCAATCGAGTCTGCCCTCAATTGTTCCAAATGCTACAAACACCCCTCTATGATCCTTATTCATAGCTAGCTTGCCCACAGTGAACATGATAGCAGTTCCTTCACTAACTCCCCAATCTCGAACAATCCCTAAAAAATCCTTCATAGTTGGGATGGTGTCATCCTTGCTGCTAGAATTGCCTTGGGTGTGCCTTGAAGCAATCATGTTCAGTGCATTGTTATAAACCATGAAGAAATACTTCTCTACATGCTTGTGTTTCCCTATTATCTTCGAGGCATCATCATCAAGCATTATTGGAGCTTCCTTGCCATATCCATCTTCTTCTCCTGCAATGGCAGCTGATTCTCTAGTGACATGCTCCTTCCTAAACATAACATCTTGTTGTTCCAAGTTGGGAGGTGGAACATTCCTATACTTTGCATGATTAGGGCGAATCTAAAAAATAAGAACATAATAGTGAGATTAGTCCAACTATTGTGATCAAAATAATAAATACAAAGACAAGACAAGGCAAGTCGAGAAAATGTTAACATAGAGCTAGGTGATTTTTCCACCAATCATCATCTGCTTCCATAGTTCTTGCTACAGGATCCCAACCAAGCCCGACTGCATTTAACAATTCCATCCACCCAGTGTAGTCCTTCTTTAAAGCATCCCATTTGTTCTTGAATTGTTTCTTCAATAATTTATCACCTATTTTCTTGGCAAATTTCTCCTCGAGATTCTTATAACCCTTTCTACTCAAGCAACCCCCATCCCTATTGTTGGCATTCACTTCGTCCATACAAAGGTCAGAGAAAACTTTAGTGCGATATGCATCCCCAATTGCCTTCGACATCATGAAGTAATACCAAGATATAACAAAAAAAAGCACTACTCAATTACTATAGATAAAAATTTATTTCCATGTAGCATGTTCTAGCAAGCAACATCACAACATAGAAAACCAATCTATACCACAACAAACACCACCGAAAATTTTATGATTATCATTACCAACATCATATCATTACCATCAAGCAAATGGTAGCAATAAGCAACATGAGCAGTACACGTCAGTACCAACAAGGACATCACGATCTGGGCAAGGGCCTCACCTTTGCTTGTTCTTCTTGGTTGGGGAGGAGGACGTGAAGGGAGGAGGGTAGTGGGGGAGGAGGTGATGCAGCGGGGTTGGGTCAGGCAACCAACCGGCAATGGAAATTAGACCAATCGATCTGGTACGGCGGGGGGACTTAGGACGGAGGAGATAGTGGGGCGGAGGTCTACTAGCGGGAGGTAATCTGGCTGCGGGGATGAAGCTCTGCATCGGCAGGAGTTGGGATGGCGACCTGGTACGGGAGTGGTGGCGTTGGAGATAGACGTGGGAACCCTAGTTAGGCTGTGAGGACAAGAGATGCTATGGTTTTATTTTTGTTTTTATTACGATGGATTTTTTCAATTGGGCACGATTCAAAAAAGGACTTGGCACCGGCATGCGGTGGCAATTTGCTTGTAGACAAAGCTACGGAAAGCACCCCCCGAGGTGCTTTCCTGAGTTTGCATGTTCCGCCTACCTTCTTCGGCAAAGTCCACTACGTAGCCGTTCCATTTGGTTTCTTTTGATAGCAGTTTCTACTTGAAAGCCACTAAAATCCCAAACAAACACTCCCTAAAATTGGAGGAGGGGAGGCACCAAGGGGAGGAGGGTCCGGTCAGCCGGCCGTGTGGGCCCCACGCACACATGACCCAAGGAGGGGCCAGCGGGCGGGTGTGCCTCACCCGCATGGCCTCCTAGGCAGTGGCCACAACCCCTTGGGCGGCTTGCCCTCTTGGTCCTTTTTCCTCTAAGGAAATTGGCCCATTAGGGAAGTTTCCCTTTTAATTTTAATTTAAATATTTATTTAATATGAAGTCTAAAAATTAATATTTAAATGCATATTATTAAATTCCTCTTTACCCAAAACACCTTTCGGTTCACTTCGAACAACTTCGGATCCTCTCAGAATTTCGGTTTGAAAGGGTAATTTACCCTATATTGTTTTTGGTTGACAATGACACCGGAGTTAGTGCGGACTAATGCTACCTATCAGTGTCTTGAACAGGTATTAGTCCGCCAGGATGTTGGAAGATCATTGAAGAACCCCCTATTTCGATAATGAAGAGAAGTGCCGGAGCTTTACCTTTTATATGTTTCGTGAGTACGTAGGAACACCGCACTATTAAGAGGGGTTATCTCGATGAGCTTCCTAGGGATGTTTTTCCAAGCCTTATACACATCCTATACACCTACTTGTTCCATTACCAAAGAGAGAGAAGAAAGAAATCTAAGTTTGATAACATCTCTGCCAAACTCGGTTCTCAGGCCGGTTTAATCGGTTCCAAGACCGGACGGTCCGGTACCAGTCCCGGTCAACCGAACCCAAACCGGGATTCTCGGTTTCATATACCAAGTCTATCCGGGCTCACTCACAGTGAGCATCCCGGTTTGGATTCCGGTTGATCGGGTTGTACACCGGGCGGTCCGGTACCAGTTCCGGTCAACCGAACCCAAGCTAGGATTCTCAGTTTCGTATACCGAGTCTATCCGGGCTCACTCACAGAGAGCATCCCGGTTTGGATTCCGGTTGGCCGGGCTGTACACCGGGCGGTCCGGTGTGTGGTCCGGTCCAACCGAACTTAAAACCGAGTTTCGCAGGAAAAGCTACAAACGGCTAGATTTCTCTCTTAAGTATAAATACCTCTTCCTCTAGCTTGAGGAGGTTAGGCATTCAGTTCATATCTCACTCTTGGATCTCACTCTCTCTCTCCCCATTGTTGAAACACAATTTCTTGAGGATCTCCCATTCTACCCAATCAAACTCAAATCCCTTTGGTAGAAAGCAAGAGGAGGTCCCGATCTATGTTTCCACCAAGCCAAATTTCATTCCCCCTTGAGTTCATCGAGTTAGCTTGTTACTCTTGGGTTTGTGGGAAACCCTAGGCGGCTAGGGTCGCCCGGAGGCATTCGTCTTGTGATTTACTCCGTGGAAAGTTTTTGAGGGTTTGGAGACTACCTTAAAAGTCTACCACGAGTAAGTGAGCTATTCCTTCGTGGGATAGGCTCGGAGAAGAAGGTGAGCCTTTGTGGCATTGGGGAATCCTTCGTGGAACCTCACACCTCTCCAACGTGACGTAGCCCCCTTCCCAAAGGTGGTGAACACGGGAATACATCTTCGTCTCCGCGTGCTTGGGTTATTCCTTAACCCCTCTCTTACTTGTGTTGTTTACTTTGTGATAGCCTTCGTGCTTGACGTATCTTGCATCATCATCTAGGTTGCCTCACCTAGTTTGAATTTAGGCACACTTATATTCCGCAAAGCCTAAAACTTGCAAACGATTATAAAGAATTTGTTAGAAACCTATTCACCCCCCCTCTAGGTAAACCATCTTACACTTTCAATTGGTATCAGAGCAAGGTGCTCTTCTAAGGGCTTTACCGCCTAAGAGAAAAGATGGTTTTCTCTGATGATGAGGAGGGAAAGACTTATTCAGTCAAGGAGATCCGTGAACTCTTTGCCAAACAATCCCTTGAAAAGGCTAAGGCGGATTCCGATCTCCTTGCTCGAATAAGTTATCTTGAAGGACGTTTTAGGGGGATGGGCGAGGGGGTCATGCTTGCCGGACCTTTGGTAGTACCTCAAGGGAGGCCGATGGACACCGGTAAGGAGGCTATGAACGAGGCCTCTAGCAAGAGTGACCCGACGAAAGCCTCCATGCCCCCTAATCCATTTCTGTATATATATCCCAAACAACAGAACGTCATGCCTCATATTAATGGTTCGGGTCCCGCACCTCACTATGATGGAACTCACTTCTCTCATTGGAAAGTTTCTATGGAGTCTCAGCTTCGCAGTTGCAGTGTGGAGCTTTGGGAGATTGTGGGCAAGGGCTTCTATCCACAAGATCCCAATAATCTCACTCCGGGAGAGTACTATGATCGTCAACTAAATGCAACGGCTTGTGACAAGATAAGGAGTGCCATTCACCGCACACTCTATGATCAAGTTAGCAACATTCCCACCGCTAAGGAGTTGTGGGAGAGGATTGTCATTCTCCAAGAGGGGACTTCCCTTATCCAAAAATCCAAGTATGAAGCCGCCAAGTCGGAGATGAGCATGTTCATGAACAATGATGGTGAGTCCATCGCCGAAGCATATAAGAGACTTGTTGCCCTCCGTGTCAAGATTGATGGTATTGGTTGTGACAAGTATGAAGATGGGTTCAACTTGAATGATGAGCTTATCAAGTCCAAGGTTCTCTCCATGATTGCCGCCTCCGACAAGAAGCTTGCCTTGAACTTACAACTTCTTGATTCAGCTCGCCATTTCTCGCCTGATGATCTCGTGTCCTATCTTGTTGCCACGGACAATATGGCGGATGAAGGACAAAAGATCAAGGAGATCAACCGTGCCATTGGGCCTTACCAATCCCTAGCATTGAATGCCAAGTATGCGCAAGAAAGTGGTGCTAATGATGAAGATGGCGATAGCGAGGGCATCGATGACATGCTAGCTCAAGTTGCTCTCTTCACCAAGAACTTGAAGTTTCGAAGAAGAAGAAGCTCAACCGGACCAAGCGAGAAGAAGAGAAATTGCTACAATTGTGATGAGTCAGACCACTTTGCCGACAAATGCCCATATGAGAAGAGACTTGACAAGCCCAAGTATGAAGAGGGCGCGAAGCCAAGATTAAAGCCAAACCCCATCAACGAGAGATACAAGAGGAACAAGAAGCGTGATGGCAAAGGCTTTCTTGGCCAAGAGTACCTATCCGATGCGGAGAGTGAATATGAGGAGAAGGTTGTGGGGGTGGCCGGTTTGGCATTTGCCGAACCCGGGTCACTCTTCACATATGACTACACCAAAGACTATGCCGATGACTCCATCACTCCCAAGGTCACCGGTACTTGCCTCATGGCAAGGAGTACCAAGGTAATCTCTTCCCCTCCATCTCTCTCTAGCATATTAGATGATCATGTTAGTACCAATGATAGTGACGATGATGAATTCGATGAAAACTATGTTCAAGAAATGTGTAAAATCATGAAGTCCCTTCCTAGTAATGCTCGTGCTAGATTCAAACAGTTAGTGAGCCTTGTCAATTCACGTGATGATACCATTGATAGTTTGGAGTCTCTTATTGATGATGAGAAACTAAGATTCAATATTCTTGAGCACGAGCTAAACAAGGAAAGGGACATTACTTCGCTTCTTAAAGAACGAATTGAAATCTATGAGCTAGATAAGACAAAAGATATGGATACCATAGATAGAGCCATCACCTTGTCCCAAGAACTTGATACTTCGAAGAAGGAACTGGAGGTTGCTCATAATTCTCTCACCAATGACCTTGATAACATTGAGAAAGCTAATTTGCTTGTCAAGCGTGAGCTCATAAAACTTGGGGAGAATCATGATCAACTTTGAGTTTCCTATGAGAAAGCTCTTGGTACATTGAAGGATCCTATTATTGTTGAGGATATTACTTGTGCTTCTAACCCTTCCTTGGATCAAGCTAGTCTCCTTGAGGAGAATAAGAAGTTGAGGGAGCAACTCAAGATGGAGCATCTCAAACCTATCACCAAGGGCAAGATTCTTGATGAAATTCTTGCTCGACAAACGATAAGAACTCCAAGGCAAGGTATGGGGTATGACCCCAAGAATGACAAGAATGGTTCCAAACCACCTAAAAGGATCAACTTTGTGCGTGAAGGGCACAAGGTGGTTGACCAAGTAAAGAAGAGTGTTGTGAATGGGGGAGCCACTAGGGGCAACCCTATCCACAAGTTTGCGGGAAAATCTAACCCCTCCAATGTGCTATGTAAGGGCACTCAAGGAGAGGTTTATGCCAAATACGTTGGCCCTCGCAATGGTTATGCTTATAGATGGTACTCAATTTGGGTACCAAAAGATCTTGTTGCTAATGCTAAGGGACCCATTACTCAATGGGTTCCTAAATCAAAGAATTGATTTTGTAGGGATATGCCTCCGGTGGATCAAAATGGGTGTTTGATAGTGGATGCACAAATCATATGACCGGAGGTAGAAGTGCGCTTGACCAATTTATTCATGATGTCAATTCAACGTCAAGCATCACTTTTGGAGACAACTCGAAAGGAAAGGTACTAGGTTTTGGCAAGTTGGTGGTTTCCAAGGCCTTGTCCCTAGAGACCGTCATGCTTGTTGAAAACCTTGGTTACAACTTACTTTCCATAAAACATCTTGCGGATGCCGGTTACGATTCCTATTTCTCTCGAACTTGTGTGAAAGTCTTTAGGAGTGATAATATCAAGTTGGTCCTTGTTGGATATGTGGAAGATGACCTCTATGTGGTCGACCTCTCGCAAGAGAGTCAATCTCTTCCTACATGTCTAATGGCCAAAGTTGATGAGGGATGGCTTTGGCATCACCGCCTTGGCCATGTCAACATGAGAAATCTCAAACAACTCCTAAAGGGTGAACATATTGTTGGATTAATTGGTGTGTCTTTTGAGAAAGATCGGGTGTGTAGTGCTTGCATTTCAGGAAAACAACATGGGAGGAGTCATCCATCAATATCAAAGGTGGCCACGTCAAGACCTTTGGAGCTTCTCCATTTAGATCTCTTCGGACCATCAACATATGATTCTCTTGGTGGAAGAAGATATGTTCTTGTCATTATCGATGATTACTCAAGATACACTTGGGTATTACTTCTCAAGTCAAAGGATGAGACCTACAAGCACTTCATGATCTTCGCCAAGCAAGCTCAACGCACCCATGGAGTGGAGATCAAGACCATTAGGACCGACAATGGCACCGAATTTAAGAACTATACCATGCAAGAGTTTGTTCAAGATGAGGGAATCAAGCATGAATTCTCGGCTCCTTATACTCCTCAACAAAATGGAGTTGTTGAAAGGAAGAACCGGACCATCATTGAAATGGCAAGAACTATGTTGAGTGAGTACAAGTCACCCCACAACTTTTGGGGAGAAGCCATCGCCACTGCGGTTCACTACTCGAACTGGCTTTTCCTCCGAGCTCCCTTTGACATGACTCCGTACGAGATTCTCACAAAGAACAAGCCCAATGTCAACTACTTTCGAGTCTTTGGGTGCAAGTGCCTCGTCAAGGACAAGAAATAAAAACTTGGTAAATTCGAATCTAGAACTATCGACGGCATCTTTTTTGGTTATGCGGAAAACTCTCACGCCTATAGATACTACAACAAAGCCAATGGTTGTGTTGAAGTATCTTGTGACGTGGAGTTTTTGGAAGATAATGGTCCCCAAGGGGGGCAAGTTGTTCCACATGTTGTAGGTGATGGAGGTTCCTCTCAAGTCATCAAGTTGATGGGAATTGGGCATATCTTGCCCACTGAGCATCACACTCATGATCAAGATGTTGATGGGGGAGAATCAAGTCCAACTCAAGAAGAGCCAAGCTCTACTCATGTTGAACCATCAAGTGTACCTCACGACGAACAACTCTCGCAAACTAAAGAACAAGAACCAAGCCCTCAACCCGTTGAGCAAGACCAAGAAGACGTTCATTTTTCCCAAGGTCAAGGTAAATCTCAAGATGCGGTTAATGATCAAGGACCAACGAAGGATGAATTTGTTGATCATGAAGGAACTATCCGAAAGATCAAGTCCTCCTCTATTGCAAGTGGACTCCAAGTCAATAATATACTTGGAAGCATATCTAGGGGAATCGAGACCCGCAACAAGAACAAGCAACTCACTACCTTTTGTGGCCATCATGCTTTTGTGTCCAACTTCGAGCCTCTCAAGGTCCATGAAGCTCTTGAAGATCTGGATTGGGTCATCGCCATGCAAGAAGAACTCGAGTGCTTCACCCGCAACGAAGTGTGGTCTCTTGTGGAGAGACCTAAAGATCATCGCATCAATGTTATTGGGACCAAGTGGATTTTCAAGAACAAGCAAGATGAGAACGGAACCGTCACTAGGAACAAAGCAAGGTTAGTGGCGCAAGGGTATGCCCAAATAGAGGGTATTGACTATGAGGACACCTTTGCGCCTGTTGCTCGCCTTGAAGCTATTCGTCTCTTGCTTGCATATGCTTCTTTTCATAACTTCAAGCTTTTTCAAATGGATGTGAAGAGTGCATTTCTTAATGGTCCCTTGAAAGAGGTTGCATATGTGGCTCAACCCCCGGGTTTCAAAAACACACGCTTTCCCAACCATGTGTATCTACTCCATAAGGCGCTCTATGGACTAAAGCAAGCTCCTCGTGCTTGGTATGAGCACCTTAGGGATTTCCTACTCATGGACGGGTTTAGCGTGGGTAAAGTTGATTCCACCCTTTTTACCAAACGGGTTAAAGGGGGTGGCTTGTTTATTGTTCAAATTTATGTTGACGATATTATTTTTGGTGGAGCTAACGAATCTCATAACAAAGCTTTTGCCGAGTTGATGACCTAGAAATTTAGAATGTCCATGATGGGGGAGTTGAAGTACTTCTTAGGCTTCATTGTGAAGCAACTTGCTCAAGGCACCTTCATCTCCCAAGAGAAGTACGTGAAGGACATGCTTGCGAAATTTGAGATGACCAATGCCAACCCCATGAAGACACCCATGCCACTCAATGGGCAGCTTGGCCTTGGAGAAGGTGAGAAGGATGTGGACCAAAAGGTATATCGCTCCATGATTGGCTCCTTGCTCTACCTTTGTGCTTCTAGGCCGGATATCATGTTAAGTGTTGGAATGTGTGCTTGTTTTCAATCCGCTCCTAAGGAGTGCCATTTGATGGCAGTCAAACGGATTTTTAGGTACCTTGTTCTCACTCCTACTCTCGGGCTTTGGTATCCAAAGGGGTCAACCTTTGAGCTTGTTGGCTATTCGGATTCCGATTGGGCCGGTGATAAGGTTAACCGGAAGTCGACCTCCGGGACTTGCCAATTTCTTGGCAGGTCGTTGGTGAGTTGGTCATCCAAGAAACAAAACTCCACCGCTTTATCCACCGCCTAAGCCGAATACATTTCTGCGGCACCTTGTTGCGCTCAATTGTTATGGATGAGGCAAAACTTGAAAGACTATGGTGTGTCTCTTGGTACGGTGCCTCTTCTATGTGACAATGAAAGCGCAATAAAGATCGCCAATAACCCCGTCCAACATTGCTGCACCAAACATATTGACATCCACCACCAATTCATACGTGACCATGTCGCAAATGGTGACATCAATCTTACTCATGTGGGAACGATGTTTCAATTGGCGGATATTTTCACGAAGCCTTTGGATGAAGCCCGTTTTGTCATGTTGAGGCGAGAACTTGGTATTCTAGATCCCAAAAACTTGGATTGATTCTCTTCTTGCATTATATTTCAGCTCTTAACTTGCTATGTAGCCTAGTCGCACATCACACATAGGGATAGTCATCTTACCATGTCTTGGTTCGATGCATACCTATGCGTGCGATATTAATTGAACTTGTGTCATGATATGGGTCCAAGCATCTATCTTCGAGGTGCCATGACATGTGTGCTTAAACATAGGGGGAGAAATCCCCCGCCAACTTTGGTCTCTTGTGGCTCTTGACATCTTCGAATCATGCCTATTGTTGCTATTAACTGTGTTGATTTTGTTCTTCTCCAATAGGCATGCCTAGATCACCTACCTCCTCTACCCTTTTTGGAGTCTACTATCTTCTTCCTTGCACATGCCATTCTCGAAAAAAATTCTGTTTTCTCAAACTTTTCGAATTTTTTTTTCTTTCTAATGTTCGGTTTCTGGCCCGGTCCAACCGGCTCCATAACCGGACCGTTCGGTTTTCAGCACGGTTCCCAACCAAGTCTATCCGGATCTGCAGACAGAAGGCTACTGAACGGGTTCGGTTGCTAGTCCGGTTCTCAACCGAGTACTCCAGTTGTGGGTCCGGTTGACCGGGCTATGCACCGAATCTCCCGCGTGCCAGTTTTCCTGCAGATTCAGTTTTCAGCTCGGTTGACCGGGTTGTGCACCGAGCGGTCCGATTTGCATCTCGGTTAAACCGACCTAAAACCGGGATCTGAAAAAAAATTCCCGTTCTTCTTCCCTGGACACCCCCACTCCTCCACAAGTTACCCCTTCACTTTGCCCGACCCATCCTCTCTCCATTGCCGCCCCTCCCACCTTCCCCCCTCTCCTAGGGTGTTTCCACCCCTAGGATTCATAGATCGGGCCACCATTTCTCGGAGAAAGACCTTTGGAGGCTCTCCACCGAAGGAATTTCTCCATCTCGTGGTGGTTTGGGAGATTTTTGCAATCTTCTTCCTCAAAGGGCTTTTGGGGCTTTCCTCCACGGGAAGTCATGTCCTCGGGTAATCCCTTGCTCCTCTCTCTTTCCTCCTTGTCAAATCCCCATGTTTTGCTACACATTTTGATGGATTTGCCAAGTTAGGGTTCCCACGTTCCTTCTTGTATGCCAACCACGTCAAACCATGGCCTACCTCTCTTGGGAAGTTTGTATTATTGCAAGTCTTGAGTCATGGGTAGATCTTTTACATTGCATCGAGCTGTTTTGGGGTTTCTCCGACCAACTCAGTCCCAGGCCCGGTTGGACCAGATCTGACGCCGGGTCATCCGGTTTAGGTTCGGTTTTCCGGTGCTGACACCGGACTGTCTGGTTTCGGTTCGGTTGACCGGTGCTGACACCGAACGGTCCGGTTTCGGTTCGGTTGTCCAATGCTCACCGGACCGCCCGGTTCTGGACCCGGTCAGACCGGCCCTGGCACCGGATCTCTCTGCAATGTCCCTTTTCTACCATGCACTTGCCCAAATACAAGTTTTTTTCCTCCGTTTTCGTTGTTTGGCATGTGTACTTATCCTAGTGCTCCCAAACCTCTCTCTCTTTTTCACAGGTGCCGATGATGATGACTATGTGAGTGATGAGTATGTGCCAGAGGAAACCGGCAGGGGTAAGCGGGCTCGTCAAGCCAGTCAGCCTGAGCAGCATGAGGAAGAGGGCAGCGCCTGTTCTGGTCGTTTCAAGAGCAAGGCCATCCGGGGCAAGAAACCTGTCGTGCATGATGACGAAGAAGATGTACCATCTCAAAACCTGAAGAATATGGAGATCGCTATGTACCGGACCCTTCGCAAGCAGAACCCCTATCGCTTCAAGTCTCGCAATTACACTGGCTCTGACAAGAAGTTTTGGACTGAGACTCAATCTTTGATGTGGGAACATATTTACACTCAGTTCAAGGTCACCTCCTGCGGTAACATTCTTGCTTTCAATGAGCACTGGTTCAACATGTATGCTACCTCAGATTATTGCTTTGTTGATGATGCCTTGAAGAAAATGGATCTCTTTGACCTTGTGTGTCTCAAGGAGGACTACTATCCTGAGTTTATTCATCAGTTCTTCTGGACAGTCTATTTTCATGATGATGTTGACCGCACTATGTCATGGATGACTGGCACGCAGCGTTTTCGTGCCACCTTTGTAGATCTGGTTGAGGTTATGGGCTATTCTGCTAAGCCCGGTGGTTTTTGCATTCATAGTGAGAAGATCAAGCCTGCTGACTGTCTGGCCTTTTGCTACCCGAAGGATTCTGAGTATGCTCCTCCATGCATCTCTGGCATGTACTTTTACTACCACACCTTGGCCAGCATCTTTCGTCAGTCACGTGTTCCCCGTGTTGGAGACACTACAAACTGCCGTGGGTATTTTGCCAACCTCTTGTATTATTGTCATCCTTATAGGTTGAGGAAGATTGATGGCTGTGATTTTGTGTACTTTGAGCTTCGTCGGGCTGCTTTGGACAGGATGACTCCCACCTTCTGCGTTTATGTACAAAATCTGCTCAATAGGGTTGTGCCTCCTGGTGTGATGGTTGGTGGGCGTGTGGAACAAGAGCAGCTTACTCTTTCTCTTCGTGGTCAGTCTCCTGAGGTTCCATCGATGAGCCCCCCCGAACAGCGCACCAAGGCTGTCCATGATCCTCACCCTCACTTTTCTACTCGATCGGGTTCTCGTCATCCTGTTGGAGTGTCCTCCTCATCTCGTCCCAGGCCCAAGGGTGGTGCTGCCACCTTCTTCAAGCGGCTGTTTCAGATGTGCCGCTCGTCCTATGATGTGAGCCACAAGGCCCTTGAGATGAGTCAAGAGACTCGGCGCAGGCACAATGAGTTTCTCGTGACCCAGCATGTCACTCCTCCTCCAGATGGTCCCGAGATGACTCTTGTTCCTTATGTCAACTACGAGATGCTGCCCCTTGATGATGCCATGCTCTTCGGCTACTTCCCCAGTCAGTTTCCTCCTGGTGGTACTAGTACCTCCTCTGCTGCTCGTCGTGGTTCTAATGATGATGATGTTGAGGATGATGATGAAGAGGAAATTCATGAAGACGAAGAGGCCTCCGTTCACCCTCCGCCGCCTCCTACGTTCTTCTAGTTGGGTTCCGTTAGCATCGTCCTACTCCTCTTCATTTTTGGTGTCTCGATGCCAATGGGGGAGAAGAGTAGAGTTCTGTTAGGTCTCTACGAGTTCCTACCAGGGTTTTTCTGGGGTTCGCCATTTGCACAATGCCTTTTGCCTTATCTTTGATTCTTATGGCATTGTGCTTACCATTTTCTTTCGTGATTGGAACCATTTGCTTTTCTTCTGTATGTTGGACAAACGTGTGCTATGTGTGTGAACCATGGTTATGTCTATTGTGCTACGACTATGTGTACTTCATTCATCTATCTAGCCTTGCATAGATATCCATGCTCTATATCTTGTCATGATATGCTTGCTTCCATAAATACATAGGGGAAGCTCTCTATACTTTATTTAGGTGCACCTTGCATTCAAACGCAAATTCAACCAAGTGCACACTTTATGGGGGAGCTCACATATGTCTCGATGGAATTCCTTGGCTTATTGCTCTTTATTACATCCTTGTGAACTCTAGCTCGGTTTGTCATCGCCAACCAAAAAGGGGGAGATTGAAAGGGTAATTTACCCTATATTGTTTTTGGTTGACAATGACACCGGAGTTAGTGTGGACTAATGCTACCTATCAGTGTCTTGAACAGGTATTAGTCCGCCGGGATGTTGGAAGATCATTGAAGACCCCCCCCCCCCCCCCCATTTCGATAATGAAAAGAAGTGCCAGAGCTTTACCTTTTATATGTTTCGTGAGTACGTAGGAACACCACACTATTAAGAGGGGTTATCTCGATGAGCTTGCTAGGGATGTTTTTCCAAGCCTTATACACATCCTATACACCCACTTGTTCCATTACCAAAGAGAGAGAAGAAAGAAATCTAAGTCCCGGTCTCTGCCAAACTCGGTTCTCAGGCCGGTTGAACCGGTTCCCAGACCGGACGGTCCGGTACCAGTCCCGGTCAACCGAACCCAAACCGGGATTCTCGGTTTCATATACCGAGTCTATCCGGGCTCACTCACAGTGAGCATCCCGGTTTGGATTCTGGTTGACCGGGTTGTACACCGGGCGGTCCGGTACCAGTTCCGGTCAACCAAACCCAAACCGGGATTCTCGGTTTCGTATACTGAGTCTATCCGGGCTCACTCACAGAGAGCATCCTGGTTTGGATTCCGGTTGACCGGGCTGTACACCGGGCGGTCCGGTGTGTGGTCCTGTCCAACCGAACTTAAAACCAAGTTTCGCAGGAAAAGCTACAAACGGCTAGATTTCTCTCTTAAGTATAAATACCTCTTCTTCTAGCTTGAAGAGGTTAGGCATTCAGTTCATATCTCACTCTTGGAGCTCACTCTGTCTCCCCATTGTTGAAACACAATTTCTTGAGGATCTCCCATTCTACCCAATCAAACTCAAATCCCTTTGGTAGAAAGCAAGAGGAGGTCCCGATCTACGTTTCCACCAAGCCAAATTTCATTCCCCCTTGAGTTCATCGAGTTAGCTTGTTACTCTTGGGTTTGTGGGAAACCCTAGGCGGCTAGGGTCGCCCGGAGGCATTCGGCTTGTGATTTACTCCGTGGAAAGTTTGTGAGGGTTTGGAGACTACCATAAAAGTCTACCACGAGTAAGTGAGCTATTCCTTCATGGGATAGGCTCGGAGAAGAAGGTGAGCCTTCGTGGCATTAGCGAATCCTTCGTGGAACCTCACACCTCTCCAACGTGGCGTAGCCCCCTTCCCAAAGGTGGTGAACACGGGAATACATCTTCGTCTCCGTGTGCTTGGGTTATTCCTTAACCCCTCTCTTACTTGTGTTGTTTACTTTGTGATAGCCTTCGTGCTTGACGTATCTTGCATCATCATCTAGGTTGCCTCACCTAGTTTGCATTTAGGCACACTTATATTCCGCAAAGCCTAAAACTTGCAAACGATTATAAAGAATTTGTTAGAAACCTATTCACCCCCCCCCCCCTCTAGGTAAACCTTCTTACACTTTCACGGTTCTCTCTCGGTACAGTTCTGGTATTCTCCTTATCTTTCTTCAATGATTCCATTCTCACCGATACGATCTGCAAGCATCATCATGCCCTTAAGTTTGTTACCCTATGGTTCAGAAACATCACAAACATGATCGAGACTCTCTCGTATCAATGATCAATACCGGACCAGGATGCCCATAATGACCCATGTGAATTCCACGATGTCTATTGTTGTTTGAACCATCAACGCCGAGTCCAATTCCTTTTTTTACTTTGATACCTAACTCATTCGATATTTGATTATCAGCATTACTATACTTTGTTCAATCTTGTTACCGACAAGTGTTGTTTTACTCATTTTGTGATATTCCATCCATGTGACCTAGTCATATGTTGCACAACATTTATGGATTTAATCTCACTGATTGGGCCCAGTATATCTTCTTGTTACGCAGGAGAACAAATCCTGATCTTGATACGTGCGCCTCAACATGCCGCTTTGGAATACCCAACATACAACTTTATGATCACCTTGTTACAGTGTGACAGTTGATGCAGTTAAAGCAGCCATGGGTGATAGTGATTAAACATGATCTCATGGTCTAAGGATTAGGTTACTTCATTTCTAACTATTGCAACGTGAACTTTGTAACTTGATCGTGTTGCAATACTTATATGGATAATGTCCATCACATCATTCACTAATGATATGACTTCATTGTTAATTGGCATAAATGCACCATGATCAGGAAACCTTGATCATCAGTTGCCCAATAAACTAGTTGAATAGAGGCTACAAGGGACTTTGGTTTGTTTACATACCACACATGTATCAATGTTTCCAATTGAGATAGTTATAACACGGTACAAAAGTATTATGAACTAATGAGATATGATAATAAAAACCCTTTATTATTTTCCTCTAGGGCACATCTCCTTCAATATGTGCCACGGTAGGTGCTACGCAAGAGTGGCATTTTTCGTGCCTCACTTGGCCAACGGAGGCATTCCCCTATTGCACCGTTAATTGTCTAGATGACAGATGTGGCCCACCATTCCTCACCCAAACCTAGACCTTTATGTGTGAGGAAAGTGCATATAACATCAATTGTTGCACACAACCACCACCACATTGTGCTTATTTCACAGAACACACACTTTCATGGTAATTACTTTTTAAAAAATAATAAAGTGTGGGCCCACTTGCAGGTAACCACCGTGGCTGCTGGAGATCGACATATGGGTACTTTGTGCAATTCAACGTGACTGGTCACACTTGTTCTACATCCAAGTAATAAACTTCGATCTCACCAACTACGTAGCCTCATTTCCTATATAATACAGGGAACCATTGGTCCCGACTCCCCACTCCTCTCTCTCTGCATGGCTTCGCTCTCACAAATATGGTCTCATCTCTACTACTATCCTAAGATCTCACCAACTATCATCTCTGCTACTATCGGTCCTCACAAATGTGGTGATGCTTAGGACACTAAAAACTTGTAGGTTGGGTACTTACTACCAATTTGGCGCAGCCTCCATGTCAGAGTATTCCCAGCATATGGTATCTTCATCTTCTTCGTCTCATCTACATATCAATCTGCTGACTAATCGATCTTGTTTTTTCTCACCATGTTGCATATTGTTCTTTCTCTAGTCGATCTATTGTATCTTTCAGATCCACAACGATATCATCAATGTTAGGAACATGGAGGATAGTGTCCATGTCATTGTGGTCGTCAGAGTGAGGCACATAGAGGATAGCAACCATGCCGTTGTAGCCATCATAGTAAGGCATACGGAGGATAGTGGCCATTCTGTTGCGGCCATTAGAGTAAGGTGCGTGGAGGATGATGGGCCCATCGCAGTACCAAGCTCGCGGGATGGTGGGCGTGTCGCTTCTAATGTCATAGTATTCGACGCGGAGGATCATAGGCACATGGCTACCGCTAGTATAATAACACGCATCGAGGACATGTTGTCATGACCGTCACCACAGTGCGAGTAGAATAGAGAGACACTCAATAATAGGGAACATGACTAATCATAATTGGAGAAACATGTTTATCCACTTATCCTTATTAGTTTATTTTTTCCTTCGGAATAAATTCCAAATTAATGTAATGAAAAGAGATGGGCTCAAATCTTGTAACATAAATGTAATTTTATCTTAATGTCATGGAAATTTTTGATTTCAATGGAATTAGCAAACCTAATTTGAATGTTATTCTAATTATTCTCTATACCGCTAATGGTGTATAAAACACGTAGTGCGCAATAGTTTACATGACACTAAATTTGTGCCGTCTTCCATTATGTACCAAGGCGCATCCTCTATGGTGCCGCGGAAGTGCTAGTTCGATGGATAACAATGTGCCTAGGCAAGCAAAAGGCCACCTATCCACTTTCCCCAACATAGTTATCCCTAGTGGCATTTTTTGCCAAGCCAACACAAGCATAGAAATTAGGCATGTGTCATTGGTGTTTATAAGCGTCTGTCCATGTTGTGGTGACTAGATACCAATCGGAATTCTTAAGTTTTCTATAATGGACATGTACACCTAAATACTAAACAGGTAAGGACCCAACCTCATATCCAAAAGTATGTTTGTAATGTTATTCCTCACCTTTTTTCCTTTCCACGAGATAAAATATCGCTTTTGTGGAAGTTAATTTTTAACCTGAAAGGTTGCTCGAAAATACACAATACGAGTTTCATATTCACGACCTTTTGCAGGCCATGTTCCATGAACCAATTGTATCATCAACATATTATAAAATTGAGATCTCTCCATCAACAAGATGTGGAATGAAACCTCCCACTTGCACATCCTCCTTTTCCCTTGCAATTAGGATAGCCAACATGTCTACAATGATGTTAAACAACATGGGAGATAAAGGATCCCCTGCCTTAGGCCTTTCCTTGTATGAAAAACGTTTGATATTATCATTAACTTTTACTCCAACACTTTCTACTTGAACAAATTGCTCAATAAATGTAAACCATGCTGGAAAAAATCCTTTCATGCGCAAAGTTCGATGAAGGAAAGACCATTTTACTTTTTCATGTGCTTCCATCCATCTTATTCCTATGGATCTCATGGATGGTCTCATGGAGAATAACCACATCCTCAAGAATGTGTCGATCGAGATCATAATGAGTTGGGGCATACGTATAATTATGAGGTTGAACGTCTTGATCACATGCTTATTATCTCATGACGCGTTCACATCAGTTCAATTCGGACCATGTTGGAGCTAAACCTCATGAGGGTATCTTTGATGTTGTTGATATTTATAGGAGTTCTAGACACTACAACATGGAGCCTGGGCGCTGGTGCTTATAGATGCCGAGGCATAGCCTTAGTCACCGCGCTAGCACTAGCGCGGCAAAAAAAGCCTCTAGGGATAACTGTGTCAGGGATTTTGAGACGGCGACGGATTTTTTGCCATGACACAACATGATCCGCTGAACTAGCGCTTTCGCGGCGCACAGAGGAAGCGTCATGTTACATTACAAAAGACGGCGGAAATTTAGGGTCGCGAACCGCACAATATTTGTCGTGTTACATCGTCCAACATCACTAAAATTTAATTACATTAACAATAATTGATTTACGTTGCTAATCTCATTGCAATTCGAACATTCCAGTTTATTCATATATGAAATATTTATTACATCATCTCATATTACACTGGATTTGAGCCCCTCTCTAATCATTTAATGATTAGAGGCATCATCTGCTACAAAGTAGGTCTTGAGCCCCTCTCTATTCAGAAGAGATACCTCTAAAACATAAAACTACACCTAATTAGGAAAAAAACCTATGTAATCCTAGACTTCTTGAGCACCTCTCTATTCCGATCAACATCATGTCAGTGCTGAAGAGTCTATGCTCGCCAACATCCTCAAACCGGGTCTAACTTTGAGCACACACCATATGCTGGCAACTTCACTTGGAACAAAAAAAGAACAAGAAAGATGATTAAGACGAGAAAGAGCAAAGTAGCTGATCTAAAAGAGCAAGCCAAGGAAGATGTGTAAACAAGATGAGGACCAAAACGCGTTGATCGGATAAGCCAACAGCGGACCCGCATAAGATCCAGTGTGGCGGGGCCGAGCAAGATTCAGCGTGGCGAGCCCACGCAAGATCCGGCATGGTGGGCCTGCACAAGATCCGGTGATCCAATAGCCACGCAAGATCTGGGATGGTACGACCGTGCTAGATCATGCGCTACCTAGTTGAGATCCTACGTGTGGATTTCTTGAGTTGGAGGTGTGTGTGTGTGAGGTGGGGACTGATAATGGGATTAGTTACTAGGTTAACTATATATTATATAGAAGGGATTTCTATTTTTGTGCCCCTGGTTCATTAGTTGTACTCAGTTTTCCCCAACTGCTTAACTTTTCCTCACTTTTTCCCATCTTCTTGTATGAAACTCATCAAAGAGCTCGAACGGCAGCTGCCATCAGGTTGACCGTTAGCTGACGTGTGGGGCCGCGTGGTGTGGGACCACGTGGGGCCGGTTTGTTTGGAACGCGTTATGGGGGACGTGGTGTAGGATCATGTGGGGTGTGTTTGGTGGTTACGTGCACCCTGTCACCGAAATTGGAAGTTCTCTTTCTTTTTATTTTTATGATTGGCCTTTTTAAGAGCGACTTTTCCCTTCTCTCTCTCGCTAACAGTTGTGTTTTTTTTGCCCAAAAAGGTAGCGAATCTAGAGCAGCTTCTCTCTTCATTCATTGTTCCTTTTGGCCCTTGTTTTTTCCCAATCTGGTAGAAAATCTAGAGTAGCAAATCTAACTAACACCATAAATACATTCAGTAAACAAATCAGATGTAGATAAAGCAGCTAATATAGGATATATAGCAGATGTAGATAAAGCAGCTAATATAGGATATATAGTACGGTACTTAACGAGGTTCGAGAATTAGGCTGCTAAGCAGCAGAAGTGGACAAGTTCAACACAAACAATACAAAAGAAGCTGCTTTACAGCAGCAGCAGCAGCACCACAAGATCACTGGCCCCTCATGGCCTCCGCCTCCTTCCTCTAGCGCCTCCTCCACTTCTTGCTGCCCAGTCCCTTGACCTTGGGCGCCTTGGGCTTGATGGGGGGCATGCGACCCTCCTCGATGGCCACCTTCTAGAGGTTGTGGAGGTGAAGACCAAGCGCCTAGTGCTTGGCTCTGAAGCCGTGGACTTTTACGGACTCGCCACAGGTCCTCATGTCCTCGGTATGCTTCACGAGGGAGTTGAAGTCGGTGGCGTGGAGCCTCCTGGTGGTGCAAAAAGGACACCTGTAGATGTTGTCGGTGAAGAAGTTGTCTTATTGGCCGGACTTCATCCTCCTCAGCACATGATGAGTCTTGGTGTCCTTGGACTCGTCATCGCTGCACACGTCGCTGCTATCCTCCTGTTGGAAAAAAAGTAGAGTGCAATAAGGACATGATTGAGATACCTTGATTATCAGGATTGATTATTTGCATAAATTAACCGATTGAGATCCCCTGATTATTCCCCAATCCCCAAATCTCAAACCAAATTGAATACTGATCCCAACTACAGATCGACGCTAGTACTAACTAGGGAATCCCTTAACTGCAACTCGAAGGACAAATAAAATAGGATTAAAATACGAATAGGGGGTTCATCGAAATAAGAGATCTAACACAAGAGGATTAGCTACTGTAAAAATACCTAGCATCCAATGATTGAAAATACGAACAGTCGAATCCTAATAACATACGATCTAGCATCCAACGATGGGAATGGGGGGTAGAACAAGGGAAGGGGAGAAAACCTTAGTTATATCTGACCATGGGTAGGTGATGCTAGTGTCGTAGGGGTTCTCCGGCCTGATGTAATCATCCTCCTCGTAGGGTTCCCAGCCGGGCATGATCTGCCCGAGACCGGTGGGGGCCTCCTCGCCGGCGGCTACGGCGGAAGCGGAGATGGGGGTCTGGATGGGGATGGCGGCTTCATTTGATGCCTCAACAGGGGCATGTACGAGGATGGGGGGCCTCCTTGCCGGCGGGCTTGGTGGTGACGATGGCCACCACGCCGTTCTTCTCCATCACTGGCATGGTTGGGGTTTTCTTGGTGGTTTGCAGAAGGTGATGGGATAGTGGAGACATTTGCGTGAGTGAGCGAGTGAGTGATGAGCGAGAGTTAGGAGGCCTCTATAAAAGAGAAGGGTAGGGATGTTTCATTGCACCACCGTGCATCGTGTAATCGCGTATGTTACTACACTGTGCATGGCCACACGTGTCCGCTACCGCCCCGTGCACCGTGACACGTGTATCGTGAGTCATGTTTTTCCCTCGTGTCTAACCCTGGCGACTTAGTTGTGCTCAATTATACCCTCGAGTGTAACACTGGAAGTTTGGTTGTACTCAGGTTTGCCCTCCAGTAATAACACTATCGTGTGCAATATACTCAGGTTTACCCTCTGGTGGCTGGTCAACAGAGAGTCAACGAATGGGTTTTAACTAGCTGAGTTATTTTATGCACAACAAATTCAAAAAGATCAAAACATAGTGCCATCTACCCAGGGAGTCTTATTATGTGACCTGTTACCATAAGAAATGGAAATCAAGTTTTAACCTAAATCACCTCTTCTCAAATTACCTACTATCTATGAAGGTTCATGGCTTTCTACTCAAGCCTCTTCCCAAAACATCCCTCCCCAAAACATAGTTTGTCTGAATGAGGCAATAATTGTCAAACTGGTGTATATTTGAATTGCAAATAGTTTGATGTATGTCAAGATGTATTTTATTGTATAAAAGACACATTTTCCATTTTTTTAAATCTCTTTCTATTTTCTATTTGAATCCTTTTGTTAGTTTTGCCCTTGGTTTTTAAGTTCTACTCAGTTTTGCCCTTGGTTTTCCCCTCTCTCTTAGTCACAAACTCTCACACATGTGCTCATCTTGGCAGCTATGCTATGATTGGTTGAGACAGTTGTCACGCGGATCATGCCCACCAACCGTTGATCCTCTGCGATCTAGCGAATAGGATAACGCCTACATCTGTCAGGGTGCACCCCTCTATCCATGCAAAATAACGAGTTTGCCATCGGTACTTTAACTCCATAAACAAATGATTTTGAATATAATTTGAAGGGAAAGTGTTCAAAGGTGTATAATTTTTGTATATGCAAGTTTGTGCATTACATTCCACTCTATGAAAATGATAATCTCTCAAGATTTTCTTAGCACAACATTATCACGTATTAAGTGCGATTTTAAAGAGTTCAAATATGTATAATTTTCGTATATGCAAGTTTATGCATTACATTCCACTCTATGAAAATGGGGGAGAAAATGATAATCTCTCAAAAATTTGTTAGCACATCATTATCACATATTAAGTGTGATTTCACAGTGTTCAAAGGTTTATAATTTTTGTATATGCAACTTTATGCATGGCATTCCACTCTATGAAAATGATAATATCTCAAGATTTTTTGAGCAGAACATTATCACGTATTAAGTGCGATTTCATAGAGTTCAAATGTGTATAATTTTCGTATATGCAAGTTTATGTATTACATTCCACTCTATGAAAATGGGGGAGAAAATGACAATCTCTCAAAATTTTGTTAGCACATCATTATCACGTATTAAGTGCGATTTCACAGTGTTTAAAGGTTTATAATTTTTTGTATACTCAAGTTTATGCATTATATTTCACTCCATGGAAATGATAAATGATCAGGATTTTATTAGCACAACATTATCATATCCTAAGTGTGATTTCAAAGAGTTCAAAGGTGTATAATTTTCGTATATGCAAGTTTATGCATTACATTCCACTATATGAAAATGAAGCTAGACAAAGGGCCGCCATCACTAGAAAAGGGCCACCGTTGCCGGAGAAGAAGAAGAAGAAAGGGGAGGCAACGGCATGGGCGCGGGCACAGGGCTGGCTTGGGGTCCCATTGCAACGCCAACCTGGGTAAGCTATGGGTTCAACACTCACGTGCATAAGCTGTGGGTCCCATGCTAATCTGGATAATTGGAGAGAGATGTCCACTATGGGGAACTGATTGAACACGGCCCCACTTGTCAGCATGTAGCGGCAAGGGTCCACTACGGTACCCAACAGAACACGGCCCACTTGTGAGCACGTAACGGCGATGGTCCACTACGGGAACCAACTAAACGCGGCCCCACTTGTCAGCACATAATGGCAAGACTGACGGACAGTAAGTTTTCAGATCGTGTGAGAGTTTCGTACAAGGATATGGGCAAAAGTGATGAAAAGTTAAGCAGCTAGAGAAAACTTTAACACCCTCGAATCGGCCGTATGCAAGTTTTAGCGATTCCCGCCAAACCCGCATAGAAACGATTCAAGGATGCCCACCAGGCACTTTCGTGCGGGTGGAAACGAAGTAATACCATTACACAATAGTCCACGATGGAACCCACAGAACATATATATACAATAGCGACTCTATGAGTCAAGAATACAGATATACAATACAAAGATCCAAATCACCTTGTAAACGATAAAGCGTCCGACTACGGACAAGATGCAAATGGGGCTAAGAGCCCTGAAGAATAACCAATGGCGTCCATAACCCTGCCTAGGCCAAGCCGGAAGGGTAACCCTCCTAACGACGTCGATCCCAAACCTGCTAAAACGAAAGGGGTGCCGACAAAGGGCAAAGGAAAAAAGACGAGTGTCAGTACTGAGGCCAGTACACGGCGAGGCTAGAATTCGGCGGCTCTCGCCTACATAGGTATGGTGGACTGAAGCGGCAGCGCAGCAGCACTAAACAACCTATAGAGACTCAGTAAAACTGGCGGCTATTAGAGAGGGATAAGAAAGACCTATCCGGATCCAACCTGATAGTAACACCAAACATACCCATCCTGGTATTCCCCCTCGAGACCAAACGAGGAAGTCAAACCGAGGAACTCACACAGTTGGCAGTTTTATTCATTCCATTATAGTGAAGCACTTACTAGTCAGATATACATAGCATGAGTCATCCTGAAGCGTAAGTAGTGGGCAGTTTTAATCACCATTCCGTTATAGTTGGAACATTTACTAGTCAGATATAATTGTCCTGAGGAATTCCAAAACCTAGCAATTGTTGGCACTTTTATCACATTCCATTGGAGTTGCAATACTTACTAGGCATGTATAGTATGACACAGATCACCACAGATCCACCAGTTGTTGGCATTTTTAATATCCATTCCGTTATAGTTGAATATGATTACTAGTCATATATTAAGTCAAATTTATAGTACTACTTTAGTTATG
Source organism: Avena eriantha (assembly GCA_910589775.1). Classification (NCBI taxonomy): domain Eukaryota; kingdom Viridiplantae; phylum Streptophyta; class Magnoliopsida; order Poales; family Poaceae; genus Avena; species Avena eriantha. The sequence continues at coordinate 39,885,996 of OU342740.1, forward strand.
CTTGTCTATGATCAAGATACTATGCTCCAAGTCGTCCATAACCGTGGACACGGCTTTCAGAAAGATTTACCCTGCAGGGGTGCACAAATAGCAACACACACACGATCAACCTCGGAAAAACCAACTCAAAACCCAAGGAGGCTTTCACGACAAAGAAATCACAGGATTCATAAAATATTTCAGGGGGCCACCCCATTAAGCTACACACAACGAAGTTGGCCGGCTCCAAGACGGACCCAAGGTTTGCGCCAATGGCTGTAAACGACTGGGAACCCGAAAGTGTGACTGGCTTGTCGATACCGCGAAAACACTCCGCAATCCTAACCAGTACAGGTGCTCCACGCACAATCTTAAATAAATCAGTAAAGCATGGCATAAGTACAGGATAGTAATAAAACCCCAAACTAGTTTGTGGCCCCAAGAAATAAGAAATGAATCAAGCTCTGGCTAAGGGGGATTCATAGAGCCTCCCGTATGTGGATAGTGCGAATAGTCAAGGAACAGGTATCAAGTACTCGGGGTCCTACGGGACACAAGTGGACATAAAAACCAAATAGCATATATTGCCCACCGGTGCCTCTTTCATTAGTTATACCAGCAATTTAATAGTTGTATTTAAAGTCATGACCATCTCCACCATAAACATCTGCCAGCATTCCAACAACTGTGGTACTCGACAACACGAGATCGCACCTGAGCAAGCAACTACGACTCGCAAGGCCAGCTATCTACCAAACAACAGATATTAGGAGGTGTCCATGGCAATATAGAGGCTGCACGAGATATAACTGGTGCACAGAAACTAAAGCATCGCGACACGGATGGCAATAGATCAACAGGAGGGAATAAAGACTATAAATGCAAAATAGGTAGAAGGGGGAGAGATGCTCGCCTGGGAAACACTGACGAAGGTTCATATCCGGAGAACTTGTCGATACTCGCATCAACTCATCGACCTAATCCGCGAAGAAGCAAACACTAGAAGAAACACCGGATGCAATATTTAATACTCGGGCAGAAGATCCGGCATGATTATGATATGATACATGGCATGGCACAGATGCGGTGCAATTAGGCAATATTAAGTGGAGCCGGGGTCCCAGTAATTTATTACACGTTTCAATTTATTTAGAATCCCCCGCAATTTAAATGTTGTATTAACAAGGCAAAACATGGTATCGGTTCGCTACACAAATTTAAATGGAGTCTGGAATAAGACTAGAATAGCCCGCATATAGACTCCATATTTAAGTATGAGGTGCATCGGCATAATGCCCCCAAACCACAGAGAAGTATGCATGCATGAACAATTTAATATGCGACAGTTGATAAAGTCATATTATAAAAATAGGGGCTTAAGGGCACACATCTGGGTTCGGAAGATCTTGGTTCCGGGGGTTCGGGGTTCGACAGGGTTCGACGGGGATCGGTCTCGGCGGGGACGTTCTCGGACAACGGAGTAGATCATGTCGCATTTGATGGATCGGTCCTCGGGGTCGAAGAACTTGGCGCGCCAGGGTTCGGTCTTCGGATCTCGGCGCCGGGAGATCTTGGCGTCCGGGGAAGCTCCGGGTCCAGGTTCAGGGGTCTTCGGTCCTATGTAGAAGATCTTGACACCGGATCGTTCTTGTCGGGATACTTCAGGTCACATCACCACTTGTTGATCTCGTCACCTCAAACCCAAAGGATGTCCTTGTCGTGAATCAACATTGTCATCTCCCCCAGACGTGACTGGGAACAGCAGCTCGAAAGAAGCTCGCACGACTGCACCTGTACACACGAGAGGAACGACCGATGCAGAGTCCAAGAGAGCACAAGGGCGCCACTGTCGGGAACTGCCATGGCGACGGCGGGCTTGACATGAGGGGAGGCGGGCTCGCGGCCTTGCAGACATGCGGAAGGAGGCTGTCCTTGGCGTCATAGAAGGGGTACATGGAGGCGATGGAACCAGCGCGAGGGCTTGAGGCGGCGGCAGGTCGACGGCGACCCGGGGCCGCAGGCACGTAGGGCAGCAAGGTGAGGTCGACCGGGTCGACGACGGACGGGGGACGCCGCAGCGCTTGGCTTCCTGGGTCGTGGCGACGCGGGCCTGGCAGCGGCGGCGCCCTGGTTCTCAGGCAGAGGCGGGAAGGCGGCGGTAGCAGAGGGCCATGGCAGGGGCACGAGACGGTGCTAAAGGAGGCGGTGAGCTCCTGGTGGCGGGCTTGGCGGCGCAGGAGATCCGGAGGTGGCGGCAGGGTCGGGGCTTTGACGGGGTCGCGCCTGGTCGAGGACAAGGAGGCGCCGAGGCGGTGGCGCCATGGGGACGAGCAGAGGGTGGCACGGCCGGGGCGGAAGACGGCGAGGCGAGGCCCGGCGGTGTCGGTGCAGAGGCGAGGGCGGCCGGGGCGGCAGAGCTCAGATGGGCTACGAGGGCGGATCCCACGGCGGTGCCCGGGGACGCAGAGGCACTCGTCTTGGCAGCGGGGAACAGCGAGCTCGGACGCTGGCGGCGGAAAGGAGCGGGGGTTGGTGGGGAATCGCGGGCGGACGCGTGACCGCAGGGAGCGGGTGGGGGCGGGCCCACGCAGGGATCGGGGACGAGAAGAGGGACGTGCAGACGCGGCCGTGTCGGTCACATTTTTTTTGTGCTAGGTGTGTGGGTAGCGTGGGAGTGGGGCCAGGTCAGGGTGGCGGGTGTGAGGGGACTTGGCGGCTGGGGTGTTGGGTGGATGGATGGTGGCTGGCGACCAGGTGGAGTGGGGAGGTGTGCAGGGTGTGGGACCGGCTGGCGGCTGGGTGAGAGGGAGTGTGGGGTGCGGGGCAGGGTGGTGTCAGCGGCTGTGGGGAGTAGGTAGGTGTGGGTTAGGGTTTTCGAGTGTGTGGGGTGGTAGGTAGCTGGCTGCTGGGCCTTGGGCCTAGCGGCTGGCTGCCTCCCCCACTAAAAATATATTTATTTTTATTTAACTTTTAAAATATTTTATAAATAGTTTTTAGACAAATAAAATATCCAGGAAGACCTGGTTTTATGATTTGAAATTAAAGGAGGGCTAATTAGAAAACAAAATAGGGTTTTTGCAAAGTATTTTTACGAACAAACCTGCATGATGATGTCATGATGATGCACAAAGTAGAAACAACGAGTGATTTTCTGGTAGTGGTTTTAGCGGGGCGCCACAAAAACTGAGTACAACTAAGGAACCAAGGGCACGAAAATAGAAAACCCTATATAGAATGGGCAGTGGGGAGTATAAAGTCTGAGCCATTTGAGCAAGTGCGGTCCAGGCATCCAACATTTTGGGTCGCATTCGCAAGGGTCCATAAAGAAATTGCATAACACTTTCCTTCTCCCCTATAGCCACACACGAGAAGGATATGAGTAATCTAAAAACAAAAAGACAAGAAGGATTGGAGGAGGCCGATGGTCTTACTTTAATTACAGGAGAGGATCCATCAAAAAAATTGCAGGAGAGGAAAAGGAAAACATTTATTCGGGGTCTATGATTAAAAAATTGTAAACAACCGAGTCTAACATGCAACAAATTGTTAGTGGTGCGTCTCACCACTTAGTGTCATGCGTTTGACCAATCAGCATGGTGCTTACCATCCATGACGCAATCGTAACAGCCTCCATCGAGCTACTACGACATTCGCTGTTGCCGGGCTTGCCAGTCACATACCACGGCACCATAATCCACCGGTATCAAGTGTGCCACTGATGGGTTCGTAGCATGGAAAACAAAAAAATTCTACCGCAAGAACGAACAAAACCCAGATCTAATCTAGATAAAAGCCAAGATCTAATCTATTAGACATGTGCAACGAGATAGATCTGTACTAACCCTTGTAGATCCGAAAGCGTTACGAGATTGGATCTCGTGGTTGATGTAGTCGATCACTTGCCGATCTCAAGATCATGTGGACGATCCTTCCGACGTCGCATTCCAGCAGCGCTTCCGCAGTCGGTCAAGTGGACGATCCTTCCGGCGCCGCGTTTCGGCAGCGCTTCCGTAGTCGGTCACACGTGCGGAGTCGAAGCAGACCTTCCTCTCCCCGTTCCAGCGAGCAGCGGAGGTAGTAGATCTTCTCCATGGAATCCCAGCAGCACGACGGCGTGGTGGTGGTGGTGGAGTAGAGAATTCTGCAGGGCTTCGCCTATGCCTGTGCAGAAGAAAGGTGGAGGAGAGAGGCGGCAGAGATTGGAGTTATGGGAGCGGGGTAGGAGGGGGCGCCCCTCCCCTTCTATTTAAGGGGGGGAGGGCGCGCCTGGGGAGGGGGAGTCCTTGTAGGACTCCCCTCCTATGGCCGGTGGTGGGAAGGGGGGAGGAGTCCTCCTCCCCCACGAATCCGTGTCTTGCCCCACCAGGACTCCATTGATCCTTTCTTGGTTTTCAAGCAAACTCCAAGAAATCCTCTAGAACCTTCCAGAACATTCCGAAACCTTCTAGAATCTCCATACAAACACTCCGGAACATTTCCTAACTTAGAAAATGATCCCCAATATATGAATCTTATTCTCCGGACAATTCCGGATCTCCTCGTGATGTCCCGGATCCATTCCGAGTCTCCGAACAACATTCGGTCTCCAACGCACATTCCATATCTACTTAAAACAACTTCGAACCTTAAGTGTGTCACCCTACGGTTCGTGAATATGTAGACATGACAGAGACACATCTCCTATCAATAACCATCAGCGGGACCTGGAGATCCATAATGGCTCCCACATACTCAACGATGACTTTGTGATCGATTGAACCATTTACATACGAAACCAATTCCCTTTGTCACGCAATACTATACTTATCCGAGGTTTGATCGTCGGTATCTCCATACCTAGTTCTACCTCCTTACTGATAAGTACTCTTTACTCGTTCCGTGATATGTCATCCCTTGTGACCCAGTCACATGCTTGCAAGCTAACTAGATGACATTCCACCGAGAGGGCCCAGAGCATATCTATCCATCATATGGATGGACAAATCCCAATCTTGGTCCATGCGCTTCAACACATACTTTCAGAATACCCAATGACACTTTTATGACCACCCAATTACGAAGCGGTGTTTGATGTCATCAAAGTACCCATCCGGTGATGGTGATTAACACAACCTCATTGTCGAAGGATTAGGTTACTATGCATTTAAAAGCTTACAGCAATACAAACTTAATGACTTGATCTTATGCTATGCTTACTATGGGTGTGTGTCCATCACATCATTCTCCTAATGATATAATCTTGTTATTAACGACATCCAATGTCCATGATCAGGAAACCATGATCATCCATTAATCAACAAGCTAGTTTAACAAGAGGCTTACTAGGGACTCTTTTATGTTTACAAAACACACAAGTATTAGTGTTTCCTAATAATACAATTATAGTAAACATTTATCATAAACATAAAGATATAATAAAAACCACTTTTATTATTGCCTCTTGGGCATATCTCTAACAGTCTCCCACTTGCACTAGAGTCAATAATCTAGTTAAAAACTTGTGCATTCAACACCTATGGCTTTCTGGTGTTGTATAGACACTATTGCTAGTGGTAAAGAAAATCTTCGGATCTGACACTTCCAGGTCCGTGTGTATTTGCATGTCCTTGCGTCTCTACGCATTACTCATTCTCCAATGAGATGGCATTGTATAAATTTGGTCCTTTGGTGAGACCTTTAGTTCCTTCGGCTCAAAATATGTTGATATTATTGTCACACAATATATCTTCATAGTATTAGCCCACTTTGAACCACACCTAGTTTGATAACAAACTACTTAACACAAATGCCCTCCTTTGCTGCTACTATAGCAGTTTATATACTTAGCCTTTTGTTGTAGTATCCGTCACAATGTCTCAACTTTGGAACTCATTCAAATCCATCATGGAACATCCTTTCCATTACATTGTGCTACCCATAGTCTAAATTGAGATAAACTTAACTTGTGACAAAACTAGTATCAATGTAACAATTTACAATGAACTATTTTTCACCACTATATAAATAATATATTCTTAGTTCTTCCAAAGATCATAGGAATATCCTACTATTGTCCAATGATCATCTTATGAGTCATTCTGGTATATGCTCATAACATTTTAGAGCATAGGACATATCTGGATGTGTACATCTCAAAGAATGATTGATCAAAATATTCTTGTGATTTCACCAAGCGTCAAAACACTTGAATCTCGTGTCAACACACTCGAATCTTGATTCAGTCCTTTCCGTGCGTCAAGAACCTTTCTTGTTGTTTCCATATTGAACTCATTCAACATCTTATCTATGTACATTTGGCAAAACCATATTAGCGCCTCAATCTATCCATATAGACATTGATGCCTAATTCTTGGGTTATGCCTAAGTCTTTCATCAAAATGAAATTCTTAACATGTGTCAATACAAGATACATCATTTCCAACCAACAATATGTCCTCTACATAATGTATTAGAAATATGTCTTAGCGCTCCCACTTAATTTCTTGCAAATGCAAGCATCTTCATCATCTCCGATGAATTTAAACTCTTTTAACAGTTTCATCATGGTGAAGATTCCAACTCCGCGATGCTCACTTCAACCATTGAAGTTTTGCATACTCTTTTAGCATCCTTTGAATTAACAAAACCCTTTGGATCGTGTTATGTACACGTCCTAGGTAACCATTCTATTAGAAGAACTTGTTTTGTTTGTTCAACTACCATATACCAAAATATATGTACTGGTTGCTACATTAATCCGTCTAGACTAAATATCGCTATGAAAGATCAAATCTTATCATAGTCAATTCCTTGAACATTGTCGTAAACTCTTTCCGACATGTCGACTATTTCATAGATTTGAAACATCCATGTCTATTTCTTTATAGATCCAAACACGACCGATAGGCTTCACGCCTTTCCGGAGGGTCTTCAAAGTTCAGAAACTTGATTTCTCGTGTATGGATGCTATCACGGATTCCATGACTTCTAGTCATTTATGGAGTCAGGGCCCATCATCGCTTCTTTGCATGTAGTCGGTTCATCATTGTCAAAACAATAAGGACTTGCTTTATCAAATCTTACTATTTGATTCTTACCGACCCTCACGGTTCTATAGGAACTCTAATCTCCGAGATCACACCTTTTGTAATCACAAGAGCCATGAGCATTGTGGCCGTCACCGGGACACTTTCCGACGCTGCGCTACTTAGCACATATAGCTAAGGTTCAACAACCTTATCAAAGTTCTATTGTCCTCCCACTTAACTTTTCACGAAAAATTCCTTCTCAAGAAACTTGACTTTCCAAGTAACAAACTCTTTTGTCCTCGGTGTTATGGAGAAATTCCCAACAAATTCTTTGGGATAACCTACAAAGACGTGCTTATCCGACTTTGGTTGTAAACATTTTACTTATGCATAACATACCAAAATTTAAGAAAAGACAATTCGGGTTTTATCCCAAACCATGACTTATATGGTGTCATTTCAACGGATCACGATGGAGCTCTTTTCAGTGTAAAAGCGGTAGTCACTAAAGCTTTAATCTTTAATATATAATGGCAGTTTTATAAATGACACCCTTGATCTTACCATCTCAAACATGGTTTGATTTCATATCTCGAATATGCCATACTCCTATGGTTTATCGGGAAATACAAATCATGGAACAATTCCTCAAGTCTTAGGTGTTTTTGCTAAACATGTAACTCAAATACCTTCCTTTATGATCGAATCATAAACTCTTTATTTTCTTGCTACAATGATTTTCAAATTCATCTTGAAAGTCTTTGAACAACTTTCAAATGTTTCATACTTCCTCCTTATTAAGTAAATATACAGATATATTCACTCAAATTTTCGGAGAAAGCATATGAAGCAAAAAGATCCATCGCATATGGCTACACATAATGGACTATGCACATCAGCATGCACAATTTCCAATAAGCTAGTCATCCGTTCCTCTCTGGCCTATGGACGGAGTTTCAATTATCTCGAGGAAAGTCTCACATGTGTCAATTGATCAAAATCAAAGACTCCAAAATTCCATCAACATGGAGTTTCTTCATGTTTTCTTTCAAATATAATTTAAACAGCGATGTCACTTCATAAGTGATCTTTCAATCATTTGTCTTGCGACATTTTAGCAATAGTGTTTATGGATGTGATTCCCACCAGACTTGTAAAAGTTCATCCATCCTTTATGGAATACGGTAATTATTTGAACAACCATTGTTCTCGTAATACCGGAACAAAATAACAATTATTAAAACAAATCTTGAAGGCTAGGTTTGATGTCAACGAAAAACACAATTACACTTTACTTGTTTTCGATGAACATCATCACTCATTCTCTTGCTAGTTACTTAGGCCATTGTAGTTCATGAATTGTGTTGTCCTGTATGACACTTCATACCAACCAATTTGGTATCCAATACCGGAGAACCACATTGTTTAACAAGCAAGGAATACAGCCATAACATGTATCTTCTATATGCCTAAGTTGGACATCTCCAACCTTTTATTTTCTGCCAAATATTTTATAGATTCTCTTTCAGCAATTCCTTTTCTTTTTTAAAAGAATCTATCAACATCAATAGTGGTGTCATCAACATGACACATGGTACAAAGCGTATACAGTCAACTACTAATACCTTTGGACTTGCACTTTGAGGTGGATCACCATCATCAAATGTTTGGCATTCTTTCAAAATTCCATTCTTTAGTAATCTTTAAGTGTAGTAAACATTTTACTTACATCTTCTATTCATCCTTATCATGACAACTTTCATGATCAAGCTGCTATAGCTTATAAAGGTGAATTGCGAGTATAATGTTTCTTTTTCAAAACCTTTTGGAGGATTAGGACGACTAGTGTCTCCAACCTTCACAAATTCTCATCAAATATGAGGACATATACTCTATCATGTTGTAACCAACACATTGTTTTAGATATCGCAATACCTTTCACATATGATGGTTTCTGAAAACATTGCTTTCAGCTCTTAGATAAACTTGATATTAAGAACAATCTTTTGAGTATCAAGAATCATGGAGGAAAACACGATACATTAGATACTAACACTGGAATTGTTACTCTTGATTTAATACTGTTTATTAAACTTCACGGAGTAAACGGAGTTTGCTGAAAGTTTGCAACAGGACTTAAACTTTAGATTGACACTCAAAACAATACGATACCAGTTCGTAAAGCAAATATCCAGAATTTCTATAGTTCTACTATCTCAACTATAACTAAGCGTAAGGTGGTAAACGGATGCCAATGACTACAACAAACTATGCAAATTCACTTTGATTGTGTTTATGATAAATTGAGTTCGACTAATCCAAATTACAAATGAACTCCCACTCAAAACAACATCCCTCGAGTTGTTTTAGTGATTACACGAACCAAATCCACTACACCAAGTCCGATCATCATCTGAGATGATGTAGCTTCAAAGGCGAACAATCAACATGTTCATCATATCATCCATATGACTCGTGCTTTACCTTTCGGTATTCCGTGTTCCGAGACCATGTCTGTACATGCTAGGCTCGTCAAGATTAACCTTAGTTTCTGCATGTGCAAATCTGGCTTGCACCCGTTGTATGCACACGTAGAGTCTATCACACCCGATCATCACGAGATGCTTCGAAATGACGAGTCTTAGCAACGGTGCCAACTAAGGACGAACACTTTATTACTTGATATTTAGTGAGAGGGATCATCTTATAATGCTACCGTCGCGATCTAAGCAATACAAGATGCATAAAGGATTAACATCACAGGCAATTCATAATATGTGATATGGTATGGCCTTTCTTCTTGTGCCTTTGATCTCCATCTCCAAAGCATGGACAAGATCTCCATCATCACCAGCGTGGCGTCAAGGTCCGTGGCGCCGCTTCATGGTTGTCCATCACCACAAACAACTATTACAACTACTTGGAATAAAGCTATTACATGATGAATAGACACGCAGGTCTTAAACAAAATTTAAAGACAACCATTAGGCTCCTGCCGGTTGCCATATTACAATAAGTATCATTGCATACATCAAATATAATCACAATCACATAATGGCCATATCACATCACAAAACCCCTGCAAAAACGAGTTAGACGCCTCTAATTTTCTTTGCATGTTTTACGTGGCTTGGGGCTTTCGAATAAGAACGGATCTTACCTACGAACATGAACCACAACGTTGATACAAGTGTTGTCAGATGCTCATTGTAAATTGAATCTTAACTATGGTGGGAGAGACAGACACCCGCAAAGCCACTTGTGCAAAGCAAGTTGCAGGTCAAGCGTGGAGCAAGTCTCATGTGCGATGACATGTAATGTTAGCCCGAGCCGCTTCATCCCACCATGCCGCAAGATGTAAAGTACACGCTAAGACACCGACAACAAAAGCATCAACGCCCACAAAAACATTGTGTTCTACTCGTGCAACAGATCTACGCATAGATACGGCTCTGATACCACTGATGGGTTCGTAGCATGGAAAACAAAAAAAATCTACCGCAAGAACGAACAAAACCCAGATCTAATCTAGATAAAAGCCAAGATCTAATCTATTAGACATGTGCAACGAGATAGATCTGTACTAACCCTTGTAGATCCGAAAGCGTTACGAGATTGGATCTCATGGTTGATGTAGTCGATCACTTGCCGATCTCAAGATCGTGTGGACGATCCTTCCGGCGTCGCGTTCCAGCAGCGCTTCCGCAGTCCGTCAAGTGGACGATCCTTCTGGCGCCGCGTTTCGGCAGCGCTTCTGCAGTCGGTCACACGTGCGGAGTCGAAGCAGACCTTCCTCTCCCCGTTCCAGCGAGCAGCGGAGGTAGTAGATCTTCTCCACGGAATCCCAGCAGCACGACGGCGTGGTGGTGGTGGAGTAGAGAATTCTGCAGGGCTTCGCCTATGCCTGTGCAGAAGAAAGGTGGAGGAGAGAGGCGGCAGAGATTGGAGTTATGGGAGCGGGGTAGGAGGGGGCGCCCATGCCCTTCTATTTAAGGGGGGAGGGCGCGCCTAGGGAGGGGGAGTCCTTGTAGGACTCCCCTCCTATGGCCGGTGGTGGGAAGGGGGGAGGAGTCCTCCTCCCCCATGAATCCGTGTCTTGCCCCACCAGGACTCCTTTGATCCTTTCTTGGTTTTCAAGCAAACTCCAAGAAATCCTCTAGAACCTTCCAGAACATTCCGAAACCTTCTAGAATCTCCATACAAACACTCTGGAACATTTCCTAACTTAGAAAATGATCCCCAATATATGAATCTTATTCTCCGGAAAATTCCAGATCTCCTCGTGATGTCCCGGATCCATTCCGAGACTCCGAACAACATTCGGTCTCCAACGCACATTCCATATCTACTTAAAACAACTTCGAACCTTAAGTGTGTCACCCTACGGTTCGTGAATATGTAGACATGACAGAGACACATCTCCTATCAATAACCATCGGCGGGACATGGAGATCCATAATGGCTCCCACATACTCAACGATGACTTTGTGATCGATTGAACCATTTACATACGAAACCAATTCCCTTTGTCACACGATACTATACTTATCCGAGGTTTGATCGTCGGTATCTCCATACCTAGTTCTACCTCGTTACTGATAAGTACTCTTTACTCGTTCGGTGATATGTCATCCCTTGTGACCCAGGCACATGCTTGCAAGCTAACTAGATGACATTCCACCGAGAGGGCCCAGAGCATATCTATCCGTAATATGGATGGACAAATCCCAATCTTGGTCCATGCGCTTCAACACATACTTTCAGAATACCCAATGACACTTTTATGACCACCTAGTTACGAAGCGGTGCTTGATGTCATCAAAGTACCCATCCGGTGATGGTGATTAACACAACCTCATGGTCGAAGGATTAGGTTACTATGCATTTAAAAGCTTACAGCAATACGAACTTAATGACTTGATCTTATGCTATGCTTACTATGGGTGTGTGTCCATCACATCATTCTCCTAATGATATAATCTTGTTATTAACGACATCCAATGTCCATGATCAGGAAACCATGATCATCCATTAATCAACAAGCTAGTTTAACAAGAGGCTTACTAGGGACTCTTTTATGTTTACAAAACACACAAGTATTAGTGTTTCCTAATAATACAATTATAGCATGGGATGTAAAAATTTATCATAAACATAAAGATATAATAATAACCACTTTTATTATTGCCTCCTGGGCATATCTCCAACAGCCACGGCATATAAGTGTCCACCGTGACAAAATGGTGCCGTGACAGCCCATCCACCACGCATCCAACTATTGCAGGTACTTTTCGCTTGTGTCGCCCCAAATATCCGTCGGGTATGAGGGTATTTTTGTAGTGAGATGGTTGGAATGTTTAGAAAAAACCAGGATAAATTTTTTTGTTTTATAAGATCGAATCTCAGTTCATCTTCCAAAGGTGAATTCCTTGGTTAATCTCACGCAGTTTAGAATGATAAACATCTACAGTTTTTTCGTATAAATTAGCATAGAAGGTTATTCCTAATAGTTTTAAGAAGATTTATCCTATTCTTATCAGAGGAGAAAACCGCATTCGTTCAGGGTAGGTTTATTACACAAAATGTTTTTGGTTCCTACCAATGCACTCATATCATCAGAATGAGGAAGATGAAGATAACACTCTGCACGGTTAAATTGGATGTGATGAAGGCCCATGATAGAGTGGAATGGATCTTCCTAGAGAAAAGGATTTTAAAATTGTGTTTTAGGAGGAGTGGGTTAAGATAGTGATGTGGTGTATTACCTTGGTCATCACAATCAAGCTTAATGCAGACTTTTTAGAATCATTCCTCCCTTTTAGAGGTCTCTCTCAAGGCGACCCAATGTTCCCTTATTTATTATTGTTCTATGTGGAGGGTTTTTCTACCCTTCTAAAGGAAGCTCAAGAAAATAATACCCTAAGAATAGTTCAGTTTAGGGATCAAGGTCAACATGGCACATACTTGTTGTTTTCCAATGAAATCTTTGTTTGTCTCAAAGCTATGTCAAGGAGTATGCAAACTTTGCGGACAATGCTGCAAGATTATGAGATGAGCTCGGGTCAAAGGATCAACCTGAAGAAATTCTATTTTATTTAGCCAGGGCTACAAAGTGGAGCTAAACAACAATCTAAAGACTCGCATTGGTATTTCATGTGAGGCTCTCTCCGAATGCTACCTAGGACTGCCTAAGGTAGCGGGCCGATAAAAATGAATATTTCCAATATATTACCGAGCGATCATGGGGCTAAGTCAAAGGACTCAAGGGGCAAGGGATGTCAAAGGTGGAAAAAGGAGTTATAATCAAATTTGTACTTCAAGTTGTCCACTCATATCCTATGAATTATTTCCTCCTAAGAAGCAGTGCAAGGATTTGAGATCGCTTTCATCAAAATTCTGATGGGGAGATACACAAGTTCAACCGAAAGTCCATTGGATTAGGTGGGAAAGGATGTGCCATAAAAGAACTTGGGCAGCTTTAGTATTTGAGATTTTGAGTTTCAGCTGTGACTAAGCAAGGATGGTACATTCTCACTTAACCGAATGCATTGTCTACAAGAGTGCTTAAAGGCAATGTATTTCAAGGATGGGGAGTTCATTTCTACATCGTGACTGAAAAGAAGTTCATACACATGGGGAAGCAACACTCATGGTAGAGAACTTCTCGGAGAGGGGCTCATATGGAGAATTGGAGAAGGGTCAAATCGAAAGGTCATCGAAGACAAGTGGATCCTAGAAACAGTGCTCAGTATCCACTAGCCTACAAGAAAGATCGCTACCCTCGGAATATAAAGGATTTTATAATGCCTAGTGGGGGAGCATGGGATGAGAACAAGCTGCTATTATACTTCCATGAGCAAGATGTTTGTGATATCCTCCAAATCCATGTCGGCATACCAGGTTCTTAGGACTTCTTTGCATGGAATGGTACATAAACATGAGTTTTTACGGTCAAATCGGCATACGACTTGCTATAAAACAGAAGAGATAGAGAAGAGGCTCACTAGAGTCGTCTTAATCATGTGTGGCTATCAATGTGGGATACAAAGTTACCAAGGAAGGTCGATGTATATTTTTTAAGACTGGTTAAGAATGGACTAGTTGTGGGAGCTGAAATAAAACACTAACGAATTAAATACGATATTACCTATTGAAAATACAGTGATGTCACCTAAATGGGGTGAATAGGCGAGTTAAACCAATTATGATTTTGGCTCCAATAAATGCGAGAAAAAACTAGCATTTAATTTATGAAGCACAAAACCTAAATATGCTAGGTTCAACTAAGTGCACCAAAAAATTATGCTAAGCAAGATAGGCAACAAGTGATAGCAAGATATATAACTTCAAGCACGAAGGCTATGCCAATGTAAAGTGCATAAGTAAAGAGCTCGGGTATAAAAATAACCTAGACACATGGATACGATGATGATTGTATCCTGAAGTTCATTTCCAACGAAACTAATCTCCATGCTTGGTCCATCCTCTTTAAGATCAGTGACCTATGTTTCATGGCCACGCTTATTTGAGCTTTCTAGAATATTTTTATACATATAAGGCAAATCTCGTTTCCCACTTGTGGCACTTGTTGATCTTCTTTCAATAATGGGTCAAAGTGAATGGTTTGTTGTCATATTTCTCCTTGATGTACTCAACACATATGGTTGAGAATACATTAGACATAGTCACATATGCATGGTACATTGACATGTGTAAAATGGACGAGGTTTTACCGTGCCCGCAACGTTGGCGCTACTCACAGGCCTCGCTAGCACATGTTCGTATGCACCGCAAAATTTTCTACACTGTGCATGGATGAATGACCATCTGTTTTGAAAATAGAGGTCATCTTGATCAATATGGATCATGTAGGGTATGAACTTCCTACGCTCATGAAAATACTTGCCAACCCTTTGCTAATATGTCCATCTTTTAGCTCGTCACTACAAATTGGATCTTATCCAGTCGTCTTCCAAGCCTCACAAAGCATATTGTCCTCCTTGATAGTGTATCCTCCGGTCCTTTGGATTTTCTTCTTTTGCATTATGGAATCCATAGGGTTGGCATCATCGGCATCCATAGGGTCCGCATCATGCTTAAACAATGGCTCCCCTTTAGTGGAGACCATGTCTAGTTGAGTATCTTGCTCGGTCTCGTTATCCAGATGGTCACTCCCATTGATAATGAATTGCATGATGGCGTCATCATCATCATTATCACCATATTTCTATGCATAACAGGACATACAAATGGTTTCACATGACAATGGACAGTGAAGAGAGAAGTTGCAAGCATACTAGGTAGGCCTGCGTTGGGCTAGTGATTTTTTCGAACAGGTTGCACAACACGAGCATATTTGCGGCAAGGATCACCCATAGCCTCTTGCTAATCTCCAGCATCAAGTTGCTGGCCCTAGGAGCACAATTGAGGTCAAGTGTTTGCATTACCTGTATGGGCGAGCACTAATAGCGTGGAAAGGGAACCACCAACCTAGGAAGGAGGCGGTGACGTGAGGAATGGGAGTGCATGGCGCCTTTGTCGATGTAGTTGTTGACCATGGGCGAAGAGGTGGTCGTGGTCATGGGCGACACCGATCTTACTGAGGAGTAGGAAGACAACATCGCTGACCGCATGGGTTAGGGCGGTAGTGAGCGCATCTTGCTTCATTAGGATAACAACCTAGGAGGTGCCTTGGGAGGCGATGACATCAGTGTTGGCCTTAGCCTGAAGGGCTAGATGAGCTCGACCTCTTTCTTTTTCCTAGAGGCAGCTTTGACTTCAGCCACCCGTGCCCTGACCGCTTCACTCTGGTTGACGTGCATCCTAGTCTACTTGCTCACTCCTCCGGCATCAGCTTCTACTTTGGATTGAGCTAGGCCTTTGGTGGCAATGCTCAACATAATTCGTATGTGGGAGGAAGGAGTGAAAGTGGTTGGTGTTCCACTAGTGGGACATCTCGGGGAGGACACGAGGGGGAAAAGCGCGAACACACCCTGTCCACGCCAACAAAATCCCAACCAAGATATGGGATAGAAATGGGTTACCGCTGACCGGTCCATGTTGTTCAGTCTGTTTCGATTGCAGCGCTGGACCACGTCTCCTATCTGGCCGTACAAATACAAAAAATCACGATCCATTTGTGTTGACGACGCTGAAGTTAAGCATCACCTCCTTCGTTGCTAGTGCGATGCTCAAGGAGCACAAATAAGATATGTGGTTAGCCATCAGGGGCAACTTGGGTAGTACTAGTTACTATACATTCTAAGCATGCCCTTATCTATAGCATGTGGCACTAGCTCCATAGATCGCTACTTCGATGATTGCCAATATAATTTTTAGGTAGAGTTGAATACTCCTATACCAATGTTTAGACCAGATAGTTCTCATGGTGAATTGGAGTTTAGTTATTGCACAAGTACGTCAGAAATAAAAAAACAAAGGAGCAGGTGGAGGAAGAAGGTGAAAACATATTGAAGAGGAAGTAGCATACCTCGTGCCTCTAGGGCGTGTCTGGTATCACATATGGATTTTGGGGCTCCCTGGGGCTAAGCCCTGCGGGGCATGTCTAGGCAGAAATGGCTGAAAGGATAGAGATGTCACCTAGAGGGGGTGAATAGGAAATTTCAAGTTTTGGCTTGAAAGAATGCGGAATTAAACTAACGTTTATTTTATAAGCACAAAACCTAAATATACAAGGCTCAACTAATTGAACCAAGAACAAGTTAAGCTAAGCAAGATACACAATATATATACCATAAGTGATAAGCAAGATATAAGTACTTCAAGCTCAATGGATATCACAAGGAAAGTAAGCTCGGGTATAGAGATAATCGAGGCATGCGGAGACAGAGATCTATTCCCGTGTTCCCTTACAAGTAAGGTATGTTATGTTCGAGAGGTGTGGGATTCCACGAAGGATTTCCAATGCCATGAAATCTCACCTTCTTCACCGAGTCTATCCCTCGAAGGGATAGGCCCTTTCCTCATGGCTAGCTTTTCCTCTACTCCGGAGATGGCAAGCTCCACAACTACTTCATAAGCTCCACAAAGGAGAAGCCCAGCTCTCTTCACAATCTTCCACGAAGAGGACACCACGACACCAACCACCAAGCCAACTCGGAGGTCACCCTCCAAGATAAACAAGCTCATGGTCTCTCACGCAAACAAATCATAATGGAGAGCTCAACACTTATGCAAGAATGCAAAGCAAGAACACCAATGGTGCTCAAATAATTCACTCTCAAATCCCACCAAACGAACAAGTGCTAGGGATGAATTAGATAGGAAGAACAATGGTGGAAGTCAACAAAAGACTCCAATATCTAGATCCAATGGGTAGCCCTCACTTAGAGGAGGAATTGATTGGTGGGGATTGTAGATCTAGATCTTCTCTTCCAAAGCCCTCAAAAAGATGCAAGAATTGTAGGAGGGAAGGGAGAGGAAGCAAGCTCAAAGGGGTCAATAATGGAGGTCAATTTCATGCTTAAGAACCATAGAACATTGGGGAATAAGACCTTTTTATAGGAAAGGAAAATCTGACTGTTGGGATAAAAATCGTGCAATCCAGGCAAAACCGGCGGTAAGTCCAGTGGCGCCAAACAGTGTGTCGGGCTGTAGCGCCCCAATTGTCTAATAATTGTAATGCTACTTGTCCTAGTAAGCTATTGGCTACTTTATATATATTATTGTTGCATCATAATTATATCATGCTCATGTCATCATGCCACCTTGCATTTGAGCATCATATAAAACTCCTATTCTTTTGGCTTTTCTCTCACATGCATTATTAATTGTATTTGCTTCTTGATATTATTTTTGGCTATTGATATATTGTCTAAATTCCCAAGTTGAGTTGGGGGCATATCTTTTATTCCATTCCACCACCTTTATTTCTACCACTTTATAATTCCACCATCCCTTCACCATGAGCTTGTAATTCTTTTTCTTGTGACATTTTAATTCTAGCTCATGTAGTTGGGGTGGATCAATCTTCTAAATTCTTGTGCTTGGTTTTATCTCCATTTTTGGAAATGCATAAGAATAATGCCATCATATTATTATTGTTGTCACAAAATAAATAATGGAATTATTATTTTTGCATGGGCCATGCAAGCTCTACACCACCTCCACCTCATTGGGTTTTCTTTTGTTTTAGTGGATCTTATCTTGGGGAAACATCTACCACCATTACACCCTCCTCATAGTCTCACCCCTCTCTTTATCTTCTTATTTTATTCTCCATGCATGAACCATATGAGGCATATTCCTTAATTCATTTCTTTTTCTTTTTCTTGGAATTCTTTCCACCTCCACCTCATGATCATTCTAGCCTCCACCATGCTCCACTTGGGATGGTCTTATCCACATTCCTTTCTTTTCTTTTCTTTTATTCTTTTTCTACTTATATGATCATATGAGCCTTATTCCACCTAATTCTATTCTTCTTCTTTCTTTCTAGTTTCTTCTCTACATTAGCCCATGCAAGATCAAGCCAAGGTGTCTTCTTGGTTTAGCTCCATACACAAGATACAAATCTAAATATCTACTTAAATCTAACCTAGCCACTTTTACTCTCTCTCTCTCTAAATTCTTCTAAACCCTAGACCCTCTCTCTCTCTCTCTAGCTTGGCCTCCATGCCAAGCCCCTCTCTCTACCTGGCCCCACCCTAGCTAGCCCCTCCTCTCTCTAACCTAGCTAACCCAAAACCCTAACCCTAGCCCGAGCTCACCCGAGCCCCTACCCTCTATCTCTCTCTGCCGAGCCAGCCCCACAAGCCACCACGCCGCCTGGTCCACCTGCAGCCTCCCTACCTCGCCCTGGACCAGCCCCAGCCAGCCCAGCCGGCCGAGCACGTGCTCGAGGAGGAAAAAGGGCAAAGCCAGAGCTCCTTTTTCCTGCCGTGCACGCCTCCCTCTCCCCTCCCTTTTCCTCCTTTTCCTCCCTCCTCACGTCTCCCAGAGCTCGCCCCAGATCTGGCCGAGTCTCCCCTCCTCCCCTCCTTCTTCCTCCTCGGCGACAACCACCTGCCGCCGGTCGCCGCCAGCTACACCGCGCCCCCGTCGTTCCTGTCCGCGAGCTCGACGTGGAAGAAGCCTGGAAGATCGAGCATGATCCCCTGCGACGCCCCGACCACGCTGACGCGGACGAGAAGCTCCCCCGCGACGCTAGGACCTCGCCGCCTCCGAAACCCTAGCCCACCGGTGCGCCAGCAACCTCGCCGATCCGCAGCTCCTCGCTCCGATCCGACCACACCAGCGAGCCCGCGGTGAGCCTCCCCTTCCCCCTGACACGGTCCGCCTCGCCGTACCGCTCTAGCCTCGCCGTGCGTTTCGTCGAACACTCACCGCGCGCCAGAGCTCGCCAGCATCTGCACCCTCCCCGCGCCGCGCCACACCTTACCTAGGCCCCAGAACCTCCCCTATCAACTCCCCTCGCCCTACCGCATTGGTCCACCCCCTCAGCGCGCTCGCCCGCGTCCCGGGTTCGAATCCCCGCTCCGCGCTGCGCGCACACCGCCGTCAGACCGCGAAGACGATAAACAGTACGGGCGCGTGATCGATTTGCAAAAAGCCCCCCACCTTTTTGATTCCTACGACCCGCGCTCCTAACGACCCCACCTGTCAGCCGCGCTAGCTCTTTCGCAGAAAACCCCTCCATCTTTCTCAGCCGCAACCCGCGCTCCAGCCGGCGCCCCACCTGTCAGCCCCTGACAGCCTCACGCTGGCCCGTGGCCCCTGCGTCAGTTGGCCCCGCCTGTCAGCGTCCGCGGCTAGCCTCCGCCCGGTGCAAAACGTTTTCTCCCGCACACGTGGCCCCAGTCCGCGCAGGCCCACCAGTCAGCGCCTGGGGTTGATATTGCCTGGGTATAAAAAGTTTATGCCTGAGTCTGTTTTTATTCAAATCTTTTCCAAATTAATTTAAATTCAAATTCTTTTCAGATTCAAATAATTTTTAGAATACAAATCCAAATAATACAAATAATATATGTTTTGGAATCAGAAAAATGAGAGGAATTCAAATATGCCCTTCAAATTATATTTTGCACACTTTAAATTTCGAGTTAATAAAAATTACAAGAAAATGCCCTTTTCCTTATTTAATTAATAACTTTTGTTTTATAACTCCAAATTTGACAAATAATATGTCTAAATCGATCAGCGCGACGAGCCCGTTCTATTTATGCAGTCCTTGTTCTGAATTGAAGCATGCATCATGTTGTTATTTAAAATCTGAACCGTTTATGACAATAAAACTTGGGCAAATAAATAATAAAGTGCTTTATTTCTTGTATCCACACCCCACCTTTGCCATGCTACTTTAATGCCATGTAAATTGTGCATCATGCATCATGGCATGCTTGTTTGCTTGTCGCATTCTAATTCATATGCTTGTGCACTTTATTTATGTTGGCCCTTGTTTGTTTGGTTCTTCTTCGAATAGACGCCCAGCAGGAGAATTACCAGGAATCGCAGGAGTATTACCCAGATCCATCTCTCGTTTCAACTGAGCTGCCAGGCAAGCACTACCACATTCTTGCATACATACAGTACCTATTGCCTCTATCTTATTCTTGCATCATTGAGTCGCGACTGCATTAAATTGAATCCCAAGTACTGCATAGCCTTTACTTTTAAACCACATTAAGCCTGTTCCGGTCCCATGAGCCATTACTACAGGAGTTGTTTGAGCCATGCGAGTCGTAGAAAAGCATGAGTAGGGTGTGTGAGAGTCTGATGGATAATGAGGCACCTAAACAACATAACCTGAGTAGTAATGGGTTAACTAATGAAAGAGGCACCGGTGAGCAATATCTGCTATTTGGTTTTTCATGCTCACTTGTGTCCCGTAGGACCCCGAGTACTTGATTCCTGTTCCTTGACTATTCGCACTATCCACATCCGGGAGGCCTATGGACCCCCCTGAGCCAGAGCTTGATTCATTCTTATTTCTTGGGGCCACAATTAGTTTGGGGCTTTATTACTATCTTGTACTTATGCCATGTTACGGTTTTATTTAAGATTGTGCGAGGAGCACCTGTACTGTTTTGGATCGTGACACGTTTTCGCTGTATCGACAAGCCCAGTCTCATTTTCGGGTTCCCAGTCGTTTACCGCCGTCCACACAAACCTTGGGTCCGTCTCGGAGTCGGCCAACTTCGCTGCGGGTAGCTTAATGGGGTGGCCCCCTGAAATATTTCTGAATCCTGTGATTGCTTTGTCGTGAATGCCTCGTTGGGTTTTGATTTGGTTTTTCCGAGGTTGATCGAGTGTGTGTTGCTATTCGTGCACCCCTGCAGGGTAAATCTTTCTGAAAGCCGTGTCCGCGGTTATGGACGACTTGGAGCACAGTTTCTCGATCATAGACAAGTATAACTAAAGTACCGCTTTTCAATTGACTAAGTATTTGACTAGTAAATAGTGCAGTTCTCATGGAATGGTTAATAAAACTGCCAACGGATGATGGGGGTTGTTCGTCCCCTTCCTCGTTGGTAAGCGAGGAGGAGGATGGATCTGTTAATTATACTGTTATAACTGTTGTTCTTGATTCACGGACTTCCGTCTATCATTGGTTAGGCGGAAGGTTAGTGAGTCTCTATAGAATGGTTAGGTATTATCTTTTGCTGCAATTGCGTCACCCCAGGTTGTGTCCCCTTTAGTGGCATAAAGACTTGCTGAGTACCCCTAGGGTCTCACACGATAAATTGTTTGATTCAGATGAACAGGTGTACCCGCAAGATGGATACTGGGTGGAAGAGACAGATGATGTTGGCAACGATCATTCGGTGTAGAGATTCCGGGAACGGGGATCCGTGTGATCTGTGGGCGGGATGTGTTTATTTATGGGGCATCTTATGCCAATTTGCTTCTTATCCGTACTCGGATCTTGTTTTCCGCTTCCGCCTGATACTCTGATGTGTGATGTATGAGGAGCTATCCTAAATTATTATATCTATCTAGGATGTTTGGATCTTGCCGTATGGCGTTGCACTATTTCTATTTCTTTTAGATGGAATGGCTCTGATGTACTGTTGTATGTGGCTTGCATACATACTCACTTGTGTATGTAGTTGATCCCTTCGCCTGCCGATTACGCCGCTCGTTCTTGTCCCGTTGTCTGAAAGTGGTTAGGACGGCCGAAAGGTCTACCGTGAGTGGCCCTGGGCCCCACCGTACTATTTTAACCACTTTCGTTCATCCAGGCATTAACTAAGAGCGTAATTTACCGAGGTAGTTACACGGGCGAACCAGCACCAGGCACGGCGTGCCGGTTTTATCGTCGAACGAACCGGCACCGCGCCGGATTGAATCGATGTCCTACCCAACAGGTGCACATTATAGCGGTTTGATGGAAACATGTGTAAACCGGTGGCCCATGGACTAGTTGGGTACCAGAACCGATGGTGCTAGTTTGCCCATCGGTTTTCTAGACAAAAAAGATCAAAGACTAAAACGGTGATAACTTTTGCGCCTGAACTCTGATTTTAGCAAACTTAGGATTTTTGAAAAGCCAAGAAAGAGCAAGAGGTAAAATACCAAATAAGGAGAGTATGAAACCTTCCTAACTGAAGAATAGGTGAAACCTCCAAACTCGAAAATACAATAGAAAATGCAAACAAAATCCATTTTTGATGAACTTGGGCTTGTTGAAGAGCTAGCAACATGCTCAAGAACCTCACATAGAGAAACATCAAGAAGCAACAAGAAAGGGAGATGCAAAGTATGTAAAGCATTGAGATCCCTAAGATGACGTAATCAAGTTACCTAACAGAAATCCCCTCTTGATAGTGTGCCTATCTATCCTATAACCTAGTCTCCTACACAACCACCATGAGACTGGTAAACAGAAAACCAAGCAAGGCTATACCTTTGCCTTGCGCATCCCAGTTAATCTTGATGACAATGCTTCAATATCCATCCAAGTCGTAATGCTTCACTTGATCAAAGTTGCTTTGTGAAGACTCATAATTTGCTTCCCCATACACCACTATGGAATAACTTCATTAAGGCACATATTCACATGTCCATTATCACCAATATGGATAGCAAGATTCAATCATATGATATTTTTAACACCCTCACCTGATAAGGCCGAGTTCCTACATATAGTGCTAATCCCTGGATTGGTTCACTAGCACACACAATACAAAATGATACCAAATATAACTGTGCATCATAAATATAATGTATATGATATAGAAATTTACATTATATTATAGCGGAAAGCAATACAAGGTAGACCTCCGTCCTTCAAATGTGCCACAAGCAAACAATTGTTGAGTGGATTCTCGCGATCTATAAAGATCACCAAGAAACGATATAACCTGCAACATGAAACGTTGCAGCCACGAATGGTCAATACATTAAATGTATGGCAAGTAGGCTAAAGTGGTTAACAATAGACCTAGAAACTACATGCTTATTTTGTTAAGTGGATCTTTGGCTAGCTTGCAATTTTCAAATACTTTTGTCCTACTTTTATAAACCAAGTTTGATTCACAATAACCCATTAAGTTCACCCATCAAGTTTTAGTAATTAAGAAATAAGGATGAGTGAGAAATATGTCATAGCCTCAATATCTAGTAACTCAATTTGTCTATAACCGGGGACATGACTAAGTACTTAGTTTAGACACACCCTGCAGGGGTTTGCAACCCAGATCATGCCATCACACTTATATTGTGTCATGATAGGGAGAAGTCCAAGAAGAAACCGTTCGGGAAGTAGTTCCCCAAATCCCACTGCACATCGGTCCAACCTAACCATTCACTACATCTCTGGCTACGCTGGGTTGGATTCACCATGACCTACTAAGTCCCACCAGCCACCCATAACTCACTGGCACATGTTTGCACATGTAAGCTACTATATAAAGAAACCAATCCTTTCTCGGTACCTTGGGCGGTATTCCCCACCATAAATCTTCACTCTGATAACACTTAAACCATTCCGCCCAGGTGGTTCATTAACATTATGTTGTTTTAGTTTGAGCAACGTATGAACACTGCCATAGCATGGTGTAGTCCCTTCCACGTCTAGAATAGCATGGCTAAGCATCTCTAACATACGAAGACTCAACTACAAGTGATCTCTACCAAGATACATGGGATATAGCATAGCGATAGTAATTCCTACACGTGACCTACAAAAATACGCTACATATGCATAGGAAAATAGTAGGACAATACATGATCAAAATAGCATCTACTTGCCTTGATGGTAGGTGTCGAGAGTACATTCCTCACAATAGCAAGTGTTACACTCGTCACAATCTACAGGATACAATTGCATACAACATAAACAACCATACAATCATAAACAAATGCATAAATGTATGCATGACAATTGAAATATGGAATAAAAGTTTATTTTAGTCCGTAGGACAGTATTACTTCACTTGTGCATGCATAAGTGTTTTAATGCAATATAGTATTTGTTATTAATAATTGATTGTAATTATTGGGGTTTTAGCAGATCTGTTATAACTTGTGTTCTCATTGTCGAATTAAATTTGAATCTAGAGTGTAATGGGTAGAGGGCATTAATATGAACCAGTATAAATTGGATTCACCCTAATCGGAGTTGTAGATCTTTTTCTAGGATTTAATTAGTGTTTAATGGAGTTCAAATCATTTAAATAATTTCAACTGTCTAAAATTAAAAATAAAACTAGATCTGTAATCTACACGAGATTGTGATTCCAAGGACATATTGTTTTTATTTTTCTGATCCATAAATAATTTACTATGGATTTAATACTCTAAAAGGTGATTAAAACTATTTACATCATTATAGTAAACATGTCATGCAAAAGTTAGATCTAACTTGACAACATTAATCTATGTCTAATTATGCTTAGTTTGATATATTATACGTAATTTTTGGATCTAGTATGAATTTTCTATGGATTTTACAAGTTAGATCTATATTCTACAAATTTTAAATATTTTATTAAAATTGAACGGAATATTCTAGGAAATATTCCACTGATTGGGCTGCTGACTGTGCACGCGGCTGCTGACCTGGCTGACGACATAGCAATGACGGAGCGGGTGACTGGGACGACGATGTGGCACCTGCTGATTGGTCGATACCGCTTCGTCGGATCGATCTAATATGGATCGGTCAATAGAGATCTAACGCACGGGAACGAGAGCTTGCTCTCGTCGGCGACGGACGACGACATGCAGATGGACGGTGGTCGTGGGCGGCGCTCTGGTGGTGCTTCGACGTGGCGAAGGGGACGACGAGGTGCGGGCGAGTATGGCGAGTCGGATGGTGGGAACGACATCGTCGTTTGCTTCCTCCAGCAATGATGAAGGGCAGACGGAGCAGGGCGGACGTCAGTGAACTCTGGCGAGCTCACTCGATTTCTCTGCTACGAGAGGATAAGGGGAAACGGGTCAGGGGGATGCGGTCATCCACGGGGAAGGTAACGAGAGGGAGAACGAGTAGAGGGGCAATAGAACCGACGGTGGTGTTGACCTCCCGAAGCTCCTGTTGGTGATAGCAGCGGTTCAAGATCGAATCTGAGCACTAGGGCTAGGGTTTCGCAATTTTCTGGATGGGAGAAAGGCAGCGGGGCAGGGGATTATATGAGGGTGATTTCTTGGATGAGGGGGTGCCGAATCCTTGCTGAATCGGGGCGGAATCCGCGACAGTTGGTTAAGGTCGTGTTTGTCAGGGTCTCCTGCATGCAACGAGGAAGAAGTCTGACAGGTGGGGGCCCCGCATCAGCAGCTGAGAGCGGAGGATGTGGGCACTGGCGGGCTTCTCCTTGCGCGCGGAGGCGCTTAGGTAGGTGGGCCGGCCTGCTGTAGCTGTGGCGCTGCACGGTTTGCTGGCGCGCAATAGATAGGCACGAGGCTAGGTGGCCTGGCGACGGGTAGGTTATTTTAGTTTTTTAGTCCTTTTCTTTTTCCTTTTTCTGTTTGTTTCTCTTCCTCATAACTTTTTCATATGAACTGCAAATGAGTTCAAATTAGTTTCTAAAATTTTGTAATATTCAGTAGATCATATTAGGGTAATAATTAGGAATAGTTGCTGTCTTAGTAATAATGGGTTTTATAAATCATATTTAATTCCCTTTAGAAATAAAGTGGCACCATAGAATTTAGGGTTTTAGTTCACTATTTAAATTTCAAAATTATGCTTGATGCAATGCAATGCTCATGAATGACATGTAAATGCAATTTTTGCTTCTAGTCCCAATTTCTAAAATCTTGGGATATGACAATATTCTTGAGATGATTATATTGAACTTGCACTTCTTAACCTTTATAACGATCACCACTATGTCATCCTCTTATGGGCTATATGAAATCTTCCCTTTTGATACATGCCCATGGAAAGATACCTAGCCCATATAGAAACACAAAGGCACTTATATAATGTGTTAGTTCATGAAGCATAATTGACAATGCTTACCATACAATAAGATCTATGTGGTACATTCTTTAGGCTTCATGTGTTGACCAACTTAAATTCACTCTTCACTCTTTGTATTGATCAACCATGTATCTTCTCATGCTCTATATAAATATCTTGAGGTGCATAAATAATTTTTTATTTAATTGCATGCTATAAATCTTAGTCAACCATAACTCAACTAATAAGGCTATCATGACACCAACTTAGAGCCATATCTTGAATTCTTCTATTGAGATCAAACACTCAAGAACTTGATCATCCTTTGCTTAACACATAAGCTTGATCAAGGATAAATTGAGTTCCACACAAGAACTCCATCTTCACTTTTTCGTTTTGATCATATCATATTCTTTTCTTCAAATTGATGATCTTGATACCAATACTCGAGGTATATATTTATCTTCATGGCATCCATACTTGAATCCAACGCATGGACTACAAGCATTACCTATAGAATATTCCTTAAAATAGAACTCAATGAAAACATTACTCTATAGGGATTGTCATTACTTACCAAAACTACACATATGGACAAATACCCTTACAATGGCCTTGAGCCATGTTACCCACTTTGTTGGTAGCCTGTGTTGCATCACTAGGACCAAAATAGATCCAGTGCGTGGTTGCCCGCACGCAAACAGACAATATCTTTTAGAATCACCTCTTATCCACATGGTGCACTTTCACACCTTATACTACAATCAAGAAGATGAGCATCAAGCTAAATGAAATAGTTTTAACACAATGATCTGGCTACGTACCTAACGATGGACATGCTACTAATGTGCTCTGCTACCATGGCATGGTGAGCCATCATCGACGGCGAGAGTAGAGACTAGATCCTAGAATATAGTGGAAGAACTAACTAAAAACTAACACCACTAATTATACTGGGTCCTAAAAGATAGCTGACGGTGATGCCACGCTGGCTCGCCATATCTAGCTCGCTCTGCAAGGCACGATGAGCCATCATCGATGGCGAGAGTCCCCTATGCCGTGATCATGATCTGCTTGACCACACGTAAACACACACAATATAATAGAGAGATCCAGCTTTAACCACGATTCTAAGAAGATACAGTTAATGAAACTCAATGTCAATGGTCAAAATGAAACCCATCATCGACGTGCATCTTTTTCTTGTAGTGCTTATTGTGAAGCAAAGTATGGTTTTGATGATTATAAGAGGTTAGGGAAGAACATGCTTGAGAGAGAGAACAACTTTATCTTCAACCTCATCTTACCTCACATACAAGTTACATGTGGATACCTATATGTCTACCAAATCAAAAACTTGCAACCCGAGAGTTGTGGGAAACAGCAAGATCAAACTTCTCTTGAAAGAAAATTTCAAACGGTCGAGTGCATGCGGCAAATATGAAGAAATACGTAAAAAACTCCAACTTTGACCACGAATCTGAGAAAATATTATTCACAAAACTCGGTTCCAATTGTCAGAATAGAACCCCATCATCGACGTGCATATTGTCATATAGAGCTTATTTTAAATTAAAACATGTTTGTAGGAGTAGATGAAAGAGATTAAGGAAGGTGAGAGGAAGGACATGAAGAAAGGTGAGAGAAAGAAACGCTCATGAGCGAACGAGATTCTCTCGCACGTGCACACGCGCAGCTTCCCCCCCCCCCCCCCCCCCCCCCCCCCCCCCCCTCCCAAAAATACCGATTCAACAGTTCCTCCAAGACAACCATTCAGCCTAATTTTGTTGCCAACGTGCCTGTCCGGACCTCTTTGCGGGCTACCAAACACGTCCTAGGAGACCCCTTAATCCAACAATTCTAAAGGTTTGCATTTTTTGGCCGAAGCATATCTCGTATAATGACTCGGCCCTTAAATTTTTTAAGGCTTGCCTTATATCACCCCTCACCTGATATATCTAGGGGTTGGAGGCCGATTTGCGAGTCATATCCTGTCCAAAGCCTCAACTGCCCCCTCCGTGCCTCTGCCTCCAAATCCGGCAAAATCCACTGCGTGCTCTAGTGACGTAAACTCCACATGTCATGGGTTTGATGTTCTCTAAGATGTAGCACTGCATGCACCCGTGAAACCGGGAGGAACTTGAACACCGCCATGGAGGATGCAATGAACGAGTACATCCAGAAGTAGCCGGCAGGAGAGCCACACTGGTGGAGGAGGAGCTCGCGCTTCGCTAGGAGCACCACCAGCAGAAACATGTGGTGGAGCTAGAGGTGATCGACATATCCTCCGAGAGCATAGTGAAGCTCGTCAGCACCAGCTCGTCCGAAGTATCAACGTCGACTTTTGGTTAGGGTTAGGCCCTAGGTAGGATTTAATTTCTTTTTTCTAGAATACACATGGAAGGTGTATTAATCATAAGAAGAAAGGCATAGACGATTGTAGAACGCCATGAATGGCCAATACAACACCAAGAAAGCTACTCCGACGACGAGAGCAGAGTCGATGACCGATGTTGGTGAAGGAGATGTGCTGCCAGGAGCGGCCACTCTCCGCCGCCATTAATACAGCCCCATAGGCCACTCGAGCCTCGAGGGCCCATGAACGGGTCAGAGTTGCCATCCACATCAACCGAGGCACACCCCCAACAAAGGTCGAGCCGCAACCTCCATCATCATCGAGTCGCCAGTCGCCTATATCATGCCGCACCACGCCACCTCATCTTGGACTAAGTCGTGTCGTCGTCTGTAGGCAAACCACCCCCTAGGAGGAGAGTCCTCAACGCCACCATCCCAACCCGGGCTTTGCCCATCGACGGCGAGGAGGGGGTAGGGGGAGGAGGGGTTGGGGGCTGGAGGGGCCTGCTGGTGGCAGATTTTATGGTTTCCCCCCATGTCGCATGTAGGAGGGATGCCTGGGCGAGAGGGGTCAAGGTCCATAAAGGCTTTTTGCGAACTAAAATTAGTTATACCGGTAGGGTTTAATTTCTGGGTTAGGGATAAATCGATGTAAGTGTATGTATGAACTATGCGTATGAACTGTGGTGTTTATATCTAGATAATGATCTTTGCGTTGGCGCCAGCCTTTTAATATGTACACGATTTATGGTTTCTGTTCTTGCTTGGGACAATTCATTCCGAAAAAAGTTCTTGGTGAACCATATACTTCCTCTTGTTTTAAGGTTTGATTTGACTATACAAAGGGTCTCAAAGAGATGCTCTAACCAATAACCATGATGGCCGCAGAGAGGTTAATTGGCGACGCACAAGTAATGACCTGTCTATGGACTAGACTACTAGAGAAAGGTCTGATCAGAACAAGCTGCCACGACTTGACGCCGCCCGGCGAGTCAATAACTGTGGTACTAGAAGAAAAGAAAAAGCGAGGCATCTGTTGGAGAAAAAGAGATCGGATGGTTAGTGGCGTAAGCCCAACGATCACATAGTCACGCGACAGTTGTAGACTTAAATTAAACTGTTTCAATTTTGCACAGGATTGCTCAAGAACATAACGAGTTCCAAACGGACACTAGTACTATTACATTGCAAGTTCAACAATCCCTAACCAAATTTCATTAGTCAAATTGCATATACTGCAATAGTAATTAATACTACCAGATCACCTTTACATAGTTAATCACTTGACCTTGAGATCGAGAGGTTTCGAGTTCGCCTCGCTGAGAACTTAAAGTGCTTCCCACAAGCAGATAGATTAAGCTTAATTAAAAATTAAACTAAGCAAGCATGCAGGAACTAAACCTTGGACGAAGCATGCGTCATTGTTTGATCAAGACCAGGCCATACCGACCTAGTGCCTACCTCCGCCGCCCATCATCTTCTTGAATTCCTCGAAGTTGACGCTCCCGTCGCCATCGGCGTCGACGGATCGGATCATGCGCGAGCAATCCGCGACGGAGCACTTGTCGCCGAGCTGCCGTAGCACGCGGTGGAGCTCCCGCGCCGAGATGAGCCCGTTGTGGTCGGCATCGTACATCCGGAACGCCTCCTTGAGCTCCGCCTCGGACTCTGCCTCCTGCTCCTTGGCGTCCGCGCCGCCGCCGGCGGCCTGGCAGGGGCCGCAGTGGAAGGCGGCGAACTCCCGGAGGTCGACGAAGCCGTCCCTGTCGGCGTCCATCTCCTCCATCATGCTCTGCACCTCCCCTGGGCCCGGGGGCGCGCCCAGCGCGCAAAGCACGGACGCCAGCTCGTCCGCGGAGATCTTGCCGTCGCCGTTGGCGTCGTACCGCTGGAACACCTGCTCCAGCTCCGCCATCGGCATGCCCAGCCCGGCGCAGATCTCCGCCTTCGCCGAGCCCACGCCGTTCGCCATGTGAGTACTTCTCGCTCGCTAGCCCGCACGCGGCACGCCCTCTTTAATTCCTCACCCGCCGTCCGGTTCCTCTGCCCGATTCTTCGGCTCCGAAACGCTCCTGCTTTTTTATCCACGTAACGTGCGGCAGGCACGTAGCGGCAGACCTACGCGTACGTAGATTCTTGGGAGCAATCCCTTGTAATTTCACCGACGTGTGGGCCTCCTTACGATCTTCGTCCAAGCGGCCCCGCATGTAAACTGCGTCTAACAACGACGGGTGCCGGAAAAGTGGTGCAGTGCGTACGACTGCGACGCGCTCGTGACGGAATCGTCTGGAGAAAGGAAGCCGGGACCGCAGCCCGTACTTCGGAGGCGACACCGAGGCGTTTGCTACCGGCTGACTTGTGGGTCAAGAATGGTTGTTGTCAATGGGACCCGTGTGTCGGGGAGTGAGACGAGCACCGGACGGACGAAATGCGTTGTTCAGTTCTGTGTGGTGGGATAGGAAAGGTGTCCGCCGAACGTATCGTGTTTGGAAGGTTGCGTTCATTGGTGGGCGTTGCCAATGAGGGCCAGAGAGTTGATTGATGCCTTCACGCGCTCTCACACCGCGTGGGGATTCCCTGCTCAGTGCGGAACAGCCAACAGGGACGTGATTCCAGTCCGCTCTCACCAAGGCGAGTACAAATGAGGTCACGTCTCCGATCCGTCTGCGAATGAGGTCATTACCGCGTTCCAAGTTTGAAATGACCCTCTTCCTTTTCAAATTTCACAAATTTCAATGTTTACCGGGTTTGGGGTTTGTTTCCGTCAAAAACAAACGTTTTGGGCTTGCTTACTTGTGGCAAGTGATGTCCAGACTTTCAGAAATAATTGATTCGGATTTATCTAGATTTAGGGCGTAGGTACTTACGAATCTCGAAATCAAATCACTTATTTTTAAACGGAGAGAGTAAATGAAATGTTTCAAGATGTATGAACTATTACATACTTGAGAGATATATCGTTGCGTCGCCTCGAAAGAGCTTCGAGTAAAATCCTAGATCGCTGGCATCACCACCCTCGCGTTCCCTCAGTGTTGCTGAAGGAGGCATCGGGTCAAGCCCGCACAACCAGGGGCGGGGCCAAGGGGGGGGGGCTAGACCCCCCCGCCCCCTAACGATCAGCCCCCCTCAACTTTTCGTGGCCAATACTGGTAGTAGATACACTAATGACCGTATTTAATTAGTGTTTAAGCCAAAATTGTGTACTAAGCCATACATCAAAGCCCAACAGGGCAAAAAAAAAGCCCGGCTACAGATGTTTACCATCGTCCTTTCCTTTGGCCCCTCTAAGATGGATCGATCTGGCTAGCTGCGAGCAAAAATACTTGCTAGGGCGGCGCCGCTGCTCACTGCTCCAGCTCGCCTGCTTCCGGCGGGATGCTAGAAGACCACTCAGATCAGCACACCGGTGCAGGACGCTGCCATCATCCTAACCGTATTTTGATTATGTATGCAACTGCCGATGAAGCGGTGTCGTCTAATCTGTCGTCCATCATAACTATAGAGGATCAAGCACATCAATTTTAAAGGTACCACATACCTAGGTTACTCTGGCTTTGTATGAATTTATTATGGCATATTAGTCCAGCTAGTTAGAACACACCTTTGTTTATCTTCAGCGCAATATTTTAAAAGCTAATCACTTTGTTAACATTTTTTGATTGTAAGTACGGCGGGCTGGAGCCAGCCTGCACTTTGTTGACTTGTTACGACACTACATACTGTTAACCGTGTGCACATAGTAACATAATAACTCTCTCTTTTAATAACAGTTCAGATCCCAAATGGAATTATGATAATTAATAACTCATGGCTCAAGATATGAGTTTATTGGGTACCCTCTCTTATAGTATCACTTTATACAGTTATATCATACTATATCTATCCCTTGTTCAATTGATGTTGAGATTTAGAGAAGAAGACATGTCTCGCAAAAAAAACATCGGGCGAGTCTACTTACTAACTTACAGAAGCAAAGAAAAAATTATGATCTCAATTTGCCCCCCTATGTTTGAATCCTGGCTCCGCCCCTGCGCACAACTGATGGCTCAATGCACGGCGCCCAGAAAAATGCTTGATGGCGGTGTTGATGTAGAGCTCGTTAGGAACCCCAAGAGGAAGGTATGATGAGCACAGCAGCAAGTTTCCCTCAGTTATAAAACCAAGGTTTAATCGAACCAGTAGGAGCAAGGAAACACCTCAAAGGTGTTACTAGCTGAGCTTTGGCAGGGCGCACTACCGGTGCTAGTAGCAACGTGGAGACCTGCACAACACAACCACAGAACTTTGTCCCCAACTTGCGATGAGGTTGTCAATCTCACTGTGTTTTGCGGAAAACAAAGGATTAAACGTATCGAATGGAAAGAAGTAAAAGTTTGCAGAAAGAAAACACAAAGCAGAAACAGTTTATAGATTGTATGTAAAGTAAAGGATCGGGATCCATAGTTCACTAGAGGTGGCTCTCCTTAGATAGATAACATGCTGGGTGAACAAATTACAACGGGGCAATTGACAAACACCGAGAAAGCAATACATGCATATACTAATCATCTTGACTCCTTTGAGACTTGATTGGGCATTACAACATAATACATAAACCGCCATCCAACTGCATCTATGACTAATAATCCACCTTCAGGTTATCATCCGAACCCCCTCCAGTATTAAGTTGCAAGCAACAGATTATTGCTTTACGAACTGCGTGTAAAGTAAACAATACAATTGTTCTATGAACAAAGGATCGTTGTTTTCTCCCTAGTAGCAACAACACATCTAGTACCTTAGAGATTTCTGTCACTTCCCTAGATTACCAGAGGCATGAACCCACTATCGAGCATAAATACTAACTCTTGGAGTTGCTAGCATCTACTTGGCCAAGATAGCTACTAACAACGGAAAGCATGCAAGATCTCAAATAACAAAGACATGATAGAATCAATAATCAATCTGAAATAGCATCTCAATATCCATCGGATCCTCGCAAACTCAACATGTATGAATTACAAATAGATGATCTTGATCATGAACGGAGCTCACAAGATCTAAACATGAAAGCACAAAGGAGGAGAAAGCAGCCATCTAGCTACTACATGGATCCGTAGTCCAAGGATGAACTACTCACGCATCACACCGGAGGCTTGCATGGTGATGAAGAAGGCCTCCAGGGTGAATTCCCCTCTCCGGCAGGGTGCCGGGAAGAGCTTCAGATCCCCCCGATCTAGGGACAGAGACGACAGCGGCTACAGACTCTTTCATGGATTTTTGATCGGGTCCCTAGGGTTTTTGTCCCGAGGGCAACTTATAGGCGGAAGGAGAGGCCGAGGGGGTGCTGGGGTCGGCCAGACCACCCCCTAGCGCGGGCCAGGCCTGGCCGCGCGGCCAGGTGGTGTGGCCGGCCCCCAGCCCTTCTCCGTCTCGTATTCTGGCACTTGATCCCTTCCAAAAATAGGCACTTTGGCTTTTATCCCGTCCAATTTCGAGAATATTCATTGTATGACTTTTATGGAACCAAAAACAACAGAAAACAGGCAGCTGGCACTATGGCTCTTGTTAATAGGTTAGTCCAAGAAGTCATAATAAAAGTACTCCAAAGTTGGAACAAAACACAATAAAGTGGATAAAACCAAGCATGGAACATCAAAAATTATAGATACATTTGCAATGTATCAACATCCCCAAGCTTAACTCCTGCTCGTCCTCGAGTAGGTAAGTGATAAAAAGAAATAATTTTTGAGGTCACATGCACCATCAAAACTTGATCAAAGTATTTGCAAAACTCAAAGCTGGGATCATAGTACTTCAATCATAACATGAAAGACAAAGTTCTAGCAATAAGCAAAGAAACTATGATACAACATGAAAAGGCACAAACAAAAGATTCATAAATAACATGCTTTGCAAGACGTTTGTTTGTTTCACATAAAGAAAACATAGCATAATAGTATTCAGCTTGTCCCTCAATAGAGTAGCAAATATAAATGCATAGGACACCTTCAAAGTTCATAAGAGTGACTAGATACAATAGTTTCAAACAAGCAATAACAAGTTATGCATCAATCAACTAGTCTTGGGACAATGCACATAGAACTAAGAATGGCACTATGCTCTCAAAGTAGGTGCATAAAGTTAGAAGGTGGAGACTCAATATAATGGTGGAAGAAAGGCCTTTTTGTAAAAAGGAAGTAGGGATTCAAGTCTCATAAAGAGCTTCCAAAAATTATGGTACTTGTAGTTTTCAGCTCGCATTGCCCCTATCATAAGCATCTTGAAGGTGATTAATGTTAAAGTGACATAACTAAGAGGATATGCTTGACAAGTTATAAACCCGAATCTCATGCCCCTTACTTACGAAGACCGATCCTCATGCTACTCAACTTCAGTCACGAGTAAGCTCTTGTCATTGTAAGTATATGTGTATCATTAAGAATCGCCAACGGGGTACCCCTTGCACATGATACGGGAGCTTTCCCATAATCAAAATGACAAGGCAAGCAGACAATGAGCATCTCAGCGATCTTTTTATTTGCTATTTGCATAGGTTTTTATTGAGGATGCTTCATAGAGTGCTCACTATGGTGGTGCTGCAAGTTTCCACCATGATTAGGCATGGCTTAGGCTAGCGGCCCAGGCGTTTCTCTAACACATATACAAACTCCATGATCTTAAAAGTTCCACATTTATTTCACACCGCCGGGATCCGTAAGCAAAAGAACATGATATCAACGGGGTACAAAGTACAAGTGCAATGTTGAAAGCGTTCCCCATGAAACATGGTTCTGCTAATTTCAACTTATAAAGCGCAAGCATATACGCAACAAAGAAGGACCCAATGGTTCAAGTTTATTAAAGGCAATAAAGTGAAGTGTGCCATCAAGTTCGTGAGAGCTTTAATCACTAGTTTTCTCATAACAAGTGGAAGGTAAACAAAAGCATGAATATACTTGGAATAGCATAAGCTAGTAGGTAGGTATGGTGGAATCTTTGGAAAAACTTGGTTTAGGGAGTTGGATGCATGAGTTGAACTCATACTTGGTTGTGGAGGCTATCAAAAGATTGGGAGCAACAAACTAAGAGAGCAATAATGACCATAATCATGCAGAGCGACAAAACATCATTGATCAAAGCATAAAGTGATACTACAAGTTGAAAACTAAAGGATCATAAAGGCTATGGTGACTTGAGATAGTCATAACATGGTGTGAGCATGCGCCAAGTCAACCCAAATAAAGCATCAAAGGAGAATACCACTATACTATGCTTTAATATGCTAAAGCAACGCATGATTCATCCAAGGAACATTAAGCAATCTCAATTGTTTATAACAAGTCATGCTACAGCAAAGAATACTAAGCATAAAGCCAAAACAATATCGAGCATGGCATGACAAAGCATAGGCCACAGTCAAAAACGAGCTCTTTTTACCACATAAGCATAAACTTTCCTACTCTTTTCCAAACCAAACCAAACTATTTGTAAACCAAAGTGTGAAAGAGGGGGTTCAACCAACTTATTAAGAAAACTAAGCAAACCAAGCAAACTAAAAACCAAAACAAAAAAGAAAAAGAAGACGCTCCAAGAGAAACACAACTGTGCACGAAACAATAAAAATGAAGCGTTTGGAAGAAACCTGGAATTTTTATTGATGAAGAAGGGGATGCCTTGGGCATCCCCAAGCTTTGACGCTTGTACTTCTTGGATATTTCTTGGGGTGACACGCGTGGCATCCCCAAGCTTGAGCTTTAGTTCATCCTTCATCTCATTACTCATTCCTTCCATACACCTGAAAATTTTCCTTCATACAAAACTTCACACAATCTCATTAGCAACATTAGTGCACTTTAGATAAATAAGTCTCAAGGTTCAGTTCTAAAACCAAATAAACTTCCTTTAGAACACTAGATACTGTAGCACTTCCCTCAAAAAGCTCAATTCCCCAAAGGAACTCAAGAAGGAACTAACAAGAAGCAAATGCAGAAAATGGCAGACATCTGTCAAAACAGACCAGCAGGTAAAGCCGATTTTTTTCGAAGACCTTCTGTTGCTCAAATCAAAAAGTCTTGAACTAAAGAAAGTTAGATAACAACCTGGGGCAGAAGCAAAAACAATTACAGCTCAATCCGACGTACAGAGCTCTCTCAGGAGTTTTTACGGTGAAGCACATAAATCTATTTCGGGACAGCAACTTTCCCAATCATTACTTCACTCTCATTAGAGGTTATTCTTGGCACAAAAAGCAAATAAAAAGGATAAGGAGAGGTTATTACAGAGGTAATAACTTCCAAGACTCAACTAAAACTCTTGGGTTATCTCCCAACAAGTACTTTTCTTTAACGCCTTTAAGTTAGGCATAAGAACCAAAGAAAGAATCAAGTGTTCTCAAATGAAGAAGCATTAAGACCAAATTTTGTTTTCATAAGAGAAGCAAAAGAAATCTTTTCTCTCTTTTTAGGGAAGTGTTCTATACCTTTCTTGAGTGGGAGTTGATATTTAATGGTGCCTTCTTTCATATCAATGATGGCACCAACAGTTCTAAGAAAAGGTCTTCCCAAAGTAATAGGACAAGAAGCATTGTATTCAACATCCAAAACATAGAAATCAATGGGGACATAGGAATCATTAACCATAATAAGAACATCATTAAGACTCCCCATGAGTTTCTTTTTAGCATTAGCATCAAGTGGGACATTCAAATAACAATCTTCAAGAGGAGGCAAATCAAGCATATCATAAATCCTTCTAGGCATAATAGAAACACTACTATCAAGATCACACAAAGCTTTGAAATCAAAGTCGTTCACTTTCATATTAATGATGGGTTCCCAACCATCTTCTTGTTTTATGGGAATAGAAGCTTTATGTTTCATCTTTTCTTCTTTAATCTTTATGAGAGCATCAGTAATGTGTTTTGTAAAAGCCATGTTCATAGCACTAGCATTAGGACTTTTAGCAAGCTTTTGTAGGAACTTAATAACTTCAGAGATGTTGCAACCATCAAGATCAAAATCAACTTTATCATTTAAAGTAGTAGAACTATTACTAGCCTCAGCACTAGTGGTGGTGATAGTAGAAACACTAATGTTTCTAGCAATTTCATCTTCTCTTTCCCACTTAGCATGTAATTCAGCTAATAGTCTAACATTTTCATCAATTCTTACTTGTATGGCATTAGTAGCTGCAAAGGGATTCTCATTAGTTTCAGGTTTAGCAGCCATTTTATTCAAAGTAGATTGAGCTTCATCCAAAGATGCTATATTTCTTTCAGCATTAGAGAGTTTTTCCTCAAAGGTTTTATTGAAAGTAGTTTGTTTACTAATAAACTCTTTAAGCATAACTTCAAGTTCAGAGGGAGCACTCTTATTATTGTTGTAAGAATTTCCATAAGCATTACCATTGTTGGGAGGATATGGATTATAATTGTTGTTACCAAAATTGTTCCTATAAGCATTATTACCATAAGCATCTTGGGCAACCAGAGAGGCTAAAGGAACATTATTTGGATCAATATGGGCTTTCCCATTAACAAGCATAGACATAATAATATCAATCTTATCACTCAAGGAGGAGGTTTCTTCAACAGAATTTACCTTCTTACCTTGTGGAGCTCTCTCAGTATGCCATTCAGAATAATTAACCATCATATTATCCAATAGTTTTGTTACAGCACCCAAAGTGATGGTCATAAAGGTACCTCCAGCAGCTGAATCCAATAGGTTCCTTGAGGAATAGTTCAATCCTTGTGAATATGTCCTTGACTCCTCAGCAACGGCGCCAGAAAAATGCTTGATGGCTCAATGCACGGCGCCCAGAAAAATGCTTGATGGCGGTGTTGATGTAGAGCTCGTTGGGAACCCCAAGAGGAAGGTATGATGAGCATAGCAACAAGTTTACCTCAGTTATGAACCAAGGTTTAATCGAACCAGTAGGAGCAAGGAAACACCTCAAAGGTGTTACTAGCTGAGCTTTGGCAGGGCGCACTACTGGTGCTAGTAGCACTTGCACAACACAACCACAGAACTTTGTCCCCAACTTGCGATGAGGTTGTCAATCTCACCGTGTTTTGCGGAAAACAAAGGATTAAACGTATCGAATGGAAAGAAGTAAAAGTTTGCAGAAAGAAAACACAAAGCAGAAACAGTTTATAGATTGTATGTAAAGTAAAGGATCGGGATCCATAGTTCACTAGAGGTGGCTCTCCTTAGATAGATAACATGCTGGGTGAACAAATTACAACGGGGCAATTGACAAACACCGAGAAAGCAATACATGCATATACTAATCATCTTGACTCCTTTGAGACTTGATTGGGCATTACAACATAATACATAAACCGCCATCCAACTGCATCTATGACTAATAATCCACCTTCAGGTTATCATCCGAACCCCCTCCAGTATTAAGTTGCAAGCAACAGATTATTGCTTTACGAACTGCGTGTAAAGTAAACAATACAATTGTTCTATGAACAAAGGATCGTTGTTTTCTCCCTAGTAGCAACAACACATCTAGTACCTTAGAGATTTCTGTCACTTCCCTAGATTACCAGAGGCATGAACCCACTATCGAGCATAAATACTAACTCTTGGAGTTGCTAGCATCTACTTGGCCAAGATAGCTACTAACAACGGAAAGCATGCAAGATCTCAAATAACAAAGACATGATAGAATCAATAATCAATCTGAAATAGCATCTCAATATCCATCGGATCCTCGCAAACTCAACATGTATGAATTACAAATAGATGATCTTGATCATGAACGGAGCTCACAAGATCTAAACATGAAAGCACAAAGGAGGAGAAAGCAGCCATCTAGCTACTACATGGATCCGTAGTCCAAGGATGAACTACTCACGCATCACACCGGAGGCTTGCATGGTGATGAAGAAGGCCTCCAGGGTGAATTCCCCTCTCCGGCAGGGTGCCGGGAAGAGCTTCAGATCCCCCCGATCTAGGGACAGAGACGACAGCGGCTACAGACTCTTTCATGGATTTTTGATCGGGTCCCTAGGGTTTTTGTCCCGAGGGCAACTTATAGGCGGAAGGAGAGGCCGAGGGGGTGCTGGGGTCGGCCAGACCACCCCCTAGCGCGGGCCAGGCCTGGCCGCGCGGCCAGGTGGTGTGGCCGGCCCCCAGCCCTTCTCCGTCTCGTATTCTGGCACTTGATCCCTTCCAAAAATAGGCACTTTGGCTTTTATCCCGTCCAATTTCGAGAATATTCATTGTATGACTTTTATGGAACCAAAAACAACAGAAAACAGGCAGCTGGCACTATGGCTCTTGTTAATAGGTTAGTCCAAGAAGTCATAATAAAAGTACTCCAAAGTTGGAACAAAACACAATAAAGTGGATAAAACCAAGCATGGAACATCAAAAATTATAGATACATTTGCAATGTATCAACATCCCCAAGCTTAACTCCTGCTCGTCCTCGAGTAGGTAAGTGATAAAAAGAAATAATTTTTGAGGTCACATGCACCATCAAAACTTGATCAAAGTATTTGCAAAACTCAAAGCTGGGATCATAGTACTTCAATCATAACATGAAAGACAAAGTTCTAGCAATAAGCAAAGAAACTATGATACAACATGAAAAGGCACAAACAAAAGATTCATAAATAACATGCTTTGCAAGACGTTTGTTTGTTTCACATAAAGAAAACATAGCATAATAGTATTCAGCTTGTCCCTCAATAGAGTAGCAAATATAAATGCATAGGACACCTTCAAAGTTCATAAGAGTGACTAGATACAATAGTTTCAAACAAGCAATAACAAGTTATGCATCAATCAACTAGTCTTGGGACAATGCACATAGAACTAAGAATGGCACTATGCTCTCAAAGTAGGTGCATAAAGTTAGAAGGTGGAGACTCAATATAATGGTGGAAGAAAGGCCTTTTTGTAAAAAGGAAGTAGGGATTCAAGTCTCATAAAGAGCTTCCAAAAATTATGGTACTTGTAGTTTTCAGCTCGCATTGCCCCTATCATAAGCATCTTGAAGGTGATTAATGTTAAAGTGACATAACTAAGAGGATATGCTTGACAAGTTATAAACCCGAATCTCATGCCCCTTACTTACGAAGACCGATCCTCATGCTACTCAACTTCAGTCACGAGTAAGCTCTTGTCATTGTAAGTATATGTGTATCATTAAGAATCGCCAACGGGGTACCCCTTGCACATGATACGGGAGCTTTCCCATAATCAAAATGACAAGGCAAGCAGACAATGAGCATCTCAGCGATCTTTTTATTTGCTATTTGCATAGGTTTTTATTGAGGATGCTTCATAGAGTGCTCACTATGGTGGTGCTGCAAGTTTCCACCATGATTAGGCATGGCTTAGGCTAGCGGCCCAGGCGTTTCTCTAACACATATACAAACTCCATGATCTTAAAAGTTCCACATTTATTTCACACCGCCGGGATCCGTAAGCAAAAGAACATGATATCAACGGGGTACAAAGTACAAGTGCAATGTTGAAAGCGTTCCCCATGAAACATGGTTCTGCTAATTTCAACTTATAAAGCGCAAGCATATACGCAACAAAGAAGGACCCAATGGTTCAAGTTTATTAAAGGCAATAAAGTGAAGTGTGCCATCAAGTTCGTGAGAGCTTTAATCACTAGTTTTCTCATAACAAGTGGAAGGTAAACAAAAGCATGAATATACTTGGAATAGCATAAGCTAGTAGGTAGGTATGGTGGAATCTTTGGAAAAACTTGGTTTAGGGAGTTGGATGCATGAGTTGAACTCATACTTGGTTGTGGAGGCTATCAAAAGATTGGGAGCAACAAACTAAGAGAGCAATAATGACCATAATCATGCAGAGCGACAAAACATCATTGATCAAAGCATAAAGTGATACTACAAGTTGAAAACTAAAGGATCATAAAGGCTATGGTGACTTGAGATAGTCATAACATGGTGTGAGCATGCGCCAAGTCAACCCAAATAAAGCATCAAAGGAGAATACCACTATACTATGCTTTAATATGCTAAAGCAACGCATGATTCATCCAAGGAACATTAAGCAATCTCAATTGTTTATAACAAGTCATGCTACAGCAAAGAATACTAAGCATAAAGCCAAAACAATATCGAGCATGGCATGACAAAGCATAGGCCACAGTCAAAAACGAGCTCTTTTTACCACATAAGCATAAACTTTCCTACTCTTTTCCAAACCAAACCAAACTATTTGTAAACCAAAGTGTGAAAGAGGGGGTTCAACCAACTTATTAAGAAAACTAAGCAAACCAAGCAAACTAAAAACCAAAACAAAAAAGAAAAAGAAGACGCTCCAAGAGAAACACAACTGTGCACGAAACAATAAAAATGAAGCGTTTGGAAGAAACCTGGAATTTTTATTGATGAAGAAGGGGATGCCTTGGGCATCCCCAAGCTTTGACGCTTGTACTTCTTGGATATTTCTTGGGGTGACACGCGTGGCATCCCCAAGCTTGAGCTTTAGTTCATCCTTCATCTCATTACTCATTCCTTCCATACACCTGAAAATTTTCCTTCATACAAAACTTCACACAATCTCATTAGCAACATTAGTGCACTTTAGATAAATAAGTCTCAAGGTTCAGTTCTAAAACCAAATAAACTTCCTTTAGAACACTAGATACTGTAGCACTTCCCTCAAAAAGCTCAATTCCCCAAAGGAACTCAAGAAGGAACTAACAAGAAGCAAATGCAGAAAATGGCAGACATCTGTCAAAACAGACCAGCAGGTAAAGCCGATTTTTTTCGAAGACCTTCTGTTGCTCAAATCAAAAAGTCTTGAACTAAAGAAAGTTAGATAACAACCTGGGGCAGAAGCACAAACAATTACAGCTCAATCCGACGTACAGAGCTCTCTCAGGAGTTTTTACGGTGAAGCACATAAATCTATTTCGGGACAGCAACTTTCCCAATCATTACTTCACTCTCATTAGAGGTTATTCTTGGCACAAAAAGCAAATAAAAAGGATAAGGAGAGGTTATTACAGAGGTAATAACTTCCAAGACTCAACTAAAACTCTTGGGTTATCTCCCAACAAGTACTTTTCTTTAACGCCTTTAAGTTAGGCATAAGAACCAAAGAAAGAATCAAGTGTTCTCAAATGAAGAAGCATTAAGACCAAATTTTGTTTTCATAAGAGAAGCAAAAGAAATCTTTTCTCTCTTTTTAGGGAAGTGTTCTATACCTTTCTTGAGTGGGAGTTGATATTTAATGGTGCCTTCTTTCATATCAATGATGGCACCAACAGTTCTAAGAAAAGGTCTTCCCAAAGTAATAGGACAAGAAGCATTGTATTCAACATCCAAAACATAGAAATCAATGGGGACATAGGAATCATTAACCATAATAAGAACATCATTAAGACTCCCCATGAGTTTCTTTTTAGCATTAGCATCAAGTGGGACATTCAAATAACAATCTTCAAGAGGAGGCAAATCAAGCATATCATAAATCCTTCTAGGCATAATAGAAACACTACTATCAAGATCACACAAAGCTTTGAAATCAAAGTCGTTCACTTTCATATTAATGATGGGTTCCCAACCATCTTCTTGTTTTATGGGAATAGAAGCTTTATGTTTCATCTTTTCTTCTTTAATCTTTATGAGAGCATCAGTAATGTGTTTTGTAAAAGCCATGTTCATAGCACTAGCATTAGGACTTTTAGCAAGCTTTTGTAGGAACTTAATAACTTCAGAGATGTTGCAACCATCAAGATCAAAATCAACTTTATCATTTAAAGTAGTAGAACTATTACTAGCCTCAGCACTAGTGGTGGTGATAGTAGAAACACTAATGTTTCTAGCAATTTCATCTTCTCTTTCCCACTTAGCATGTAATTCAGCTAATAGTCTAACATTTTCATCAATTCTTACTTGTATGGCATTAGTAGCTGCAAAGGGATTCTCATTAGTTTCAGGTTTAGCAGCCATTTTATTCAAAGTAGATTGAGCTTCATCCAAAGATGCTATATTTCTTTCAGCATTAGAGAGTTTTTCCTCAAAGGTTTTATTGAAAGTAGTTTGTTTACTAATAAACTCTTTAAGCATAACTTCAAGTTCAGAGGGAGCACTCTTATTATTGTTGTAAGAATTTCCATAAGCATTACCATTGTTGGGAGGATATGGATTATAATTGTTGTTACCAAAATTGTTCCTATAAGCATTATTACCATAAGCATCTTGGGCAACCAGAGAGGCTAAAGGAACATTATTTGGATCAATATGGGCTTTCCCATTAACAAGCATAGACATAATAATATCAATCTTATCACTCAAGGAGGAGGTTTCTTCAACAGAATTTACCTTCTTACCTTGTGGAGCTCTCTCAGTATGCCATTCAGAATAATTAACCATCATATTATCCAATAGTTTTGTTACAGCACCCAAAGTGATGGTCATAAAGGTACCTCCAGCAGCTGAATCCAATAGGTTCCTTGAGGAATAGTTCAATCCTTGTGAATATGTCCTTGACTCCTCAGCAACGGCGCCAGAAAAATGCTTGATGGCTCAATGCACGGCGCCCAGAAAAATGCTTGATGGCGGTGTTGATGTAGAGCTCGTTGGGAACCCCAAGAGGAAGGTATGATGAGCATAGCAACAAGTTTACCTCA
This sequence comes from Avena eriantha, assembly GCA_910589775.1. Lineage (NCBI taxonomy): Eukaryota > Viridiplantae > Streptophyta > Magnoliopsida > Poales > Poaceae > Avena > Avena eriantha. The sequence continues at coordinate 39,930,321 of OU342740.1, forward strand.
GTTATGAACCAAGGTTTAATCGAACCAGTAGGAGCAAGGAAACACCTCAAAGGTGTTACTAGCTGAGCTTTGGCAGGGCGCACTACTGGTGCTAGTAGCACTTGCACAACACAACCACAGAACTTTGTCCCCAACTTGCGATGAGGTTGTCAATCTCACCGTGTTTTGCGGAAAACAAAGGATTAAACGTATCGAATGGAAAGAAGTAAAAGTTTGCAGAAAGAAAACACAAAGCAGAAACAGTTTATAGATTGTATGTAAAGTAAAGGATCGGGATCCATAGTTCACTAGAGGTGGCTCTCCTTAGATAGATAACATGCTGGGTGAACAAATTACAACGGGGCAATTGACAAACACCGAGAAAGCAATACATGCATATACTAATCATCTTGACTCCTTTGAGACTTGATTGGGCATTACAACATAATACATAAACCGCCATCCAACTGCATCTATGACTAATAATCCACCTTCAGGTTATCATCCGAACCCCCTCCAGTATTAAGTTGCAAGCAACAGATTATTGCTTTACGAACTGCGTGTAAAGTAAACAATACAATTGTTCTATGAACAAAGGATCGTTGTTTTCTCCCTAGTAGCAACAACACATCTAGTACCTTAGAGATTTCTGTCACTTCCCTAGATTACCAGAGGCATGAACCCACTATCGAGCATAAATACTAACTCTTGGAGTTGCTAGCATCTACTTGGCCAAGATAGCTACTAACAACGGAAAGCATGCAAGATCTCAAATAACAAAGACATGATAGAATCAATAATCAATCTGAAATAGCATCTCAATATCCATCGGATCCTCGCAAACTCAACATGTATGAATTACAAATAGATGATCTTGATCATGAACGGAGCTCACAAGATCTAAACATGAAAGCACAAAGGAGGAGAAAGCAGCCATCTAGCTACTACATGGATCCGTAGTCCAAGGATGAACTACTCACGCATCACACCGGAGGCTTGCATGGTGATGAAGAAGGCCTCCAGGGTGAATTCCCCTCTCCGGCAGGGTGCCGGGAAGAGCTTCAGATCCCCCCGATCTAGGGACAGAGACGACAGCGGCTACAGACTCTTTCATGGATTTTTGATCGGGTCCCTAGGGTTTTTGTCCCGAGGGCAACTTATAGGCGGAAGGAGAGGCCGAGGGGGTGCTGGGGTCGGCCAGACCACCCCCTAGCGCGGGCCAGGCCTGGCCGCGCGGCCAGGTGGTGTGGCCGGCCCCCAGCCCTTCTCCGTCTCGTATTCTGGCACTTGATCCCTTCCAAAAATAGGCACTTTGGCTTTTATCCCGTCCAATTTCGAGAATATTCATTGTATGACTTTTATGGAACCAAAAACAACAGAAAACAGGCAGCTGGCACTATGGCTCTTGTTAATAGGTTAGTCCAAGAAGTCATAATAAAAGTACTCCAAAGTTGGAACAAAACACAATAAAGTGGATAAAACCAAGCATGGAACATCAAAAATTATAGATACATTTGCAATGTATCAACAACCAACGCTTGCAGCTCTCCTCTCTAGTGGCACTCCTAGGAGGACTCGTCTTTCCTTGCCAAATCGACTAGGGTTTGATGAGTTCACTTAAAAACCCCATCCACCCTTTTCTCAAGTCGAACAACCATAGGGGCATCCTTGGGCCCCAAGGCAATGTGTATGCCGTCATTTTTAGAAGCTTTTGCACTTTCTAAAATGTTCTAAAATGTTTTAGACCCTTTTAGAATCTTTCATAACCTTTTGATACTTTCTAACACCTTCCAATATATGTCTAGACTATTTTGGATACTCCTGAGACCATTTGGGACCTCCTGGACCCATTCCAGGATGTTTCGGAACCCATCTCTCTCATATTCATATAGCACTTGCATTTCGAAATGTCGCTAGACAATTAAGTGTGTGATCCCATGGATTCAGACACATGTTGACATGTCCAGAACACCTTTGCCAATGATAACAGACATCGAGGTGTGTGAACCTCCTATGTTTGGTGTTCTCCAGAATCTTGTAGAGATTGAAACCATGTCAATAGAAATCAAAGAGACGATCGATCTCAATCCAAAAGAATAATGACCCTAAAAGTCTGAAGGACATTCAACCAATACCGCTCTGCAATGTCATATAGGAAAATGATTTCAGTAAATTCGCCACTTGCTTGTAGAGAAGCTTATGGTCTTTAAGTTGGGATAAATTTTGTTAATGCCTATAATGGCTTCTGCTGGGCCGATCTTACTGTTGGGGTACCTCCATTTGGAGGGTGCACAACAATAGGGTTATTTTAGCATGATTTGCGGATGCTGGCTTGGTTGTGCTTGATGGAAATCACTATTTTAAATGATGATGTGTGCAAAATAATTTTATTTTTAGTACATGCCTATGATGCATAAGTTGAGGCCCATATATCTCTAAGAACATATACTAGATGTGCCTTAATTCTCAATTATTATCCTTGCATACAGTTTGTATGCAAGTCCGGGAGTTTTCCCCTTTCAAAACTATTCCTCTACTCAATCTGATAAGAACAACTGATAGGTTATGATATTAGAGATCAACCTGCTAGTGCATAGTATGCTAATGTGGTTATGGCAGATGTTTGTACAATAGTTCTCCTCCTATCTCCTAGCTTGATATACTTGATTTGCTCCTACTCCTCTTAGTAAGCATTCTATCTCCTTTCCTCTTGACCTAAGAACTATTTTAGGTGATGTAGCATTGGGTGGTGTTCTGGGGTGGTCTTGAGATGAACTGTTGGTGAACTAAGATGATCAAGTGGTGTTCTTGGTGATATGGTTGTGGGTGTGAGTGTGTAACTTTGGATGCTACGGTTGGGTTAGGGGTTCTTCCTTTTGTTCTGCTTCTTATTTGTTTATACCATTGATAACACATCAATTTTCATGTGTGAAAGTGCTGCTTACAGTTGGGCCCTATAGGGTGAAAGTTTCCACTTATGGAAATTTGTTCCTCTCAATGAGCTTGGCTAGATGGTTGTATTATCTAGTGCTGGAATTTTTTTGTTTCCAAGTGTAATTACGTATTAGCTGATTTGGATGATACTATGCAGCTACTTCTATAATTGTGATTACTTGAATATTAAGTGGATGCTTGAATCATCTTGAGTGTTAGTGCCAAGATAGATTCCTTTTTCATTTTTTTGCCCCATTTTGCTCTTATTAATCTAGTAAACTTAGTGCGTGTCATAGATTACATATTTTAAAGATTGGATCAACAATTGATGCAGTCTACCCTATGGATGACCCTCATCTACATCACCAAGTCCCCCAAGTGGACCGATGACTCGCGCCCGAGCCAAACTTCTCCACGATAAGGTCAACTCGCTCCTATCCCCATGTGACTTTAAAACTCCCTTGAATGGCTTGATACTTCATGCAAATACACTTTGTATCCTCATGGATCCACTAGATGTCACTCATTTGTGTGTGTGCATGTGTGTGTATCAGTGTGCATCATTGTGGTTTTGGAAAAGAACACACGCAATGATGCCACTCCAGCATGTGGTGTTCTTTTCATAAACCACCTGGATCCACTAGATGTCATTGCATGCGTGTTCGTTTCATACACCACATGGATCCACTTATGTCATTGCCTGTGTGTTCTTTTCATAAACCACATTGATCTAGTAGATGTAATTGCATGTGTGTTCTTTTCCAAAACCACATGGATCCACTGGTGCCACTCCAACATATGGTGTTCTTTTCATAAACCACATGGATCCACTGATGTCATTGCATGTGTGTTCTTTTCCAAAACCACATGGATCCACTGGTGCCGCTATAGCATGTGGTGTTCTTTTCATAAACCACATGGATCCACTAGATGTCATTACATGTGTGTTCTTTTCATAAACCACATTGATCCACTAGATGTCATTGCATGTGTGTGTGCATGTGTGTGTATCAGTGTGCATCATTGTGGATTTGGAAAAGGACACATGTAATGATGCCACTCTAGCATGTGGTGTTCTTTTCATAAACCACATGGATCCACTAGATGTCATTGCATGTTTGTTCTTCACATAAACCCCATGGATCCACTGATGTCATTGCATGTGTGTTCTTTTCATAAACCACATGGATCCACTAGATGTCATTGCATGTGTGTTATTTTCCAAAACCACATGGATCCACTGGTGCCACTCCAGCATTTGGTGTTCTTTTCACAAAACACATGGATCCACTGATGTCATTGCATGTGTGTTCTTTTCCAAAACCACATGGATCCACTAGTGCCACTATAGCATGTGGTGTTCTTTTCATAAACCACATGGATGCACTAGATGTCATTGCATGTGTGTTCTTTTCATATACCACATGGATCCACTAGATGTCACTACATGTGTGCGTGTGTGCATGTGTGTGTGTCAGTGTGCGTCATTGTGGTTTTGGAAAAGAACACATGCAATGATGCCACTCCAGCATGTGGTGTTCTTTTCATAAGCCACATGGATCCACTAGATGTCATTGCATGTGTGTTCTTTTCATATACCACATGGATCCACTAATGTCATTGCATGTGTGTTCTTTTCATAAACCACATTGATCCAGTAGATGTCATTGCATGTGTGTTCATTTCATAAACCACATTGCTCCACTAGATGTCATTGCATGTGTATTCTTTTCCAAAACCACATGGATCCACTAGATGTCATTGCATGTGTGTGTGTGTGAATGTCTATGTGTATCAGTGTGCATCATTGTGGTTTTGAAAAAGAACACATGCAATGACGCCACTCCAGCATGTTGTGTTCTTTCCATAAACCACATGGATCCACTAGATGTCATTACATGTGTCTTCTTAACATAAACGACATGGATCCATTGATGTCATTGCATGTGTGTTATTTTCATAAACCACATGGATCCACTAGATGACATTGCATGTGAGTTATTTTCCAAAACCACATGGATCCACTAGTACCACTCCAGCATGTGGTGTTCTTTTCATAAACCACATGGATCCACTGATGTCATTCTATTTTTGTTGTTTTGCAAAACCACATGGATCCACTGGTGCCACTCTAGCATGTGGTGTTCTTTTCATAAACCACATGGATCCACTGATGTCATTGCATGCGTGTTCTTCTCCAAAACCACATGGAACCACTGGTGCCACTCCAGCATGTGGTGTTCTTTTCATAAACCACATGGATCCACTAGATGTCATTGCATGTGTGTTCTTTTCATATACCACATGGATCCACTAGATGTCTCTAGATGTGTGTGTGTGTGTGTGTGCATCATTGTGGTTTTGGAAAAGAACACATGTAATGGTGCCACTCCAGCATGTGGTGTTCTTTTCATAAACCACATGGATCCACTAGATGTCATTGCATGTGTGTTCTTTTCATAAACCACATGGATCCACTGATGTCATTGCATGTGTGTTATTTTCATAAACCACATTGATCCACTAGATGTCATTGCATGTGTGTTCTTTTCAAAAACCACATGGATCCACTGGTGCCACTCCAGCATGTGGTGTTCTTTTCATAAACCACAAGGATCCACTTGTGCCACTCCAACATGTGGTGTTCTTTTCATAAACCACATGGATCCATTATATGTCATTGCATGTGTGTTATTTTCATAAACCATATGGATCCACTGATGTCATTGCATGTGTGTTCTTTTTCATAAACCACATTGATCCAGTAGATGTCATAGCATGTGTGTTCTTTTCATAAACCACAATTATCCACTAGATGTAATTGCATGTGTGCTCTTTTCATAAACCACATGGATCCACTGATGTCATTGCATGTGTGTTCTTTTCCAAAACCACATGGATCTACTGGTGCCACTCTAGCATGTGGTGTTCTTTTCATAAACCACATGGATCCACTGATGTCATTACATGTGTGTTCTTTTCCAAACCCACATGGATCCACTGGTGCCACTCCAGCATGTGGTGTTTTTTAATAAACCACAGGGATCCACTAGATGTCATTGCATGTGTTTCTTTCATATACCACATGGTTCCACTAGATGTCACTTCATGTGTGTGTGTCAGTTTGCATTGATGGCTCAAAATACGATGAGCTCGTTGGGAACCCCAAGAGGAAGGTATGATGAGCACAGCAGCAAGTTTTCCCTCAGTTATGAAACCAAGGTTATCGAACCAGTAGGAGCAAGGAAACAACCCCAAAGTGTTGTCTCCAACTTGGAATCCTACACAACACAACCACATAACTTTTCCCCAACTTATAGTGAGGTTGTCAATCTCACCGGTTTTGCTGAAACAAATGATTAAATGTATTGTGTGGAAGATAGTAATTGCTTTGTAGAAAGTAAACAGTAAACATTATTGTAGATTGATGGTAAAAGAATGGACCGGGGTCCATAGTTCACTAGTGGTGATTCTCCTTGAGATAGATGACATGTTGGGTGAACAAATTACAGTGGGACAATTGACAGACACCGAGAAATCATACATGCATATACTAATCATCTTGACTCCTACGAGATTTGATTGGGCATTACAACATTATACATAGACCATAATCCAACTACATCTATGACTAATAATCCACCTTCAGGTTATCATCCGAACCCCCTCCTGTATTAAGTTGCAAGCAACATATAATTGCATTAAGCAAAGTGTGTAAAGTATATGATTGTTCTATGAACAAAGGATTGTTGTTTTATCCCTAGTAGTAACAGCACATCTAGTACCTTAGAGATTTCCGTCACTTCCCTAGATTACTAGAGCCATGAACCCACTATCGAGCAGAAATACTCCCTCTTGGAGTTGCTAGCATCTACTTGGCCAAGATAGCTACTAACGATGGAGAGCATGCAAGATCACAAATAACAAAGACATGATAGAATCAATAATCAATCTAAAATAGCATCTCAATATCCATCGGATCCCCGCAAACACAACATGTAGGATTGAAAATAGATGATCTTGATCATGAACGGAGCTCACAAGATCTATACATGGTAGCACAAAGGAGGAGAACCAACCATCTAGCTACTACATGGACCCGTAGTCCAGAGATGAACTACTCACGCATCACACCGAAGGCAGGCATGGTGATGAAGAAGGCCTCCAGGGTGATATCTCCCCTTCGGTAGGGTGCCAGGAAGAGCTTTAGATCCCTCCCGATCTAGGGATGGAGATGACGGTGGCTACAGACTCTTTCGTGGAATTTTGATCGATTCCTTAGGGTTTTCGTCCCGAGAGGTCTCTATAGGTGAAGGGGCTAGGTCGGTGGAGCACCAAGGGCCCAGACCCCCTGGTGGCGTTCCCTCCAGGCCGCGCCACCACCAGGTGTGGCCGCCCTGGTGGGCCACTTTGTCTCGCCTCCAGACTCCGTGTTGCTTCGAGTAAAATATTGAATTTGGATTTTGTCCGGTCCAATTCTGATAATATTTCCTTACTAGCTTTTCTGAAACCAAAAACAGCAGAAAACAGGAAACTGGCACTGTGGCATCTTTGTAATAGGTTAGTTCCAGAAAATATGTAAAAATACTCCAAAGTGTGGACAAAACATAAGAAAGTAGATATAAAACAAGCATGGAACATCAAAAATTATAGATACGTTTACAACGTATCAACATCCCCAAGCTTAACTCCTGCTCGTCCTCGAGTAGGTGAGTGATAAAAAAGAAGAAGAATTTTTGAGGTGACATGCACCATCACAATCTTGATCAAGATATTTATAACATTGATAGTTGGGATCATAGTACTTTAACATAGCATGAAAGATATAGTTCTAACAATAATACATAGCAACTATGTTGTAACATGAATAGGTACAAACAAAGATTCATGAATACCAATGCTTTGAAAGACGTTTGTTTGTTTCACATATAGAAAACATAGTGAGAATGGTAGCTTGTCCCTCATAGTGTAGCAAAACATAAATGCATAGGACACCTTCAAAGTTCATAAGGGTGACTAGATACAAATAGTTTAAGAACAAGCAATATCAAAGTTATGAATCAATCAACAAGTTTTGGGACAATGCACATTAAACTAAGAATGGCCACTAAGATCTCTCAATAGGTGCATAAAGATAGAAGATGGAGACTCAACATAAAAGTAAAAGAAATGCCTTCATAGAAGGAAGCAGGGATTCAAGTCACATAAAGAGCTTCCAAAAATTATGGTACTTATTAGCTTTCATCTCTCATTGCCCCTATCATAAGCATCTTTAGGTGATTAAGGTTAAAGTGAATAAATATGAGGATATGCTTGACAAGTTATAAGCTGAAAATCTCATGCCCCTTACTTACGAGTACTGTTCCTCATGCTACTCAAGTTTAGTCACAAGTAAGTTTTTTTCATTGTAAGTACATGTGTATCATAGAGAACCGCCAACGTGGTACCCCTTTCCCGATGATACGGAAGAATCCCCATATCAAAATGACAATGCAAGCAGACAATGAGCATCTCAGCAATCCTTTTATTTCCTATTTGCATAGGCTTTTTTATATCTCTCTTTTTTTATTTTTTTCTTTCCTATTTGCATAGGCTTCTTTTTTATAGAGGATGCTTCATAGATTGCTCACTATGGTTACGCTGTAGGTTTCCACCATGATTAGGCATGGCTTAGACCAGCCGCCTAGGCGTTTCTCTAACACATATACAAACTCCATGAGCCTTACAAGCTTCCCTTTCATTTCACACCGCCGGGATCCATAAGCAAAAGAACATGATATCAACAAAATAAAGTGCAGTGTTGAAACTGTTCCCCATGATAACATGGTTCTGCTAATTCACAACTTACAAAACGCAAGCATATACGCAACATAGATGGGCACAATGGTTCAAGTTTATTAAGTGCAAGAAAAGTAAAGTGTGCCATCAAGTTCGTGAGAGCTTTAATCACTAATTTTCACATAACAAGTTTAATTCGGAAGGTCGATAAAAACATGAATATACTTGGAATATCAAATGCTAATAGGTAGGTATGGTGGACTCTTTGGAATACCTTGGTTTTATATGGATTTGGATGCATGAGTGGAACTCATACTTGGTATGGAGGTGATGACCCACAAGTATAGGGGGTGTATCACAGTATTTTCGAGGGAAGTGAAACCCAATTTATTGATTCAACACAAGGGGAGCCAAAGAATATTTATAAGCCTTAACAAATAAGTTGTCAATTCAGCTGCACCTAGAAACAATCTTGCTCACAGCAGTTTATCAGTAGCAATAGTTTTGTAGTAGGAATAGTAAAGTAGCAGCAGTAACAATAGCAGTAAACAATGGGATTCGAGTACGGTAGGCATAGGGATGGATGGACGAGCATTGCATGGACAAGACAATTCACATAGCAATCAGAACATAGGGCAATTGTAGATAAATAAGAGAAAGCATCCAAGTACTAGACAATCTTAGGCATGTGTTCCATATATAGTCATACGTGCTCGCAATGAGAACTTGCACAACATCTTTTGTCCTGCCAGCCCGTTCATAGCAACTTATTATAGTGTTCATCTTCCTTTGACTTGTGTTTCTTATCAGGGAAAGGCATAGGTTTTTGGACCCAAGGTTCTCTTTCACTACCATGTTTCTTAGCAATAAAATCTTCTTTGGTGTATTTAGTATTCTTAGTGTGGTTTTCAGATTCTTCTTCAACTTTTCTTCATTAGAAACTTCATTTTCTTCATTACCACTTTCAGTTTCAGCATCAGAGATGGATATACTATTAGGATCTATAGCAGGTTTAGAGGGTTCTACAACAGTTTTATGTTTCTTTTTCCTTTTCTTACGAGTAGAACCACTATTTTCAGCTTGTTGAGAATCCTGCTCAATTCTTTTGGGATGCCCCTTAGGATATAGAGGATCCTGGGTAGCAGCACCACTTCTAGTTCTAATTTCATAAGCGTGTTTTTCTTTAGCCGCATTAACTAGCAAGTCGTTTTGCACTTTAACGAGTTGATCTATTTGAGTTTGAACCATTTGAAAGTGTTTAACAATCATTTTAACATCATTAGAGGTTCTTTCCACAATATCTTTCAACTCTACAATAGCTCTAGTGTTTTCCATGAGATGATTTTGCACCCTTTTATTAAAGTTATCTTGCTTAACAATAAAGATATCGAATTCTTATAAGCATTGATCAGGAGGTTTAGAGTAAGGGATATCACCTTCATCAAAGTGTTGGAGAGAGTGTACCTCAATAGTGGATGAGTAGGAAATAGGCTTATATAATTCATCAATAGGAGGTAAATTCTTGACATCTGCAGCTTTAATTCCCTTCTCCTTAAGACATTTCTTAGCTTCCTTCATCACTTCATCATTTAATTCAATAACTCCCCTCTTCTTTGATGTTGGAATAGGCACCGAAATAGATGGTTCAGGTACAATTACTTCAGGTATAGCTTGTTTAAGAGGAGTCCAATCTTCATAGTTCTTACTTATTTTAGCCATTAATTCCTCAGCTTCCTTAGGAGTCCTATTCCTGAAAACACAATCAGCACAACTATCTAGGTATGTCCTAGATTCTTCGGTTAGTCCATTATAAAATATATCAAGAAGCTCATTCTTAGGTAATGGACTTCCAGCCTGTGCATGAATCAAAACACAAAACCTTGTCCAAGATTCGGGCAATACCTCTTTTTCTCCCTGTTTAAAATCAAAAAGTTCCTGCAAAACAGCATGTCTAGCACTAGGAGGAAAATATTTCTGCAGGAAAGTACTAATCAAGCACTCAGGGCTATCAATAGATCCAGGAGATAAATTACTAAACCAAGTTTTAGCTTCTCCTTTCAGTGAAAAATGGAAAATCTTAGCAACAATGTAAGTACGCATCTTAATATCATCAGAAAACAAGCCACTCATGGTAGAAAGTTCATTCATGTGTGCTACCACACTTTCATTCTTAGTCCCACAAAAAGGTTCTTTCTCGACAATAGCTATGTAAGATAGATCGAGAGAGAAATCATAATCTTCATCTATAATGTTTATGGGAGAAGCAGCAAACTTAGCAATAGGAGACAATTTGGGTCTAATAGTACGCCTCTCAAGGAGACTCTTAGCAGCGCTCCTATCATGGGTGTTTTTTACATTGTTTAATAAATTCATCGGTCATCTCAACATAACCATCTTCAATATCAGAACTTTCACTAGACTTAGGTGAACTAACAGGTGTGGTAGTGTCTTCATTAGGAGTTTTGGTATTTCCAGCTATAGTTCTAGCAATCGTAGCATCTAGGAAAGGACCTAATGAACCACTCTTATCAAGCATAGTAGAAGCAGCATCATAAGCATCAGAAGTTTCAGATTCAGCAGTAGTAGTAGTGTGTGTAGCATGTGTATGTGGTGGTGTGAGGAACTTACTCAAAACAGACGGTGAATCAAGAGCCACAGAGGTGTTCAGAACTTTACCTCTTCTTGTAGTGGATGTTAAAATAGGAACCTTGCCATCACGAGACTTACCCATGATGGATGGGTAGTAGCGAACAATAGAGAATCCAAGTGAACTTAATAAATAAAGCTATGCTCCTGGGCAACTTCGCTAGAAAATAGTCTTGATGACCCACAAGTATAGGGGGTGTATCATAGTATTTTCGAGGGAAGTGAAACCCAATCTATTGATTCGACACAAGGGGAGCCAAAGAATATTTATAAGCCTTAACAACTGAGTTGTCAATTCAGCTGCACCTAGAAACAATCTTGCTCACATCAGTTTATCAGTAGTAATAGTTTTGTAGTAGGAAGAGTAAAGTAGCAGCAGTAACAAAGTAAAGACAACAGTAACAATAGCAGTAAACAGTGGGATTCGAGTGCGGTAGGCATAGGGATGGATGGACGGGCGTTGCATGGACAAGACAATTCACATAGCAATCAGAACATAGGGCAATTGTAGATAAATAAGATAAAGCATCCAAGTACTAGACAATCCTAGGCATGTGTTCCATATATAGTCATACGTGCTCGCAATGAGAACTTGCACAACATCTTTTGTCCTGCCAGCCCGTTTGCAGCGGGGCCTCAAGGGAACTACTGGCAATTAAGGTGCTCCTTTTAATAGAGCACCGGAGCAAAGCATTAACACTCCGTGAACACATGTGATCCTCACATCAAAGCCTTGCCCTTCCGGTTATCCCGATTTCTGTCACTTCGGGGCCATAGGTTCCGGACAACAACATGTGTATACAACTTGTAGATAAGACCAAAACAATACTATCATAATGAATCAATAACATGTTCAGATCTGAAATCATGGCACTCGGGCCCTAGTGACAAGCATTAAGCACAACAAGTCGCAACAAAGTCATAAAGTACTAATAGAAGATACTAGGCACCATGCCCTAACAATCTGATGCCATTAGATGAACGATCTCATCCTCCCTACCATCCCCATAGCCTACAGCGGGGGATTACTCACTCATAGATGGGGGAAACATGGATGGTCGATGGAGAAGTGATGGTGATGATGATGGCGATGATCTCCTCCAATTCCCCGTCCCGGCAGGGTGCCAGAACGGAGTTTCTGGTGCTGTTTCGTGGAATCTGGTGGTGGTGGTGGAGCGGAACTCCCTCTGGAAAAACGTCGAACCCCCCGAAGTTTTTAGGTCAGAATGGTCCTTATAGGGGAAGAGAGAGGCCGAGGGGGTGCCTGGGGGGCCCACACCACCCCCTGGCGTGGCCTGGCCTAGCCCGCGCCAGCAGGTGGTGTGGCCACCCCTGGCTCTTCTCCATCTCGTATTCTGGCTCCTGGAGTCTTCATGTGAAATAGGATTTTCAACATATTTTCCCGGATTTTTCCTGATAGTTGGTTTTCTGCACAAAAAGTAGACACCAAGGCAATTCTGCTGAAAACAACGTTAGTCCGCATTAGTTGCATCCAAATCACACAAGTTTAGAGGAGAAACAATAGCAAAAGTGTTCGGGAAAGTAGATACGTTTTGGACGTATAAGGAGGCTAGCAAAATACTAGGAGCGACCAACTAAGAGAGCAATAATGGCCATAATCATGCAAAGCGACAAAACATTATTAATTAAAGCATAAAGTGATATTACAAGTCGAAAACTAAATGATAATAGAGGCTATGGTGACTTGGTGTAGTCTTAACATGGTGTGAGAATGCGCCAATTCAACCCAAACAAAGCATCAAAGGAGAATACCACAATATTATGCTTTTGTATGCCAAAACAACGCATAATTATTTCAAGGCACGTTAAGAAATCTCCATTATTTATAACAAGTCATGCTACAACAATAATCACTAAGCATAAAGCTAAAACAATATCAAGCATGACATGATAAAGTCTAGGCCACAGTCAAAAAGAAACTCCTCTTATACCACTTAAAAGCATGCAATTTCCTACTCTTTTCCAATCCAAACCAACTTATTTGAAAACTAATGTATCAATACGAGAGGGGGGGTCCAACCAATTTATTTAAGCAAACCAAGCAAATTAAAACTGAAAACAAAAACGAAGACGCTCCAAGAACAACATAATTGTGCATGAAACAATAAAAATGAAGTGTTTGGAAGAAAACCTAAGATTTTTATTGATGAAGAAGGGGATGCCTTGGGCATCCCCAAGCTTTGACGCTTGTACTTCTTGAATATTTCTTGGGGTGACACGGGTGGCATCCCCAAGCTTGAGCTTTTGTCCATACTTCATCTTATTACATTACTCTTCCCTACACTTTAAAATTTCCTTCATAGAAAACTTCACATAATCTTCATTAGCAACATTAGTGTACTCAAGATAATAAGTCTTTAGGTTCAGTTTCAACATAAGTAAAACTTCCATTAAAACACAAGATACTGTAGCACTTACTTTAAAAAGTTCAAGTGATCAAAGAGAACTCAAAGAGAAAGAGATTAAGAGGCAAATGCAAATAATGGCAGAAATCTGTCAAAACAAACCAGCAGGTAAAAACCGATTTTTTTGTAGACCTTCTGTTACTCAAATCGAAAAGTGTTGAACTAACGAAAGTTGGATAACAACTTGGGGCAGAAGCACAAAAAATTACAGCTGATTCCAACGTATAGAGATTTTTCACGAATGTTTACAACGAAGCACAAAAATCTGTTTCAGGACAGCAACTTTCCCAAGTCTTAGTTCTCTCTCATTAGAGGATATTCTTGGCACAAAAACCACACAAAAAGGATAAGGAGCGATTATTATAGAAGTAATAACTTCCAAGGCCCAACAAAAGATTCCTAACGAAATTTGGGTTATCTCCCAATAAGTGCTTTTCTTTAACGCCTTTGAGCTAGGCATAAGAAGCAAGAATCAATTATTCTCAAATGAAGAAGCATTAAGAGCAAATTTTGTTTTAATAGGAGAGGCAAAATGAATCTTCTCTCTCTTCTTAGGGAAGTGTTCTGTACCTTTCTTGAGTGAGAATTTATATTTAATGGTGCCTTCTTTCATATCAATAATGGCACCAACAGTTCTAAGAAAAGGTCTTCCCAAAATAATAGGGCAAGAAGCATTGCATTCAACATCCAAAACATAGAAATCAATGGGGACATAGGCATTGTTAACCATAATAAGAACATCATTAACAGTCCCCATGATTTTCTTTTTAGCATTATCATCAAGTTGGACATTTAAAGAACAATCTTCCAATGGTGGTAAATCAAGCATTTCATAAATCTTTCTAGGCATAATAGAAACACTACTATCAAGATCACATAGAGCTTTGAGATCAAAATCATTCACTTTCATATTAATGATGGGTTCCCAACCATCTTCTAATTTCATAGGAATAGAAGCTTTATGTTTCATATTTTCTTCTTTAATTTTGATGAGAGCATCAGTAATGTATTTTGTAAAGGCCATATTCATAGCACTAGCATTAGAACTTTTCGCAAGCTTTTGTAGGGACATAATTACTTGAGAGATATTGCAGCCATCAAGATCAAAATCATAATTACCATCTAAAGTAGTAGAGCTATTGTTTCCCATATTTCGAAGAATTTCATCATTTTTATTAGAAAAGGTTCCATTGGGTTTACTAGCTTCAACATTAGTGGTGGTGATAGTACAAATACTACTATTTCTAGCAATTTCATCTTCTCTTTCCCACTTAGCATGCAATTCAGCTAACAGTCTAACATTTTCATCAATTCTAACTTGTATGGCATTAGTAGCAGCAAAGGGGTTTTCAATAGTTTCAAGTTTAGCAGCCATTTTATTAATCAAAGAGGATTGTGCTTCCGAAAAATATGATATATTTCTTTCAGCATCCGAAAATTTTAATTGCAAACTAGGAATTTCCCTATTTAAACTCTCAAGTTGATGACTAATATTTTTCAAAATAGTAGATTGTTCCTCCATGGTTTTAGTAAATAATTTATGTTGTTCATATTGCTTTTGCATGAAGTTTTTAGTGGCTCTTTCAACTTCTAAAATTCTTTCTTCACTAGGCATTCCAGGTTTACCATGATAACCATAAGTATTATTAGGAGGATAAGGCCTATAATTGTTATTATCAAAATTATTCATGTAGGCATTGTTGCTAAAATTGTTATTTCTAATGAAGTTCACATCAACTTGCTCTTCTTGAGCAACCAAAGAGGCTAAAGGAACATGATTTGGATCAATATGAGATTTCCCATTAACAAGCATAGACATAATAACATCAATTTTACCACTCAAGGAGGGGGTTTCTTCAACAGAATTTACCTTATTACCTTGTGGAGCTCTCTCAGTGTAACACCCCGTCCACTCATGGGCCCGGGGGGTGTCACTCCTGGTAGCTTAATAGGATATCTAGACTAGCCCCACAGACCAACACTAGTCTTTTCTGCGCACTTTGTCCTCACTCGTGCGCACCCGGTTACCCACTTCCCGGTTGGTCACCCATCCTAGAATTGCTCTAGGCCAAGCACGCTTAACCTTAGAGTTCTTTTCGAATGAGCTTTCGGAAAATAAGTTGCAACTTGTTGGTATGAGTATTCTATCAATCCTATTAAGCCATGTGCCTAGTCTCACATACACCCACCCTTTAGAAGATCGATGCCCTCATCGATCAAGCACACCCCAGGAACGTTCCCTCTTGGCACGCGCTTGTGCGTCTAGTGCCGGCACATGTGCCATGCCGTGTCCACTCCGGGCCACACGCGCCATGCTCCACATGTCCCGCCACTAACCCGCACACACCCGTGTAATCGCAAGGGTCGGCTCTGATACCACTTTGTAACACCCCGTCCACTCCTGGGCCCGGGGGGTGTCACTCCTGGTAGCTTAATAGGATATCTAGACTAGCCCCACAGACCAACACTAGTCTTTTCTGTGCACTTTGTCCTCACTCGTGCGCACCCGGTTACCCACTTCCCGGTCGGTCACCCATCCTAGAATTGCTCTAGGCCAAGCACGCTTAACCTTAGAGTTCTTTTCGAATGAGCTTCCAGAAAAGAAGTTGCAACTTGTTGGTATGAGTATTCTATCAATCCTATTAAGCCATGTGCCTAGTCTCACACTCAGTGTCCCATTCAGAATAGTTAACCGTCATACTATCAAGAAGCTTTGGTGCAGCACCCAAAGTAATGGTCATAAAGGTACCTCCAGCAGCAAAATCCAGCAGATTTCTTGAAGAATAATTCAGTCCTACATAAAGGTTTGGATAATCATCCAAGCAGTCAGTCCATGAGTGGGACAATTCTTTACCAAAGATTTCATTCTTTCCCAATCTTGAGCAACATGTTAATTATCAGATTGTTTAAATTTCATTATTTCACTTCTCATAGATATAATCTTAGCAGGAGGATAGTATTTTCCAATAAAAGCATCTTTGCATTTAGTCCAAGAATCAATACTATTTCTAGTTAGGGATATCAACCATTCTTTAGATTTTCCTCTCAAAGAGAAAGTAAACAATTTAAGCTTAATAATATCTCCATCTATATCCCTATGTTTTTGCATCTCATAGAGTTCAACAAAGTTATTAAGATGAGCAGCAGCATCTTCAGTACCAACACCAGAAAATTGTTCTTTCATAACAAGATTGAGCAAAGCAGGTTTAATTTCAAAGAAAGTAGCTTCAGGAACAGGTGGAGCAATAGGTGTGCACATGAAATCATTGTTGTTGGTGCTAGTGAAGTCACACAACTTAGTGTTTTCAAGAGTAGTCGTTTTTGTGTGTTTTTAATAAAGGAAGCAAACTAGAACAACTAATTTTTGAGGACGACTAGCGGGAGCGTGCTCTCCAGGAAGTGCGTATTTCAGCTACAACGCACACGTTTCTGGCCGCTCGGCAGCGTGCGTATTTCTGGCCGCACGGTAGACCAACACGTGGCGTGTGGAAGTTCACCCGCGCGTATTTCCAGCCGCTCGGCAGCGCACGTATTCCCGGCCGCACGGAGCTTGACACGTGGCTAGTTGCTCATGCAGTGCACGTAACCAAAGCCAGTTCAACGCAGTGTGATACGTCCATTTTGCATCACTATTCTATGTCTTAATTCACTATTATTCATTGATATATTTCATATTGAGAGGTGATACTTATGTTATTTCATCTGTTTTTGCATGGTAGATGACTTTTGGAGCATGGACCGCTGCAGTCAGGATTCTGATGGAAAAAGTGTTGTTTTGAGGCAAAATTCGCGAAGATCAGAAAATCCGGAAAAATATACGGAAAATCCTATTTTTTCCAGAAGATTAAGGATGCCAGAAGATGGAGTGGAGATGGGCCATAGGGGGCCCACACCACCCCATGGCGCGGGCTGGCCTAGGCCGCGCCAGGGAGTGGTGTGGCCACCCTGTCCCACTCCAGCCTCTCCCCTCTAGCGTATATCTTCCTCCCGAAACCCTAAGACTCGAGGAGCGACCAGAGAAAGATTCCGCCGCCTCTGCGGGGCAAAAAACACCGAGAGAGAAAGATCTCTCCGGCAGATAGATTTCTGCCGGGGGAATTCCTTCCCGGAGAGGGGAGATCGTCGCCATCAACACCACCATCAAGCTGGACTTCATCACCACCACCATCATCACCATCTCCACCCTCATCACCATCTCCATATTGCTGCAACAATTGCGTTGAATCTTGCTATAGTTCATAGGGGAAACTTTCTCGGTGTTGATTACTCTTTGTAGTTGATACTATTGAGTGAACCATTGAATTATTGTTTATGTTCAGATTGTTATACATCATCATTCCATCTCTGATCATGATCCATATGATGTCTTGTGAGTAGTTCGTTTTGTTCTTGAGGACATGGGAGAAGTCTTCTTGTTAGTAGTGGAGTTGCGTTGAGAAAGATTCAATAGATTGTTATTTAAGTTGTGGTGTACTTCTTCTAGTGGTGTCATGTGAACGTCGACTACATGACACTTCACCTATATGGGCCTAGGGGAATGCATTGTGTATTTGGCTACTAATCGTAGGGGTTGCCGGAGTGACAGAAACCTGAACCCCCGTTAGGAAACGATTGCACAAGGGATGTAAGGGTCTTAGAGTTTAAAGCTGTGGTTAGGTTTCTACCTTAATTACTTTCTTGTACTTACGGATGTTTGCAAGGGGGTTTAATCACAAGTATGTATTAAGTCTTGGATGGGACGGTACATTAGCATAGGTTCACCCACACAACACTTAGCAAGCTAGAGAAGATTAATCGACTATATGAAGCGAAAGCACTTGACAGTCTTCCCATGTGTCCTCTAGAACGTTTGGTCATCTATAGAAATACAACCGGCTTGTCCTTTGATGCATAAAGGATTGGGCCACTTGCTGCATTTATTCCTACTGTCTTTTATTTACTCGTATTTTGTTTACTTTCTTTATCGAAAACCCCTAAAAATCCGGTTGCTAAGTATTTGCAGAGAATTCCTGATCCATACCACTAGCTAGCACCTTCTGCTCCTCGTTGGGTTCGACACTCTTACTTATCCAAAATACTGTGATACACCCCCTATACTTGTGGGTCATCACAGTGCAATGAGGCAGTGCACGAGCGGTGCAACTCGTGTACTATCGACCGTAAGCAGTGTAACACAGTACAACAAGATAGTGTATGGACCGTGCACTGCAAGAACACCGCGCAGTGCACTGCGATAGAAGGCAGCGCAAGGCAGTACAACGAGGAAGTACACTACCAGGACACCACGCAGTGCACTGCGAACTAAGGCAGTGCAACATATAACAACAAGGCAGTGCATGGACGGTGCACTGCCTGGACAGTGCGCAGTGCACTGCCTAGACACCGCGCAGTGCACTGCGATGAAGGTAGTGCAACACAAAATAACAAGGCAGTGCATCAGTGGTGCACTGCCAGAACATCCCACAGTGCACTGCGACCTTAGGCAGTGCAGCACAGTACAACAAGGCAGTGCATGGACGGTGTACTACCAAAACATCGCGTAGTGCACCGCGACCTTAGGCAGTGCAACATAGTATAACAAGGCAGTGCACTGCCAGGACAACGTGTCGTGCATTAGAACCGAAGGCACCATGCACTGGACCAAAAAAGGCAATGCAACCTACACATCAAAGGCAATACGAGAAAAAAGTTCATCAAAACATATCAACAATGGATCTAGTTTTGAAGATCTAGACGTGACTAGCAGGGCTATTAAAATGGATATCGATTTGGACTCTCTGTTTGAAAGATATCGTAGTTTTCGTGTTCAACTCTACAAAAAGAAAAGGAAAAAGGACCCGCGACCCTCTCAGAATCTACAATGTGTCGCATGGGAGAAGGCCGGGATAGCGCATGAGGCACTCCGCGCCCGCCACGTGCAGGCATAGTAGCAACGCGGAACAGCCGCCTAGGAGGGCGCCCTTTTTCTAGCCTTTTCGCTAATATTTTTGTGTTTTTGATAAAAGAAACAAGCAAACAAAGCAGAAATAAACTAATAAAAACTAAAAAAACAAAGTAAAGAGATTGGTTATGAAGGACTCCCCTTGTAAAGTTGTCCTTGACTCCCCGACAATGGCGCCAGAAAATAGGCTTGATGGCTCAAAATACGATGAGCCCATTGGGAACCCCAAGAGGAAGGTATAATGAACACAACAACAAGTTTTCCCTCAGTTATGAAACCAAGGTTATCGAACCAGTAGGAGCAAGTAAACAACCCCAAGGTATTTTCTCCAACTTGGAATCCTGCACAACACAACCACATAACTTTCCCCAACTTACAGTGAGGTTATCAATCTCACCGGTTTTGCTGAAACAAAGGATTAAACGTATTGTGTGGAAGATAGTAATTGCTTTATAGAAAGTAAACAGTAAATAGTAGATTGTAGATTGATGGTAAAATAATGGACCGGGGTCCATAGTTCACTAGTGGTGATTCTCCTTAAGATAGATGACATGTTGGGTGAACAAATTACAGCGGGGCAATTGATAGACACCGAGAAAGCATACATGCATATACTAATCATCTTGACTCCTTTGAGATTTTATTGGGCATTACAACTTTATACATAGACCGTAATCCAACTGCATCTATGACTAATAATCCACCTTCAGGTTATCATCCGAACCCCCTCCAGTATTAAGTTGCAAGCAACATATAATTGCATTAAGCAAAGTTTGTAAAGTAAATAATACGATTGTTCAATGAACAAAGGATTGTTGTTTTATCCCTAGTAGCAACAACACATCTAGTACCTTAGAGTTTTCTGACACTTCCCCATATTACTAGAGGCATGAACCCACTATCGAGCATAAATAATCCCTCTTGGAGTTGCTAGCATCTACTTGGCAAGATAGCTACTAACGACGGAGAGCATGCAAGATCACAAATAACAAAGACATAATAGAATCAATAATCAATCTGAAATAGCATCTCAATATCCATCAGATCCCCACAAACACAACATGTAGGATTACAAATAGATGATCTTGATCATGAACGGAGCACACAAGATCTAAACATGGTAGCACAAAGGAGGAGAACCAACCACCTAGCTACTACATGGACTCGTAGTCCTGAGATGAACTACTCACGCATCACACTGGAGGTAGGCATGGTGATGAAGAAGGCCTCTAGGGTGATCTCTCCCCTCCGACAGGGTGCCGGGAAGAGCTTCAGATCCCTCCTGATGTAGGGATGGAGATGACGGCGGCTGTAGACACTTTCGTGGAATTTTGATCAGGTCCTTAGGGTTTTCATCCCGAGTGGTATTTATAGGCAAAGGGGTGATACATTGCAAATGTATCTATAAATTTTGATGTTCCATGCTTGGTTTTATCTACTTTCTTGTGTTTTGTTCCAACTTTGGAGTACTTTTCATATGATTTCTTGAACTAACCTATTAACAAGAGCCACAGTGCCAGCTGCCCGTTTTCTGCTGTTTTTGATTCCAGGAAAGTCAGAAAATGAATATTCTCGGAATTGGACGGGACAAAAGCCAAAGTGCCTATTTTACCGGAAGACTCACAGAGCCAGAAGATGTGACGGAGAGGGGCCACAGGGCGGCCACACCATGTGGTGGCACAGGCTGGCCCTGGCCGCGCCACCAGGTGGTGTGGGCCCCCTAGCACTCCACCGACCTTGCCTCCTTCGCCTATAAGAGCCTCCCGATACCAAAACCCTAAATAATCAAGCCTCCAGCCACGAAAAGTTCCGCAGCGCCGCCGCCACCGAAGGGTAGATTCGGGGGACAGAAAGTCTCTGTTCCGGCACCCTGCCGGGACGAGGAAGTGCCCCCGGAGCCATCTCCATCGATCTCCACCGCCATCTCCATCACCGTTGCTGATTCCTATGATGAGGAGGGAGTAGTTCTCTCTCGAGGCTAAGGGTTCTACCGGTAGCTATGTGTTCATCTCTCTCTCTCTCTCTATGCATGATCTTGTTGTGATCATGAGCTTGTAATCTATAGATCTACCTTGCTACTCAAGTGCTTTATTAGATCTCTGCTCTCCCCATGTTTGTGAAAGTGACAGCGTGCTCACCACGGTGGCACTTAGGCTAGAGATTACAAATACTTGTTATGAGTTATATTTGGAGTTGGATGTTTCTATGAAATTATGGTGTTTGTTGGACTCATCTAGTACTCAAGGTGACAGTGTGGGGTTTTCTAGATGGAAAAGGCTTACTTTGAGGTGTGCTGTTATAGCCCTACCATCGATTAGAGTGTTCAACCGGAGAGTAGTTAAGAGTAGTATCATAAAGAGAAGATATTTATATGAGAGAGTGTTCACTAGTGAAAGTATGATCCCTGGGCCTTGTTTCTAAGCATTGATACACCGTTTGCTACTAGATCTGTTACATGTTTGCTTGCTTCCATCTTTATTTCAGTTTGCTTTTAGTCTCTTCCACGCCATCAAGTTATCTTCTATCACCGTTACCACTTATAATCATGCATACCACTTGTATTTCACTATCTCTTCGCCGAACTAGTGCACCTATACACCTGACAAGTGTATTGGGTGTGTTGGGGACACAAGAGACTTCTTGTATCTTGATTGCAGGATTGCTTCAGAGGGAATACCTTTGACCACTTCCTCCCTGAGTTCGATAAACCTTGGGTGATCCACTTAAGGGAAAACTTGCTGCTGTTCTACAAACCTCTACACTTGGAGGCCCAACAACTGTCCACAAGAATAGAAGTGCGTAGACATCAAGCTATTTTCTGGCGCCGTTGCCGGGGAGGTAAGGTAAAAGGTATTCACACCGGAGGATTAAAGAAGAAGAACCTTCCACGGCAAACGCCTATTTTCTAGTGTGAGTACTCGAAGTTATTTCCTTTAGATTCTGCAATTTTATATTTTTGTTTCTTGTTTTCACTAGTTAGGCTTAATGGAAAACAAAAAAAAATTAGAGAGCTTTATAGTATTTATCTTGAGTTAGGACATGAAGTGTTTGAAGAGAAAATTAAAAAACCTATGGAACTTTATTTGCATGCTAATAGAAATGTTATTAGTATGAATTCTTTGGACACCATTATTGCTAATGCTATGGAAAAGTCTAAGCTTGGGGAAGCTAGTTTTTATGAAAATGATCTTTTTAGTTCCCCAGCTTTGGAAGATAGCTATTCTATTGCTTATGATGATACCAAACCTCCAATATATGATGATTACAATGATGAATATGATATTTTCAGTCCACCTACTACTGAGGAGGAAAGTAATTATGATTACAATATGCCTCCTATATTTGATGATTATGGTGATGAGAATAATAATGATAGCTATTTTGTTGAATTTTCTCCTACTACAATTAACAAGAATGACTATGCTTATGTAGAGAGTAATAATTATTATATGCATGTGGATCATGATAAGAATGTTTTATGTGATAGTTATATTGTTAATTTTATTCATGATGCTACTGAAAGTTATTATGAGAGAGGGAAACATGGTCTTATGTATCTCAATAATATTAAGTTTCCCCTCTTTATGTTGAAAGTCTTGAATTTGCTCTTGTTTTGCTTTATTATGCTTGTAGCTTTGTGCTTTCATGACTTGTTTCTTTACAAGATTCCTATGCATAGGAAGTGTGTTATACTTAAATGTATTTTAATTTGCTTCTTGATGCTCTCTTTTATTTCAATTCATATTTCCTATGTGAGCATCTTCTCAAAATATCATGCCTAACTTAAAGGCGTTAAAGAAAAGTACATATTGGGAGATAACCCAAAAGTTTTAGATGAGTCTTGGAAGTTATTACCTCTGTAATAACCCCTCCTTATCCTTTTTATTTGCTTTTTGTGCCAAGAGTAACCTCTAATGAGAGAGAAATAATGATCGGGAAAGTTGCTGTCCCGAAACAGATTTTTGTGCTTCACCGTAAAAATTCGTGAGAGAGCTCTGTATGTCTGATTGAGCAGTAATATGTTGTGCTTCTTCCCCAGGTTGTTATCTAACTTTAGTTAGTTCAACACTTTTCGATTTGAGCAACACAAGGTCTTCAAACAAATTCGTCTTTACCTGCTGGTCTGTTTTGACAGATTTCTGCCATTTTTTGCATTTGCTTCTTGTTGGTTCCTTCTTGAGTTCTTTTGGGGAATTGAGCTTTTTTGAGGGAAGTGCTACAGTAGCTAGTGTTCTAATGGAAGTTTATTTGCTGTTAGAACTGAACCTCAAGACTTATTTATCTTGAGTGCACTAATGTCGCTAATAAAGATTGTGTGAAGTTTTGTATGAAGGAAAAATTTCAGGTGTATGGAAGGAATGAGTAATGAGATGAAGGATGGACTAAAGCTCAAGCTTGGGGATGCACACGTGTCACCCCAAGAAATTTCCAAGAAGTACAAGCGTCAAAGCTTGGGGATGCCCAAGGCATCCCCTTCTTCATCAGTAAAAATCCTAGGTTTCTTACAAACGCTTCATTTTTATTGTTTCATGCAGAGTTGTGTTTTTCTTGGAGCGTCTTCTTTTTCGTTTTCGTTTTGGTTTTTGTTTGCTTTGGTTTGCTTAGTTTTCTGAATAAATTGGTTGGACCCCCTCTTTAATACATTGGTTTGCAAATAGTTTGGTTTGGAGTGGAAAAGAGTAGGAAAGTTCATGCTTATGTGGTAAAAAGAGCTCGTTTTTGATTGTGGCCTATGCTTTGTCATGACATGATTGATATTGTTTTGGCTTTATGCTTAATATTCTTTGCTGTTGCATGACTTGTTATAAACAATTGAGATTGCTTAATGTGCCTTGGAAGGATCATGGGTTGTTTTAGCATATTAAAGCATAGTATAGTGGTATTCTCCTTTGATGCTTTATTTGGTTGACTTCGCACATGCTCACACCATGTTATGATTATCTCAAGTCACCATAGCCTTGATGATCCTTTATTTTTCAACTTGTAGTATCACTTTATGCTTTGATCAATGATGTTTTGTCGCTCTGCATGATTATGGCCATTATTGCTCTCTTAGTTTGTCGCTCCCAGTCTTTTGCTAGCCTCCACAACAAAGTATGAGTTCCACTCATGCATCCAACTCCTTAAACCAAGTTATTCCAAAGAGTCCACCATACCTACCTACTAGTTTATGCTACTCCAAGTATATTCATGCTTTTGTTTACCTTCCACTTGTTATGAGAAAACTAGTGATTAAAGCTCTCACGAACTTGATGGCACACTTTACTTTACTTGCCCTTAATAAATTTGAACCATTGTGTCTTCTATGTTGTATATGCTTGCACTTATTTGTTGGGAATTAGCAGAACCATGCTTTCATGGGGAACGCTTTCAACATTGCACTTGGTACTTGTACCTAGTTGATATCATGCTCTTTTGTATATGGATGTCGTCGGTGTGAAATGAAAGGGGAGCTTGTAAGTCCATGGAGTTATGTATATGTGTTAGAGAAACGCCTAGGCCACTGGTCTAATCCATGCTGACATGGTGGAAACCTGCAGCGTAACCATAATGAGCTGTCTATGAAGCATTCTTCTTATAAAAAAAGAGTCCTATACTAAGAAAAAATAGAAAAAGAGAAAAAAAGATATACTATGAAAAGAGGAAAGAGAAAAAAGCACCATATTCCCATGGTAAATAAGAAGAATGCTGAGATGCTCGTTGTCTGCTTGCCTTGTCATTTTGATATGGGGATTCTTCCGTATCATCGGGCAAGGGGTACCTTGTTGGCGGTTCTCTATGATACACATGTACTTAAGATGACAAGAACTTACCGGTGACTAAACTTGAGTAGCATGAGGAGAGGCCCTCGTATACAAGGGACAAGAGATTTCTAACTTATACTTCGTCAAGCATGTACACCATAGTTTGTTCACTTTAACCTTAATCACTTCAAGATGCTTATGATAGGGGCAATGGGAGCTGAAAGCTATAAGTACCATAATTTTTGGAAGCTCTTTATGAGACTTGAATCCCCGCTTCCTTCTATGAAGGCATTTCTTCCACTATATATATTGAGTCTCCACCTTCTATCTTTATGCACCTACGTTGAGAGCATAGTGGCCATTCTTAGTTCTATGTGCATTGTCCCAAGACTTGTTGATTGATGCATACCTTAATATTGCTTGTTTTAAACTATTTGTATCTAGTCACTCTTATGAACTTTGAAGGTGTCCTATGCATTTATATTTTCTACTCTATTGAGGGACAAGCTGAATACTATTATGCCATGTTTTCTTTATGTGAAACAAACAAACATCTTGCAAAGCATTGTTATTCATGAATCTTTTGTTTGTGCCTTTTCATGTTGCATCATAGTTTCTTTGTCTTATTGCTAGAACTTTGTCTTTCATGCTATGATTGAAGTACTATGATCCCAGCTTTGAATGTTTTACAAATACTTTGATCAAGTCTTTGATGGTGCATGTCACCTCAAAAATTATTCTTTCTTTTTATCACTTACCTACTCAAGGACGAGCAGGACTTAAGCTTGGGGATGTTGATACATTGCAAATGTATCTATAATTTTTGATGTTCCATGCTTGGTTTTATCTACTTTCTTGTGTTTTGTTCCAACTTTGGAGTACTTTTCATATGATTTCTTGGACTAACCTATTAACAAGAGCCACAGTGCTAGCTGCCTGTTTTCTGCTATTTTTGGTTCTAGGAAAGTCAGAAAATGAATATTTTCGGAATTGGACGGGACAAAAGCCAAAGTGCCTATTTTACCGGAAGACTCACGGAGCCAGAAGATGTGACGGAGAGGGGCCACAGGGCGGCCACACCATGTGGTGGCACGGGCTGGCCCTGGCCGCGCCACCAGGTGGTGTGGGCCCCCTAGCACTCCACCGACCTTGCCTCCTTCGCCTATAAGAGCCTCCCGATACCAAAACCCTAAATAATCAAGCCTCCGGCCATGAAAAGTTCCGCAGCGCCGCCGCCACCGAAGGGGAGATTCGGGGGACAGAAAGTCTATGTTCCGGCACCCTGCCGGGACGGGAAAGTGCCCCCGGAGCCATCTCCATCGATCTCCACCGCCATCTCCATCACCGTTGCCGATTCCCATGATGAGGAGGGAGTAGTTCTCTCTCGAGGCTAAGGGTTCTACCGGTAGCTATGTGTTCATCTCTCTCTCTCTATGCATGATCTTGTTGTGATCATGAGCTTGTAATCTATAGATCTACCTTGCTACTCAAGTGCTTTATTAGATCTCTTCTCTCCCCATGTGTGTGAAAGTGACAGCGTGCTCACCATGGTGGCACTTAGGCTAGAGATTACAAATACTTGTTATGAGTTATATTTGGAGTTGGATGTTTCTATGAAATTGTGGTGTTTGTTGGACTCATCTAGTACTCAAGGTGACAGTGTCGGGTTTTCTAGATGGGAAAGGCTTACTTTGAGGTGTGCTGTTATAGCCCTACCATCGATTAGAGTGTTCAACCGGAGAGTAGTTAAGAGTAGTATCATAAAGAGAATATATTTATATGAGAGAGTGTTCACTAGTGAAAGTATGATCCATGGGCCTTGTTTCTAAGCATTGATACACCGTTTGCTACTAGATCTGTTACATGTTTGCTTGCTTCCATCTTTATTTCAGTTTGCTTTTAGTCTCTTCCACGCCATCAAGTTATCTTCTATCACCGTTACCACTTATAATCATCCATACCACTCTTATTTCACTATCTCTTCGCCGAACTAGTGCACCTATACACCTGACAAGTGTATTGGGTGTGTTGGGGACACAAGAGACTTCTTGAATCTTGATTGCAGGATTGCTTCAGAGGGAATACCTTTGACCACTTCCTCCCTGAGTTCGATAAACCTTGGGTGATCCACTTAAGGGAAAACTTGCTGCTGTTCTACAAACCTCTACACTTGGAGGCCCAACAACTGTCCACAAGAATAGAAGTGCGTAGACATCAAGCTATTTTCTGGCGCCGTTGCCGGGGAGGTAAGGTAAAAGGTATTCACACCGGAGGATTAAAGAAGAAGAACCTTCCACGGCAAACGCCTATTTTCTAGTGTGAGTACTCGAAGTTATTTCCTTTAGATTCTGCAATTTTATATTTTTGTTTCTTGTTTTCACTAGTTAGGCTTAATGGAAAACAAAAAAAAATTAGAGAGCTTTATAGTATTTATCTTGAGTTAGGACATGAAGTGTTTGAAGAGAAAATTAAAAAACCTATGGAACTTTATTTGCATGCTAATAGAAATGTTATTAGTATGAATTCTTTGGACACCATTATTGCTAATGCTATGGAAAAGTCTAAGCTTGGGGAAGCTAGTTTTTATGAAAATGATCTTTTTAGTTCCCCAGCTTTGGAAGATAGCTATTCTATTGCTTATGATGATACCAAACCTCCAATATATGATGATTACAATGATGAATATGATATTTTCAGTCCACCTACTACTGAGGAGGAAAGTAATTATGATTACAATATGCCTCCTATATTTGATGATTATGGTGATGAGAATAATAATGATAGCTATTTTGTTGAATTTTCTCCTACTACAATTAACAAGAATGACTATGCTTATGTAGAGAGTAATAATTATTATATGCATGTGGATCATGATAAGAATGTTTTATGTGATAGTTATATTGTTAATTTTATTCATGATGCTACTGAAAGTTATTATGAGAGAGGGAAACATGGTCTTATGTATCTCAATAATATTAAGTTTCCCCTCTTTATGTTGAAAGTCTTGAATTTGCTCTTGTTTTGCTTTATTATGCTTGTAGCTTTGTGCTTTCATGACTTGTTTCTTTACAAGATTCCTATGCATAGGAAGTGTGTTATACTTAAATGTATTTTAATTTGCTTCTTGATGCTCTCTTTTATTTCAATTCATATTTCCTATGTGAGCATCTTCTCAAAATATCATGCCTAACTTAAAGGCGTTAAAGAAAAGTACATATTGGGAGATAACCCAAAAGTTTTAGATGAGTCTTGGAAGTTATTACCTCTGTAATAACCCCTCCTTATCCTTTTTATTTGCTTTTTGTGCCAAGAGTAACCTCTAATGAGAGAGAAATAATGATCGGGAAAGTTGTTGTCCCGAAACAGATTTTTGTGCTTCACCGTAAAAATTCGTGAGAGAGCTCTGTATGTCTGATTGAGCAGTAATATGTTGTGCTTCTTCCCCAGGTTGTTATCTAACTTTAGTTAGTTCAACACTTTTCGATTTGAGCAACACAAGGTCTTCAAACAAATTCGTCTTTACCTGCTGGTCTGATTTGACAGATTTCTGCCATTTTTTGCATTTGCTTCTTGTTGGTTCCTTCTTGAGTTCTTTTGGGGAATTGAGCTTTTTTGAGGGAAGTGCTACAGTAGCTAGTGTTCTAATGGAAGTTTATTTGCTGTTAGAACTGAACCTCAAGACTTATTTATCTTGAGTGCACTAATGTCGCTAATAAAGATTGTGTGAAGTTTTGTATGAAGGAAAAATTTCAGGTGTATGGAAGGAATGAGTAATGAGATGAAGGATGGACTAAAGCTCAAGCTTGGGGATGCACACGTGTCACCCCAAGAAATTTCCAAGAAGTACAAGCGTCAAAGCTTGGGGATGCCCAAGGCATCCCCTTCTTCATCAGTAAAAATCCTAGGTTTCTTACAAACGCTTCATTTTTATTGTTTCATGCAGAGTTGTGTTTTTCTTGGAGCGTCTTCTTTTTCGTTTTCGTTTTGGTTTTTGTTTGCTTTGGTTTGCTTAGTTTTCTGAATAAATTGGTTGGACCCCCTCTTTAATACATTGGTTTGCAAATAGTTTGGTTTGGAGTGGAAAAGAGTAGGAAAGTTCATGCTTATGTGGTAAAAAGAGCTCGTTTTTGATTGTGGCCTATGCTTTGTCATGACATGATTGATATTGTTTTGGCTTTATGCTTAATATTCTTTGCTGTTGCATGACTTGTTATAAACAATTGAGATTGCTTAATGTGCCTTGGAAGGATCATGGGTTGTTTTAGCATATTAAAGCATAGTATAGTGGTATTCTCCTTTGATGCTTTATTTGGTTGACTTCGCACATGCTCACACCATGTTATGATTATCTCAAGTCACCATAGCCTTGATGATCCTTTATTTTTCAACTTGTAGTATCACTTTATGCTTTGATCAATGATGTTTTGTCGCTCTGCATGATTATGGCCATTATTGCTCTCTTAGTTTGTCGCTCCCAGTCTTTTGCTAGCCTCCACAACAAAGTATGAGTTCCACTCATGCATCCAACTCCTTAAACCAAGTTATTCCAAAGAGTCCACCATACCTACCTACTAGTTTATGCTACTCCAAGTATATTCATGCTTTTGTTTACCTTCCACTTGTTATGAGAAAACTAGTGATTAAAGCTCTCACGAACTTGATGGCACACTTTACTTTACTTGCCCTTAATAAATTTGAACCATTGTGTCTTCTATGTTGTATATGCTTGCACTTATTTGTTGGGAATTAGCAGAACCATGCTTTCATGGGGAACGCTTTCAACATTGCACTTGGTACTTGTACCTAGTTGATATCATGCTCTTTTGTATATGGATGTCGTCGGTGTGAAATGAAAGGGGAGCTTGTAAGTCCATGGAGTTATGTATATGTGTTAGAGAAACGCCTAGGCCACTGGTCTAATCCATGCTGACATGGTGGAAACCTGCAGCGTAACCATAATGAGCTGTCTATGAAGCATTCTTCTTATAAAAAAAGAGTCCTATACTAAGAAAAAATAGAAAAAGAGAAAAAAAGATATACTATGAAAAGAGGAAAGAGAAAAAAGCACCATATTCCCATGGTAAATAAGAAGAATGCTGAGATGCTCGTTGTCTGCTTGCCTTGTCATTTTGATATGGGGATTCTTCCGTATCATCGGGCAAGGGGTACCTTGTTGGCGGTTCTCTATGATACACATGTACTTAAGATGACAAGAACTTACCGGTGACTAAACTTGAGTAGCATGAGGAGAGGCCCTCGTATACAAGGGACAAGAGATTTCTAACTTATACTTCGTCAAGCATGTACACCATAGTTTGTTCACTTTAACCTTAATCACTTCAAGATGCTTATGATAGGGGCAATGGGAGCTGAAAGCTATAAGTACCATAATTTTTGGAAGCTCTTTATGAGACTTGAATCCCCGCTTCCTTCTATGAAGGCATTTCTTCCACTATATATATTGAGTCTCCACCTTCTATCTTTATGCACCTACGTTGAGAGCATAGTGGCCATTCTTAGTTCTATGTGCATTGTCCCAAGACTTGTTGATTGATGCATACCTTAATATTGCTTGTTTTAAACTATTTGTATCTAGTCACTCTTATGAACTTTGAAGGTGTCCTATGCATTTATATTTTCTACTCTATTGAGGGACAAGCTGAATACTATTATGCCATGTTTTCTTTATGTGAAACAAACAAACATCTTGCAAAGCATTGTTATTCATGAATCTTTTGTTTGTGCCTTTTCATGTTGCATCATAGTTTCTTTGTCTTATTGCTAGAACTTTGTCTTTCATGCTATGATTGAAGTACTATGATCCCAGCTTTGAATGTTTTACAAATACTTTGATCAAGTCTTTGATGGTGCATGTCACCTCAAAAATTATTCTTTCTTTTTATCACTTACCTACTCAAGGACGAGCAGGACTTAAGCTTGGGGATGTTGATACATTGCAAATGTATCTATAAT
The DNA here is from genome assembly GCA_910589775.1 of Avena eriantha. Classification (NCBI taxonomy): domain Eukaryota; kingdom Viridiplantae; phylum Streptophyta; class Magnoliopsida; order Poales; family Poaceae; genus Avena; species Avena eriantha. The sequence goes on from OU342740.1 coordinate 39,961,742, forward strand.
TTTTGATGTTCCATGCTTGGTTTTATCTACTTTCTTGTGTTTTGTTCCAACTTTGGAGTACTTTTCATATGATTTCTTGGACTAACCTATTAACAAGAGCCACAGTGCTAGCTGCCTGTTTTCTGCTATTTTTGGTTCTAGGAAAGTCAGAAAATGAATATTTTCGGAATTGGACGGGACAAAAGCCAAAGTGCCTATTTTACCGGAAGACTCACGGAGCCAGAAGATGTGACGGAGAGGGGCCACAGGGCGGCCACACCATGTGGTGGCACGGGCTGGCCCTGGCCGCGCCACCAGGTGGTGTGGGCCCCCTAGCACTCCACCGACCTTGCCTCCTTCGCCTATAAGAGCCTCCCGATACCAAAACCCTAAATAATCAAGCCTCCGGCCATGAAAAGTTCCGCAGCGCCGCCGCCACCGAAGGGGAGATTCGGGGGACAGAAAGTCTATGTTCCGGCACCCTGCCGGGACGGGAAAGTGCCCCCGGAGCCATCTCCATCGATCTCCACCGCCATCTCCATCACCGTTGCCGATTCCCATGATGAGGAGGGAGTAGTTCTCTCTCGAGGCTAAGGGTTCTACCGGTAGCTATGTGTTCATCTCTCTCTCTCTATGCATGATCTTGTTGTGATCATGAGCTTGTAATCTATAGATCTACCTTGCTACTCAAGTGCTTTATTAGATCTCTTCTCTCCCCATGTGTGTGAAAGTGACAGCGTGCTCACCATGGTGGCACTTAGGCTAGAGATTACAAATACTTGTTATGAGTTATATTTGGAGTTGGATGTTTCTATGAAATTGTGGTGTTTGTTGGACTCATCTAGTACTCAAGGTGACAGTGTCGGGTTTTCTAGATGGGAAAGGCTTACTTTGAGGTGTGCTGTTATAGCCCTACCATCGATTAGAGTGTTCAACCGGAGAGTAGTTAAGAGTAGTATCATAAAGAGAATATATTTATATGAGAGAGTGTTCACTAGTGAAAGTATGATCCATGGGCCTTGTTTCTAAGCATTGATACACCGTTTGCTACTAGATCTGTTACATGTTTGCTTGCTTCCATCTTTATTTCAGTTTGCTTTTAGTCTCTTCCACGCCATCAAGTTATCTTCTATCACCGTTACCACTTATAATCATCCATACCACTCTTATTTCACTATCTCTTCGCCGAACTAGTGCACCTATACACCTGACAAGTGTATTGGGTGTGTTTTGGACACAAGAGACTTCTTGTATCTTGATTGCAGGATTGCTTGAGAGGGAATACCTTTGACCACTTCCTCCCTGAGTTCGATAAACCTTGGGTGATCCATTTAAGGGAAAACTTGCTGCTGTTCTACAAACCTCTGCACTTGGAGGCCCAACAACTGTCTACAAGAATAGAAGTGCGTAGACATCAAGGGGCTAGGTCGGTGTTGCACCAGGGGGCCCACACCCCTGGTGGCGTGCCCCCCAGGCTGCACTGCCACCAGGTGTGGCCGCCCTGGTGCACCACTTCGTCTCCCCTCCGGACTCCATGTTGCGTCGGGTAAAATATTTACTTTGGCTTTTGTCCATTCCAATTCCGAGAATATTTCCTTACTAGCTTTTCTGAAACCAAAAACAAAAAAAATAGGCAACTGGGACTGTGGCATCTTGTTAATAGGTTAGTTCCAGAAAATGTGTAAAAATACTCCAAAGTGTGGACAAAACATAAGAAAGTAGATATAAAACAAGCATGGAACATCAAAAATTATAGACATGTTTACAACGTATCATGCATCATTGTTGTTTTGGAGAAGAACACATGCAATGATGCCACTCCAGCATGTGGTGTTGTTTTCCTAAACCACATGGATCCACTAGATGTCATTGCATGTGTGTTCTTTTCATAAACCACATGGATCCACTAATGTCATTGCATGTGTGTTCTTTTCATAAACCACATTGATCCCGTAGATGTCATTGCCTATGTGTTCTTTTCATAAACCACATTGATCCAGTAGATGTCATTGCCTATGTGTTCTTTTCATAAACCACATTGATCCACTAGATATCATTGCATGTGTGTTCTTTTCATAAACCACATGGATCTACTGATGTCATTGCATGTGTGTTCTTTTCCAAAACCACATGGATCCAATGGTGACACTCCAGCATGTGGTGTTCTTTTCATAAACCACATGGATCCACTAGATTTCATTGCATGTGTGTTATTTTCATAAACCACATGGATCCACTAATGTCATTGCATGTGTATTCTTTTCCAAAACCACATGGATCCACTGGTGCCACTCCAGCATGTGGTGTTCTTTTCATAAACCACATTGATCAAGTAGATGTCATTGCATGTTTGTTCTTTTCATAAACCACATGGATCCACTAGAGTTCATTGCATGTGTGTTATTCTCATAAACCACATGGATCCACTAGATGTCATTGCATGTGTGTCTTCTCATAAACCACATGGATCCACTAGATGTCATGGTATATGGTGTTCTTCTCATTAACCACATGGATCCACTAGATTTCATTGTATGTATGTTCTTCTCATAAACCACATGGATCCACTAGAGTTCATTGGATGTGTGTTATTTTCATAAACCACATGGATCCACTAGATGTCATTGGATGTGTGTTCATCTCATAAAACCTAGCAGCAATGGCATCTAGTGTGTGTGCGTGGTGGCCGTTAGATCGTAACCTTAGCCCCCAATGGTGGTCGTTAGACCGTGTCTTCTACAAGGCACACCCTAACACACTTGTTTTGCATGACAATTGTTACATACCGTTCGATCAAGGCGCTTGGACGATTGGGATGGTTCTTCATAAGAGCGATCCGCAGTAGGCTGTTCTACGACATGACTGGCCATGCTTACTGTCCGCTTGCTTTAGACAAACTGGCAACACCGTGCGCTCCCCTTTTGTGAGTGTCACGAGTTCCGTGGGCCACATGCTAGTGTCATGTCCCCTTTACTTCTCTTCCTCCCCATACTTCTCTTCCTTCCCCTCAAAGCCACTTTCCCCGCATCTCTCCCATCATGCCGTAGTCGCAAGATGATGGCGCCTCCAAGCATCTCTCTCGCAGCCACCCAATTGATAGGATATAGATGCCGCCCAGACGGGGGGTGAATAGGTAGTTAAAAACTTTTCTAAGAGAGCCTCAACAAAGGCGGAATTAAACTAGCGTTTACTTTGTTAAGCACAAAAACCTAGAATAACTAGGGTTCACCTATTTGCACCAACAACTTATGCTAAACAAGACAAGAAACTATGAGATAGCAAGATATAAACTTCAAGCACGAAGGCTATCACAAAGTAAGGTGCATAAGTAAGAGCTCGGGTATAGAGATAACCGAGGCACGCGGAGACGACGATGTTTTACCGAGTTCCTCCCAACATGGAGTACGTCTCATTTGGAGAGGGGTGGTATCAAACCACCAACACCACAAAAGGCCTCCCTTGTTCTCCTGTGAATCTCACTCCAACGGGATCGATCCACACTTCCACTATCGGTGCACTTGTCGGTGGCAATCCAGAACCTCTCACAAGGTTGGGGCACTTCAACACAACTAAATTGGAGGCTCCGAATAAACAAGCTTGGGGAAAGCTCCACAACTTAATTGGAGGCCCTAAGTAATCCACAAACCTGCACAACCACCAAACTGTCTAGGGTTCCAGTGAACCCAAGAGTAAAAAGCTTCTCAACTTTTCACCCAATCGAATCCTCATCGAGAACTCAAACCAATGCACCAAATGCAATGGCAAGAACACACGAAGTACTCAAGTCCTTCTCTCCCAATCTCCACCAAAGCTACAAAAGCTTATGGGGGAATAAGAGAGGAAGAACAATGGATGAAATCCACAAAAGACTCCAAGATCTAGATCCCAAGATGTTCCCCTCACTTAGAGGAGAGATTGATTGGTGGGTGATACATTGCAAATGTATCTATAATTTTTGATGTTCCATGCTTGGTTTTATCCACTTTCTTGTGTTTTGTCCACACTTTGGAGTACTTTTCATATGATTTCTTGGACTAACCTATTAACAAGAGCCATAGTGCCAGCTGCCTGTTTTCTACTGTTTTTGGTTCCAGGAAAGTCAGAAAATGAATATTCTCGCAATTGGACGGGACGAAAGCCAAAGTGCTTATTTTTCCGGAAGTCATCAGATGCCAGAATACGAGACGGAGAGGAGCCAGGGAGCCACCACACCACCTGGCCGCACGGGCCAGGCCTGGCCATGCCGGGGGGTGCTGTGGCCAGCCTAGGCACCCCCTCGGCCTCTCCTTCTGCCTATAAGATGCCCTCGGGACAAAAACCCTAAGTACCCGATCAAAAATGCACGAAAGAGTTTGTAGCCGCTGTCATCTCCATCCCTAGATGGGAGGGATCTGAAGGTCTTCCCGGCACCCTGCCAGAGAGGGGAATTCACCCTGGAGGCCTTCTTCATCATCATGCAAGCCTCCGGTGTGATGCGTGAGTAGTTCATCCTTGGACTACGGATCCATGTAGTAGCTAGATGGCTGGTTCTCCTCCTTTCTGCTTTCATGTCTAGATCTTGTGAGCTCCATTCATGATCAAGATCATCTATTTGTAATCATACATGTTGTGTTTGCAGGGTTCCGATGCATATTGAGATGCTATTTCAGATTGATTATTGATTCTATCATGTCTTTGTTATTTGTGATCTTGCATGCTTTCCGTTGTTAGTAGCTATCTTGGCCAAGTAGATGCTAGCAACTCCAAGAGTTAGTATTTATGCTCGATAGTGGGTTCATGCCTCTGGTTATCTGGGGAAGTGACAGAAATCTCTAAGGTACTAGATGTGTTGTTGCTATTAGGGAGAAAACAACAATCCTTTGTTCATAGAACAATCGTATTGTTTACTTTACACGCAATTCGTAAAGCAATAATCTGTTGCTTGCAACTTAATACTGGAGGGGGTTCGGATGATAACCTGAAGGTGGATTATTAGTCATAGATGCAGTTGGATGGCGGTCTATGTATAATGTTGTAATGCCCAATCAAGTCTCAAAGGAGTGAAGATGATTAGTATATGCTTGTATGCTTTCTCGATGTTTGCCAATTGTCTCGCTGTAATTTGTTCACCCAGAATGTTATCTATCTTAAGGAGAGCCACCTCTAGTGAACTATGGATCCCGGTCCTTTTCTTTACACACAATCTACAAATTGTTTACTGCTTTGTGTTTACTTTCTGCAAACTATTACTTCCTTCCATTCGATACGTTTAATCCTTTGTTTTCAGCAAAACACGGTGAGATTGACAACCTCATCGCAAGTTGGGGACAAAGTTCTGTGGTTGTGTTGTGCAGGTCTCCACGTTGCTACTAGCACCGGTAGTGCGCGCTGCCAAGGCTCAGCTAGCAACACCTTTGGGTGTTTCCTTGCTCCAACTGGTTCGATTAAACCTTGGTTTCATAACTAAGGGAAACTTGCTACGGTGCTCATCATACCTTCCTCTTGGGATTCCCAACGAGCTCTACATCAACACCGAGCCATCAGTGGGGTTGTAGATCTAGATCTCCTCTTTCAAATCCCTCAAGAATATGCCAGAATCAATGGAGGGATTGAAGGATAGCAAGCTCAAAAAGGTCAGCAATGGAGGGGAGAACTTGCAAGGAAGGTTAGTGAACCATTGGGGAAGAAGGGCCCCTTAAATAGGTTCCTAGAAATCCAACCGTTAGGCCCAGGAATCGCTCGGTCCGGAGTCTCCGAACTGGGACCGGAGACTCCGGTGTATCCAGGACAAACGGGATCAAACTGGGGGACAATCAGTACGCTGTCCGGAGATGGACCGGAGATTTAGGCTGGAATCTCCGGTCTTACAAAAACTAGCAGAAAGACCAATACGAAAACAACCATAACTTTTGCATCCAGACTCCGATTTTGATGATCTTGGGTTCGTTTTAAAAAGGACAACAAACTCTACAAGATCATGCAGAGAACAATCATAGTCTAGTAAGATATCGAAAACGCAATAGAGAATGCATATAAAATCCATTTTCGATGAACTTGGGCATGTCATGAGGACTAACATAAGCTCTAAATCCTCTAATGGATAAGAACCAAATAATGGGAGGTTTTACCAATCTCTAAAAGACAAACCGGTAAAACCTCCAACATCGAAAACGCAATAGAGAATACATATGAAATCCGTTTTCGATAAACTTAGAGCTTGTTATGAATATTACCACAAGCTCAAGAACCTCACATGGATAAGATCCAAATAACAACCAAGAAATATGATGCCAAGTATGCAAAGGTTTGAGCTCTCTCCGAAGGATATGATCAACTTACTCACTCGAGAGCCCCTCTTGATAGTACGATTACCTATCCTAAAAAAGGCCTCCCCAACTAACACCATGATACCGGTAAGAAAGAAACCCTATCAAGAACATACCTTTGCCTTGAGCATATTCCACTTGAGCTTGACGATAACGATCTTTTCCACCTCAAGATGGAACACCTTTCTTGATTGCGCTAGCTTGGTGAAGTCTTGCAAATTGCTCCCCCATACTCACTATGGAAGAGCCTCTCTTTTAGGAATATCTTCACAAATCCATGATCACCATAATGATGCAAGCCCCAAGCATATGATCTCTTCGAGATGGCTCATCTTGAACTTGCACATCATTTATTCTTTATTCATTATGTTGGTGACTTGAATATACATAACATATATCATTCCAACTTTATTCTTCAAGACACACTTGACATAGGCTCAACTCTCACATGACCAATCTTTGGATCTCTCCTTGAACACCTTGGTCAACACTTGATCTTCTTTACTTTCTTCTTCTCCCAACCTTGAAGCCAACATATGATACAAGCATTGCCTATGGAAAAATCCTACAGGTAAAACTCAATGCAAACATAAGTCCATAAAGATTGTCATTAATTACCAAAACCACACACGGGGGCACACATGCACTTTCAATCTCCCCCATTTTGGTAATTGATGAAAATCCCTTTGAGAGGGTTTCTATAAGGAATTAATCAAACAAAACGTTGTGATAACATCAAATACAACACAAGTATGTGATGTTAGTACAACCACAATATAGATCAAACTCCCCCACAATCTATGCACGTGTGGATGAACTTGAATTTCATTGCATATATTGCCAACCATTATCAGTGGTTGAGTTTTCTCTATATAATCCATATAGACTAAACGCGGGGAGAGTGTGAATGCTTTTGTATTGAACTACATAGATATGCTTCTAGAGAACAGATGAATATCACATGGGGTGAGTTAGGAATGCCACCGAGCTTTCAAATATAGACTCACAAAATTAAGGCTTTGCGAATTCATACAAAATACACCAAAAAATGGATAATCTCAAAGTTTGTGGTGTTTTTGTTTTAAAAAAACACACGCAACAAAGATCTATACATAGACCAAAACTATTAAAGGGTGACACCAACAAATGAATACTACAAATGAAGCCAAGATGCCATGCAACACACTAAGATGCAAAGCACATGAGGCAAGTGTTTAAGTACAAAACTCACAACACACAACCAAATTCCCTAAAACCCTCTAAAACTTCTCCCCCATTGACATCGATTGCCGAAATGGGTGAAAAACTTTAGAAGGCCAATTTAGTGAGAGTTCCTCCATATGGTGTGCATTTATCATAATATGAGTGGAATCGGATGCACATATCCAATGACGAATACCATGAGGAAATCAAACTAAACTGAGGATCCAAATATTGCAAAGAAATAAAATGGTGAAGAAGCATCAACGAATGAAGCAAGCAATCAAAAGATCGAAAGAAGCACTTCACAAAAGGAAGATACCAAAAGAAAGATAGATATTATGATAAGGTTGAAAAGAGAGTGATCTAAATAATATGAGGAGACTCCCCAAGGTTTGTGCACAAATTATAATTTGTGTTTTAATACAATATGCACAAACATGGCATCCTCATTCCCTCTATGTCATTTAAACCACGAGCACAAGCAAGAGAGAAGATATTATGATGAGAGAAAATGGGTGTTTAGGTGAAAATAGGAAGCTCCCCAAGTTTCATGCACAACAAAGTGCACAATTATGGAATCCTAACTCCCCATAATCAAAAAAAACACCAAACAAGAACAAGAAGGAAAATGTGTGTTCTTAGGTAAATTAGGAAAGGTCCCCAAGGTTTATGCACCAAATATAATAATTGCTTTGAATGCAAAGTGCATAAACATGGTATCCTTGCTCCCCCAAACTTACATAACAACACAAAGGCATGAAAGATCAACTTTCTTAACACCAACGAGTGCCAAAATATGCAAATGAAAAGGTCAAGCACTCAAAGTAAAACTTTTGGAGCCACCAAAGAATAAAAAGGAGAACAAGGTGGACCCCAAAGCAATAGGACATCAACTAGAGATTTAGCAATAATCATGTGTATAAGTTTCTAGGTAGATAACTATCACCAAGATATACATCCACAAAGAAACATGTACACACAAACTTGATACTCAAGAATGAACAAGATATCTAAACGAAAGTCATAGATAATGCCCATAAGATTTTTGCTAGAAAGCATGGCCAAAGGCTCAAATTTATCTTATTAAACATCAATGACCTTCAAACACCAAAAAATACATCACAACTATCACACGGGAATAAGAGATAGTTGGAATGCATTGGGAAAGGCAACAAGTATCATAAAGACCAAATAAACCTTGCAAATTCATCCATATTGCACATGAGAGAAATTGAGGAAATGATTGGCAATAGAATTGCTAGATTGGCATATGTGGGATTGGTTAATAATAAACATGACTTTTATACACTCCCTAAAATATGCATTCATCTCAACTTACTCATACCACAATAAGGATGATACAATAAAATCTTGGAAGAACCACAATAAAAGCAACTGAAGGACATCATGCCATGATGCAACCATAAAGGTTGGATGCTAGAAAAGTATGCATGAGAAGGATAATTGTCACCGAGATACCATTGGTAGGATGTAGTAGATATGAGTTTGTTCATCATCCTAGCTTTCCTCCAATTATCATTTAGTCATCACATCTTCTTATTATTGAGACAAGCATCCAATGTACCTAAAACACATTCAACTACACAATGGTCCCAAAACTCATTGGGTCCAAAGTAGTTAGATACACTACAATACATAAGACAAACTCCACAAAAACATGTGCATATTGATATGAAATTGAATTTCATGCACATCTTAGCCAAAATAGGATTTGGTGGAGTTTACCCTATATATTGGATCAAAGAAAGCAAGCATACCATAATATATACATTTAGTAAATATGCATGCACAAGACTTTCAAGAACCAAAAGGAGATATAGTTTCAACAAAACACCAAGAACACCAAGAAGGTACACCAAAGTGTGACCCGACAAACAGTTGTCCAAATTATATCAAAGACCAAATCAACACATGATAGGACACAAATTAAACAAATGAACAAGGAAAAAGCCAAAGAGCAAAGAGGATAAACAAATATAAATGCTGAACAATTTATCTCATTCAAATGGTTAAAAGAAAGAAGGGAATGAGAAAATCAACTCCTAAACAAAATACCAATTGAATAATAAATGGTTCCAACAAAAGAACCAAACTCTCAACATTTTTCAAGAATGGCACAAAGTACCAAAAAAGGTTTATCTTCCAATGGCATAAAACATGGTAGGGATCAACACATGTCATGAAGAAGCATAAAACGAGTGTTCTAAATAATATAGGAGAACTCTCTTATGATTAGTGTATTATTTACGATTTTGCATTTGAATACAAAATGCACACACATGGGTTCATCATCCCTACCTACATCAACTAGAGCACTAAATTATTTCAAGACAAATAAAGATCCATAAGATTCGAGGAAGACATGGGAGACAAAACACAACAAATTCTTGGCAAGAGATAGTACAAAATTAAGCAAAGTCAAAAATGAATATGATCAATAAACTTCTACCATAAATATAGTACTATTGTCCAAGGGCAAACAGTATTGGGAATAATCTTCCTAAGGTAGTTCACACGGATATCCAAGATCATATTCACACAAAGAAGCATATAACAAAGTATAAGAATTAAGCTTGATGCTCCGGAAGAGATTCTTGGTAGCTTCCAATAGTCACACAATCACTAGTGATTAGAGTAACTTGAAGTTAGTGGTTTCCATGAGGATATAGATGTCCAAGTATGAGGAAACACATACCAAGAAGAGCTCAAACAAACAAGATCCAAAAGATGAGAAACAATGTATTCAAGCAAATTTGAACTTGTTTGAGCATATGTGTCACATAGGAGCTAGATAATTATCAATATCAATTCTAAGTGACACAACTTCGAATATTCACATTTTCTAGGCTTGTAGTATGCACTAAGCACATGACTCCCCCATAATGTGATAAACCATAAATATTGACACGAGGCAAAAGGATCCAAATAGATATGATTAATGGACCTTATAGAACTTGAATTTCTCATGAGAAACATACCACATATAGACTAGATAATATTGCACTACCAATACTAGGTGGTATTACTCATGTACACACATTAAGGATTGTGAAGTGCCCCAAAGTACAACACATAGTCCATTAATCTCCCGCAAGAGCCAATTAAGATATGAACAAGATGCAATAGGCTCAAACATAAAACACATAAATGGTGTGCAAACCAACATATACAAGCTTGATTTCTCAAGTTAAGCAAGTAGGAAACACAACATATACAAAACACATGCAAGGTACAAAACTAACACATGCACAAGGGGGCGAGTAACTTTCAATGTATATGAGTTAAGCACATGTTACCGCAAGGAGGAACATTGGATATATGATAGAAGCATGATAATACAAATGGCTTGACATAACAAGAATAAATGATGAAGATCCCTCAATTCTTCATAATGTAGCCAAACCTCCAATGCTCTCCAAACACACATATTGATCAAGTTTTGGCTTGTTGGTCCCCAACCAAGCTGGGTCCTAAGAAGTTAGTCACAATAGGCTTGGCAACCCAAATGGTTCTTTTCTTGAACCCACATTGAACACCAACAAATTTGGCAAACATATTGCCAACCTCATCCTTATGAAGAGAATAAGCATCATCAATTATGATAGGGTTGGATGAGGAGTTACCAATGGTGCTTGAAGATGAAATATGCCCCTTCTCACGGCATATGTAGCAAGTTCTTCTCTTGCCATCTTTCTTCTTAGGTGAGGCCACAACTCGAGGAAGAGCTCGAGTAGTCCTCTTAGGAAGAGGCCCGTCAATGACTTGAGGTGGAGCTTGAGACTACTTCCCTTGTTGCTTCACACTTAGATGCTTCTTCTTCAATGGGCAAGATCTAACATGATGACCTTCTTCCTTGCACTTGAAGCAAACAATGTTGGCCAGATTCTTGACTTGATCTTGTCCATTCTTCTTGTTGTCCTTGTGCTTCAAATTGATAGTGGACTTGTTCTTGACATTGGAGTTGAATCCAAGCCCACTCTTGTCATTGGGGGATTTTTGCACACTCAAGATTTTGTTGAGTGCGGCTTTCCCTTGATGACCCCTTTTCAAGTTATTCTTCAAAGAAGTGACTTGAGCCTTGAGATCTTTGATTTCCTCTACATGGTTAGTTTCAACAAAAGTACTAGAGGAAGTAGATGCTACATTGTTAGAGCAACAAGGCACATAATGTAATTCATCACGAGATATAGCATGGTTGTGAGAGGATGAATTACAAGGACTAGCACATGTCAATATAACATTTGGAGTAGATATAGTGCTATTGTCCACATGAGGCCCACTAGATGTTACCTTTGACATGATGGCCTCATGAGCTAACTTTAGCCTACCATGGGAGACTAGAAGATCCTCATGCGAGCTTGAGAGCTTGACATGACTTTCTTCTAATTTCCCATAGTTGCTAGTTAGCAAAGCAAGTTGAGCCTTTAGCTCAACATTCTCCTTCAAAATAGATGCTTCACAAGAAATAGAGTTAGTACCACAAGCATCATCATTATTAGCAAGGGGTGAGGGCAACTTGGCAAGCTCTTTAGAATATAAAGCTTTAAGTTGCTCATGCGACTCGGGGAGTTTGATGAGCTCCCTCCTAACGACCCGAGAGCCATTTTCAAGGTGCTTAAAATCCTCAACAAGTTTAGCATAAGAAACTTCAATCCCAACATTTTTACTTTTAAGATCACTTGCCACCTCAAGATCTCTATCACGAGATTCCTTCACTCTAGATAACTCTAGAGAAAAAGTCTCCTCAAGAGATGCCTTAGTGGTTTGTTCCTCTTCAAGAGCTTCATTTAGATGTGCAATTTGATTAGCATACTCACACTCAAAGCTACTCATTTTATCAATGGTGTTCTCATGATCCTCAATTTTTGCTTCCAACTTATCAATGTGTTCTTTGCTCTTAATAGCAAAGTCCAAGATTTCAACGAAGTTAGAGCAAGCAATATTATCCTTAACAAGAGCACGATAAACCATCTCACCCTTTTCATATAAATCATCAACATTAGTCTCTTTTTCCTCATTATCCTCATCCTCATCATCACAAGAGGTATTGGCTTCCAAAGTAGGAGTTACCTTTGAATCCCGAGCCATAAGGCATAGGTGGGAACCGTGAGATGATGATGATGAAGAATTACTTGAAGCTCTATTCAAATTTGTGTCTTTACCAATAGAATCTTTGGTTTCCTCTACATTGTTAGACACACAACAACTATAGGAAATAGAAGCATTCATATTATGACAACAAGGCAAAGAGAGCATATCATCATGTGATCTATTGAGGCAATTTATACATGATATGCAAGGACTATCAACACTAGCATGTAAATCATATATAGTGCTAGACGTGTTTAAGTCCAAAGATGAAGTATTGCAATGAGATAGAGAAGAAGGATCACAAAGAGTAAGCTCACTATCAACATTGCAAAGTTCACCACCACTCACCATATCATTACCTTGTGTCTTACCACACTTTGATGAAGTGGAATAAAAAGAGAACTCATCTCGACCAGAAGTGGCAGCAATACAATCATCCTCAATAATGTTGGACATATCATATTTATCTTGAAGATTTGTCCATAACTCATGGGCGCTCCAAAAAGGTATGATTGAAGAAGTAACTACATAGCTCAAAGCATTAACAAGCACACTAGAAGCTTGAGCATCGAGATATAAGTTTTTCTCATCCTCACAAGATAGATTTCGGAAATCCATTGGAGGAGAAAACCTATATCTACAATCCGCTCCAAATTTGGGTCCATGTCCCGAAAATGAATAAGCTTACGAGTTTTCCATATATCATAATTTGTGCTATCGAATATGAACATTTCATTATGCACTAATCCCCTAGCCGACATATTTACTCTCAAGGCGGTGAAGCCTAAAATGAGAGACCAGACTCTGATACCAATTGAAAGGATACAGATGCCACCTAGAGGGGGGTGAATAGGCGGTTAAAAACTTTTCTGAGAGAGCCTCAATAAAGGCGCAATTAAACTAGCGTTTACTTTGTTAAGCACAAAAACCTAGAACAACTAGGGTTCACCTATTTGTATCAACAACTTATGCTAAACAAGACAAGCAACTATGAGATAGCAAGATATAAACTTCAAGCACGAAGACTATCACAAAGTAAGGTGCATAAGTAAGAGCTCGGGTATAGTGATAACCGAGGCACGCGGAGACGATGATGTTTTACCGAGTTCCTCCCAACATGGAGTACATCTCGTTTGGAGAGGGGTGGTATCAAACCACCAACGCCACAAAAGGCCTCCCTTGTTCTCATGTGAATCTCACCCCAACGGGATCGATCCACACTTCCACTATCGGTGCACTTGTCGGTGGCAATCCGGAACCTCTCACAAGGTTGGGGCACTTCTCCACAACTAAATTGGAGGCTCCCAATAAACAAGCTTGGGGAAAGCTCCACAACTTAATTGGAGGCCCCAAGTAATCCACAAACCTACACAACCACCAAACCGTCTAGGGTTCCAATAAACCCAAGAGTAAAAAGCTTCTCAACTTTTCACCCAATCGAATCCTCACGGAGAACTCAAACCGATGCACCAAATGCAATGGCAAGAACACACGAAGTACTCAAGTCCTTCTCTCCCAAATTCCACCAAAGCTACAAAATCTTATGGGGGAATAAGAGAGGAAAAACAATGGATGAAATCCACAAAAGACTCCAAGATCTAGATCCCAAGATGTTCCCCTCACTTAGATGAGAGATTGATTGGTGGGATTGTAGATCTAGATCTCCTCTTTCAGATCCCTCAAGAATATGCAAGAATAAATGGTGGGATTGAGAGATAGCAAGATCAATAAGGTCAGGAATGGAGGGGATAACTTGCAAGGAAGGTTAGTGAACCATTGGGGAAGAAGGGCCCCTTAAATAGGTCCCTAGAAATCCAACCGTTAGGCCCAGGAATCACCCGGTCCGGAGCCTCCGGACTGGGACCGGAGTCTCCGGTGTACCCAGGCCAAACGGGGTCAAACTGGGGGACAATCAGTACACTGTCCGGAGATGGACCGGAGATTTAGTCCGGAATCTCCGGTCTTACAAAAACTGGCAGAAAGACCAATACGAAAACAACCATAACTTTTGCATCCGGACTCTGATTTTTATGATCTTGGGCTCGTTTTAAAGAGGACAACAAACTCTACAAGATCATGCAGAGAACCATCATAGTCCAGTAAGAGAGGATATAACCAAATGACGAAAGTTTTGACCTCTCTCAAAAAGATGAACCGGTAAAACCTCCAACATCGAAAACGCAATAGAGAATGCATATAAAATCCGTTTTCGATGAACTTCGGCTTGTCATGAAGGATAACACAAGCTCTAAATCCTCTCATGGATAAGAACCAAATAATGGGAGGTTTTACCAATCTCTAAAAGACAAACCGGTAAAACCTCCAACATCGAAAACGCAATAGAGAATACATATGAAATCCGTTTTCGATAAACTTAAGCTTGTTACGAATATTACCACAAGCTCAAGAAACTCACATGGATAAGATCCAAATAACAACCAAAAAATATGATGCCAAGTATGCAAAGGTTTGATCTCTCTCCGAAGGATATGATCAACTTACTCACTCGAGAGCCCCTCTTGATAGTACAGTTACCTATCCTAAAAAATGGCCTCCCCAACTAACACCATGATACCGGTAAGAAAGAAACCCTATCAAGAACATACCTTTGCCATGAGCATATTCCACTTGATCTTGATGATAACGGTCTTTTCCACCTCAAGATGGAACACCTTTCTTGATTGCGCTAGCTTGGTAAAGTCTTGCAAATTGCTCCCCCATACTCACTATGGAAGAGCCTCTCTTTTAGGAATATCTTCACAAATCCATGATCACCATAATGATGGCAAGCCCCAAGCATATGATCTATTCGAGATGGATCATCTTGAACTTGCACATCATTTATTCTTTATTCATTATGTTGGTGACTTGAAGATACATAAGAGATATCATTCCAACTTTATTCTTCAAGACACACTTGCCATAGGCTCAACGCTCACATGACCAATCTTTGGATCTCTCCTTAAACACCTTGGTCAACACTTGATCTTCTTTACTTTCTTCTTCTCCCAACCTTGAAGCCAACATATGGTACAAGCATTGCCTATGGACAAATCCTACAAGTAAAACTCAATGCAAACATAAGTCCATAAAGATTGTCATTAATTACCAAAACCACACACGAGGGCACACATGCACTTTCACCAGTCCCCCACCCCCTCTCGCCATGGGTTCAAGGAGGGGGCGTGATACCTTCGATCCGGATTACGGATGTAGTATAGCTCGTTTTCCCTAGTAGACCTAGGTTGTCGAATCCACGGGAAGCGAATGCGTAGTGAAGTTACTTTAACGGACCTTCGGGAGTTTTAGAATTCCTTTTGTGTTTTTACCAGACCAGTTGGTTGCGTATTTTTTTGTTGTCGATGATGGAGAGAGAGGGCCTAGGGTGTTTCACCTGTAGCTATGCAAAAACATCTAATGGAAATAAAAGATAGAAATAAAGTATGCGTGTACTTGTTAGAGCAAGATAAATTATATGTGGGTAGTGCATCAATAATTGTTATTGCCACCGCAACCGCTTATAGCAATAACCTACTAGTCTCATCCATAGAATAAAGAGAACTAATGATATGGATAGTGATGTCACCGTTAATCCCAAGCAAATCCCTCACATATAGCCGTACTTCCCCTTTTGTCACTGGAGTTCCCAACCTGCAGATCAGTCATCACTCATACTCCCTATACCTTGCTCAACCCTCGAGGTCTTGGGTACCTGACAAGTCCTTGGACTGAGGCAAGAGAGGATACAATAATCATCATGTCATACAAATTAATACATGATCCCATCTATGATAAATAACATGCACAATTGTTACATGGCTAGGCCGAAGCCCTTAGCCCAAGGAGAATTACTCACACATAGAGATGAGATCAACAATCACAAACATTGTAATGAAAATCATAAGATTGATAGCAATAGTCTTACAATGTCGCCAATCGGAGAAGAGATCTACTATTACAAGTGGTGGAATATGGCTATGGAGATGGAGAAGGGTTTGGAGATCTAGAGGCGGCTGGAGATCTGTGTAAGAGACTTTTTGGTGAGGTCTGGCTTCTTTGGGGCTTGTTTTCTCATTGAACGAGGCTTCTTTATATAGGGGTCCCTTCACGAAAGTTGTTCTGTTTGACCTAACAGTGGCGGTGCCAACTATATGACCAGAGCTATACGGTCAATTTTTTTTCTCCGGTCGTATAATTGGTCGTTACGGTGTTCGGCTCCTGGTTTCTTCTGGTTGTTGGAAATCTCGTATCTTTGACTTTAATGTAGTGATTCCCTCTTTAAACAACATTATCTGCGCAGGAAAAATACAAGAAGAAAGGATTGCATACCCCTTTGAATATTAGCATTAGTGGCAGGGTTTATAGAGATATTTCATAAAAATATGATTAATATCCAGTTTAAATGTGGATGTAGATGGCTATATTTCAGAGCCATCAATCTCCCCAAGCTTAAACTTGATCTTTCCGAGCAACAAAACCAAAATCAAAAAGGAACTTAGCATTTAAACTGAAAAAACGAGATGGTGATCTTACTCATGATTAATAGTCTCATGTTTCCTCCACTGCATAAATCTGAAAAACTTCAACATAGATAGAGTAATGGCAAGCATATCATATGGGATTCATGCATCCTTATAGCGCAGCAAAATTATTGTAAACATGGATGATCCAAATGAGTAAACTTTATTCCATGTCAAGTAATCAACTCAGAGACTTGCCTTTGAACAATAAAGTATAATCATGTAAATTAAGAGTGTGAGAGTTGTCATGAAAAGTATATATACTAGAGTATCTCAATTCTCCCACATCAATGAATCAAGACTTTGCAAGCACTACTTTTCTATTCATTGTCCTTCAAGAATTTCAGTTTTAAAGTAATTGAGAGCATGCCAAAGATTTTTATTAGTTTATCGGGATACGATGGACACTCATGGCATCACTAAGGTTTTTGTTCCTTTTGAAAAATGATTACTCATAATAGCCAGATCAGTGATTCCATCATGATTACAGCTACCCGGGAGTGCCAAGAATCTTACCCACTATAGCATTGATGCTACAAGTGTTTAATCAACTCATAGCCAAAATCTAGGAGTTTCTTCCATGAAGATCGTTCGTAGGTTAGCGGAGTTGTTGGCATCCCATGAAGTTTGACACGCGTAAAGCTATATCATTCTTATGATTAACAAGTCAAACTTCGGCATGCTCACAAAAACTGCTAAACATTAATGCAATCAAACAAATCCTTTCAAAAAGAGCTATGAAGTCAATCAACATTTTCAGTGGTGTCGAGTGTCTCTAGAAATAAACCTTCAAGACTAAGCACTACAACACACAAGCCTTCAATTGTGAGACTTTTTCTTATTACAATTGTTCAGCTATTTTTAGGCAAGACTTGGTTAATTACGTGAGATGGAATAAAAGGAGCCCAATTAAATACCCATGCAAACGACAATCTTACAATGATACAAAGAATCACTCCACCAATATAATATCTCAACATTTACTACTAACTAGCATGGGTTTCTCAAACTTCAAAAGTGGGGAGTCATAAGGCATACCTCTCATATTTGGTTCCACTTCTCTCTTCCTTTTTTATTTGTTTCTTGGAAACTCGAAGTCGATCACTCTCCTGCAAATATATGAAGACCTCGAGGCGGAAAGAAAAGAAAGAGGGAAAATAAGGAAAAATGGAAAAATCTTTTTGTGAGTTTTAAGAGAGGAACTTTAAAGAATAGAAAATTGGTGGCAAAGCTCAGCTAGAAAAAATTAAAAACAAAATAGAAAAAACTAAAGATAAAGTGTTGGAGAAACCAACATGAGTGCCTATAAACTCAAATAAAAACGCAACCTCGAAATAAATAAAAGTAAATGAACGCCAAATAAAGATACATGAGGAAACTTCCCCAAGATTAGGCTTTTGCAAGCCCTTCAATTCATTGTGGTGGCGTGAAAAAGTCGTTACTCCAGTTCACGAATTGAGTTGAGAGGTTACTTGTTGATTATCGGAGGTTCAAAGAGAGGTTGTGCATCCTCTCCACAGTCCCTCCAAGTCCTTGGAAATCTTGGTATGTGGCGAACCGGGTTTGTGGCTGCTCCTCTTGATAAGGAACTTCTTGCTCCTCCTCTTGGTCCTCATCCTCTTCAGGAATTTCTTCCTCGGGTTAGTGTTGATCAACCTACGAATCATATAGCAAACGTCCTTCCTCGATAGAGAAAAGACCATTAGGCATAGGAGTGGGGTAGATACGCCCATCTCCAGCAATATGCAGGTAATAAACACCACCTCTCCTAGTGAGCATTCCATAGGCCCTCAAGGTGGAGAAACCAACACGTGTCTCACCTAGTACGGGTTGCAACTCACCTAGATCGATGTCTGGGGAAGTGGGAAGCATGGTGATGACGCATCCTCCTATGATTGGCCCTTGGCTTTGGGATGCTTGGTTCTCCAGGTAGCGCACAAGGATGGCTCCCAAGTTGAGTGACAGTTTAGAGTTGATGTAAGCAGCCTTTGCGAGGACTAGGATGTCCTCCTTGTTGATTCGTGAACTCATTACGTGCCTACAAGGTGTTAGCAATAACATAGAACAAATAGCAAATTGCAGGATGTTGAATATTCTTCCCCTTGTTCACTCTACTAGTGAAGCTCATTCCATTATAGTATTGATCGGGGGAAGGAATTAAGCCAGTAAAGGATGCGCGTAAAGCATGAACATCATTGTTTGGCAAATTAAAGCATGCACACCATTCATCTAATGTTAAAGTGTAGTTGTTGTTCATCAGATAGAAAGAAATAGTATCCTCTCCTTGCCACAGTTTAACGGTGTTTCGCAACGAACTTAGGAATTCAATGGTTAAGCGGCGATAAGTAGGTACATCATTGTACACAAAGTTTTGCAGGCCAGATCTATCGCAAAGTAAATTAAAGTCATCAGAAATATCGAGTTGGTTCAATATAATGGGGCAAGCCCACTTGGTGGCCTTCACTTCGCGGTTCTTGATCTTGTTGAAGCGTTCATGATGGGCCTCATCCCTGAACCGTATCCCCTTGCATTCCTAAGCGGCAGCCCAAGAAGCGCTAGAGGTGGCACGAGCACAAGTTTGGCTCCTTGTGCTCATCATCTAAAACATTGAAGAAAGGCAAAATAAAACTTTGATCCAACAACAGTAAGTATAATATATTCCTCATCTAAGCACACTAAAGAATCTCCTCAAGATAATAATCTAGGCAAGAAAATCATGGCAATTGGTTTATAGTAGGTCTCACCCTAGATTGACAATCACAATAGATCGAAGATGAATTTGTAAGAACTAATTGGAGGATCGGAGGAGAAACATATCGTAGATCACTTGTGTGCAAGGAAATAGAACGAAATTGAGTAGAGATGAAGATCCCTTGAGGTTTTGAGAGAGTTTGGAGGTAGAAGAAAGAAAAATGATTGAAGTTTTGGAGTTGGGAGTACCTCCCCGTGCGATTTTGTGGTCAGACGCAACTATACGGGCGGAACATGTGTTCCGGCCGTATAGTTGGCATTCTGTCAAAATATTAGGGTTTCCTCCTGGCGGTGCAGCTGTACGGACGCAACTATACGGGCGGAACAAAATATTCTGGCCGCATAGTTGGTTGTTAAACTGTCTGTCCCTATAAAAGAAAATTTGCAAATGCATCGATATCTATATGACCGGAACTATACGGTCAATTTTTTTATTCCTGCGTATAGTTGGTCGTTAAACTCTTAGTATATATGAAAAGAAATTGTACGGAGGCATTGATATCTATATGACCGGAACTACGACCGGAACTTTTTTATTCCCGCTATATAGTTGGTCGTTAAACTCTTAGTACATATTGTAGAAAAAAATTCGATGGTAAAGATAACTATACGATCGGAACTATACGGCCGAAATTTTTATTCCCGTCGTATAGTTGGTCGTTAAACTCTCTGTCTGCATAAAAAAATCTGTTTCTTCGTAAACTATTTCTTTTCCCGTAACTTGGTGATATACCTTGTTTTTGACAGAAAATTGACAATAAATATTGTCGACCAACAATAGCATGAATAATGCAGAATTTCAAGTACTACGGAATTTCTTCTCCTCAAATGGAGTTTTCTAGCACTCTTTATTAAACAAAAACTTAAAGTAAAACTAAAAACTTAACTCAAACCTTAATTTAACATGGGTTGCCTCCTATGGAGCGCTCTTTTATGGTCAATAGCATGATCTTGATGATACTCACTTGGGCCAGATGAGTGGAACACCCACTCCAAAGTAATTGGCCTTCAAAGTGATGGCCTCCTTCTCATCATGTTTGGCTTTCTTTTTCCTGGGGAAATGAATAACAAAAGGATCTCGCAAAGGCAATTGCAACTTCACATTCCCTTCATGAAGGTTAAGTAAAGTCTTTATAGTTCTCAAGAAAGGATGGCCTAGTATTATAGAAGCAATAGTGTCTTCAGGCATGTCAACTATAACGAAATCAATGAGAGCAAGACAACCTTTGCTATAAACTAAAGTGTTCTCCTTAATCCCTACAGCTTGTTTGTAGGTTGAATCTGCTAGATGAAATTTTAACTCAGTAATTTCAAAGGAGCCAAGATTTAACTTGTTAAAAATACTCTTTGGAATTGTTGAGACACTTGCACCTAGATCACAAAGTGCAGCTATCTCATTGGTTCCAATCTTTATCTTAATAGTAGGCTCAAATATGTCATCTAGTTTAACAAGTAACTTTTCAGTGATTTTCTTGTATTCCTCTTCAAGCTCACGTACCTTAATTGCTACTTGATCAACAAAGTGTTGATACATGGCTTCATCGTTACCTTCGCTTACCGGAATTTTGATGTTGATCCTCTTTACGAGATCTTTGATGGTGTATCTTGGTGAAGGGGCATTACTATAATCAAGTTCTTCAGGTTCCTCCCTTTGGATCCTCATCATTTTGAGTTCTTCAACAGGATTGGGCTCAGCTTTACCTGCAAATTTATTTAAAATGAGAGTTTGACACTCGGTTATCTTTCCTAGCTGTGCCTCAACGATCCTTGTTCTTTCTTGAAGGGCCTGCAAATCATTTCTCAAACTAACAACTTGGTTAGATAATTTACCAAGCATAGCATCATGGTTCTCCATAATTTTGACTAGAATATTATTTTGTTCATTTTGTGAGTCTACGAACTTAAGCATTTCTTGGAGACTACCATTACTAGTTCCCATATTATTATTAGAGTTACTTGTAGGACTAGCATAATGTTTCTAAAAGTTAGGATTGTAACTCTTCTTCTAAGCAGGGTTGTAATCATTATGAGCTACGAAGTCTATTTCTTCTATGTTTGTTTCAGGGGTGGCTCTTACATGAGTTTCCTTACCTTTTACGGCTAGTATGAGCTCATCTAACTTAGCATTTTGATCTTCATTTTCTTGTGGTGAGACAAAGTTCACCTTCTTTGTGTTTGATCTTTCCACATGCCATTGGGCATGGTTGTCTTGCATATTGTCTAGCAGCTACTTTGCTTTAGTAATATGTTTACCCATAAATGTTCCTCCAGCTGCGGTATCAAGCATAGACTTAGACACAAGATTAAGAGCATTGTAAAATAAATGGAGGATTAACCAATCTTCCATCCCATGACTAGGACCGTTTCTTAGGCATTCTTGCATCCTCTCCTAGTAATATTAGATCGAAGTTGCATGGTCTTTGTAGGTGGGAAAATTTTAGTCATAAATAAATAAGTACATCCCACCCATGATGTAATAGTATTTTTAGGCAAAGATAGCAACCATTCTTTAGCTCTCCCTCTTAGAGACAAAGGAAATAGACGTAATTTGACCGCATCAGGGTCAATGTCTTTTATACACATCATATCACATATTTCAGTGAAAGTATTTAAGTGCATACCTGCGTCTTCAACAATAGAGCCTCCAAATTGATTCTGTTGAACCAAACTTAAGTAATGGGGCTTAATTTCATAGTCATCAGCAGCGATTGCTGGCTGATTAATAGGAGTGCCCAAATAATCATTATTGGGAGTAGCTGATGACCCACAAGTATAGGGGGTGTATCGTAGTATTTTCGATAAGTAAGAGTGTATAACCCAACGAGGAGCAGAAGGTGCTGGCTAGTGGTATGGATCAGGAATTCTCTGCAAATACTTAGCAAACGGATTTTTAGGGGTTTTTGATAAAGCAAGTAAATAAAGTACGAGTAAATAAAAGACAGTGGAACAAATGCAGCAAGTGGCCCAATCCTTTTTTCAGCAAAGGACAAGCCGGTTGTATTACTTAAGATGACCAAACGTTCTCGAGGACACACAGGAAGACTGTCAAGTGCTTTCGCTTCATATAGTTGATTAATCTTCTTTATCTTGCTAAGTGTTGTGTGGGTGAACCTGTGCTAATGTACCGACCTTCCTAGGACTAATACATACTTGTGATTATACCCCTTGCAAACATCCGTAAGTACAAGAGAGTAATTAAGGTAGAAACCTAACCACAACTTTAAACTCTAAGACCCTGACGTCCCTTGTGCAATGGTTTCCTAACGGGGGTTCAGGTTTCTGTCACTCCGGCAACCCCTATGATTAGTAGCCAAATACACAATGCATTCCCCTAGGCCCATATAGGTGAAGTGTCATGTAGTCGACGTTCACATGACACCACTAGAAGTACACCACAATGATGACCCACAAGTATAGGGGGTGTATCGCAATATTTTCGAGGGAAGTGAAACCCAATTTATTGATTTGACACAAGGGGAGCCAAAGAATATTTATAAGCCTTAAAAACTAAGTTGTCAATTCAGCTGCACCTGGAAACAATCTTGCTCACAACAGTTTATCAGTTTTGTAGTAGGAATAGCAAAGTAGCAGCAGTAGTAAAGTAAAGACAACAGTAACAATAGCAGTAACAGTGGGATTCGAGTGCGGTAGGCATAGGGATGGATGGACATGCGTTGCATGGACAAGACAATTCACATAGCAATCAGAACATATGGCAATTGCAGATAAATAAGATAAAGCATCCAAGTACTAGATAATCCTAGGCATGTGTTCCATATATAGTCATACGTGCTCGCACTGAGAACTTGCACAACATCTTTTCTCCCGCCAGCCCGTTTGCAGCGGGGCCTCAAGGGAACTACTGGCAATTAAGGTGCTCCTTTTAATAGAGCATCGGAGCAAAGCATTAACACTCCTGAACACATGTGATCCTCACATCAAAGCCATTCCCTCCGATTATCCCGATTTCTGTCACTTCGGGGCCATTGGTTCCGGACAACAACGTGTGTATACAACTTGCAGATAAGACCATAAACAATACTATCATAATGAATCAATAACATGTTCAGATCTGAAATCATGGCACTCGGGCCCTAGTGACAAGCATTAAGCATAACAAGTCGCAACAAAGTCATAAAGCACTAATAAAAGATACTAGGCACCATGCCCTAACAATCTGATGCCATTACATGAACAATCTCATCCAATCCCTACCATCCCCATGGCCTATAGCGAGGGATTACTCACTCATAGATGGGGGAAACATGGATGGTTGATGGAGAAGGAATGGTGATGATGTCCTCCAATTCCCCGTCCCGGCAGGGTGCCAGAACAGAGTTTCTAGTGCTGTTTCGTGG
The DNA here is from genome assembly GCA_910589775.1 of Avena eriantha. NCBI lineage: Eukaryota > Viridiplantae > Streptophyta > Magnoliopsida > Poales > Poaceae > Avena > Avena eriantha. Next base: position 39,985,970 of record OU342740.1, read on the forward strand.
AATCTGGTGGTGGCAGCGGAGCGAAACTCCTTCTAGAAAAATGTCGAACCCCCCGGAGTTTTTAGGTCAGAAGGCTTCTTATAGGCGAAGAGGGAGACCGAGGGGGTGCCTGGGGGGGGGGCACACCACCCCCTGGCACGGCCTGGCCTGGCCCGCGCCACCAGGTGGTGTGGCCACCCCTGGCTCTTCTCCGTCTCGTATTCTGGCTCCTGGAGTCTTCGGGTGAAATAGGATTTTTGGCATATTTTCCCGGATTTTTCCTGATAGTTGATTTTCTGCACAAAAAGTAGACACCAAGGCAATTCTGCTAAAAACAACGTCAGTCCGTGTTAGTTGCATCCAAATCACACAAGTTTAGAGGATAAACAATAGCAAAAGTGTTTGGGAAAGTAGAGAGGAGAAACAATATCAACTCCCCCCAAGCTTAGCTTATTGCTAGTCCTCAAGCAATTCAGTTGAAAACTGAGTGCGATAAAAGAACTTTCATGTTCACATTTCCTTCATATGATGTAAATATTCTTAGCAATGTGGTCAACTTCTTAGTCAGTTCATAATAAAGAGTATGCAACTAAGTTTACTCAATAGGCATTGCAAGCTATGAAGATATTCCAACTCAAAAATAATAAGTAGCATGAAGCATAAACATAAGCAACATTACAATGCTCATAAAAAGGTATGATAGAGTGGTATCTCTCTTGCCTTTGATTATGAATGTCAAGGCACCTCTGAAATTCAAGTGATGACTAGAAGTAAAGATATCAAAGATACAAGCATCAAAGTCATAACACAAATAATCAAGTAATGAGACAAGCACAAAGAATAACAACTATGCTCTCAAGAAAATGCTCGGAGAATGTGTGGAGACTCAACAAGAAAAGGTTTTAAATAATTTGAAAGGCTTCCAAATGCTGAAAGTATGGTACTCGTTAGCTTTGAGATCTCATTGCCCCCATCATAAGCATCTTTAAATGGTTAAGTTTAAAGTGACGCAACTAAGAGGATATGCTTGGCAAGTTATAAATCGAAGTCTCATGCCCCTTACTTACGAAGACCGATCCTCATGGTACTCAACTTGAGTCACAAGTAAGATCTTGTCATTGTAAGTATATATGTATCATAGAGAACCGCCGATGGGGTACCCCTTGCACATGACACGAGAGCTGCCCCATAATCAAAGTAACAAGGCAAGCAGACAATGAGCATCTCAGCGATCTTTTTATTTACTATGTGCATATATTTTTATTGAGGATGCTTCATAGAATGCTCATTACGGTTATGCTACAAGTTTCCACCATGATTAGGCATGGCTTAGGCTAGCGGCCTAGGCGTTTCTCTAACATACATACAAACTCCATGATCTTACAAGTTCCACTTTTATTTCACACCGCCGGGATCCGTAAGTAAAAGAACATGATATCAACGAGGTACTAAGTACCAACGAAATGTTGAAAACGTTCCCCATGAAATATGGTTATGCTAACTTCAACTTATAAAGCGCAAGCATATACGCAACAAATAAGGACGCAATGGTTCAGGTTTATTAAGTGCAAGAAAATAAAGTGTGCCATCAAGTTCGTGAGAGCTTTACTAGCTAACTTTCTCATAACAAGCAAATATTTTATTCGGAAGAAAACAAGGCATATTGAATATGCACGGAAGTAGCAAATGATGCTAATAGGTAGGTATGGTGCACACTTTGGTAATATTTGATTTAGGGAGTTGGAAACTTGAGTAAAACATACTCAGTGTGAGTGAAGGCTAGCAATAATAAGGGAGCGACCAACAAGAGAGCAATAGCTGTCATAATCATGCTTGCAACAAAACAAGACTAATCATGGCATGAAAGTGACTCAAGATCCTCAAGGCAAAATAATTCATCAAGGCTTAACTGATTATTACAGTCATGTGCATGCGTGAGCATGTGCCAAGTCAATTCAAATGAAACATTCAGAGGAGGACACCACGGTGTCATACCAAGTTATGAATAGAATAATGCAAGCAAACATTCATAAAACATGCTACAAACTATTAGCGAGCTGGGGCTAATCATAAGAAAGCGTGAACTACTAAGCATCCAAATATAACATACACCCTACACGAACGGGCTAAGAAAGCCCACAATGATGAGTATATGTACAAAAATAAAAACAAATAGAGTTCGTTACCAGCCTCTTACCATGCCTCAAGTTGTCATTAATCCTCATTATTGCTCTTCACTTGTGTGGCTTGGATAATAATATGAAACCAAATCCCACTGAGGACTGCTGAACCCTGCAACAAACTCACAAAGCCAAAGAAGAACGACAAATATTTTTGTTGTTTTCGATTTTAAAAACAAGAACCAAAGAGGAAAACAAGCAAAGCAAAATCTTTTTTGGGTTTTTCAAATAGTTCAAACAAAGCAAAAGGGGAAAAACAAACGAAGGCAAAAAGAAAAAGAAGCAAACAAAAGAGAAACAATAGAAATATTTTTGGTCTTTTTGTGTTTTAGCAAGCAAAAGCAAAGAAAAACGAAAACTAAAAAGAGAACGAAACATGAATATACAAAGTACGGACGCAACATGATATGGAGATGAGTGCGGTGTCGGCGTACGTCCCCCCAAGCTTAGGCTTTTGGCCTAAGTGGGTATCAATTCATGTACGAATAAGGGTTCCAAGAAGGTGGATCATGATAAGAATGGTCGTAGCTGGGCCCATGGGAAGAAGAAGCTTCCCAATCATAAGCAGGCTGTTGATATGAAGACTCTCCCTCGTTCGAGGGCTGGACCGAATCATCCGTGACCTCCCTTCTAGTGTCATGCTCCTATTGGGAGATCTCTCCCAAGTATGTGTCAAGCTCCTCCTCAGTGAGGGACCATCCTTCCCTATTATCAAGGTTAAACAAAACAGGTGCAGGCAAAAGAACAACACGCTCGGACTTGCTCTTTCTCCAACCAGCTTTGAGAAAGGTTATTTCATAAGATAACTCACTCATAGTAGCCCAAGAGGAAACAAATTTATGCTCTATCATGGAATTAAGATCAAGCCTCTCTATGGGAAACTGTAGGTCTAGATGATGAGGCACTAAACCATGCAATGCTAGTAAACGAGAAGCAATGAGGCCTCCACAAATTCCACCTTTCTCACGGTTAGCAGCAAGACGGAAAGCTATCAAAGCCCCTAAGTTGTAAGACATATCTCGTTTAAGAGCAGCAGAGATAAATGCTAGATCATATGAAGATAACTTATTGGCAGTCTTCCTAGCAAGAATGCACTTGGCAACAAAGTAGGCAAAGTAACGAATGGAGGGAAGATGAATGTTACGGATTTTTCCATTCTCCTTCGAGAAGCTGCTCCCTTAGCAAATTTCTGCGTATAAATCCATGAGTGGTTTAGGTCTCTCCTTAATCCTTCTACATGATCCCCATTGAGGTACCTTAATAGCTGCACAAAAATCATCAAGAGAAAGGTTGACAACAATATTGTAAATTATGTAATGTACCATGGGGTTAGGCAAAGAGTGACTAAATTGGAAGTCCTGCACCATAGACATGGTCAGCTTCACAAATTGGCAAGGTTCATCTTCCAAAAAGTGCTCTAACCCTGCATTAGAAACCAAAGTGTCGAAATCTTGGAGAATCCCTGCAACTCTCATGAACTCAGAGCATGGATAAATGGAGGGAAAAACTTCCTCCTCCCGGTGGACCTTTATGATCTCAGGAACCCATAATTCATGTTGGTTTAGGTGGTGCTCACTCATCTTCTATTCTGAAATTTAAACACCTATTAAACAAGTGATTGCAAAGTAAATATAATGAAGGATTCTACTCATAGGGACTTGTAAGAGGCCTAAACATGCATCAAAACTATATCTCTAAGCATCAAACAAGCTTACAAGATCTCATAACCAGTCACCTATAGCAGCAAAATACTCAATATATAATCCACTAAACTAAAATCTACTTGGACAAGGAGAGGAGTCACATACCAAGGAACAAATCCTCCAAACTTCAGCAAGAAAGATGGGCTGAGCAAGGATATTGAAAAAATCGAGAGCAAGCACAGCAAGAACGCGATTTTGAGCAATGAACTGGAGCTTACTCGGGAGAGAGAAAAAAGTGCCAGGTGAGAGAGTTAGTGGGGGGCCAAGGGTGGCCCACACCAGGGCATGGCGCCACCCATGGCAAGCCGCGCCACCAGGTGGTGTGCCTAACTGGTGGGTCCCCCTGGTACCTCCCAGGTACTCCTCTACCCCTTTTTTCACGTAAAAAGTTAATATGAATTTTCTGGAATTTTTCTAGACACTTTATTTTTGGGCATTTTCAGGCATAGAAGAATGATTTTCTGATAGACAGCTTTTTTTTTTTGGAAATGATGCAAGGAGGAAACAAAGCTAGAACTACAGAAGTTCTAAGACACTCTAACATGTAAGTAACTAACAACAAAAAGAAAACTAAACGAAAGCAAAAACTAAAATGGATAGAATAGAAGTACACGGAAATAATCATAGTGAAAACATTGTTTTGTTCAATGAAATCCTTTTGTTAACAAGGTTGATCAGGTCTTGCTACCAAAACAATTCCATATGAGACAAAACTTTGTATTCCACTAATGATTATGTTACCTCAACCTTGATAGCAATGGTCCCAATCATAATAGTTTGAATTTTTTCTCTTGGTATGGGACAATATATTTCTCCAACTTGAATGCCCTCAACATGTTCAATTGAATTCAAACCATAAGTCCTTTCAATATTCTTGGGGAAATAGACAGTATATTCCTTGTCATTCACATTGAAAGTCACCTTTCCTTGATTACAATTAATAACAGCTCCTGCAGTATTAAGAAAAGGTCTCCCAAGAATAATAGACATATTATCATCTTCAGGCATTTCAAGCATAACAAAATCAGTTAATATCAAGCAATTATGAGCCACTTGAACAGGTACATCCTCACATATACCAACAGGAATAATGGTAGATTTATCAGCCATTTGCAAAGATATATCAGTTGGTATTAATTTTTCTAGTTGAAGCCTCTTATAGAGAGAGAAAGGCATAACACTAACTCCAGCTCCCAAATCACACAAAGCAGTTCTAACATAACTGTTCTTAATATAGCAAGGGATAGTTGGAATCCCTAGGTCTCCATGTTTCTTAGGAACCTTACCATTGAAGGAATAATTAGCAAGCAAAGTAGAAATTTCTTCATTAGGGATCTTCCTTTTATTCGAGACAATATCCTTCATATACTTTGAGTAAGGAGGCAATTTAATAGCATCGGTCAAAGGAATTTGCAGGAATAAAGGTTTCATCCACTCACAAAACTTATTATAGTGTTCATCTTTGTTTGACTTGTGTTTCTTATCAGGGAAAGGCATAGGTTTTTGTACCCAAGGCTCTCTTTCACTACCATGTTTCTTAGCAATAAAATCTTCTTTGGTGTATTTAGTATTCTTAGTGTGGTTTTCATGTTCTTCCTCAACTTTCTCTTCATTAGGAGCTTCATTTTCTTCATTACCACTTTCAGTTTCAGCATCAGAGATAGATATACTATTAGGATCTAAAGCAGGTTTAGAGGGTTCTACAACAGTTTTATGTTTCTTTTTCCTTTTCTTACGAGTAGAACCACTATTTTCAGCTTGTTGAGAATCCTGCTCAATTCTTTTGGGATGCTCCTCAGGATATAGAGGATCCTGGGTAGCAGCTCCACTTCTAGTTCTAATTTCATAAGCATGTTTTTCTTTAGCAGCATTAACTAGCAAGTCGTTTTGTACTTTAACGAGTTGACCTATTTGAGTTTGAACCATTTGAAAGTGTTTAACAATCATTTTAACATCATTAGAGGTTTTTTCCACAATATCTTTCAACTCTACAATAGCTCTAGTGTTTTCCATTAGATGATTTTGCACCCTTTTATTAAAATTATCTTGCTTAACAATAAAGATATTGAATTCTTCTAAGCATTGATCAGGAGGTTTAGAATAAGGGATATCACCTTCATCAAAGTGTTGGAGAGAGTGTACCTCAATAGTGGATGAGTAGGAAATAGGACTACATAATTCTTCTATAGGAGGTAAATTCTTGACATCTGCAGCTTTGATTCCCTTCTCCTTAAGACATTCCTTAGGTTCCTTCATCACTTCATCATTTAATTCAATAACTCCCCTGTTCTTTGATGTTGGAATAGGCACCGGAATAGTAGGCTCAGGTACAATTACTTCAGGTATAGCTTGTTTAGGAGGAGTCCACTATTCATAATTCTTACTTATTTTAGCCATTAATTCTTCAGCTTCCTTAGGAGTCCTATTCCTAAAAACACAATTAAAACAACTATCTAGGTATGTCCTAGATTCCTCGGTTAGTCCATTATAAAATATATCAAGAAGCTCATTCTTAGGTAATGGACTTCCAGCTTGTGCATGAATCAAAGCACAAAACCTTGCCCAAGATTTAGGCAATACCTCTTTTTCTCCCTGTTTAAAATCAAAAAGTTCCTGCAAAATAGCATGTCTAGCACTAGGAGGAAAATATTTCTACAGGAAAGTACTAATCAAGCACTCAGGGCTATCAATAGATCCAGGATGTAAATTACTAAACCAAGTTTTAGCTTCTCCTTTCAGTGAAAAGGGAAAAAATCTTAGCAACAAAGTAAGTACGCATCTTAATATCATCAGAAAACAAGCCACTCATGGTAGAAAGTTCATTCATATGTGCTACCGCACTTTCATTCTTCGTCCCACAAAAAGGTTCTTTCTCAACAATAGCTATGTAAGATAGATCGAGAGAGAAATCATAATCTTTATCTATAATGTTTATGGGAGAAGCAGCAAACTTAGGAATAGGAGATAATTTGGGTCTAATAGTACGCCTCTCAAGGAGACTCTTAGCAGCACTCTTATCATGGGTGTTTTTACATTCTTTAATAAATTCATCAGTCATCTCAACATAACTATCTTCAATATCATAACTCTCACTAGACTCAGGTGAACTAACAGGTGTGGTAGTGTCTTCATTAGAAGTTTCAGTATTTCCAGCTATAGTTCTAGCAATCGTAGCATCTAGGAAAGGACCTAATGAACCACTCTTATCAAGCACAGTAGAAGCAGCATCATAAGCATTAGAAGTTTCAGATTCAGCAGTAGTAGCAGTGTGCGTAGCATGTGTATGTGGTGGTGTAACGAGCTTACTTATAACAGATGGTGAATCAAGAGCAATAGCGGTGTTCAGAACCGTACCTCTTCTTGTAGTGGATGGTAAAATAGGAACCTTGCCATCACGAGACTTACCCATGATGGATGGGTAGCAGCGAACAATAGAGAATCCAAGTGAACTTGATAAATAAAGCTATGCTCCCCGGCAACGGCGCCAGAAAATAGTCTTGATGACCCACAAGTATAGGGGGTGTATCGCGGTATTTTCGAGGGAAGTGAAACCCAATTTATTGATTCGACACAAGGGGGGCCAAAGAATATTTATAAGCCTTAACAACTGAGTTGTCAATTCAGCTGCACCTAGAAACAATCTTGCTCACAGTAGTTTATCAGTAGTAATAGTTGTGTAGTAGGAATAGCAAAGTAGCAGCAGTAGTAAAGTAAAGACAACAGTAACAATAGCAGTAACAGTGGGATTCGAGTGCAATAGGCATAGGGATGGATGGACATGCGTTGCATGGACAAGACAATTCACATAGCAATCTGAACATAGGGCAATTGCAGATAAATAAGATAAAGCATCCAAGTACTATATAATCCTAGGCATGTGTTCCATATATAGTCATACATGCTCGCAATGAGAACTTGCACAACATCTTTTCTCCTGCCAGCCCGTTTGCAGCGCGGCCTCAAGGGAACTACTGGCAATTAAGGTGCTCCTTTTAATAGAGCATCAGAGCAAAGCATTAACACTCCGTGAACACATGTGATCCTCACATCAAAGCCATTCCCTCCGGTTATCCCGATTTCTATCACTTCAGGGCCATTGGTTCCGGACAACAATGTGTGAATACAACTTGCATATAAGACCATAAACGATACTATCATAATGAATCAATAACATGTTCAGATCTGAAATCATGGCACTTGGGCCCTAGTGACAAGCATTAAGCATAACAAGTCACAACAAAGTCATAAAGCACTAATAAAAGATACTAGGCACCATGCGCTAACAATCTGATGCCATTACATGAATGATCTCATCCAATCCCTACCATCCCCATGGCCTACAGCGGGGGATTACTCACTCATAGATGGGGGAAACATGGATGGTCGATGGAGAAGCGATGGTGATGATGATGGTGATGATCTCCTCCTATTCCCCATCCCGGCAGGGTGCCAGAACGGAGTTTCTTGTGCTGTTTCGTGGAATCTGGTGGTGGCGGTGGAGCGGAACTCCTTCTGGAAAAATGTCGAACCCCCCGGAGTTTTTGATCAGAAGGCTTCTTATAGGCGAAGAGGGAGACCGAGGGGGTGCCTGGGGGGCCCACACCACCCCCTGGCGTGGCCTGGCCTGGCCCGCGCGACCAGGTGGTGTGGCCACCCCCTGGCTCTTCTCTGTCTCGTATTCTGGTTCGTGGAATCTTCGGGTGAAATAGGATTTTTGGCATATTTTCCCGGATTTTTCCTAATAGGTGATTTTCTGCACAAAAAGTAGACACCAAGACAATTCTGCTGAAAACAACGCCAGACCGCGTTAGTTGCATCCAAATCACACAAGTTTAGAGGAGAAACAATAGCAAAAGTGTTCGGGAAAGTAGATACGTTTTGGACGTATGACATAACTTAAATGTCAAACTATTGAATCTTTCTCAACACAATTCCACTACTAACAACATGACTTCTCCCATGTCCTCAAGAACAAAACGAACTACTCACAAGAAATTATATGGATCATGATCAGAGATGGAATAATGATGTATAACAATCTGAACATGAACAATAATTCAATGGTTCCACTCAATAGCATCAACTACAAAGAGTAATCAACACCTGGAAAGTTCCCTTAAGAACTATGCAAGATTCAACCCAATTGTTACAACAATATGGAGATGGTGATGAGGGTGCTGATGGTGATGATGGTGGTGGTGATGATGATGATGATGATCCTGATGAAGTCCATCTTGATGGTGGTGTTGATGGCGACGATCTCCCCTCTCCGGGAAGGAATTCCCCCGGCAGAAATCTGTCTGCCAGAGAGATCTTTCTCTCTCGGTTTTTTCCACCCCGTAGAGGCGGCGACATATTTCTGTGGTCGCTCCGTGAGTATTAGGGTTTCGGGAAGATTATATACGCCATAGGGCAGAGCCATAGGTGGGCCAGGGCAGCCACACCACCTTTTCCATCAGAATCCTAATTGCAGCGGTCCATGCTCCAAAAGTCATCAACCATGCAAAAACAGATGAAATAACATAAGTATCATCTCTTAATATGAAATATATCAATGAATAACAGTGAATTATGATATAGAATAGTGATGCAAAATAGACATATTAGTAGCAAACTCCCCAAGCTTCTTTTCAGCCATACTTCCTATGTTTTTGGGTTTTCTTAAAAACAAAAAATTTAAGACTAACTATTTTTTTTGGTTTATCAAATAAAAACTGAAAGAAAACTAACAATATTAAAAACAAGAATTAATACTAGCAAGGTTCCTAATAACGTCACCAGGGTAGCTATTGCTTCCCCGGCAACGGCGCCAGAAAAAGGGTTGATACCTTCGATCCGGATTACGGATGTAGTATAGCTATTTTTCCCTAGTAGAACTAGGTTATCGAATCCATGGGAAGCGAATGCGTAGTGAAGTTACTTTAATGGACCTTCAGGAGTTCTAGAATTCCTTTTGTGTTTTTACTGGACCAGTAGCTTGCGTCTCTTTGTTGTTGTCGATGATGGAGAGAGGGCCTAGGGTGTTCAGTTTCACCTGTAGCTGTGCAAAAACATCTGATGGAAATAAAAGATAGAAATAAAGTATGAGTGTACTTGTTAGAGCAAGATAAATTATATGTGGGAGTGCATCCGTAATTTCTATTGCCTCCGCAACTGCTTATAGCAATAACCTACTAGTCCATCCATAGAAGAAAGAGAACTAATGATATGCAGAGTGATGTCACTGTTAATCCCAAGCAAATCCCTCACATACAACCGTACTACCCCTTCTATCACTGGGGTTCCTAACCTGTAGATCAGTCATCACTCATACTCCCTATACTTGGCTCAACCCTCGGGGTCTTGGGTACTTGAGAAGTCCTTGGATTGAGGCAAAAGAGGATACAATAATCATCATGTCATACAAACTAATACACGATCCCATCTATGATAAATAACATGCACAATTGCTACATGGCTAGGCCAAAGCCCTTAGCCCAAGGAGAATTACTCACACATAGAGATGAGATCAATAATCACAAACATTTTAATGAAAATCATAAGATTGATAACAATGTCGCCAATCCGATAAGAGATCTACTATTACAAGTGGTGGAATATGGCCATGGAGATGGAGAAGGGTTTGGAGATCTAGAGGTGGCTGGAGATATGTGGAAGAGACTTTTTGGCAAGGTGTGGCTTCTCCAGGGCTTTCTTTCTCGTTGCCCAAGGCTTCTTTATATAGGGGCCCCTTCATGAAAGTTGTTCTGTTTGAGCTAACGGTGGCGGCGCCAACTATACGAACGGAGCTATATGGTCGGAATTTTTGCTCTGGCCGTATAGTTGGTCGTTACGGTGTCTGCCTCCGTTGTCTGTCTCCTGGTTTCTTCTGGTTGTTCGAAATCTTGTATCTTTGACTTTAATGTAGTGATTCCCTCCTTTAAATGACATTATCTGCACATGAAAAATACAAGAAGAAAGGATTGCATACCCCTCTGAATATTAGCATTAGTGGCAGGGTTTAGAGAGAAATTTCATCAAAAATATGATTAATATCCAGTTTAAATGTGGACGTAGATGGCTATATTTTAGAGCCATGGGGGGGGGCAGTGAGGAAACGCGTCATGACAACATGGATGGTGATTTCGATGCGAGTCATCTCATCTCTAACATCTGTGGCCATTTATCTATTTTGAGCTAGATCTACTCTATTTACTCATGCATGTATGATGTGTTAGGCCAACCAGACATTTCACAACTCCGACTATCACGATTTAACGGAGGAAGAAAGTCCCCCACTATGTAAACATGGATATGTGCCTGCTAAATTTGTAGCGTTCGAAGGACGAAACATAGGTAGGAGGTTTTTAGGGTGTCAAGGACATCGTGCAATGTTGCAACGTACAAGTTGCGGTGTTGTCAAATGGATAGATCCAGAGTGGCCCAAATCAATGCAGAAAACGCTGGACAAACTATGGTATATGACTGTTGAGTTGAAAGAATCCATAGTCAGCACACTTCTTGAGAGTGCTGAGATGAAGTTATTTGACCATGTTGACACAACCAAGCTTAACCGAGATCTCGGGAGGTTGCAAGACAAGGTTAGCAAAGTCAAGAAGGAGAGGGACGTGGCGTTGGCCCTGAAGGCTAAAGAAGAGCAAGAACTGACTCAAGCAAGGAATGAACTTCACCAGGCCAAAGTCCTGCAGTTCACAACTACGAGTATTGACAAGTGCATGAGGATAAATGCAGAGAACCAACTGAAGTTGTACAAGGAATATGCTAAAAGGACGGAGCATACGATTCGATCCTTGCTCTCGCAGGAAGATGCACATCGGGCTAAGATTAGGAAGATCAAGGAGATGTGTGATAACTAGTTCTATTTAGATTGAGCTCCATACTTTTTTTAAGTTGTAATAGTAGTACTTGTTATCCTAGCGTTCTAAACTAGTGGTCACGGAGTCCTGGGAGAAAAAAATTGGTCGCCCGTTAATCTATCTTAGCCTTCCATTACTTCCTTTTGTCTGATGATGGTGGTATTCTGACATTGGTGGTTTGTTTAAACGTAATCTACGTGGATTTTGCCACATGCAAATGGCATAGCCACAATTTATAAAGTGGAAGCTTGTACACCCTGTTACTAGAGATCCGGGAGCTTCGCCAGATGCAGGGGATGCAGGAGCAAGGAGGTGGTGAGATAGACGGGGTCAAGATTAGGCCAGAAAGTGGTACCGATTTCCTCATTATCTGGGCATTATTGGTTGCCATTGCTATTTATGTTGCCATGTCGTTGTGCAACAGCTGAAATAAGTTGTTGTTTCATGGAGTGTAGCAGCTTAAATAATTTATTTATGTGCCACTAACATTCCATCGAATTTGGAGACCTCCTGCCCCTCAGCAATCATGGAACCGGTGTTGCGTGTTTTCAGATAGTAGTGGCACAATCACAATTTCGGATTCAACTACTAACTCGGGAGTTTACAAACCCTAAGTCGCGGTACATTTTACTCTAAGAATGTGGGTAGATTGTTTCGCCCGACAAGTTCCACACACAGAGCTCCAGAATTTAACCGAATTACATATATAGGTTCAAGTTCAACACATTATTATGCATCTTCATTGCTAGCAGCCTTCTTCCCTCGCCTGGGTGCCAAGCCTTCATGTCCACTGGCTTCTTCATTTCCTTCCTTCTTCCTCTTCCTCGGTGCCAATTTTCTTAGCTTCACATACTCTACATCGTCGGGACAATCAGCACCAGAATCGTGTCCAGCATCATCACTCCACTCATTTTTTCTTTCTTTCGGCAACAAAATGACTGACTCGGCAGTCATGTTTCTAACCTTGCGGGTCTTCTTGTCAAAGAAACAAGACTATTGCATAACTGCCTAATATCTACAGAGTAAACAAAACATTCAGCACAAACATGCGAACCCCAAGAGACTTTTGCTTACCAGGAGCTAATTGGATTCGAGCGACCACCCTGTCCAAGAATAGAAGGGCGAGTCCCAGTTGCAGCAGCTACCACATATAGTACATCACAATTTAGCTCAAACATGTAAGCCAAAGCATACCTTTTCATCAACCCAATTAGCTGACTATCACACGTTAGAGGAACCATGATGCCTCGTTCTTCCATGAAGCTAAACTTTGTAGACTGCTTCGACCCTATTTCAGCATGATTACGCAGAGTAGCAACCATACCAGGGATAGTGCAGATCTGCGCATGCGCTTCTTCCATCGTGATACAACAGTGTCCATACCACTTGCCTTTCACCCTTGCTGATTTAGAGTAGTAGATGAAGAGGGATACCGTAACCAGGTAAGGGTGGTCCGCGGAGATCCCACTTGACATAAAACTATGGACAAAATATGTTTGTCCGCATTGGGCTAGCAAACAATTTTAGGTTCAATAGCTAGCTAGCAGTTATAGTTAGTACGAATAACAAAGATAAGGGTAGCTCACCCGCATGTAGCCAGAACTTCTTCTTCCTTGGTAGTAGGATGTAACACCCCAGCATTTAGGAACCAACGAAGGGTAGAAATAGGAATCTGCACATATGCATGCATTCATCTGTAAAATCCGAGTAAATTTTCGCCAAACAAAACCCTAAAGAGATCAGAGTTTCTTTCACTATCTAGAGATAGGAATAGCTCTCAGTAGTGATTGCTATAAACTTTTGACATGACCTTTAGGCATTAATGTGTTTTGGGGGGAAATATTTTGAATTCAAATTTGAAATTCAAATCATTTGGAAAATATTTAAAAATTAGAGGTTAGAAATATAAAGTTGTTTTCCAAAATGATTTAGCTATATTGCTTGATTATATTTAAGGTATATTGAACCATAATAGGAATTTAAGACAAGGAAACTCAAATAAGAAATGAATTCTTATTTCTTTTCTTTATTCCTTAATAATAATATAAAGTAAGATTGATAACAGAAATAATGGCACACTCTACAGCAAGTGAATTCCAATAAAATGAAACTTTATTAAATCAAAGGAATATGGTTACAAGATTCTTTACAAAAAGAATAAAAGAAGGTTACAACCAGAATCTATACTACCTATCTACTCCTATACTAAGTCTTGACAATATAGGTCTTGTTCCTGCAAAATAAGATAGACAACTCAAATAGAAATAAAAGGTTAGTTGGTTATTTTTACTCTCAGTGGTGAACAGTGAAGTGCACTGTTCATATTACATCATTGAGTAATTAAAAGAGGCAAGTTTCACCAATATGCAGTGTCTGTTCTTTTCAAGAAAATAACTTTAGTGCCACATCATAAGCCAAGTAGAGAGGGGCAAGTTTCACCAAATCAGTAACTAGAAAAAGGGATAGAAGTGAAAACAAATTCACTCGATCCAATCCAGAGGAGGAGAGCACAGTGAAGCAGCTAACTGAACTAACTGCATGTAGTGTGCTGTCAACCAGCACTGAGAAAGAGGGAGAGATAAAGCCATATTCGACACAGCAAAGCAGGCTTTGCTCACCACTGCACAGCCAGAGTCACAACCACTATTTTATCTCAAGGACACAACCAAGAGCTCATTAAGCTGGCCAAATCCCAAAAAAATCCACCAGATAGCTTACCAAATCAACCAACAAATCACCATAGAATGGTGACATAAGGAGGGGGTGGTGCAGAAGGATAGCAAGGACCAGGACAAGGTCATAGGAGCAACGAGGATCAGAGCCAAAACCTAGGGTGTGCAAAACATGCTCTAGGGAGTGATCAAGTCACCAAGATCAAGCCAGCAACATCAAGCAACACCACAACATCACCCACAAGCAAGTTGTGTGGTGAATCTACAAAAAACCATCACATGTTAAATTTTATTTAAGCATGTGTTGTTTCATATGAGATCTTCTCAGAAAACACCCAAGTGGGGCGTATCCATCACAGACGAAATAGAGCATAAGCAAACAATCAATCTTTCCAAGCCACACCAAGATCTCATCCTATGTATCACTGATCTTGGATAACAAGACATGTTTTTAGATCCACATATACATCAGTCTTAAGTGAATGTTTCTGGCCACATCTTATAATAGTAGCACCTCAGGAACTATTTCATCTTAAGAATCTATATTAAACGACATGAGCTATCAAGTATGTCGTTGTATTGGGAACGGCAGTACCTGAGGAGGTTAGATAGAGGTGTGGGGACTAGTAGGGAAGCTATCGACGGCGTCTGCAGGCGGGATTGGATACAAGCGAGCGTAGCAAGACACAAGAAATACCCAGGTTCGGGGCCCTCGTGGTGAGGTAAAGCCCCTACTCCTGCCGGATCTGACTATCTGGAATACTAGAACTACAAGTGCTCCTTGAGCTGTATACGCTAGCTACTGCCTTAAATGCTGTAAGACCAACCCTTTCTACAGAGGCCTTGCCTCTCCTTATATAGGCAGAGAGGCAAAGGTCTCACTGGCCAGTCCGACTGGCTGGCCCCATAGGCGGGTCCCAGCCGACTAGTCATCTAAAGTGTCCAGTATGGCTTGTCCTGTCGGAGTACGAGCGGTATGGCTGTCGTAGGAACAGTGGACGCCGTGCGAGCCTGTCGTCAGCACCGGCCATTATTCCCGCGTCACCCACGCAAAGTCTTCGGTATGGCCGGGTAGTTGCCAGTTTTTTCACCGTACAGGGCGTTCCGTGCACTGATACACACGTCGCCCTGTCCCATTGATTGAGTCCGGCTACGTCGCCGTATCCGGCTGCCTCCTGCTAATCCGGCTACCGGGGGATAGTCGGCATGTCTTGCCCTGTCCGGCTACATCTGGTCAGCCGGACGCGATCCGACTGTCTTGTTTCTTATTCGGTTGGGGTACCTGGGGATCATCCCCCTGACACTAGCCCCCGAGCGCATGTGGATTCTGCCCTTAGGCAAAATGTGCGTGCGCTTCCTCTTGATTTTGAATTTGTGTCCGACTGAGCTTGGCAGTTGCGCTACCCATGACGTCAGTGCTGACGCCGGCCACGCGCGCACGCGCCATCATTACTCTGCGGCGGGCAGCGTAACGTTCCGTCGCACGTCGCCTCGGGAAACTGCTGTCCGGTGCTTCGGTTCTCGCTCTAGGATCTTCTGCGCATCTTGCTCTGGCACACGGGCTCTTAGGCGGCGGTTGGGGTGTGGGTCGCCCGGATACGCGCCACGTGCCCCGTCGACGGTTGCCCTTCTGGCTCTTTAAAGGGACGCCGCGGGGGAGGCGATTTCTTTCCTTCGCTCCCCCGCTGCAATTCCTTCTCTTTCGTTGCTTCCGCTCCTGCGCCCTTGCTCTTTGCGCCGCCCGTTCGCCGTCGTCGACGCTACGGGCCACCGTCAATATTTCGTCGCCGCTCCCCCTTGTCAACCGGAAATGGCCGCCGACCGCGGGGCCTGGTGCGGCTCCACCGTCATCGAGGACCAAATCGCCAAATACCGTGCCATCCGCGTCCTCCCGCCGGCGGAGGAGGTGGCGGTGCGGCTGGCGCCGGCCGGGTAGGTGTCGCCGCATCCGGAGGAGGGCGAGCGCGTCATATTCCTTTCCCACCTGGCCCACGGGTTCGCCCTTCCGATGAACCCGTTCCTTTTGACCTTCCTCGCTTTCTTCGATCTTTGCCTCCACCACCTCGGCGCCAACACAATCGGAACGTTAGCACACTTCGTAGCTTTCTGCGAGAGCTACCTCGGGATCCAGCCGGATCTCGGGCTCTTCTGCTGGCTCTTTCGAGTCCGGCCTCAAGTGGAGTTCACCCAGGGGCCATTAGTCATCTGCGGTGGTGCCTCCATCTATTCCCGATCGCAGACCGGCTACCCCAAGTTCCTTCTTCATGATACGGTACGACTATGGCAGCAGTCGTACTTCTACGTAAAGAACCTCACCAACGTCGACCGAATCAATCTGCCGGCCTTCCAGGACATCGAGTCCAGCCGGCAGAACTGGGACTTGAAGTTCCACGGTGACAAGGCGGAGACGGATGAGCTGCTGAAGCGCATGCTCTCGCTCGTCCACTGCCGGCTGACCGGCCTGGGCGTCACCCTTAGCTGGATGTCCTGGCTGATGATGCCGTTGCAGCAGCGAGCACACAAGATGTGCTACTACTCTGGTCGGCTGGACCCGACCCGGCTGTCGTGCCGCGATCCCCACTACCACAACCTGAAGGAGTGGGTGTGGACGATCACCAAGGAGCGGCTGCCGGAGAATTGGAAGTTCAGCCTGGCGCCTTATACTCGGGAGAACCGCGTGCCCGGGTATGCTCTTCTAACCGGATGCTCTTTTGGTGTTTCTTGTACTTGTTCTTTGTTTTTGTCTGGCTGACTTTTGTATTCGGCAGATGTTCCCATGCATCATCCGCGAGGAGGGTGCAGCGGCCCTCGAGGAATTCACGCCCGAACTGCCAGAGCCGCGCACTCGGCGGTCCGGCGAGGAATCGGATGGGGACGGTGACGCCTTCCCCAGCCAGAACGACGAGCCGGCCGCCGACCCGCACACGGAGGTGCACGAGGAGGAGGCCGTGCCGACCACGGAGTCGGTGACGCGCTCCGCGACGGACGGGGAAGCGGGTGGGAGCAGCTCCAGCCGTTCTGGCTCCCGCCGCCCTGCGACGGAGGAGCCGGCGCCCAAGAGGAGCCGGTCCGGCGCCCTGCCGCCAAGCCATCTTGGCCGGAAGAAAGGGCTGCCCCCTGTTGTGCCGGGGTATGTTCTTTCTCCCCTTTCCCTTTCTGCCCATTTTCCGTCTGCTTGCCTTTTTCCTCCTTTTCTGACTTTGGCTTGTTTTGCTCTTGTCCTCTTCTCTTTCTCCTTAGCACGCTGGTTTCCTTCGGAGCCGCGAGCCCGGCACGTGCGCTAGCCGGGTCACCGCCCCGTTCCCCGACTGCGCCGACCAGCGCCCCTCCTTCTTCTGAGGCGCAGCCTTCGCCTCCCCCTTGGGCTGAGCCGACTGCCTCCGCCCAGCCGGAAGTCCCCCAGCCGGAGGCGGGGTCCTCCCAGTCGGGGGGCTCCTCCACGGGCGCGCGGGGGGCTGCTGGCAAGGAGCTCGTTGTCGTTGGCGACGACAACTCCGACGAGGAGCCTAGGGAGGAATGGCAGACGGCGATGGTCACGGCAAAGGAGTCCTTGGCCGTCAACGCCATGGACGACGACGCCTCTTCTGCTGCCTCACTGTCGGACCTTGCCGCCACGCTCGAGCTGGCGGTGAAGGAGATCCGGCTGCTGGAAGCCACAGTCGGCGGGAACCGGACGTTGGAGCAGAAGCTCGTTGCCGCCAATGGGACCTCCCAGAGTAAGTTCGCTTCATCCGGCTCTTTTTTTTTGGTACTGATAGCCGGTTTTGTTCCAGCCATCCTCGTGTGCGCTCAGCGCGAGATTGATCGCTTGAAGAAAGCGAACGACCGGCTGAGTAAGTCCAATTCTACTCTACGGCAGCAGAACAAGGATTGGCACGTGCGGGTGGACGGTCTGGAGGCCACCATCAAGGAGCGCGACGCCTCGCTCGCCAGCCGGACCGAAGACTTCTCCCTTCTCGAGGCCCAGAACAAGGACCAAGAGAAGGAGATTAAACGGTTAGCGCTCAAGGAGAAGGCGTTGGTGGAGGAGCTGATGTAGGTCGGCCACACTGCCAAGGGTGAGTTTTCTTTTCGTCTTCTTTTCTTTCCGGATCCGGTAGCCGGATCTGACTTCTCTTTTCTGACAGCCTTTTACCCCGGCATAGACCTGCTGGCCTACAACGGGCTACAGGAGAATTGGCCGGGAGCGCAACCAACGGCCCAGGAGCTCGTCATCCTTCTTGGCGAGGAAGCTGCCAAGCTTCGCCAGGCGGCGAGGGACGTGTTCTCCTTCATATGGCCGGAGGCTCCGGTTCCAGAGACAATGGCGTAGCTGGCTGCGAAGGTGGGGGAGGTGCCGGCTGCGGTGGACCGGCTACGGGACCTGGCTGCACGAGCCAGAGCGGAGATGGCCCTGGCTCTGATGCTCTCCTGGTACAAGGACGCCCGCGTCGAGAAGATCGACGGAGGCTTCCGTGCCGGAGCTGATCTTGCCGCTATCCGCCAAGCCCATCCAGAGCTCCACGGGTCCGCCATCAAGATCGCCGACTACGTGGACCCCAGCGAGGTCCTCACCGACTCGGAGTTCGTCGGTACTCCTGATGTGGAGGCCCCGATGCCGCCGCTTGCCAGCGCCGGAACCGGATCAAGCTCCGCGCCTCCTCCGCCACCCGAAGCTTCTGCTGGACAAGATCTCCCCCGCGGCAAGGGTCCTTCCGTTTAGTTGCTGCCCCGGGATGCCGGGTGTAATTGTCTTGTGTTATATACTTGTGAACCTTGTCTGTTTGTGCCGGCCGTCTTTGACGCCGGGTAACTTGCGAGAGCTTCATCTCTCTTTTGCTTGTTATTGTTGAAATCCTTTTTCCTTGTGCGTTGAGTTTCTTTTTGCCATTTTGCCCGGCTAACCTTGTCCGGCTACACGCCTTTAGCCGGACAACCTACACCTCGAGATTCGGAGTAGCTGGCGTAGCTAGGTGCTTCGAATCTTCCTTATTTCTCCCAAGCCTTTCTAACTTTATCTGACTAGTCTCATCCCAGTCGGCTACTTTTGTCGGCTGGACGCCTTCAGCCGGGGGAACTAACATTCTAGTGGGGGCGCGCGAGCGCACCCACTGGGTGTAGCCCTCGAGATTCGGAGTAGCTGGCGTAGCCAGGTGCTTCGAATCTTCCTTGTCTTTTTCTCAGCCCTTGCCCTCACCTGGGCTCCGAACGGCCGGCTAAACGCCTTTTTAGCCGGTCGGGGACCACAAGATTCCGCTGGGGGTGCGCGAGCGCACCCAGTGGGTGTAGCCCCCTAGATTCGGAGCGCTTGATGAAGGCAAGGACTTCGAATCTTCTTTCCTTCTCCTGGACTCCGACTCTGAGTAGTCGGACAAACGTACATACGCATACACACATGTCCACATAGGTTAGTAGGTTAGTCTGCCAAATTGTAGCCGGAAAACGGCTTGTTTTTTCAAAAACTAGCTTGTCCCTTTCTAGACACTTAGTCGCTTTCCCGTGCGCTCTGCTGTTTTTGCTGCGTCCTTGCCGGGCAGCCGGGTTGGGGTCTGCGGCCGGAATCGAAGGGAGCTGACAGTACATTGCACACGGTACTAATGGCTTAGCAGCTGGATTGGTTCGAGCTAGTTGCAGGGCCGGGACACCCGATCTGTCGCGTCTCCTCCCCGTTTTTCGTGTGGGATGCCTCGGGCTTTTGCTCTTGCTAGCCGGACAGCTGGGTTGCGGTCTGTAGCTGAGACGAAGAGTGGGCCTCTAACATCGTCGCACAGTACTTAGCCGGTTTGTTGACTTAGCAGGCCGGGCCAGCCGGCGAGCCCCCGGGTAGGGGCTGCCGGAGCCGAAAAATAATAACCGGAAAACGGATGCATACACATTTCTAGCAAGGAGCCCTCGAGATTCTCGTGGGGGTCCGCATTTTCATTCATAGGGTTTTCGGGATACATACACTGCCTAGAGACTAGGTGTAAAACGGGCGCAGCAGGGCCGCATTCCAGGGACGCTCGGTCTCCTCGTCTGATTTGTCCATCTTGTTCTTGCGCGGCTGCTGCACGTCGATGAGGTAGTAGGAGTCGTTGGGCAGCGCCCAGCTGATGATGAAGGGGCCCTCCCAGGGTGGCGATAGCTTGTGCATGCCCTTCGTGTCTTGCACCAGCCGGAGAACCAGGTCACCCTCTTGGAATGCGACTGGGCGGATCCGGCTTGAATGGTAGCGACGTAGTCGCTGCTGGTATAGGGCTGATCTGGACAAGGCCAGCTCGCGGGCCTCCTCCAGGAGGTCCACTCCGTCCTCCCGCGCCTCCTGGTTGGCTTTTTCGTTGTAGAGGAGCTTGCGCGGGGAGTCGAACTCGATGTCGGCGGAGAGGACGGCTTCCGATCCGTAGACCAGGAAGAATGGCGTGTAGCCGGTTGACCTATTCGGCGTGGTGCGGAGGCTCCACAGCATAGCCGGAAGTTCTTCGATCCAACATCCGGGTGACCGCTGTAACGGCTCGATGAGACGTGGCTTGATGCCGGCTAGCACCAAGCCGTTTGCTCTTTCGACTTTCCCATTGGATTGCGGGTGTGCGACGGAGGCGAGGTCCAGTCGGATGCCCTTATTGCTGTAGAACCGGGCGAAGGCCCCCTTGGCGAAGTTCGTGCTGTTGTCGGTGATGATGCTGTTGGGGTAGCCGAAGCGGTTGATGATGTCGGTGAAGAAGGTGACAACCGTCACCCCATCCAGCTTCCGGATAGGCTTGGCCTCGATCCACTTCGTGAACTTGTCTACCGCCACCAGCAGGTGGGTCATGCCCGCGCGCGCTCGCTTGAAGGGACCGACCATGTCGAGGCCCCAAACCGCGAAAGGCCAGGTGATCGGTATGGTCTTGAGTACCGAAGTTGGCATGTGCCTGAGCTGCCCGAAGCGCTGGCACCCATTGCATGCGCGAACCAGCTGCTCGGTGTCCTCAAGGGCGGTGGGCCAATAGAAACCATGGCGGAATGCCTTGGCGACTATCGCCCTTGACGAAGCGTGGTGCCCGCACTCGCCCTGGTGGATATCCTTGAGTAGCCGGTTGCCTGTGTCCGTACCAACACATCTTTGGAAGATACCGGATACACTGCGCTTGTACAGCTCGCTGTTTATGATGGTGTACGTGTGCGCGTGGTGCCGGATTTTCCTGGCCTCCACCTCGTCATCCGGAAGTTCTCCATCGGCGATGTAGCTCATGAAGGGCTATGCCCAGGATGGCACTTCCCGGATGACGAGGACGCTCATGTTCTCTGGTTGACGGGTGTCGGGGGGTCGTCCGGGTGGCGTACCCGGAATAGCAGCCCCCGAGCCGCTAGGCTAGCCGGCAGCCCCCGGGTCTTGCGAGCCGGAAGGCGCTGCCTGGCCGAAATTGGTGCGGGTCTTCTTCTTTGGCGGTTCTGCCGGCTCCGCTTCCGCCGTTCCGTCAGCCGGAACGGTTCCTGCCCAGACGATGGAGTCCGATTCTGGCGACGGGTTGATGGATGGCTTGCACATGTGCTCCAAGGAGACCCCTGGTGGGATGGCCTGCCTGGTGGAGCCGATCTTGGAGAGCCCATCGGCTGCCTCGTTGTTGACGCGGGGGATGTGGTGAAATTCGCACCTGTCGAAGGAGGCGCTGAGCTTCTAGATATGGAACCGGTAGAGAGCCATGTTTGCATCTCGGACGTCCCATTCTCCGGATACCTGCTACACCACCAAGTCCGAATCACCGAAGCACAGGATCCAGTTGACACCGATCTCCTTGGCCAGCCGGAGCCCGTGCGCCAGTGCCTCGTATTTGGCTACGTTGTTGGAGGCCTTGAAGTGGATCTGCAGTACGTACTCCAGCCGATCTCCCTTTGGTGAGGTGAGCACGATGCCGGCTCCCAAGCCCCCGAGCATCTTTGATCCGTCGAAGTGCATCCGCCAATGGTCCGAATCCGGGACCGGTGGGAGATACTGGGTCTCGGCCCAGTCGACGAGGAAGTCCGCCAATGCTTTCGAATTGATCGTGAGCCGAGGCTCGTACTAGATGGAGTAGGCGACAAGCTCGATGGCCCACTTGGCGACTCGGCCGGTGGCGTCCTTGTTGCCGATGATTTCCGAAAGGCGTGCAGCACACACGACCTTAATCGGATGCTCCTGGAAGTAGTGCTTGAGCTTCTTGTATGCCAAGTACACGTCGTAGCACATCTTCTGGTAGTGGGGGGTAGTTCTGCTTGGAGAGGGAGAGAACCTCGCTGAGGTAGTAGACGGGTCTTTGAACCGGCTGAGCCTTGCCTTCCTCGGGGCGCTCCACCACCAGGACGACGCTGATGACCCGGCTGATGGCTGCTATATAGAGCAACATTGGTTCCTTACTAGCCGGCGTGGCCAGAACCAGTGTTGTGGACAGCATGCGCTTGAGGTCGTGAAACGCGGCGTCGGCTTGCGAAGTCCAGGAGAACTTGTCCGTCTTCTTCATCAGCTGGTACAACGGGAGTGCCTTCTCCCCCAGCCGGCTGACGAAGCGACTGAGGGAAGCCAGGCATCCGGTGAACTTCTGGACTCCAAGCAGGTTCCTAGGCGGCTGCATCCTCTCGATGGCCGCGATCTTCTCCGGATTCGCCTCGATGCCTCGCTGCGAAACGAGGAAACCGAGGAGCTGGCCGGACGATACTCCGAAGACGCACTTCTCTGGGTTCAGCTTCATCCGGTACTGGCGGAGGTTGCCAAATGTTTCTCCCAGGTCCTCGAGGAAGGTGCGCTTCTCCTTGGTCTTGATGACCACGTCATCCACGTAAGCATGCACGTTTCGGCCTATCTGCGAGTGCAAGCATTTTGCATACATAGCTGATAGGTGGCGCCTGCGTTCTTTAGGCCGAAAGGCATGGTTACATAGCAGAAAGCCCCGTAGGGGGTGATAAATGATGTCTTAATCTGATCAGCCGGGTTTAACCAGATCTGATTGTACCCGGAATAACAATCTAAAAAAGACAACAAATCATAGCCGGCCGTGGAATCGATGACCTGATCGATATGGGGCAAGGCAAAGGGGTCTTTCGGGCACGCCTTGTTCAGGCCGGTGTAGTCGATACACATGCACCAGGTCTTGTTCTTCTTCAGCACCAGGACTGGGTTCGCCAGCCAGTCTGGGTGGTACATTTCCATGATGAACCCGGCTGCAAGGAGCCAGGTGATCTCGTCACCGATTATCTTTCTCTTCTCTTCTGCGAACCGGCGCAGAGGTTGCTTGACCGGCTTGGCATCCGGACGCACGTGAAGTGAGTGCTCGGCAAACTCCCTCGGCACACCCGGCATGTCCTTGGGGGACCACGCGAAGATGTCCCGATTCTCACGGAGGAAGTCGACGAGCACGCCTTCCTATTTGCTGTCCAAGCCGGCGCCAATGGTGACGAACTTGGTCGGATCGGAGGCGTCGAGCAGGATCCTCTTTGTCTCCTTTGTCGGCTAGAAGGCTCCTTCTCCAGCCAGCTTGCTGCTAGCCGGAATGTCCTGCTGGGCCACGGCCACATTGCGCATGATCACGTGCTTCTCCTTGGCTATGATGAGGGTCTCTAGCAGTTTGGAACCGGCTGTGCGCACTCCATCGATCGCCTAAAGCAGCCGGCGATGGTTATCACGCCGTGGGGTCCCGACATCTTCGTCTTGAGGTAGGCGTAGTGGGGGATGGCCATGAACTTGGCGAGAGCGGGGCGCCCGAGGAGAGCGTGGTAGGAGCTCGTCAGATTTACCACCTCGAACCAGATTGGTTCGCGGCGGAAGTTCTCCTCGGTCCCGAAGATGACGTCCAGCTGGATTTTCCCCAGCGGGGTGCAGGCCGGCCCCGGCAGTACGCCGTGGAACGTCGTGGTAGTCAGGCGCAGGTCGCTTTCGCGAATGCCTAGCTTCTCCAGCGAGGACTGGTAGAGGAGGTTGAGGCTGCTGCCTCCGTCGATGAGGACGCAGGAGAATCGGCAAGTGCGTGCGTTGGAGACGATGAGGGGGGTCGAGCACCATGGCGTAGCCCCCGGGAGTCGGTAGATGCTCAGGCTGATCCGCCCGGCTCCAGGTGATGGGGGTTTCCGACCAGTTCAGGTACTGGGGGACCGGAGAAGCTATGGTATTGACCTCCTTGGAGCGTCGCCTGCGGCTGTGCTTGTCGTCCTGCTCCGTCTCGAATATGTGGTAGGCGGCGTGCGGCTGGGGGTAGCCGTTGTTGTTGTTGCCGCCGTTGCCACCATTACCATCATTGCCGGCTCCCCTAGCCGGTGGTGGAGGTCCACCCAGTGGGGGAGGCGGGGGCGAGGCTGGTTGCCTTGGTCCTTTAGCTGGCGGGTCCAGCTGCAGTTCCAGGTGGTGTGCGTAGCCGGCTTGAAGGGACCGCTATGCCACTTGCACGGGCCGTCAAACATTTGGTCGAAGGTGAGCCGTGGCTTCTGCCTCCTTGCTTCATTAGCCGGCGTGTCGGGCGCGCCCTCCACAGCATTGACCTGCCGCGCGTGGTAGCGAGGTTTTTGCTGTCCGGCCTGGCGGTCCCCATGGAACCGGTTGTCGTTCCTGTGGCGCCTGGAGGATCCGGCTTCTCCAGTCGGATTGCTGGGTCGGTCACGAGCCGGCTCCGTGGGAGTCGGACGGCCGTCCGTGTTTACTCAGAGAGGCTTCTTCATGGCGGCATCCGCCATGGCATACTGGTCTGCAACCGTCATGAGCTCCGCCATGGTTTTCGGCTCGTCACACAGTAGCCGGTGGCGAAGCATGGTGCCCTCTCGACAACCCTCGATGGAGAAACCAATGGCTTGGCTCTCCAGGATGCCCTCGCAAGTGTTGCGCAGCTCCGTCCACTTGGCGAGGTACTCGCGGTCGGTCTCGTGGTCGCCCTGGACACACAAGGCCAGGTCGCGCGGGCGCCCTGGGTGCTTGTACGTGCCGTTGAAGTTGCGGACGAACACCTTCTCAAAGTCAGGCCAGGCGTTGATGCTGTTGGGCGCGAGGCTATTGAGCCATGTCCTCGCCGACCCGGTTAGCGTGAGGGGGACGTAGCGCACGGTTGTGCGCTTGTTCCCGTGGGCGATGCCGACTGCCATAGCGTAGTCAGTCAGCCAGTCCTCCGGTTTCATGCTGCTGTCGTACTTGGGGGTGTCCTTGGGCAGGGAGAATTTATCCGGAAACGGCTCGTTCCGGATGCAGGGTCCGAAACAAACCGGACCGGTAGAATCTTCCTCCTCCGTGACGCGCGCTTGAGGGAGGAGCTCGATGCGGTCACGGGCATCCGGACAATCCGGGTTGGGCGCTCCCACCCGGCCCGAGAGACGGGAACCGGCTGGTCTGGGTGCTCCGGCTGGTGGAGGGGGAGGTGGCGGGTTGCTGTTCACCGTCTGCTCCTGGCGCGGCTGGCCCCTATTGGCGGAGCTATGACGCCTGCTGCGGGCCCTGGGCGGCTGAGGGGAGGACGCCTGCTAGGTGTCGCGTGGCACGCCTCTGCTGTTGGCCGGTAGCTCGCTCCTCCTGGAGTAGCTAAGGTCTTCCTGCATCTGCCGGTTGGCACCAGCCTGCTCGTCCGCGATGCGGAGGAGCTCCTGCACGCGAGCTTGCTAGCGGGCTCGCTCCTCGCCCTCCAGGCTGGGCAGTTCCTCTGCCGCGGCTCGCGCCGCGCGCAAGTTCTTGATGGGCGTGCTGTAGGTTGGCCGTGCGAGGGCGAGCACGGGATCCGGTTCCCCGTCCTTTTCCAACCTACCGCCAAGCTCTCCGCCCCAATGTCGTACTTGGCCGCGCTGACTCGGCTCCGCGGTAGCCGGAGTGAGGCCGTGCGCGTGGTCGTACTCGCACCGGGTGATCTCGAGCTGCTTGCAGGCTGCCGCTAGCTCCATGGCCTCATGGAGGAGGATCTGTCTCTCCATGCTGAAGTTGGCCTCCGCCTCCTCCGGGTTATCCCCGAGGTTAACCGATGTCAGGAGCCGATCAATGGCATCCTCCACCGGGTTCCGGGGCTGCGAGGGAGCGGAAGTTCCAACCTCGTCCGTGCCTCGCTCTCGCGACTGGCGGGGATGGGAGCTGGAACCGGCCATCATGACCTCTACGCCGGGAGGTGCGGCAGAGGCGCTGCCGCCTGAGCACGGCAGCTCCGCAACAGAGACGATTTCCCTAGGGAAACGCTCCGGGACGGTGGCGACGTAAACGGGGAGGTCGCCGAATAGCAGAACGGCGCCGTTCACCGGGAAGGAGGTTCCGGCGAAGCAGGAAGCGTTGTCGATGACGCAGTCAAACTTGTCGAGCGTGAGCACCAGGCCGGAGGCCACGCGCTCACCGGCTGAAGTGCGGGGTCCCGTGAGGAACGTGACTCCGGTCGAAGCCATCTTGCCCCACGGTGGGCGCCAACTGTCGTTGTATTGGGAACGGCAGTACTTGAGGAGGTTAGATAGAGGTGTGGGGACTAGCTGGGAAGCTATCGACGACGTCCGCAGGCGGGATTGGATACAAGCGAGCGTAGCGGGACGTAAGAAATACCCAGGTTCGGGGCCCTCGTGGTGAGGTAAAGCCCCTACTCCTGCTGGATCTGACTATCTGGAATACTAGAACTACAAGTGCTCCTTGAGCTGTATACGCTAGCTACTGCCTTAAATGCTGTAAGACCAACCCTTTCTATTGAGGCCTTGCCTCTCCTTATATAGGCAGAGAGGCAAAGGTCTCACTGGCCAGTCCGACTGGCGGGCCCCACAGGCGGGTCCCAACCGACTAGTCATCTACAGTGTCCAGTATGGCTTGTCCTGTCGGAGTACGAGCGGTATGGCTGTCGTAGGCACAGTGGACGCCGTGCGAGCCTGTCGTCAGCACCGGCCACTGTTCCCGCGTCACCAACGCAAAGTCTTCGGTATGGCCGGGTAGTTGCCAGTCTTGTCACCGTACAGGGCGTACCGTGCAATGATACACACGTCGCCCTGTCCCATTGATTGAATCCAGCTACGTCGCCGTATCCGGCTGCCTCCTGCTGATCCGGCTACCGGGGATAGTCGGCCTGTCTTGCCCTGTCCGGCTGCATCTGGTCAGCCGGACGCGATCCGACTGTCTTGTTTCTTATTCGGTTGGGGTACCTGGGGATCACCCCCTGACAAAGTAGGTTTATTAAAGATCTATAAGAACCATTGTTCTACACTTAATATCAAGGCACATCTGTGAAGATCAATAGGTAAAAACTTTAGTTCTTACCTAGTTATGCCTCAGACCAACATCATAGGCCAAAGAAAATTCATATAAATCATAGGTTAATGTATCCGACAAGAGTTTCAACCATTTTAGTCCAAGGCACACTAGGACACAGATGGAATTTAGCCCAGTACTAGAATGAACCTTGTGTACCATTCCAAGGAAGGTGTCACAAGAATCTATTCTAACCAAGTAAATCCTACTCTTGCAGAAAGATATTCAAATCATCTTCCTAATGTAATAATTAGGAATCATAGTTCTTTACATAAAAGAACTATCACCAGAGGCATCAATTGTAACTTCCTAGACAGCCAAATGTAGATCCTAGTACTGAAACTAGCTAACCATCAACACTAATAATATATTAAACAAGAATCAATAGCTAACAAATTAGCACAATATCATCACCAGAAGTACTTCTAAATCATTCATTAACCTCAAGAACCAACACCGAGGGATAGAACCCTAACAACACAGATGAACCCAATTAGGGATTCCTCGCCATAGGCACCCAGAGGGTTTTAGAGGACCAAAGGGGGAGAGTGAGGCAGACTTACCCGTGGTTCTCGCTAAAGATAGAAGAGGAAGTAGAATCACCGAAGAGCGCACACAGCATCACGGGGAGCACCTGAGGGCACTGCAACCCGCGCTAAGCCATGAGGTGGCGACATCCACACAAGCAGCAGCGGTGGCACCACAGGGCCACTGAAGTTGCGGCACAGCATCATAGGGGCGGCGGAACCCCACATCATCAGCAACCACCAAACCCTAGGGTTCGGGATGGAGTCAACCTCGACAGGAGAGGGGTCCAAAGCCGAATCAAACTGGACCAATTGATGGAGTGGCATCATCTACCCTATCATGCACTAGGGCGGCGGCCAGAGATGTCCGGGGAGGCCGGAATCGTGCGACGGCGGCGTCGGCAGCACCGCGTCTTCACGGGGGCGCGAGGGAGATGAGTGAACGCGTGTGACGAGGGTTTAACTCATCAATGCCCATTGTTATGGACTTGGGTTTTGGAGAAGGAGGGAGCGCTGGAGACATCTATCGGCTAGCAAACAAGCACACAGGGGACAAAGGATTTACCTAGGTTCAGGCCTCGTCGAGGTCCCTACTCCTGCTTGTCTACTCGTGGAATTATCAAAGGAATCGAAAGTTACAATGGTGCGCAGATGCAATCTGGCGAGGGTTGTGGAAACTAGGGTTGCGTGTGTCCTCTTCGCCGCCCCCTCCTAGCCTTTATATATAGATAGGCTAGGTCTCGGGTAGTAGGTCGAGTCGGTTACAAGTTAGGGTTTTTCCCCTTCAAACTTTCTATCTTTAACTTCTTCTTGTTCTTCAAGCAATCGAGAGTCCGTAGGCCACTCGAATCCCTTGTTTTGGGCCTTGGCGACACCGTGGGCCTGTACGTATTTGGACCGTATATACCAAGCTCGAGTACCTGTAGGGTATACCCATGTCATTAGCCCCCGAGTGTCCAGTGGAATCGCAGATTCGACTGGGGAATTTTTGAAGTCTTCGAGTGCCTGAGTGCATTTCAACTGCTTTTATTTGTGTCATAGGGATTGTTGATATACGCGCCTGATATAACCGAAGTATCGGTATCAGTTAACCACCTTAGGGTGAAACAACGCAATCTACTCGAACTCGAGTCCCCGGACTCGAATCCGGAAAAGTGCTGGCGTAATTCGACTCAGGCCGCAGAGGTCTTAGAGGAGTCGAATTCCAGTTATATGGGTGTGAGCACTCGACGCGTCCGTCAAGGCATGTTCATCGTACCTGTAGGCACGGATATATTTCTGGTAGTGCACAGCTAATGCGTTGCCAGGCCTTATTCAGGTCTTACCTTCACGCTGTAAGCGTGGCATCCGAATTTTATCATCGCGGAGACGATTCAGGTGACCCAGGAGACGCAATCTCTTTGTAGGGAAAAATTATGAGGCGGTGTCGCCATAAGCTTCGAGTGTGGTGTTATCAACACACAGTATTTTGTATAAATAATCATAGGGTGCGTGACCAGCGCTCCCTATGGGAGTAGCCCCCGAGTGCCTGGTTGAGTCGAAGACTCAGGCAGGGACTAAATAACTCTTGCGACTGCTGTCGTCTTTTGCTTGTTTGTTTTAGTCGAATTTGTTTCCGGCGCTCCCTATGGGAGTAACCCATGTCCAAAGTCGAATTATGTTTCGAGTGGTTTGGGTTTACTTCTGATTGTCCATGTTCCTGTAAAAAGAAAAAGGAAAATCGTAGGGTGTGCGGCTAGCGCTCCCTATAGGAGTAGCCCCCGAGTGCTTGGTGGAGTCGAAGACTCCAGCAAGGACTAAAGTAGTCGAATTTTTCCACTGCGTAGCTTTGATGACGTCAGTGCTGACGCTTGCATGACCTCAGTTGCCCGCGTGAGCGAGTTTGAAGGGACGTGACGAGCGGTGGGTCCCACTTCCTGACTTTGATTTGATTGGGCGTGCGTAATCTTTATTTTAACTGCGCCTCCTCGATTTCCGTGCGTAATGGGAGTAGTGGAGGGACGGTTGTGTGTCCTCTTCTCCACCTGTCCAACGCGATGTGTGCCACGCGTCCGGTAGGGTTTTTCTAAGCCGTTGGATTGCATCTTCTAGGGGTTAAGTAGCGGCGCTGCGACGGTAATTGTCCCATGTGCGCTCTTTCTTCCTTGCTGCCATCGCCATTGCTGTTGCTCTCTGCTTCCTTGCGCTCTTTCTTGCTGCGGCGCTGGACTAGCTCCGCATCTTCCCTAGCTACTTCCTCCATTCTCACCACCGTCGCGCAATGGGAAAGAAGAAGGCAGGCGCTATTGTTGATTCTGCGGCCACTGCTGCCGCAGCGAAGAAGAAGGGTGGCTCCGCTGCTGCGGGCACCAGCACCACCGCCGACGGGAAGAAGAAGGTTGCGGGCACCCGCGTGACAAATGGTGTGTGGCGCCCTTCCATCATCAAGGCGTCGGATCCCCGTCTTCTTCGCCAAGACGGCGCAGCAGTCGCCAATACGCGCGTCCCCAGCGGTGAGGCCATTCCTGCTCCTCCCGCTGGTTTTCGAGTGATGTTTCTTGCATTCGGCATTCGCGGTCTTTCCTTGCCTCTCCACCCCATTCTTAGGGGTCTTCTTTGTTTCTACGGGCTCCAGCTCCATGAGCTGTCCCCAAATTCGATTCTCCACATCACATGCTTCATCACTCTTTGCGAGTGCTGGCTCGGAATCGAGCCACACTTTGGTCTTTTCAAGCGCATTTTTAAATTGAAGCGTCAGTCCGCATCTGGCTCTTTAGTTTACGACGTAGGTGGTTGCGGAATCCACGTCGACCCATCCGCCACCTACTTCGATATCAAGCTCACCAAGTCCGTCCAGGGATGGAGGGACATATGGTTCTATGTCCACGATCAGAAGTCCAAGGATGAGCACTTTGGACTCGCGCCCTTTGATCCCGCGACTCCCTGCAAGAAGATGTCTTCCTGGAAGAACGTAGTTATGCCTGGCGAACTCGCGGAGATAGACGTGCTGTATCAACGCGTATGCGACCTCGAGAGTCGCATAGGCGCAGAAGAGGGAGGCTGCGCCCTTATCCGAACCTGGCTGCGCTGTCGCATCCAACCACTTCAAGCTAGAGTTCATCCCATGTTTCAATGGGCTAGCGCCGATGATGCCAATCGCGTGTCTGCCGATGGCATGTCCGCGAGTGAGGTGGATAAGAGGGTTCGACTGGTCACGAAGTACACCGGCAAGGATGTGCTTCCGAATGAGCCAATTGTTCCTCCTTTTGATGCTTCGAATCCTCCTCCTAAGGTACAGTTGTGCTACGCAGTAGCTTATTTTCTCGATTGCTTCTCTGTTGCTTACTTGATTTTTGCTGATTTTTGTTGTCTATATGCAAGATTGGGCGGTATCGCCTTGTATGCCTCCTCTCCCTGAGGGGGTTATTCCTCGAGAAGCTTTGGAGGAGGATGAGTCTGAGTCGACTGTCCCTTTTGATGTGGAGGAGGAAGCCCCCGAGTCCGAGATTCCGGACACTCGCAAGCGTTCGCGCAACGAGGATTCGGACGCGTCGTCTCCTTCGACTCCAGAAGGTACGGTCGGTGGTGCGGAGTCACCAATTCCTGTGGTCCCTGTGAGGGCTGTGGCACCGTCTTCTCGTAAGAAGGAGTCTTCGTCGGAGTCGGTGGAGGCCACGTTTGATCTTGAAAAGTTTGACTGGTAAGTTTTCGAGTTCATTTGCTCTTCTCTGTTTTCTTCTTGTTGACTTGCCCTGGAGTTTGCCTTTTCTCAAGGTAAGTTTTGCTCTTGTAGTCAAGAGGCGTCATCATCTTCTGGCGACGTCGAATTTTTGAAGGAATCTGGAGTCACGACTTCAAAGGCCAAGAAAGAGGTCGAGCGCGCTCCTTCCCCTCCAGTGGCGGCCCACTCCAGGCACAACTCTTCCAGCTCTCCCCACGCAGGGGAGCATCGAATGGTCGCCCGGATGAAGGCATAGCAAACATCTTCAGAGTCATTGGAGGACCATGTAAGTATAGTTGTTTCCTCTTTTGTAGTGTTGAAGTCGATGTTATATATTTCCTCTGATGGTTCTTTGGTTGTGCGACAGCTCCTTGTAAAGGAAGCCGTGCAAGTGGCAGAGCAGGTGATGGCGATGGGTCGCCAGCATGCAATGCTAGAGACGCGTCACCGCGTGGTCGAAAGTGAGTGTTCTACACTTATTATTTTTCGTCTTCTCCTTTGTTGGTATGGTCAACTGGTAGTCAACTTTTGATTGCCATGTAGCTGAACATAACGCTTTACTGCACAACGTCGCCACCTTGGAGAAAACGCTTGCCACGGCTGTGAAGGGTCGCGACGAGGCACTCGCGGCTCGTGACGAGGCACAGAAGCGTGAGGAGGATCTGCGTGCCTCCTTTGCGGCCAGGGAGAAGTTGTTCGAAGAACAACTATTCTCAGTCGCCAAGGCTCTCTCAGGTACTTTTGCTTGTGAATATTGTTGTCCTTCTCCGCATCGAATGTTATTGCTGGTGATATTGAAGTTTTGATCCATGTGTGGGTTCATGTACAGATGCTGGCGATTTGAGCTTTGACCCGCAGGCCCTTCGTCGCGATGACGCTCTGGCAGGTGCAGTGGCTGCAGTTGAGGACCGTAGCACCGCCATCCAAGATACACTTTCCAAGGCCAAGGCCACCCTCAGTCGCCTCCAGGAGGAGTTGATGCCGAAGGCGAAGCTGGTCGATAATATGGACGAGCTGGCAGAGTCACTCGCCGGGGGTGTGCCTTCCACCTACAAGAACTCACTCCGCGCGGCTGGCGCGACCATGTCACTCGCCATGGTGCAGGCCCACGGAGTCGAGATCGATCCCTCCGCGGTGTCGAAGGCGATGCCTGTTGGCGCAGATGGTCAGCAGGTAGTCTTTGCTCCTTTTGCGACTGCCTGTGGCAAATATGGGTATCACTTGATAAATACTGTCGCGAAGTACTCGGAGGAGCTCCAACGTGCTAAGAAGGCGGCGAAGGCTTCGGACTCAAGGGCCAGCGGAAAGTCAGTGGCATCTGACACTGCCACGGATTTGATGAAGCCCTCGAAGCCCTCGAAGTCGAAGAAGCCAGCTGCTCCGTAGTTAGCTTTTTGTAATAGTTGATTAATTGTCCTTTTGTTTAAGAACATGCCTGCTGGCGAGTGTGTCTGTTGATACTTATGCCGGTCTTGAATGCATCTGACCCTTTTGTCTTTGTGTTGATTTGGTCGTCTTATTAGCTTCTATCTTGACTTGTGGTAGGGCACATCAAGTGATCCCGTGGGGGAACCCAGGACTCGCCATCTCGTGATGATACAGTGGCACCACCGCGCTCCAGGGTAGAGGAGCTATCCTTGCTTTCGCGACTTCGTGATCGCGTGAAGCAGCTGGAGCGTGAGTTGCCCGTGATCCGCCGTAGCGCAGATGTGTGGAAGTCGAAGGCGGAAAAAATCGCCGCCCACGAGCAGTATCTGCTTGGCGAGGTGGCGCAGCTGGGCGACCAGTTTAAGTGTTAGTTTGCCAATTCTCATCTTTTCCTTTGTAGTCTGTCGCAGCGGTACGTTGTACTCATGCTATTGATGCTGCTTCGTGTAGTTGATAGCGCGTGCCATCCGCAGGAGGAGAAGGATAGTGTTGCCATTCGCCTTCATGATCTCACCCAGGAGCAACTTCAAGAGAGTGGATACTTCTAGGTAGATCATGATCGTGCGACTGTACTGGAGACCCTGCAGGATCGCGCGTCGCGAGTGCTGCTCTTTCTTAAGAAGTCGCAGCCGTGCTTGAAGAACATTTATCGGGCGATGTTTCCACTGGACGACACTCCATTAAGCCTGCTGGCTCTTCTTGCCAAATTTCAAGATCTGTCCGCGGTTCGCGAGTGCGTGAGGCAGCAATTGGTGGCTGGTGCCAAGGCTGCCCTCTCAATGGTGCGATTGCACATGCCTGACGTGGATATTGCCGCCATTGCCTCTGGGCCGCCAGCGCCACCAGCAGGATCTGCCTGGAATATGGTACCGCACTATCATGCAGTGGACCGTCTAGCAGAGGAGATCGTCGACTTCTTTGAGGAACAAACCAACGTTCATCTGTTGCAAGAGTAGCTAAATTTGTATCCTGCACATAAGTGTACTTGTGTTGTAAAGTTCGTATAGATGTTGTAGATAATTAATTGTCAAATGTGTATAAAGAGCTCTGTGAGCGTGAGGTGCGTTGCACTATGCGAGTCCTTTTCGTTAGCCTGGCCATATTTTATCTCGGTCCCTTGTCAACCTGCCAGGCGCGTTGCAGCTGAGTTGAGGTCGTGTTTTAAGGGTTTCGATTGATGTACCAGCTACTCAGGATATCTCGTTTTGGTTCGAAGAACAGATGTGTGTAGGGTGGCACAGCCCCCGAGTACATAAATTGAAAAAGTAAAGGAGAACACAGAGTTTTGGGGCACTTAGCTTTTATTTATTCGAAGAACAGTGCGAGGTACAATGTGTGGCTAAGTAGCCTTGGCTGAGTAGCCTTATTTGCAATGTAAAAGTAAAAACGAACTAAGGGTAGAAGCGTCGCAACTGTGCGACGTTCCAGGGGTTGGAGTATGCGACTCCTGTCTCCAAATCTTTAAGGCGATAGGCGCCACCTGGGATTACTTATGTAATCATGTACGGTCCTTCCCAGGGGGACTCGAGCTTGAGATGCCCCTGTTGCTTCAGTCGCAAGACCAGGTCACCTTCGACGAAGGATCTGGGGCAAAGCCTCCTACCGTGGTAGTTGCGCAGGTTCTGCTGGTAGATCGTGGATCTTTCTACGGCGATTTCTCTTGCTTTGTCAAGGAGGTCGACGGAGTCTTCGAGTGCGAGGGATGACTCTTGTTCGCTGTAAGCGACCACGCGCGACGCCTTGTACCGTACTTCAGCTGGTAGCACTGCCTCTGCTCCGTGCACCATAAAAAATGGCGTGTAGCCCGTGGTGCTGTTTGGGGTTGTACGTAGGCTCCAGAGTACAGATTGCAGTTCATCCGGCCAGCAGCCCGCGGCTTGTTCGAGTGGTCCGAGGAGTCGCTTCTTTATGCCGCTGCAGACGAGCCCGTTTGCCTTTTCCACCTAACCGTTGGTCTGTGGATGCGCTACTGAGGCGTAGCTGATGTTGATCCCTAGGTTCTCGCAGAATTCTTGGAACTCCTTAGATGTGAAGTTCGTCCCGTTGTCGGTGATGATGCTATGTGGCACCCCGAAGCGGTAGACGATGGAATCAAATAATTTGACTGCGCTGTGCGCGGATTGGTTGGTTACTGGCATGGCCTCAATCCACTTGGTGAATTTGTCGACTGCGACCAAGAGGTAGATGTAGCCTCCTCACGAGGACCTTGGGAGCTTGCCGCCCATGTCGAGCCCCCATTGCGCGAAGGGCCAGGCCAATGGGATTGGCCATAGCTCTGCGCCCGGTGCGTGTGGCTTGTCCGCGAATCGCTGGCAAGCATTGCATTTTTGGACGATGTCCTTGGCGTCGCGCATGGCCGTGGGCCAGTAGAATCTAGCTCGTAGATCTTTGGCAATGAGGGCACGACTGCCAGCGTGGTGCCCGCAGGTCCCTTCATGTATGTCAAGGAGAACTGCTCTTCCATCGACCATGGAGACGCATCGTTGTAGCACTCCTGTGATGCTGCGTTTATACAGTTCGTCGTTGCTAACGGCGAATTCCTTGGAGCGCCGCGCGATGTGCCGTGCATCTGTCGGATCGTCCGGTAGCCTCTTGCAGAGGAGGTACGTGATGTACGTCTGCGTCCATGATTGCTCAATCAGCATGACGCTCATTGGTCCTTCGAGTCCGGTGTCCAGCTCCAAGTCATCGAGTGCCATGGGCTCATTGGGTGGCGTAGTGCCCGAGTCCGTTGTTGCGCTTGTTTTCTTCTCTGCGGCCTTTGGCTTGATGGAGCGTTCGCATATGCGCTCGAGAAATACCCCAGGTGGTATGGGGGTGCAGGTAGAGCCTATGTTGGCGAGTGCATCCGCCTCCTCGTTGCTTTCGCGACCTACATGTCGCAGATCGCAACCATCGAAGTCTCCTTCGAGTGTATCGTAGAGGTCGCGGTACGCGATCATGTTGTCGTTCAGTGCGTAGCACTCATGCATTGTTTGGTTGACGACCAACTTGGAGTCGCCATATATGATGAGCCTCTTAGCGCCGCAGGCTTTTGCCATCCTCATCCCGTGAAACAGGGCCTCATATTCAGCCTCGTCGTTTGAGGCTCTGAACTGCATTCGCAAGATATATTTCAGCTTGTCCCCTTGAGGTGACGTCAGTATGACACCTGCGCCTGCTCCGTCTTTCCGCTTGGACCCATCGAAGTGCATTGTCCAGAGGTAGGACATATCTGGCTTGTCCGGGAGTTGGTTCTCCATCCAGTGCATGAGGAAGTCAGGGAGGACTTGCGACTTGATTGCGTCGCACTTTTCGTATGTGATGTCTCGTGGAGACAGTTCTATTCCCCAAAGCGCGACTCGCCCCGTGGCGTCGGGGTTATTGAGGATATGTCCCAACGGGGCGTCGCTGACTACCACGATTGGGTGCTCCTGGAAGTAGTGGCGCAGTCGCCGGGCGGTCATAAAGACGCCGTACGCCAGCTTCTGGTAGTGCGAGTACCGCTGTTTTGTTGGCGTGAGGACCTCGCTGATGTAGTATACTGGGCGTTGTACGCCATGGACCTTGTTTTCCTCAGCCCGCTCGACGACGAGCATTGTGCTGACCACCTGGTTGGTGGCGGAGATGTACAGCAATAGTGGTTCCCTTTCTCGTGGAGTCACCAGTACTGGCGAAGTGGATAGCAGGCGCTTGAGATCTTCGAATGCTTCTTGCGCTTCATTGGTCCACTCGAATTTTTCAGCTTTGCGGAGGAGCTGGTAGAAGGGCAGTGCCTTTTCACCCATCCGACTGATAAATCGACTGAGGGCCGCAATTCGTCCGGCCAGTTGCTGGACGCCTCTTATGTTCTTCGGCTTCTCCATGGCCAGTATGGCTTTTATCTTCTTCGGGTTCGCCTCGATTCCCCTCGCGGAGATGAGATACCCAAGTAGCTGCCCAGATGGTACGCCGAAGGCGCATTTGTCCGGATTGAGCTTGATCTGGTAGCGGTCGAGGTTGGCGAAGGTTTCGTGCAAATCGTCGATTAGAGAGGCTTCCTCCTTGGTCTTGATTACTATGTCATCGACATAGACTTGGATGTTGCGACCCAGTTGTTCCTTGAGGCAAGCCTGCATGCACCGCTGGTAGGTGGCTCCCACGTTTTTAGCCCGAAGGGCATTGTGTTGTAGCAGAACACACCAAAGGGCGTTGTAAACACTGTTTTCTCTTGATCTTCCTCCTTCATTCGAATTTGATTCTAGCCTGAGTAGGCATCGAGGAAGCAGAGACGCTCGCATCCCATAGTGGAGTCGATGATCTTGTCGATCCGTGGCAGCAGGAAGTGATCCTTTGGGCAGTGCTTGTTCAGAGAAGTGAAGTACACGCACATCCGCAGGATATTCGTGTCCTTTTTTGGTACTAGCACCGTATTGGCGAGCCAAGTGCTTTCCTTAATCTCGCGTATGAACTTGGCCTCGAGGAGTCTGTTGATCTCCATTCCGACTGCCTGCGCCCGTGGCTCAGACAGTTGCCTGATTGTTTGCTTGACTGGTCTTGCGTCAGGGTTGACGTTGAGTGCGTGCTCGGCGAATTCCCTGGGAACTCCTGGCATGTCCGTAGGACACCAGGCAAAAATTTCCCAGTGCTCACGGAGGAATTCGACGAGCGCGAGTTCCTATGCGGGACTCAAGTTGTTGGCAATGAGGGCCGTCTTGGCGGGATCCGATGGATGGACCTGCACCTTCTTTGTGTGCACAGATGAGTCGAAGGAGAGGTCAGGTGAGCTTGGCCTACTCAGGGGCGGCAGACGGTTATCTGTCGTCTCTTTTAGTCTTGCGAGTTCCTCTTGCATGCCAAAGGACTGGGAGATTCTGTTGAATTCCCTGTCGCAACTGTCATATCGCTCAAAGCTCCTGTTGATCATGATGACGCCGTTGGGCACTGGCATTTTCATCTGCAGGTAGGCGTAGTGGGGCACTGCCATGAACCTAGCAAACACGACGCGCCCGAGGATGCAGTGGTATTATGAGGGCCAGTCGACGACCTCAAAGTCAATGCGTTCGCGCCGGAAGTTCTTCGGCGTGCCGAAGATGACGTCAAGGTTGATTTTGCCTAGGGGGTATACGCCTTTCCCTGGGACGATGCCGTGGAACGTTGTGTCCGATGCCTCCAGGCAGGTTAGAGGGATCCTCATCGCTCGCAAGGTACTCGCGAATATGAGGTTGATGCCGCTGCCGCCGTCCATGAAGATGCGACTCATGTCGAATCCTCCAATTTGTGCCTCGAGTACAAGGGGGCAATGACCTGGGCGAGTTATCTAAAGCGGGTGGTCGCGTTTGTGAAGGTGATGCACGACTCGCTGCTACTGAGGTACTCAGTGGTGGATGGTGGCGAGTGCGTGGCCAAGTTGACTTGGCGAGTGATGGCCTTCTGCACCCTGTTGGAGGGGCGCCCTTTTTGGATCATCATGGTACCCATGGCCTGTGGGTATGGTTCTCCTTCGTGGTGTTGGTCCGGTGCGGCTCCGTTCGGGGGTGGCCCAGGTGGTGGTGGTGGTGCGCCGTGTGCCACAGCGCCTGGAGCGGCTCCATAGCCTCTTTCGACTGCATTGCGGTTCATCCGAACCAATCCCTCATGTAGCTTGAGGAACTCACGGCAGTCTTTGAGGAGGTGGCTGGACTTTCTCTTGCCATCATGCTTGTCGATGTAGAAGTGTATCGTGCATGGCCCGGACAGTTTATCCTTGATGGAGGTCGTCGGTGCCTCATCGCGAGTGCGGCGTTGCCATACTTGCGTGGTTTTCCCGGAGTCGCGGTACCCGCCGCTACGGTATCCACTGTTGCGGTTATCGTCGCATCTATCGGCGTAGCCGGCTGCGACCATGTTGACGTCGTCGCGATCGTCGTAGATGCGCATGCGACGCTTGCCTCGGCAGTCGCGTCTGCGGTCAAGTTCCGCCTCCTCGTCGGAGTGAGCATGATTCTTCACCGAATCTTCTCCATTGACCCACCAATTCGCGATCTCCATCAGGTGGTCGATGGTCTAGGGCTTTGAGCGGCCCAGTTCCTCCCTGAGCTCTAGGCGGCGGACGCCACCGTTGAATGCATCAATCGCGCGGTCTTCCGAGATGTTTTCCGCAGAGTTCTTGATGATGGACCACCTTTGGATGTATGAGCGCAGCGATTCGCCAGATCTTTGCTGGCAGCATCTTAGTTCTTCGATAGATGCGGGCCATTTGTATGTGCCCTTAAAGTTGCACACGAAGCTGTAAACCAGCTCATCCCAACTGCGAATGGATCCGCGTGGGAGGTTATTCATCCATGCTCGGGCGGCGCCCTGCAGCTGTAGTTGCAAGCATTGCATGGCAGTACTTCGACTGGCTCCGTGGAGCCTGACGGAGGAGATGTGATCCTCCAGCCAGATCTTGGGGTCCTGTAGACCATCGAATTTTGGGTTCTCCGACAGGAGTTTAAACCCTTTAGGCATCCGCTTCTACCTAATGGATCTACTGAAGCATCTGGCGCCGCAGAGCTCTCCATCTTCCTCTTCCGTGTCAGTTGACCGAGCATGTCGTGCCCTTGACTTGTCGATCTTGCGCTGCGTGAGGTTGTTGCGCGCATCGTAGTCACGATCATGTCGCCATGAGCGGCGGCGCTGAGACAGGTCGTGACTGTCGTCGCTGGATGAGGGCAAGGAGTGGCGCTTTGCTAGCGCTTTGCCCTTTTTTGGGTCTAGTGTTGGCTCCTTGTCGAGGGCGGCCTCGATTAATCCCAAGCCCGCGATCGTAGATCGGTGCATGGCAGTCCGGGGATCTCTAGCTGGCGGCTGGTTGTTGAGGAGGTACATGGTGGCTGCCGTCACTGCAGCCTGCGGTGTTCTGGGAACCACGTTGCCTCTCGTGTCGACTATCATAGAGCCGAAGTCGAGGACTTTCGCGGCCTCTATGCGCTCTTGTTCGGTGAGGTGAGCCATCTGCGACTGCCTCTTCTTGGCGAGGTATTCATTGCCCTTTGAGGAGGATCCTCCGTAGGAGGAGAGCCCGGCGCGACGAAGGCTCGATTCATCCGCTGCCTTTTAACGCGCCTCAAGTTGCACGATTGTTTGCACCTGGCGCTTGAATTCTTCCTTCAAGAGCCAGTGGTAGCCCATCAGCAGTTCTTGCGGGGACCCAAAGGGTAGAGGTGTGCCCCATAGGGCCTCGCGGCAGGGAGCCCACTCTTGCTCGTTGAGCTTGATTACGACGTGTTCTCTGGTTTGCTCATTGATTATGCTGGGAGGTTCGACTGCTCCTCCGTTGTTGATGGGAGCGCGATTGCCGCCATTACCACCGTTTCCATCGTTGCCGGCGTTGGGTGGATCAGTGCCGTTGCTAGGGTTGCCACCGTTGTCGCGATTGGCAGAGGTGTCGCCTGCGTTGATGACGGCGCACATGAAGTGATTGGGGAAGCTGTTGCTTCCACAACTATCAGACCCGAAACCGTAGGTTCCATCTTCACTGGCCAGATCGCTTAGATCGGAATCGCGACTGCTGTCGCTGACCGTATTCTCGACTACCACCGGGGCGTTGAGCTCGCTAAGGGTGTCGATCGATGGAGGGAACCATGACGCCGGGGTAATCGCCGGTGCTGTCGGCCGATTAGGCATGCGAAGCGTGCCCATCTGACCAACTTGGAAGCGGAAGCTCCCAATCACCAGGCCGATTCCGTCGCCCACGGACTCGAAGGCTGGGCGGGTGGCTGGCGTGTGGACGGTGAAGTCGAAGGCGCCGAAGAGCTGGCGAATCTCCGCTATTGCGGAGTCGTAGATCGCAGTTGATGGGGCCGAAGAAGCCGCAACATCAACACTCCCAATTCCCACAGACGGCGCCAATTGACGAGGGTTTAACTCATCAATGCCCATTGTTATGGACTTGGGTTTTGGAGAAGGAGGGAGCGCTGGAGACATCTATCGGCTAGCAAACAAGCACACAGGGGACAAAGGATTTACCCAGGTTCAGGCCTCGTAGAGGTCCCTACTCCTGCTTGTCTGCTCGTGGAATTATCAAAGGAATCGAAAGTTACAATGGTGCGCAGATGCAATCTGGCGAGGGTTGTGGAAACTAGGGTTGCGTGTGTCCTCTTCGCCGCCCCCTCCTAGCCTTTAGATATAGATAGGCTAGGTCTCGGGTAGCAGGTCGAGTCGGTTACAAGTCAGGGTTTTTCCCCTTCAAACTTTCTATCTTTAACTTCTTCTTGTTCTTCAAGCAACCGAGAGTCCGTAGGCCACTGGAATCCCTTGTTTTGGGCCTTGGCGACACCGTGAGCCTGTACATATTTGGACCGTATATACCAAGCTCGAGTACCTGTAGGGTATACCCATGTCAGCGTGAGAGAGAGAGAAGCGAGTGGTACTGGGCCACTCATTTAAAAAGGGCTTGACCAACCCAAGTGGGCCGAGTCAGGGTTGGGCCACCCTAATGAGGTACGTCCAGATTTAAAAGAAAACGTCTAAGTAATTTATGAAAAGACCAAAATACCCCTAGGACTTAGAAGGTTCTAAGAAATAAAATAAAAATCCTAAAAATATAAATAAAATACTAATGAACTCACAAAAGTATACTCTACTCAAGAAAAATAATATATAGAATTTTAGGTAATTAAATTGAGAACTGTTATTTTTATTGTATATACTCCTTTTAGAATTTTATAAAAATATACAAAACACTTAAAATTAAATAAAATTCATTTTTAAGATCCTAAAAGAGAGTACTATTATAGAAAAAATACTAGTTTGTATTTCTGAAAAGTAAATCAAGTGTGATAAAAATAAAGACTTATTTCCTCAAAGGAATTTTATTTAAACATTTAAAAGAGTTAAAAATTAAATAAATTCATTTTTTAACTCTTAGAATAATACTAGTCATTATAAAAATACTACGTTTAATGGATCGTTTAGTTTAAAATACTTTGAGTAATACTTTCTATTTATTATTAAAAGAAACATAAAACCTTCATAAGCTGGGTAAAACACGCGAAGAAGAAAGATAATAAACCATTGCATGACATTACTATGCATTGCATATTGCTTCTTTAAATATTGTCCTTACCGGGCAATAATGGTCTTCTATAGAAACCGGAGCTCAAGCTCAAGTGGAAGTATCTGACTTCACTACCTTGCAGTCACAAGGCAAGTTCATCACTTGCTCATGTCCTTTGAATAGTCTTTATGAAAGTATTTTAAAATTGTGTACCTATGTTCTAAAAGAGGCAGAAAATAAATAGTTTCCCAAACAAATGAAATGCTATTATCATCCTAAGTGATGATAAATACTAAGAATGACAATGGAATCTAGGATTCCAGTTGCCTAACAACTAGGGCTTCATAACCCACGACATCAGTGATTCTAGCACCGTATAATACGCGTTAACCATGAGATTTGGAATGGGACGGAGAAGTCAGCTGTTTCTTATTCCTCTCGCATGTATTTAGATGCGTAGGTCGTGGCTATTATCCTCATAAGCGTGCATTAATTGGTAATTCGCAGAGGATATGCAGCATATGGGTGGGAACCCTCAACATCCCACGATAGTTCTAGCATCTAAATGGTCTGTACGAACCATTGCCGTAATTCAAGATGTGGGCATGGCGTACACCAAGGGGACATGCGGGGTCACGAAGAGGGCAGTGATTGGCTTGGATCACCTACTGGGCCCCACATCATGGAATTGTGGAAGGGAAGTACGCCCAGTTGTGCAAAAAGGAGTTGATCTCTCATGTGTAAAGCAACGCACCTTTGTAGAGTGTAAGAACTGTAACTTGTTACTCCCTGTTCCAGAAAGGAGCTACGAACGCGGCAGGAAAGGAACTCCATGAAGTTCTGGTCAACATGTGGAGGCTGATGGGCATAGTTTTTTTATAATAAAATCAATCTTTGAAGAAATATTTACTAAAACTGCATAGTACCAAGGACTTATAGTCCGAGGTGGTAGTTAGAGCATCAAACTTCCCACCTTGCATATAGTGAACTTGCTGGGTAACGCTGTTACTCACTCTTTCATTTGAACCCCTTGCTAGACTTTGAGGGCCAGAAGGACGACCAGATATATGCTACGGAAGTCCAGAACAACGTCTACTATG
Source organism: Avena eriantha (assembly GCA_910589775.1). Taxonomy (NCBI): domain Eukaryota; kingdom Viridiplantae; phylum Streptophyta; class Magnoliopsida; order Poales; family Poaceae; genus Avena; species Avena eriantha. The sequence goes on from OU342740.1 coordinate 40,029,239, forward strand.
AAGAGTCGGACCTGTCCGGTGGAATGGAAGGGGTGGACTATGGGATTTACAATGGAGCTGAAGACAACGAGTCAGAGTAGTTGTCAAGCCGGAATATAGTTACCTAGGTTGAGCCGAGCAGCACGAACCCTATAGAATAAGCTGTTGAGCTCACGTCTATCTTATCGTTGTGTCTTTCGTTTTTCTGCTGAACTTATTCAATAAGTTTTATGGTTTGTAAGTTTGAATCACTTGAAGCCTCAAACTTCTGGTATTGTAATAATAATGAAGTGTGTATGTTTGTAATGTGGACCGACAATGTTTCTATTGTACCACTCTGAGGGATGTGATATTTACGGAATGGTGTTCTGTGGATGTCATGTCAACGACTATAGTGTACTACACATGTAGTGGTATACCGGGTCACCGCAGCTGGTATTAGAGCAATTGCTTTGACCTTAGGTTGGAAACCTAGTAAAGGGTATTACCTGTAGGAGTCTAGGAACAACGGTAAAGAGTTCTCTAGATTATATGATGAATATTCAATTGGGAATATTTCGTTATATCTTTAAGTGTGATAATTCTTTATTATGATGCATCATTATAATTAATGGTTACTAATTATGAATATTTTGTATACAGTGATAATGGCACCAAAGTTTCCAAAACGGACTTTGGTAAGGAAAGCATAGACTCTCGATGATTATCAGGGGACTTTAACTGAACAACTTCGAGAACTTCTGAGGGTTTTTTGTTGCACAAATACTATTCCAGTTAGTACTTTGACATACCAAGATGGGAGAATGTTAGCCAAATATCGTGTTAGTATCCAACTACGAGAAAAGCTTGGTTTATATCACGATTTACCTATGGGTGAATGTAGAAGTCACCTAGCAGCATACCATGTTGCTATTCTGGAGGCAATATCCAATATTCGGGAGCACAAAGCATAAGAGTTAGCTGGAAGCACATATTCTGTGATTCCTCATGACTCTATAGACATGGAGCCAGTCCTGGATCATCTTACTTTAGTAAATAAGCACCCTAAATTAGCTTCCAAGTTTATGGATCAGTATCGACTAATAGTTGGGTCTTTGTATAAGACACATCAGGTTATTGTGGAGGATTAGAATGATATGTTAGAGGATTTAACTCATCCTGAACGAAGGGAGACGTTAGCATCTCAACTAGAGAACGAAGCAGTGGGTAGGGTTAGCCCAACTTTTAAGGATATACCTATGGATCCAGCATCTTTCACACCATATCCTTATTCACCTATGTCAGAACCCACCAGATATCTTGATGAAGGTACTAGTCATCCAGTACCACAGAATTCTCGGGGAACCGAGGATTCAAAACTACCTATTAGAAACTTTGAAGGATGGAGGTACAGATCAATGGATGGATCTGCCGGGGAATCCTATTCCTGTAGAGGATTTTGTTGGCAATTCCGGGCAAACTAGTCGAATGGAAGTGAGGTCTTATTCCGTTGATGGAAGGGATGTCCACGTAGAGGATGTAGAGTCAAATGAGGAAGATCCTAAAGAAAGGGTGTTTGAATCATCGGAACATTATCCTACTCCAGATAACCTGCACTATCCAATTATACCTGAGAACTATCGTACCCAGCAGAGTACTTGGGGAGCACTAGAATCAGAATATTCTATTGATTACTCTGGAGTCGGGATGCAGGATGCGATTGAAGAAGACAGTGATGAGGATATTTCTGATGATACCTCAGATGAGTTGGAAGGTATGGACGCACTTCAGCTGGATGACATGTCAAGTCCATATACTTCTGATACTGAGTATCATTCATCAAAGAGGCAAGTCGTTCCATAGACGGTGCGTTGTACTTCACATCAGCACAGTTGTACTCCAGGTATGTACGATGAACGTCGCAGCTTCTGGGGAGCGTGACCTTGAGGAGTATCCCAGTGGTGATACAAAAAATAGAGTCTGAGAACCTGATGTAATTAAATAAGTGGGGTAGCATCCACATGAGTTTGTAATACCTAAATGGTATGGGCTTGTAATGACGTTGTACTAACTATGTTGTTTGTAATGTATAATATGTGAAATGCATATTTGGTTCTTATTTGGATTTTGTTTTCCATTGTGTGACTAGTTCTGTGCATGAAGTTGAGCTTAGAACACATATGCATGATGTAATTATGAGTGGCCGCTTTATATTACAGGACTAGGGGGTATGGAAACGGGTATAGAGGACGTGACCGGACAGCAGCGCATGGAGCGTGAAGCTAAGGGAAAGGCAGATGAAGACGCCAGAATGCAGGCAAATTTACCACCACCACCAATGAGGCCATTGATGGAGTAGAACTTTATCCAATACATGCAGATGATGCAAGAGTCCGAGAACAAATTCATGGAGGAGTTGTTGGGACATCTGAAATAATAGGGCACATGAAGGTGGAGGAGTGAGTCTTTCTGACTTTCAGAATGCAAGGCCTTTACCTTTTGCATCAGCTCCTGAACCAATGGATGCGAAGGATTGGTTAGAAGATATGGAGAGAAAGTTGAAAAATGTAGGATGTAATGATGAAGACAAGTTGAGGTATGCAACACATCTCTTAACCGGACCTGCAACATCATGGTGGGAGAATCAGTTAGCAATGCAACCTCCAGGAAGGAAGTATGAGTTCAAGCATAGATTCTGTGAGTATCATGTTCTAGAAAGTGTGATGGAGTTGAAGCGCATAGAGTTTGAAGAGCTTCAGCAAGGGTATACCAGTGTCATGAAATATATCTGGGAGTTCAGTCAACTATCTCGTTATGCTGAGGAGGAAGTGAACACTGAGGAAAAGAGGAAGAAACGTTTCCTACGTGGATGAAATCCATTTGTGAAGATGCAGCTGAGGCTGGCCAATAAGCAGACTTTTCAACAGCTACTTGATGTAGCAATCACATTTGAGGATGATTACAAGAATGTTCAAGAAGATAGGATGAAGAGAGCAAAGAATGAAACCAAGAGAATCCAAGCAAGTAAGCCTAAACCCAATTTGGAGATCAAACCAAGGAATCGACCCTTCAATAACAACAACAATAATAACAAAAACCGCAGTGGAGGTTAGTCCAACTGTAAGAGGAATATTATATGCAACAATTGTGGTATTCTAGGGCATTTCCAAAGGGAATGTAAGAAACCCGTAGTTATTTGCTATGGATGTGGGCAAAAGGGTCATATCAAGCTATATTTCCCAAGCAAACCACCAGGTGGTTGGCCTACATCAGGCGATGGTTAAGCAAGAAGCGGAGGTGGACAACCTAATAAAGGTGGAAGTTATGGCAAAAACGATAATGGCAAGAGAAGCAGACGTACTGGAAAGCTGAATTGCGCAACCTTGGAGGAAGTGGATAACTCAGATCAAGCGGTGATAGGTATGCTCAATATTCTCACAAACCCTGGAAAAGTTCTATTTGATACTGGTGCAACTACTTCATTCATATCTGGACAATTTTGTGATAAGTTCGGGATTAGAAGGGCACCGTTAGAAAAACCTATGATCATAGTTACCTCTAGAGGGATCGTGGTAGTTAGAAACATTAAATTAAACCAAGTTATCTCAATCAGTGGTTAAACCTATTATGCGGATATTTATGTGATTCCATTAAGGGGAGTAGTAGTAGTGTTGGGAATGGATTGGATGATTGAGTATGGACCCCAGATCAATTGTGAGGATAAAACTATTTCAATTAAGTCGCCAAGTGGAGGGAGGATAGTCTATCATGCAGATAAACATAGTGATATCATGGTGGATCTGCAATTGAACTCAATGAAGGAGGTCAAATTGGAAGATATTCCTGTAGTGAAGGAATTTCGAGATGTTTTTCCAGCAGAGTTACCAGGAATGCCACCTGGTCAAGAAATAGAATTCACCATTGATCTAATACCGGGTACAACACCAATAGCCCAAGCACCATACAATATGGGAGCAAAAGAATTAAAAGAGCTTAAAGAGGAAATTGATGAATTAGCCAAAAAAGGATTTATTCAGGAAAGTGTATCCCCATGGGGAACTCCAGTAATTTTTGTGGATAAAAGAGATGGAGGATGAAGAATGTGTGGTGATTACAGAAATCTCAACAATGTCACCATCAAGAACAAGTACCCATTGCCAAGAATTCAAGATCTATTTGATCAAGTCAAAGGGTCTAGAGTATTTTCCAAGATTGATCTAAGATCAGGGTACCATCAGATAAAAATCAAACCTGAAGATGTTCCAAAAACAACATTTGTGTCAAGGTATGGACATGATGAGTACCTTGTCATACCTTTTGGATTAACCAATGCACAAGCAATATTCATGAACCTAATGAACAAAATCTTCATGCCATATCTGGATAAGTTTGTTATAGTATTTATTGATGATATTTTGATATACTCTAAGGATAAAGAAGAGAATGCTGATCATTTGAGGATAGCATTGCAAATCTTGAGAGAACATAAGCTATATGCTAAATTCAGCAAGTGTGAATTTTGGTTGGACAAGGTAGAATTTCTTGGTCATGTGATCAGTAAGGATGGAATTGCGGTAAATACGTCCAAAGTTCAATCAGTGTTGGAATGGAATGCACCAACTAATGTGAAGCAAATCCGAGGTTTCTTAGGTATGGCCAGTTATTATCGGAGATTCATTGAAGGTTTTTCCAAGATAGCTAGACCAATGACCAAATTATTAAGAAAGAATACCCCATTCAGATGGGATGAGAAGTGCAAAGCGGGTTTTCAGGAATTGAAAACCAGATTAACCACCGCACCAATCTTAGCTATACCGGAAACTGGAAAGGATTACATAGTATACTGTGACGCATCCAAAGAAGGACTTGGATGTGTGCTAATGCAAGATCGCAAGGTGATTGTGTATGGGTCTAGACAACTCAAACCACATGAAGTTAACTACCTAACACATGATTTGGAGTTAACAGCAGTGGTCTTTGGTTTAAAAGGATGGAGGCATTTTCTCTATGGAGAAAGGTGTAAACTATACACTGATCACAAAAGTCTCAAATATTTCTTCACTCAGAAGGAGCTGAATATGAGGTAGAAAAGATGGCTGGAGTTAATCAAGGATTACGATCTTACAATTAACTATACTCTAGGAAAGGCCAATGTAGTAGCAAATTCTTTAAGCCGGAAGAGTACGGATACTCAACCCATTAATAGAGAACTACCAAAAGAGTTGCAAATGGATTTGGAAAGGTTATAAATACAATTTCTAAAGACAGAAGTCCATGTAGGCCTAGCTACCATGAGGGTTGTAGAATAACAATGTAGTGATCTTTGTCATGAGATCTATCAACATCAACTTGATGATCCATTCATTGCGGAAGAAGTCAGAAGAATTTCCGAAGGTCAAAAATCAATTTTTCACCTAGGAGATTATGGATCTTTATAGTTTCAAAACCATCTGTGTGTACCAGATATAATGGAGATCAGAGAGGTGATACTCCGAGAATCACATGAGACACCATATTCAATTCATCTAGGGAGTACAAAGATGTACATGGATCTTAAGGAATTATTCTGGTGGAATAACATGAAGAGGGATATTGCAAAGTATGTATTTGAATGCCATACTTGCCAAAGGGTAAAAGCAGAACATCAAAGTCCAGTAGGACCATTACAACCTTTGGAAATTCCGTAATGGAAGTGGGAAGAAATTGGTATGGATTTTATCACAGGATTACCCATGACACCGAAGCAAAAGGATATGCTATGGGTAATTGTGGGTAGATTCATGAAAAGTGCACATTTTATTCTGGTAAATCAAAAAGATAATGCCAAGAATTTAGTGGAAATATAGTAAGTAAGCACGAAGTACCCAAGAAAATTCTGTCAGATAGAGGATCTGTGTTTACTTCAGCATTTTGGAAACAATTACATGAAGCACTTGGCTCAAAGTTAGATTTTAGCACAGCCTGTCATCCAGAAACTGGATGCCAGATAGAAATAACCAATCATATCTTGGAGGAAATTCTTAGAGCTTGTGCATTAGATTTTGGAGGTTCGTGGGAACATCATCTACCATTGGCAGAATTTTCCTACAACAATAGCTATCAAAGTAGTCTAAAAGCAGCACCATACCAAGTATTGTATGGGAGAAAATGTACATCACCAATATGTTGGTATGAACCTGGTAGTAGCAAGGAATTTGCACCAGATTGTATCAAAGAGAAGCAACATATCATCGATATTATTAGAGATCGATTGAAGATAGCTCAAAGTCGACAGAAAAGTTATGCTGATCAAAGTCGAAGATCATGGCATCCAGAAGTGGGGGATTGATACATCCATTTTGCATCACTATTCTATATCATAATTCACTGTTATTCATTGATATTTCATATTAAGAGGTGATACTTATATTATTTCATCTGTTTTTGCATGGTTGGTGACTTTTGGAGCATGGACCGCTGCAGTCAGGATTCTGATGGAAAAGGTGCTGTTTGGAGGCAAAATTCGCGAATATCAGAAAATCTGGGAAAATATACGGAAAATCCTATTTTTCCAGAAGCCAAAGGAAACCAGAAGGAGGAGTGGAGATGGGCCATAGGGGGCCCACACCACCCCTTGACACGGGCCACCCTAGGCCGCGCCACCAGGTGGTGTGGCCGCCCTAGCCCACCTCTGGCTCTCCCCTCTAGCGTATATAATCCTCCCGAAACGCTAAAACTAGGGGAGCGACCACAGAAAGATTCCGCCGCCTCTGTGGGGCGGAAAACACCGAGAGAGAAAGATCTCTCCAATAGACAGAATTCTATCGTTGGAATTCCTTCCTGGAGAGGGGAGATCGTCACCATCAACACCACCATCAAGCTGGACTTCATCGGGATCATCATCATCATCACCACCAGCACCATCATCTCCATCTCCATATTTGCTGTAACAATTGTGTTGAATCTTGCATAGTTCTTAGGGGAAACTTTCCCGGTGTTGAGTACTCTTTGTAGTTTATGCTATTGAGTGGAACCATTGAATTATTGTTTATGTTCAGATTTTTATACATCATTATTACATCTCTGATCATGATCCATATGATGTCTTGTGAGTAGTTTGTTTTGTTCTTGAGGACATGGGAGAAGTCATGTTGTTAGTAGTGGAATTGTGTTGGGAAAGATTCAATAGTTTGATATTTAAGTTGTGGTGTACTTCTTCTAGTGGTGTCATGTGAACGTCGACTACATGACACTTCACCTATATGGGCCTAGGGGAATGCATTGTGTATTTGGCTACTAATCGTAGGGGTTGCCGGAGTGACAGAAACGTGAACCCCTGTTAGGAAACCATTGCACAAGGGACGTAAGGGTCTTAGAGTTTAAAGTTGTGGTTAGGTTTCTACCTTAATTACTTTCTTGTACTTACGGATGTTTGCAAGGGGTATAATCACAAGTATGTATTAGTCCTAGGAAGGTCGGTACATTAGCACAGGTTCACCCACACAACACATAGCAAGCTAAAGAAGATTAATCAACTATATGAAGCGAAAGCACTTGACAGAATTCCCATGTGTCCTTAGAACATTTTGTCATCTTAAGTAATACAATCGGCTGGTCCTTTGCTGAATAAAGGATTGGGCTACTTGCTGCATTTATTCCTACTGTCTTTTATTTACTCGTACTTTATTTACTTGCTTTATCAAAAACCCCTAAAAATCCATTTGCTAAGTATTTGCAGAGAATTCCTGATCCATACCACTAGCCAGCACCTTCTGCTCCTCGTTGGGTTCAACACTCTTACTTATTGAAAATACTGCGATACACCCCCTATACTTGTGGGTCATCAAGACAATTTTTTGGCGCCGTTGCCGCGGAGTGATGCGCTATTGGAGAGTGGAACTGGTAATGGAAACTTCTACTATGAGTATTGTTTACTTCTGTTAGTTGCTTTATTTTCGTTATGGATAATTCGCTGAGTTTCTTATTTGGTAAAGCTACTACCACTGCTAAGGTAGTAGACGAACCACCACCTGCTGAGAATGATGCTTTTAAAATATCTACAAGAATTATTGATCGTGTTATGGATAAATACTATGTTGGGGATGGAACTATCCATCTCGGTGATCATTTTCTCTTTATACACGAATTATGCGGGTTGTTCAAATGTGCAGGTATTACTAGAGATCAAGTTAAGAAGAAGTTATTCTCATTTTCACTGAAAGGAAGATCTGAGGAATGGTATAAGCTACTGAAGAATGGTCAAGCTCTTGAATGGGAGGAAATAGTACCTCTCTTTTATTCAAAGTTTTATCCTCCTAGTGAGATTCATAAAAATCAGAATCAAATATACAACTTTTTGCCTCTTGATGGAGAGAGTACAGCTCAAGCTTGGGGGAGATTGAAGTTACTAATGCTCAAATGTCCCATTCATGAGCTCCCCAACAATATTATTATCAATAACTTTTATGCAAGGCTCCCTCTACATGATAAGGATTTATTGGATGCTTCTTGCGCTGGATCATGCACTCCAATGGGAGAAGAAGCTAAATGGGATCTTCTGGACCGTATTCAAGACAATGCTGAAGCTTGGGAGAATGACAAAGGTAGAAAGTCATGTATAAATTATGATTATGAATGCATTGAATCTTTTATGGGTACTTATGACTTTCAAAATATTAAAAATGCTTATGGTCTAGACTCTCAAGATATTGCAACTTATTTTAAGGATTTTGCTTCCTACATTGAAGTGCCTAAAAAGAAGTGGAATAAGTATCATGAACCTTATAAAGATATTTCTAAGAGTGTTCCTGCAAGAAATACTAAAGTTTATACTGCTAATCATGTTTTACCTGAACCTTATATTGAGAAAATGCCTTTCCTAGTTAAGATAGAGGAACATTCTATGATAGCTAGTATGGTTGATGAAAGTACAAGTAAAGCTGTTGAACCTGATAAACAAATGAATGATGAACCTATAATAGGAAATGTGAAAGACTTTGTTACTAAATATGTAGAAGAGGGACACACTATCGTTTGTAAGGATACCTCTAATATTGTCTCACAAAGTAGTGTTATGAGAGCTAGTATTCCTGTGTTTTCTATTAGAATAAGTGATCATTGTTACGATGGTCCTTGTGATAGTTATATTGTTAATTTTATGCATGATACTGAAAGTAACTATGAGAGAGGGAAAAGTGTTCTTATGCATCTCAATAATATCAAGTTTCCTCCTTTTATGCTGAAAGTTTTTATGTTGCATTTCTTTTGCCTTCCTATGCTAGTAGCCTCTGGTTTCAACAACTTTTTTGTTTACAAAATTCCCTTGCACAGGAAGTGGGTTAGACTTAAATGTGTATATTTTTGCTTCTTAATGCTCTCTTTCACTTCAATTCATATTCTTATGTGAGCATCTTCAGAATTATCATGCCCATCTTAATGGCTATAAAGAAAGAGCTTTTTGGGAGACAACCCAGTTTATTTTTTCTTTCAGTTTGTTTATTTTTCTTTGAGTATTGGAAGTTATTACTTCAATAATAACCTCTCCTTATCCTTTTTGTTTGGTCTTTCTGTCAAGATCAACCTCTAATGAGAGAGAAGTAAGATTTGGGGAAGTTGCTGTCCCGAAACAGATTTTTGTGCTTCACCATAAAAATTCGTGAGACATCTCTGTCTATCGGATTGAGATGTAATTTTGTGTGCTTCTGCCCCAGGTTGTTATTTAACTTTCGTTAGTTTTGCACTTTTTGATTTGAGCAACAGAAGATTTTCTAAAAAATGATCTTTACCTGCTGGTCTGTTTTGACAGATTTTGCCACTCTTGCATTTGCTTCTTTATTCGATTTTCTTTTTGAATTATTTTTGGGTTTTTGGAAGGAGATGCTACAGTAGCTTATGTTTTGATGGTTTTAAGTTGAAGTTGAACTCAAAAGGTTTTATCACTTCACTTATACTAATGTTGCTAATGAGAACTGTGTGAAAGAAATTCCAGGTAGTGGACATAATGGTGTAATAAGGAAGTGAAAGGTTTCATGACTCAAGTAATAAGTGTATGAAGATGAAGATATTGATGTTATTCAAGTGGTGACTCCGGAAGAACCCACTAAATACCAAATTCAGAGACCTGCAGAGTCCGTTTTTGAATAGGTAACAATTCTGGTGAGAAAGTTCCGCAAAAGATCTGTCCAGTTATATTTTTGCAGTTTTTAGTCAATAAGGAAAGCTGCGAAGCGAAAGAGGGATGGAAACGGAGCCAGGGTGGCTCACACCACCCTATGGCACGGGCCCACCCCTGGCCACGCCACAAGGTGGTGTGGCCACCTCGGACTCCTTCTCTGACCCGTTTTCTTCCACTACCTTCCTTTTGTTATGAAACTTCACAATATATAATCCCCTGGATCTCCTGAGTTTCGTATATCGTGTTCTCGTCGTGTTTTTGTTTCGGTCTGTTTTGTTCAGATGTCGTTCGGGGGTTCATCTTCAAAGGATTATGAGCTGCGACGCCGTCACGAGCTCCATCACAATTTTGAGCGCGAAGACATGGATCAGAACGGCAAGGAGGAAGTAAAGGACATGACAACGAGCATGAAGGGGCTGATACCTCCGACTCTAGATCTCTGTTCTTGTCCTGCAGCAGTGGAAGCTCTACGAGTCACTGATGAGTTCTGTGACAAGTACCGGGTCTTGAGGAAGAAGGTGGATATGCTTCGAGAGGAGAATAACAGGCTTCGCAAGATGCTAGAAGATTTCCTCAAGCCAACCGAGAGGATACCACCACCACCAAAGGAGTAATTCGTCATCAGGTTTGGCATCCCCTTGGTTGGTTCCAAGCTTGGGTGAGTGTCGCGGTATCACATCACTATCTTCTATCTTTTTACCTTTTTAGTAGAGTCATATCATGAATAGAGAAGTTATCATGTAGGATGGTTTGCATTATGAAAGTGTCCCCTCTCTCATTAGATATGTATCCCTTGGTGTGAGACGCTGTTATGGAATATTAATGAGAAGTTCTATCATTTACTCTTTTGCATATCTTATATTAGTTTTCAATTCGTGGTTATATGATTGATCTTGTTGTTAGTATTGGTATCACTTTGGGATCATTGAGTTAATTTAGTTGGTTTTGGCAAACCTGGCTCGGTCAGTAGCAACACTATTTTTGAGAGTTGAATGAAAAGATAAAAGTACCCTAAAGAAAAAAAAAATTCATCATCTTTCTTTCTTGATTTGCTCATAAGTTTAGTATTCTCTAGTTAAGATCTTTTGTGCTTCCAAGGAAGATTGCATGTTTGTCTTTATCACTTGTATGTTTGTTTGTTTCCTTCAACTCTTATACTTGCTACCCAGCCTTGCTAGCCAAAAACCTGTACTGAGAGGGAATTCTTCTCGTGCATCCAATCCTCAAAACCAAAACCTTTGCCATATGCCTCCACCATACCTACCTATTAGCACTATTGCTTTTCCAAGTAAATTCTTGTTTATATCTATCTTCCAAATTAAACTTGTTATGCGAAAATTAGTGATTAAAGCTCTCACGAACTTGATGGCACACTTTACTTTCTTGCATCTAATAAACTTGAACCATTGTGCCCATCTATGTTGCGTATATGCTTGTGCTTTGTACGTTATGAATTAGCAGAACCATGCTATAATGGGGAACACTTTCAACATTGCACGGGTACTTTGTACCTAGTTGATATCATGTTCTTTTGTCTATGGATGTCGTCGGTGTGAAATGAAAGGGATCTTGTAAGTCCATGGAGTTATGCATGTGTGTTAGAGAAATGCCTGGGCCGCTGGTCTAATCCATGCTGTCATGGTGGAAACCTACATCGTAACCATAATGAGCATCTATGAAGCATTCTTCTTATAAAAAAGAGATAGAGATCGAGAAAAAGAGAAAAAGAGAAAAAGAAAAAAAGAGATATTATGAAAAGAGGAAAGAGAGAAAAAAAGCACCATATTCCCATGGTAAATAAGAAGATTGCTGAGATGCTTGTTGTCTGCTTGCCTTGTCATTTTGATATGGGGATTCTTCCGTATCATCGGGCAAGGGGTACCCCGTTGGCGGTTCTCCATGATACACATGTGCTTACGATGACAAGAACTTACTGGTGACTAAACTTGAGTAGCATGAGGAGCGGCCCTCGTATTCAAGGGACATGAGATTCTCAATTTACAACTTGTCAAGCATATCCTCATATTTGATCACTTTAACCTTAATCACCTAAAGATGCCTATGATAGGGGCAATGAGAGCTTAAAGCTAATAATTATCATAATTTTTGGGAGATCTTTATGAAACTTGCAATCCCTGCTTCCGTCTGCGAAGGGCCTTTCTTTTACTTTTTAGTTGAGTCAGTAAACCTACTCCCTTCTATCTCAGCAAGTATTTTGAGTTGTTGTGTTTCATTCATTCATATGATGATTTATTCAATCATGTTTCTTATGTTCCTTGTTTTGCACATTGCTCTTATCTTGGTGTTTACTACTTTGAAAGCTATCATTGAAAACCATTTATTTGTGAACTCTAGCAAATTATCAACTATTCTTTGACCAAGAGCTAAGTTTGCCATTACCAGTTATGATTTACTTTATGTATCTTAATTGTGTTTCCTTTACTCATTGCAAGTTGAGTTATATAATAGTGAGTTGTCTTCTTTTATTATATATGTATTGATGAATGTCATGCTTCTTGTCCGTATTCTTTTATCGACCCTTCACTCCATAAACCTGAGGTCATGTTTATTGAGCTCAGATTCGCTTGGGGACAAGCGAAGTCTAAGCTTGGGGGAGTTGATACGCCCATTTTGCATCACTATTATATATCATAATTCACTGTTATTCATTGATATATTTCATATTAAGAGGTGATACTTATGTTATTTCATCCGTTTTTGCATGGTTGATGACTTTTGGAGCATGGACCGCTGCAGTCAGGATTCTGATGGAAAAGGTGTTGTTTGGAGGCAAAATTCGCGAACATCAGAAAATCCAGGAAAATATACGGAAAATCCTATTTTTCCAGAAGACGAAGGAAGCCAGAAGGAGGAGGGGACATGGGCCACAGGGGGCCCACACCACCCGCTGGCGCGGGCCACCCTAGGCCGTGCCACCAGGTGGTGTGGCCGCCCTGGCCCACCTCTAGCTCTCCCCTCTGGCGTATATAATCCTCCCGAAACGCTAAAACTAGGGGAGCGACCATAGAAAGATTCTGCCGCCTCTGCGGGGCGGAAAACACCGAGAGAGAAAGATCTCTCTGGCAGACAGAATTCTTCCGGGGGAATTCCTTCCCGGAGAGGGGAGATCGTCGCCATCAACACCACCATCAAGCTGGACTTCATCGGGATCATCATCGTCACCACCATCATCACCACCAGCACCATCATCTCCATCTCCATATTTGCTGTAACAATTGTGTTGAATCTTGCATAGTTCTTAGGGGAATCTTTCCTGGTGTTGATTACTCTTTGTAGTTGATACTATTGAGTGGAACCATTGAATTATTGTTTATGTTCAGATTGTTATACATCATTATTCCATCTCTGATCATGATCCATATGATGTCTTGTGAGTAGTTCGTTTTGTTCTTGACGACATGGGAGAAGTCATGTTGTTAGTAGTGAAATTGTGTTGAGAAAGATTCAATAGTTTGATATTTAAGTTGTGGTGTACTTCTTCTAGTGGTGTCATGTGAACATCGACTACATGACACTTCACCTATATGGTCCTAGGGGAATGCATTGTGTATTTGGCTACTAATCATAGGGGTTGCCGGAGTGACAGAAACCTGAACCCCCGTTAGGAAACCATTGCACAAGGGACATAAGGGTCTTAGAGTTTAAAGTTGTGGTTAGGTTTCTACCTTTATTACTTTCTTGTACTTACAGATGTTTGCAAGGGGTATAATCACAAGTATGTATTAGTCCTAGGAAGGCCGGTACATTAGCACAGGTTCATCCACACAACACTTAGCAAGCTAATGAAGATTAATCAACTATATGAAGCAAAAGCACTTGACAGAATTCCCATGTGTCCTCAAGAACGTTTGGTCATCTTAAGTAAAACAACCGTCTTGTCCTTTGCTGAATAAAGGATTGGGCTACTTTCTGCATTTATTCCTACTGTCTTTTATTTACTCGTACTTTATTTACTTGCTTTATCAAAAAACCCTAAAAATCCGTTTGCTAAGTATTTGCAGAGAATTCCTGATCCATACCACTAGCCAGCACCTTCTGCTCCTCGTTGGGTTCGACACTCTTATTTATCGAAAATACTGCGATACACCCCCTATACTTGTGGGTCATCAGGGATATGGTATATCTCAAAGTAAGTCCAATGAAGGGAGTTAAGAGATTCAGAGTCAAAGGAAAACTAAGTCCAAGATATATCAGACCATTCAAGATACTGAGTCAGAATAGAACAATAGCTTATGCTCTTGAGTTACCAAAAAGACTGGCTCAAGTTCATAATGTTTTCCATGTGTCACAACTACAGAAATGTCTTAAAGTTCCTGATGATGCAATTACACCTCAAGAAATTGAGTTACAAGCCTATTTGACTTATGTTGAGAAACCCTATAAAATTCTGGAAGAGAACTGGAAAAGGTTGAGAAATAGGGCAATCAAATATTGCAAGGTACAACGGGAACATCACCCGGAATGAGAAGCCACATGGGAGAAAGAGGATGACTTAAGAGAAGCACATCTATAACTATTCAGGTACAAATCAGCAAACTTCGGGACGAAGTTTAATTTCAGGGGGGAAGTCTGTAACACCCCAGCATTTAGGAACCAATGAAGGGTAGAAATAGGAATCTGGCCATATGCATGCATTCATTTGTAAAATCCGGATAATTTTTTTGCCAAACAAAAAAACCCTAAAGAGATCAGAGTTTCTTTCACTATCTAGAGGTAGGAAGACCTCTCCGTAGTGACTGCTACAAAATTTTGACATGACCTTTAGGCATTAATGTGTTTTGGGGGGAAATATTTTGAATTCAAATTTTAAATTCAAATCATTTGGAAAATATTTGAAAATTAGAGGTTAGAAATAGAAAGTTGTTTTCCAAAATAATTTAGTAATATTGCCTAATTATATTAAATGTATATTGAACCATAATAGAAATTTAAGACAAGGAAACTCAAATAGGAAATGAATTCTTATTTCTTTTCTTTATTCCTTAATAATAATGCAAAGTAAGATTGATAACAGAAATAATGGCACACTCTATAGCAAGTGAATTCCAATAAAATGAAACTTTATTAACTCAGAAGAATATGATTACAAGATTCTTTACAAAAAGAATAAAAGAAGGTTACAACCAGAATCTATACTACCTATCTACTCCTATACTATGTCTTGACAATCCAGATCTTGTTCCTGCAAAATTACATAGACAACTCAAATAGAAATAAAAGGTTAGTTGGTTATTTTTACTCTCAGTGGTGAACAGTGAAGTGCACTATTCATATTACATCATTGAGTAATTAAAAGAGGCAAGTTTCACCAATATGCAATATCTGTTCTTTTCAAGAAAATAACTTTAGTGCCACATCATAAGCCAAGTAGAGAGGGGCAAGTTTCACCAGATTAATAACTAGCAAAAGGGATAGAAGTGAAAACAAATTCACTTGATCCAATCTAGAGGAGGATATCATAGTGAAGCAGCTGACTCAACTAACTGCATGCAGTGTGCTATCGACCAGCAGTGAGAAAGAGGGAGAGATAAAGCCATATTCAACACAGCAAAGCAAGCTTTGCTCACCACTTCACAGCCACAGTCACAACCATTGTTTTATCTCTAGGACACAACCAAGAACTCATTGAGCTTGCCAAATCCTAAAAAAATCCACCAGATAGCTTACCAAATCAACCAGCAAATCACCATAGAATGGTGACATAAGGAGGGGGTGGTGTAGAAGGATAGCAAGGACAAGGACAAGGTCACAAGAGCAAGAAGGACCAAAACCAGAACCTGGGGTGTGCAAAACAGGCTCCAGTGAGTGATCAAGTCACCAAGATCAAGCCATCAACATCAAGCAACACAACAACATCACCAATAAGCAAGTTGTGTGGGAATCTATACAAAACCACCACATGTTAAATTTTATTTAAGCATGTGTTGTTTCATACGAGATCTTCTCAGAAAAACACCCAAGTGGAGTGTATCCATCACATAAGAAATAAGGCATAACCAAACAATCAATCATTGGAAGCCACACCAAGATCTCAGCCTGTGCATCACTGATCTTGGATAACAAGACATGTTTTTACATCCACATATACAGCAGTCTTAAGTGAATGTTTTTGGGCACATCTTATAATAGTAGTGTGACACCCCCGGGATCAGGGTTAAACAAATCCAGACCTTTAGCCTGACATAAGATTAACCTAGATCTCGAGGATATCCAGTGAAAAATCGGTAACACAACAGTAACCCTGCGACACAAAAATTATTACAGAAGCTCATAACTGAGCAAAGAACCAAAATATAACAAGAAGAGGTCACTGACCACAAACATCAAACAACAGAAGGCAAATTATGCTATTAAGTATAGCAAACTTAACCAATGGCCTAAGAGGCCTAAAGCATCATGATGACGTCCCAGCCCATAGATTCCAGGCTGCCGGCCGGGAACCACAAGCTACTCGTTAGTTTCGATGTCGTACCAAACTTGTCTTCATCAGGGAACAATTACTCTGCTACAAAAGTATCAACAAAGCAAGGGTGAGTACAGGCTGTACTCCGCAAGACTTATGGCTGGTGGGGTTATTTTGCATAAAGCCATCTTTGTTTTGTAAAACAAGAGGGAGAAGAAGCTCGTCTAATCAGAATATTTCAAAAAGGGGATAAGAGAGCGACATCTCCGAAGAATTGATCATCATCTTGATATCCACCAAAGTAATCCTCATCTCACAACTAGGATCACCCCCTCGAACCCATGAGGAAGCATCCTTAAGCACACGTTGATCTACCAAGTTTTACGATTAGGTTAAAGTTCTCTATGATCTTAGAATTCGGTCACCAAGCGTTCATAACCGTGAACATGGCTTTTCGAAAAGATTTAACCCTACAGGGGTGTACAACTTTACCCGCACGTACCAACCGACTCTTAATGCCAGAACGTTAGCCCTCTTCCTTGGAAGGCCGGCAGAGGGTGGTTGGCCACGACCTTTACCTTGCTTTCGCCGAGACCATGAGTCACGCCCTAAGGATGGTTCCACCGTAACAGGTCAAATCCCGAATTTGGTCCCTAGAGATGTGGGCGAGGTTGGTTTACTAGGGGCTCCGTCGACCCCAAGCAACCCCGGCCACGCTTACCTACCTGTATGAATGCACCTCCTTCACCGCCTTCGAGAACAACCAGAATGCATATGTCGAGTGGAACGCCCGAACTATGTGACTCATGGAATCTACTAGGCAAGTTAATCAGCGGAGGGGTTCCCAAGCCCCGTGTGGCTGTACGCTCGTCTTGGTCCAAAGGCAAGAACTCGGTTCCTAGTAGTGGTGAGCATGGGACTACAAAAATCACATCCCACCGTGGCCTCCCATACAAGCCTTAGCATGTTTAGCCTTTACCACTGATCTTACCTCATCAGTATACCTCGTTCTCCTGTCATACTAGATTCTCTACATTTGGTACATCTTCTGGATGAACCAGCACTTACAGCTAAGCATGGCTAAGCAAGACACAGATAAGTTCTAGTAGTGCACACACGCCAAACCTAGTTATGCTAGGAGTAGTGGATCAGGTAATATAAGCTCAAAGGGAGTAATGCAATAGATAGGATACTCTATCTATCGGTAAAAGACCACAGTAGAATCGTATGCATCATGGCAAGAATTGAATGCTTTCAAAACCATAGGATTGTATAATGGTGGGGCTATGCTTGCCTTGTTTGTTGATACCCAGATATAGATCTTCAGAAGCCTTGTACTTGACTTGATTACAGTTGGTCAAGTATTGTTCGTCGATCTTCGATGGTGTTAACCTCGGTCTTCGATCTTGATCTCGATATCGTATTCTACCGGAAAGAAGCAAACACCGGAAAGAAAGGGGAAACAACAATCAACACATGGCATCGATGCAATGCTCAAGCAAGGATGATGATATGACAAGTTAAATAGTATAGTAATGAAACACTAAAGCATGCTTGGTAATTTAAGCGGGATCCAAGGGGCGAAAACCCTAAAACAAGAGAGACCCCGGAATCACCTACAGTGGTTTATTTACTTCTCTAATTAAACTTGTTATTGAAGTTGCTTAACAATGCATGATATTGATGGTAAAGTGTAGATCTTGTTTTTTTGAACATTTTGATATATTATTTGTATTTTTCTGACTTATAAATAATTACTTATTGAATTTATAAGATTATATCAATTTATGAAATTATTAAACTAATTTTAAAAGATTTAGTTCGTCAGCACAGGTGGAGGCTAACGTCACCACAGGGTCAAGGACTTTTCTAACTAGGGCTGTGTCTAGCCCTAGAGACTGACTGCTAAGGCCAGGGCTAGGTCAATAGGCCACACTGGCCAGGATAGGTCAGCGCCCACGTCACGGCCACGCGGGCGCCACCTCAACTCCACCTCGGCGCCACGTCTGCTCGCTGGTGAGCGTGTTAGACGGTGGTCGCCGGCAACGACACATGCCACACCAGCATGCACAAGTGGTCTTGTTCGAACCGGGGCATCGCGGGCTACCTAAATATGGCCGCGCCGCTACAGAAGCGTCGCCGGAGCATCGGCCACGACGGCAAGCGGCGGCGGCGCTTGCAGAGAACAGGCGGAAGGTGGATACAGAGCGAGAGGGGGTCGCGAAAGAGGTCCTAGGGGACCACCAGCTCACCGTGGTTCAGATGGAGCCGACGACGAGGAGCGGGGAGGCTAGAGACGAGCGAATTGACAACGGCAAGCTTCATCGGTGCCGCAGAAGACGAGGTCGCTAGGCTCGATTGAGGGCACGCCTGCCCAATTCTTTTGGCTATGATGATCAGCACGACAAGGTGATGACTCACAAGTATAGGGGGTGTATAGCAGTATTTTCGAGGGAAGTGAAACCCAATTTATTGATTCGACACAAGGGGAGACAAAGAATATTTATAAGCCTTACCAACTGAGTTGTCAATTCAGCTGCACCTGGAAACAATCTTGCTCACAGGAGTTTATCAGTAGCAACAGTTTTGTAGTAGGAATAGCAAAGTAACAGCAGTAGTAAAGTAAAGACTGCAGTAACAATAGCAGTAGACAGTGGGATTCGAGTGCGGTAGGTATAGGGATGGATGGATGGGCGTTGCATTGACAAGACAATTCACATAGCAATCAGAACATAGGGCAATTGCAGATAAATAAGATAAAGCATCCAAGTACTCGATAATCCTAGGAATGTGTTCCATATATAGTCATATGTGCTCACAATGTGAACTTGCACAACATCTTTTGTCCTGCCAGCCCGTTTGCAGCGGGACCTCAAGGGAACTACTAGCAATTAAGGTTCTCCTTTTAATAGAGCACTCGAGAAAAGCATCAACACTCCGTGAACACATGTGATCCTCACATCAAAGCCATTCCCTCCGGTTATCCCAATTTCTGTCACTTCGGGGCCATTGGTTCCGGACAATAACGTGTGTATACAACTTGTAGATAAGACCAAAAACAATACTATCATAATGAATCAATAACATGTTGAGATCTGAAATCATGGCACTCGGGCCCTAGTGACAAGCATTAAGCACAACAAGTCGCAACAAAGTCATAAAGCACTAATAGAAGATACTAGGCACCATGCCCTAACAATATGATGCCATTACATGAACAATATCATCCAATCCCTACCATCCCCATAGCCTACAATGGGGGATTACTCACTCATAGATGGGGGAAACATGGATGGTTGATGGAGAAGCGATGGTGATGATGATGGCGATGATCTCCTCCAATTCTCCGTCCCGACAGGGTGCCAGAATGGAGTTTTTGGTGCTGTTTCGTGGAATCTCGTGGTGGCAGCGGAGCGGAACTCCTTCTAGAAAAACATCGAACCCCCCTGAGTTTTTAGGTCAGAAGGAAACTTATAGGCGAAGAGGGAGACCGAGGGGCAGTTTGGGGCGGCCAGACCACCCCCTGGCACGGCCTGGGCTTGCCCGCGCGGCCAGGTGGTGTGGCTGGGCCCCAGCCCCACTCCGTCTCATATTCTGGCTCCGGGAGTCTTCTGCTGAAATAGGATTTTTGGCTTTTGTCCCGTCCAATTCCGAGAATATTCATTTTCTTACTTTCCTGGATCCAAAAACAGCAGAAAACAGGCAGCTGACAATGTGGCTCTTGTTAATAGGTTAGTCCAGGAAATCATATGAAAAGTACTCCAAAGTGTGGACAAAACACAAGAAAGTAGATAAAATCAAGCATGGAACATCAAAAATTATAGATACATTTTCAATGTATCAACATCCCCAAGCTTAACTCCTGCTCGTCCTCGAGTAGGTAAGTGATGGCTCAATGCACGGCGCCCAGAAAAATGCTTGATGGCGGTGTTGATGTAGAGCTTGTTGGGAACCCCAAGAGGAAGGTATGATGAGCACAGCAGCAAGTTTCCCTCAGTTATGAAACCAAGGTTTAATCGAACCAGTAGGAGCAAGGAAACACCTCAAAGGTGTTACTAGCTGAGCTTTGGCAGGGCGCACTACCAATGCTAGTAGCAACGTGGAGGCCTGCACAACACAACCACAGAACTTTGTCCCCAACTTGCGATGAGGTTGTCAATCTCACCGTGTTTTGCGGAAAACAAAGGATTAAACGTATCGAATGGAAAGAAGTAAAAGTTTGTAGAAAGAAAACACAAAGCAGAAACAGTTTATAGATTGTATGTAAAGTAAAGGACCGAGATCCATAGTTCACTAGAGGTGGCTCTCCTTAGATAGATAACATGCTGGGTGAACAAATTACAGCGGGGCAATTGACAAACGCCGAGAAAGCAATACATGCATATACTAATCATCTTGACTCCTTTGAGACTTGATTGGGCATTACAACATAATACATTGACCGCCATCCAACTACATCTATGACTAATAATCCACCTTCAGGTCATCATCCGAACCCCCTCCAATATTAAGTTGTAAGCAACAGATTATTGCTTTACGAACTACGTGTAAAGTAAACAATACAATTGTTCTATGAAAAAAGGATAGTTGTTTTCTCCCTAGTAGCAACAACACATCTAGTACCTTAGATATTTCTGTCACTTCCAAGGATGAACTTCCAAGGAGAAACCAGCCATCTAGCTACTACATGGATCCGTGTCCAAGGATGAACTACTCACGCATCACACAGGAGATTTGCATGGTGATGAAGAAGGCCTCCAGGGTGAATTCCCCTCTCCGGCAGGGTGCCGGGAAGAGCTTCAGATCCTCCGATCTAGGGACAGAGATGACGACGGCTACAGACTCTTTCGTGGATTTTTGATTGCGTACCTAGGGTTTTTGTCCCGAGGGAAACTTATAGGCGGAAGGAGAGGCTGAGGGGGTGCTGGGGTCGGCCAGACCACCTCCTGGCGCGGGCCAGGCCTGGCCGTGTGGCCAGGTGGTGTGGCTGGCCCCCAGCCCTTCTCCGTCTCGTATTCTGGCACTTGATCCCTTCCGTAAAAATAGGCACTTTGGCTTTTGTCCCGTCCAATTCCGAGAATATTCATTTTCTGACTTTTCTGGAACCAAAAACAACAGAAAACAGGCAGCTGGCACTGTGGCTCTTGTTAATAGGTTAGTCCAAGAAATCATAATAACAGTACTCCAAAGTTGGAACAAAACACAAGAAAGTGGATAAAACCAAGCATGGAACATCAAAAATTATAGATACATTTGCAATGTATCAACATCCCCAAGCTTAACTCCTGCTCGTCCTCGAGTAGGTAAGTGATAAAAAGAAAGAATTTTTGAGGTGACATGCACCATCAAAACTTGATCAAAGTATTTGCAAAACTCAAAGCTGGGATCATAGTACTTCAATCATGACATGAAAGACAAAGTTCTAGCAATAAGCAAAGAAACTATGATGCAACATGAAAAGGCACAAACAAAAGATTCATGAATAACAATGCTTTGCAAGACGTTTGTTTGTTTCACATAAAGAAAACATAGAATAATAGTATTCAGCTTGTCCCTCAATAGAGTAGCAAATATAAATGCATAGGACACCTTCAAAGTTCATAAGAGTGACTAGATACAATAGTTTCAAACAAGCAATAACAAGTTATGCATCAATCAACTAGTCTTGGGACAATGCACATAGAACTAAGAATGGCCACTATGCTCTCAAAGTAGGTGCATAAAGATAGAAGGTGGAGACTCAATATAATGGTGGAAGAAAGGCCCTTGTAAAAGAAAGTAGGAATTCAAGTCTCATAAAGAGCTTCCAAAAATTATGGTACTTATAGCTTTCAGCTCTCATTGCCCCTATCATAAGAATCTTGAAGTGATTAAGGTTAAAGTGAACAAACTATGGTGCACATGCTTGACGAAGTATAAGTCAGAAATCTCATGTCCCTTGTATACGAGGGCCGCTCCTCATGCTACTCAAGTTTAGTCACCGGTAAGTTCTTTTCATTGTAAGTACACGTGTATCATTGAGAACCGCCAACGTGGTACCCCTTGCCTGATGATACGGAAGAATCCCCATATCAAAATGACAAGGCAAGTAGACAACAAGCATCTCAGCATTCTTCTTATTTACAATGGGAATATGGTGTTTTTTTCTCTCTTTCCTCTTTTCATAGTATCTCTTTTTTTCTCTTTTCTCTTTTTTTTCTCAATGTAGGACTCTTTTTTTATAAGAAGAATGCTTCATAGACAGCTCATTATGGTTACGCTGCAGGTTTCCACCATGTCAGCATGGATTAGACCAGCGGCCTAGGCGTTTCTCTAACACATATACATAAGTCCATGGACTTACAAGCTCCCCTTTCATTTCACACCGACGACATCCATATACAAAAGAGCATGATATCAACTAGGTACAAGTACCAAGTGCAATGTTGAAAGCGTTCCCCATGAAAGCATGGTTCTGCTAATTCCCAACAAATAAGTGCAAGCATATACAACATAGAAGACAAAATGGTTCAAGTTTATTAAGGGCAAGTAAAGTAAAGTGTGCCATCAAGTTCGTGAGAGCTTTAATCACTAGTTTTCTCGTAACAAGTGGAAGGTAAACAAAAGCATGAATGTACTTGGAATAGCATAAGCTAGTAGGTAGGTATGGTGGACTCTTTGGAATAACTTGGTTTAGGGAGTTGGATGCATGAGTGGAACTCATACTTTGTTGGGGAGGCTAGCAAAAGACTGGGAGCGACAAACTAAGAGAGCAATAATGGCCATAATCATGCAGAGCGACAAAAAATCATTGATCAAAGCATAAAGTGATACTACAAGTTGAAAACTAAAGGATCATAAAGGCTAAGGTGGCTTGAGATAGTCATAACATGGTATGAGCATGCGCCAAGTCAACCCAAATAAAGCATCAAAGGAGAATACCACTATACTATGCTTTAATATGCTAAAACAACACATGATTCATCCAAGGCACATTAAGCAATCTCAATTGTTTATAACAAGTCATGCTACAGCAAAGAATAATAAGCATAAAGCCAAAACAATATCAAGCATGGCATGACAAAGCATAGGCCACAGTCAGAAATGAGCTCTTTTTACCACAAAAGCATGAACTTTCCTACTCTTTTCCAAACCAAACCAAACTATTTGCAAACCAAAGTATGAAAGAGGGGGTCCAACCAATTTATTCAGAAAACTAAGCAAACCAAGCAAACTAAAAACCAAAACGAAAAAGAAGACGCTCCAAGAGAAACACAACTGTGCATGAAACAATAAAAATGAAGCGTTTGGAAGAAACCTGGAATTTTTATTGATGAAGAAGGGGATGCCTTGGGCATCCCCAAGCTTTTACACTTTTACTTCTTGGATATTTCTTTGGGTGACACGCGTGGCATCCCCAAACTTGAGCTTTAGTCCATCCTTCATCTCGTTACTCATTCCTTCCATACACCTGCAAATTTTCCTTCATACAAAACTTCACACAATCTTATTAGCAACATTAGTGCACTTAAGATAAATAAGTCTCAAGGTTCAGTTCTAACACCAAATAAACTTCCATTAGAACACTAGCTACTGTAGCACTTTCCTCAAAAAGCTCAATTCCCCAAAGGAACTCAAGAAGGAACTAACAAGAAGCAAATGCCGAAAATGGCAGAAATCTATCAAAACAGACCAGCAGGTAAAGACGAATTTTGTCGAAGAACTTATGTTGCTCAAATCGAAACGTGTTGAACTAACGAAAGTTAGATAACAAACTGGGGCAGAAGCACAAACAATTACAGCTCAATCCGACATACAGAGCTCTCTCAGGAATGTTTACGGTGAAGCACAGAAATCTGTTTCGGGACAGCAACTTTCCCAATCATTACTTCACTCTCATTAGAGGTTACTCTTGGCACAAAAAGCAAATAAAAAGGATAAGGAGAGGTTATTACAGAGGTAATAACTTCCAACACTCAACTAAAACACACAACCTCTGTAATAACCTCTCCTTATCCTTTTTATTTGCTTTTTGTGCCAAGAGTGACCTCTAATGAGAGTGAAGTAATGATTGGGAAAGTTGCTGTCCCAAAACAGATTTCTGTGCTTCACCGTAAAATTTCGTGAGAGAGCTCTGTACGTCAAATTGAGCTGTAAATTATTGTGATTCTGCCCCAGGTTGTTATATAACTTTCGTTATTTCAACACTTTTTGATTTTAGCAACATAAGGTCTTCTAAAAAATTCGTCTTTACCTGCTGGTCTGTTTTGACAGATTTCTGCCATTTTCTGCATTTGCTTCTTGTTAGTTCCTTCTTGAGTTCCTTTGGGGAATTGAGCTTTTTGAGGGAAGTTCTACTGTAGCTAGTGTTCTAATGGAAGTTTATTTGGTGTTAGAACTGAACATTGAGACTTATTTATCTAAAGTGCACTAATGTTGCTAATGAGATTGTGTGAAGTTTTGTATGAAGGAAAATTTTCAGGTGTATGGAAGGAATGAGTAATGAGATGAAGGATGGACTAAAGCTCAAGCTTGGGGATTCCACGCGTGTCCCCCCAAGAAATATCCAAGAAGTATAAACGTCAAAGCTTGGGGATGCCCAAGGCATCCCCATCTTCATCAATAAAAATTCCAGGTTTCTTCCAAACGCTTCATTTTTATTGTTTCATGCACAGTTGTGTTTTCCTTGGAGCATCTTCTTTTTCGTTTTCGTTTTGGTTTTTAGTTTGATTGGTTTGCTTAGTTTTCTGAATAAGTTGGTTGGACCCCCTCTTTCACACATTGGTTTGCAAATAGTTTGGTTTGGTTTTGGAAAAGAGTAGGAAAGTTCATGCTTATGTGGTAAAAAGAGCTTGTTTTTGACTGTGGCCTATGCTTTGTCATGCCATGCTTGATATCGTTTTGGCTTTATGATTAGTATTCTTTGCTGTAGCATGACTTGTTATAAACAATTGAGATTTCTTAATGTGCCTTGGATGAATCATGCGTTGTTTTAGCATATTAAATCATAGTATAGTGGTATTCTCCTTTGATAATTTATTTGGGTTGACTTGGCGCATGCTCACACCATGGTATGACTATCTCAAGTCACCATAGCCTTTATGATACTTTAGTTTTCAACTTGTAGTATCACTTTATGCTTTGATCAATGATGTTTTGTCGCTCTGCATGATTATGCCCATTATTGCTCTCTTAGTTTGTCGCTCCCAGTCTTTTGCTAGCCTCCACAACCAAGTATGAGTCCACTCATGCATCCAACTCCCTAAACCAAGTTTTTCCAAAGAGTCCACCATACCTACCTACTAGCTTATGCTATTCCAAGTATAGTCATGCTTTTGTTTACCTTTCACTTGTTATGAGAAAACTAGTGATTAAAGCTCTCACGAACTTGATGGCACACTTTACTTTATTGCCTCTAATAAACTTGAACCATTGGGTCCTTCTTTGTTGCGTATATGCTTGCACTTTATAATTTGAAATTAGCAGAACCATGTACCATGGGGAACGCTTTCAACATTGCACTTGTACTTTGTACCCCGTTGATATTATGTTCTTTTGCTTACGGATCCCCGCGGTGTGAAATAAAAGTGGAACTTGTAAGATCATGGAGTTTGTATGTGTGTTAGAGAAACGCCTGGGCCGCTAGCCTAAGCCATGCCTAATCATGGTGGAAACTTGCAGCATCACCATAGTGAGCACCCTATGAAGCATCCTCTATAAAAACCTATGCAAATAGCAAATAAAAAGATCGCTGAGATGCTCATTGTCTGCTTGCCTTGTCATTTTGATTATGAGAAAGCTCCCGTATCATGTGCAAGGGGTACCCCGTTGGCGGTTCTTAATGATACACATATACTTACAATGACAAGAGCTTACTCGTGACTGAAGTTGAGTAGCATGAGGATCGGTCTTCGTAAGTAAGGGGCATGAGATTTTGGTTTATAACTTGTCAAGCATATCCTCTTAGTTGTGTCACTTTAACCTTAATCACCTTCAAGATGCTTATGATAGGGGCAATGAGAGCTGAAAGCTATAAGTACCATAATTTTTGGAAGCTCTTTATGAGACTTGAATCCCTACTTCCTTTTACAAAGGCTTTTCTTCATCCATTATATTGAGTCTCCACCTTCTATCTTTATGCACTACTTTGAGAGCATAGTGGCAATTCTTAGTTCTATGTGCATTGTCCCAAGACTAGTTGATTGATGCATAACTTGTTATTGCTTGTTTGAAACTATTGTATCTAGTCACTCTTATGAACTTTGAAGGTGTCCTATGCATTTATATTTGCTACTCTATTGAGGGACAAGCTAAATACTATTATGCTATGTTTTCTTTATGTGAAACAAACAAACGTCTTGCAAAGCATGTTATTCATGAATCTTTTGTTTGTGCCTTTTCAGGTTGTATCATAGTTTCTTTGCTTATTGCTAGAACTTTGTCTTTCATGTTATGACTGAAGTACTATGATCCCAGCTTTGAGTTTTGCAAATACTTTGATCAAGTTTTGATGGTGCATGTCACCTCAAAAATTATTTCTTTTTATCACTTACCTACTCGAGGACGAGCAGGAGTTAAGCTTGGGGATGTTGATACATTGCAAATGTATCTATAATTTTTGATGTTCCATGCTTGGTTTTATCCACTTTCTTGTGTTTTGTTCCAACTTTGGAGTACTTTTATTATGATTTCTTGGACTAACCTATTAACAAGAGCCACAGTGCCAGCTGCCTGTTTTCTGTTGTTTTTGGTTCCAGAAAAGTCAGAAAATGAATATTCTCGGAATTGGACGGGACAAAAGCCAAAGTGCCTATTTTTACGGAAGGGATCAAGTGCCAGAATACGAGACGGAGAAGGGCTGGGGGCCGGCCACACCACCTGGCCGCGCGGCCAGGCCTGGCCCGCGCCAGGGGGTGGTCTGGCCAACCCCACCACCCCCTCGGCCTCTCCTTTTTCCTATAAGTTGCCCTCGGGACGAAAACCCTAGGTACCCGATCAAAAATCCACGAAAGAGTCTGTAGCCGCCGTCATCTCTGTCCCTTGATCGAGGGGGATCTGAAGCTCTTCCCGGCACCCTGCCGGAGAGGGGAATTCACCCTAGAGGCCTTCTTCATCACCATGCAAGCCTCCGGTGTGATGCGTGAGTAGTTCATCCTTGGACTACGGATCCATGTAGTAGCTAGATGGTTGGTTTCTCCTCCTTTGTACTTTCATGTTTAGATCTTGTGAGCTCCATTCATGATCAAGATCATCTATTTGTAATTCATACATGTTGTGTTTTCGGGGATCCGATGGATATTGAGATGTTATTCCAGATTGATTATTGATTCTATCATGTCTTTGTTATTTGAGATCTTGCATGCTTTTCGTTGTTAGTAGCTATCTTGGCCAAGTAGATGCTAGCAACTCCAAGAGTTAGTATTTATGCTCGATAGTGGGTTCATGCCTCTGGTAATCTGGGGAAGTGACAAAAATCTCTAAGGTATTAGATGTGATGTTGCTACTAGGGATAAAACAACAATCCTTTGTTCATAGAACAATCGTATTGTTTACTTTACACGTAGTTCGTAAAGCAATAATCTGTTGCTTGCAACTTAATACTAGAGGGGGTTCGGATGATAACCTGAAGGTGGATTATTAGTCATAGATGCAGTTGGATGGCGGTCTATGTATTATGTTGTAATGCCCAATCAAGTCTCAGAGGAGTCAAGATGATTAGTTTATGCATGTATTGCTTTCTCGGTGTTTGTCAATTGCACCGCTGTAGTTTGTTCACCCATCATGTTATCTATCTAAGGAGAGCCACCTCTAGTGAACTATGGATACCGGTCCTTTCTCTTTACATACAATCTATAAACTTTTTCTACTTTGTGTTTACTTTCTGCAAACTTTTACTTCTTTCCATTCGATACGTTTAATCCTTTGTTTTCCACAAAACACGGTGAGATTGACAACCTCATCGCAAGTTGGGGACAAAGTTATGTAGTTGTGTTGTGCAGGTCTCCACGTTGCTACTAGCACCGGTAGTGCGCCCTGCCAAAGCTCAGCTAGTAACAGCTTTGGGGTGTTTCCTTGCTCCTACTGGTTCGATTAAACCTTGGTTTCATAACTGAGGGAAGACTTGCTGCTGTATTCATCGTACCTTCCTCTTGGGGTTCCCAACGAGCTCTACGTCGAAAGTCGAGCGCATCAAGGACGCAATGGTTCAGGTTTATTAAATGCAAGAAAATAAAGTGTGCCATCAAGTTCGTGAGAGCTTTACTAACTAACTTTCTCATAACAAGCAAACATTTAAGGCATATTGAATATGCACGGAAGTAGCAAATGATGCTAATAGGTAGGTATGGTGGACACTTTGGCAATATTTGGTTTTAGGGAGTTGGAAACATGAGTAAAGCGTACTCAGTGAAAGTGAAGGCTAGCAATAGTAAGGGAGCGACAAACGAGAGAGCAATAATGGCTATAATCATGCAGAGCGACAAAACATCATTGATCAAAGAATAAAGTGATACTACAAGTTGAAAACTAAAGGATCATAAAGGCTTATGGTGACTTGAGATAGTCATACCATGGTGTGAGCATGCGCCAAGTCAACCCAAATAAATTATCAAAGGAGAATACCACTATACTATGCTTTAATATGCTAAAACAACGCATGATTCATCCAAGGCACATTAAGCAATCTCAATTGTTTATAACAAGTCATGCTACAGCAAAGAATACTAATCATAAAGCCAAAACGATATCAAGCATGGCATGACAAAGCATAGGCCACAGTCAAAAACAAGCTCTTTTTACCACATAAGCATGAGATTTCCTACTCTTTTCCAAACCAAACCAAACTATTTGAACACCAATGTATGAAAGATGGGGTCCAACAAATTTATTCAGCTAACAAAGCAAACAAAGCAAAAAAAAAACCAAAATGAAAACGAAAAAGAAGACGCTGCAAGAACGACACAACTATGCATGAAACAATAAAAATGAAGCGTTTGGAAGAAACCTGGGATTTTTATTGATGAAGAGGGGGATGCCTTGGGCATCCCCAAGCTTTGACTCTTGTACTTTTTGGATATTTCTTGGGCTGACACACGTGGCATCCCCAATCTTGAGTTTTAGTCCATCCTTCATCTCATTACTCATTCCTTCCATACACCTGAAATTTTTCTTCATACAAAACTTCACACAATCTTTATTAGCAACATTAGTGCACTCAAGATAAATAAGTCTTAAGGTTAAGTTCTAACACCAAATAAACTTCCATTAAAACACTAGCTACTGTAGCACTTCCCTCAAAAAGCTCAATTCCCCCAAAGAACTCAAAAAGGAACCAACAAGAAGCAAATGCAAAAAATGGCAGAAATCTGTCAAAACAGACCAGCAGGTAAAGATGAATTTTTTCGAAGACCTTCTATTTCTCAAATCAAAAAGTGTTGAACTAACGAAAGATAGATAACAACTTGGGGCAGAAGCACAAAAATTCACGCCTCAAAAATACGTTCAGAGAATTTACATGAATGTTTACGGTGAAGCACCGAAATCTGTTTCGGGACAGCAACTTTCTCAATCATCACTTCTCTCTCATTAGAGGTTACTCTTGGCACAAAAAGCAAATAAAAAAGATAAGGAGTGGTTATTATTGAAGTAATAAGTTTCAAGACTCATCTAAAACTTTTGGGTTATCTCCCAATAAGTACTTTTCTTTAACGCCTTTAAGTTAGGCATAAGCAAAAACTAAAATGGATAGAGTAGAAGTAAGCGGAGATAATCATGGTGAAAAAATTGTTTTGTTCAACGAAATCCTTTTGTTAACAAGGTTGATCAGGTCTTGTTACCAAAACAATTTTATATGATACAAAACTTTGTATTCCACTAATGATTATGTTACCTCAACCTTGATAGTAATGGTCCCAATCATAATAGTTTCAAATTTTTCTCTTGGTATGGGACAATATATTTCTCCAACTTGAATGCCCACAACATGTTCAATTGAATTCAAACCATAAGTCCTTTCAATCTTCTTGGGGAAATAGACAGTATGTTCCTTGTCGTTAACATTGAAAGTCACCTTTCCTTGATTACAATTAATAACAGCTCCTGCTGTATTAAGAAAAGGTCTCCCAAGAATAATAGACATATTATCATCTTCAGGCATTTCAAGCACAACAAAATCAGTTAATATCAAGCAATTATGAGCCACTTGAACAGGTACATCCTCACATATACCAACAGGAATAGTGGTAGATTTATTAGCCATTTGCAAAGATATATTAGTTGGTATTAATTTTTCTAGTTGAAGCCTCTTATAGAAAGAGAAAAGCATAACACTAACCCTAGCTCCCAAATCACACAAAGTAGTTCCATAACCGTTCTTAATAGAGAAAGGGATAGTTGGAATCCATGGGTCTCCAAGTTTCTTAGGAACCTTACCATTAAAGGAATAATTAGCAAGCAAAGTAGAAATTTCTTCATTAGGGATCTTCCTTTTATTCGAGACAATGTCCTTCATATACTTTGAGTAAGGAGGCAATCTAATAGCACGAGTCAAAGGAATTTGCAGGAATAAAGGTTTCATCCACTCACAAAACCTATTATAGTGTTCATATTCCTTTGACTTGTGTTTCTTATCAGGGAAAGGCATAGGTTTTTGGACCCAAGGCTCGCTTTCACTACCATGTTTCTTAGCAATAAAATCTTCTTTGGTGTATTTAGTATTCTTAGTGTGGTTTTCAGGTTCTTCTTCAACTTTTTCTTCATTAGGAACTTCATTTTCTTCATTACCACTTTCAGTTTCAGCATCAGAGATAGATATACTATTAGGATCTATAGCAGGTTCAGAGGGTTCTACAATAGTTTTATGTTTGTTTTTTCCTTTTCTTACGAGTAGAACCACTATTTTCAGCTTGTTGAGAATCCTGCTCAATTCTTTTGGGATGCCCCTCAAGATATAGAGGATCCTAGGTAGCAGCTCCACTTCTAGTTCTAATTTCATAAGCATGTTTTTCTCTAGCAACATTAACTAGCAAGTATTTTTGCACTTTAACGAGTTGATCTATTTGAGTTTGAACCATTTGAAAGTGTTTAACAATCATTTTAACATCATTAGAGGTTCTTTCCACAATATATTTCAACTCAACAATAGCTCTAGTGTTTTCCATTAGATGATTTTGCACCCATTTATTAAAATTATCTTGCTTAACAATAAAGATATCGAATTCTTCTAAGCATTGATCAGGAGGTTTAGAGTAAGGGATATCACCTTCATCAAAGTGTTGGAGAGAGTGTACCTCAATAGTGGGTGTGTAGGGACTAGGCTTACATAATTCTTCTATAGGAGGTAAATTCTTGACATCTGCAGCTTTAATTCCCTTCTCCTTAAGACATTTCTTAGCTTCCTTCATCACTTCATCATTTAATTCAATAACTCCCCTCTTCTTTGATGTTGGAATAGGCACTGGTATAGTAGGTTCAGGTACAATTACTTCAGATATAGCTTGTTCAGGAGGAGTCCAATCTTCATAGTTCTTACTTATTTTAGCCATTAATTCTTCAGCTTCCTTAGGAGTCCTATTCCTGAAAACACAATCAGCACAACTATCTAGGTATGTCCTAGATTCTTCGGTTAGTCCATTATAAAATATATCAAGAAGCTCATTCTTAGGTAATGGACTTCCAGCTTGTGCATGAATCAAAGCACAAAACCTTGCCCAAGATTCAGGCAATACCTCTTTTTCTCCCTATTTAAAATCAAAAAGTTCCTGCAAAATAACATGTCTAGCACTAGGAGGAAAATATTTCTGCAGGAAAGTACTAATCAAGCAATCAGGGCTATCAATAGATCCAGGAGGTAAATTACTAAACCAAGTTTTAGCTTCTCCTTTTAGTGAAAAGGGGAGAATCTTAGCAACAAAGTAAGTACACATCTTAATATCATCAGAAAACAAGCCACTCATGGTAGAAAGTTCATTCATATGTGCTACCGCACTTTCGTTCTTAGTCCCACAAAAAGGTTCTTTCTCAACAATAGCTATGTAAGATAGATCGAGAGATAAATCATAATCTTTATCTATAATGTTTATGGGAGAAGCAGCAAACTTAGCAATACGAGACAATTTGGGTCTAATAGTACGCCTCTCAAGGAGACTCTTAGTAGCGCTCCTATCATGGGTGTTTTTACATTCTTTAATAAATTCATCGGTCATCTCAACATAACCATCTTCAATATCATAACTTTCACTAGACTCAGGTGAACTAACAGGTGTAGTAGTGTCTTCATTAGGAGTTTCAGTATTTCCAGCTATAGTTCTAGCAATCACAGCATCTAGGAAAGGACCTAATGAACCACTCCTATCAAGAACAGTAGAAGCAGCATCATAAGCATCAGAAGTTTCATATTCAGCGCTAGTAGCAGTGTGTTTAACATGTGTATGTGGTGGTGTAATGAGCTTACTCATAACAGATGGTGAATCAAGAGCAACAGAGGTGTTCAGAACCGTACATCTTGATGGTTAATAAATAAAGCTATTCTCCCTGGCAACGGCGCTAGAAAATAGTCTTGATGACCCACAAGTATAGGGGGTGTATCGCAGTATTTTCGAGGGAAGTGAAACCCAATTTATTGATTCGACACAAGGGGAGCCAAAGAATATTTATAAGCCTTAACAACTGAGTTGTCAATTCAGATGCACCTAGAAACAATCTTGCTCACAACAGTTTATCAGTAGCAACAGTTTTGTAGTAGGAATAGCAAAGTAACAGCAGCAGTAAAGTAAAGACAGCAGTAACAATAGCAGTAGATAGTGGGATTCGAGAAGGGTAGGCATAGGGATGGATGGACGGGCGTTGCATGGACAAGACAATTCACATAGCAATCAGAACATAGGGAAATTGTAGATAAATAAGATAAAGCATCCAAGTACTCGATAATCCTAGGCATGTGTTCCATATATAGTCATACATGTCTGCAATGAGAACTTGCACAACATCTTTTGTCCTGCCAGCCCGTTTGCAGCGGGGCCTCAAGGGAACTACTGGCAATTAAGGTGCTGCTTTTAATAGAGCACCGGAGCAAAGCATTAACACCCCATGAACACATGTCATCCTCACATCAAAGCCATTCCCTCCCGGTTATCCCGATTTCTGTCACTTCGGGGCCATTGGTTCCGGACAACAACGTGTGTATACAACTTGTAGATCAGACCAAAAACAATACTATCATAATGAATCAATAACATGTTCAGATCTGAAATCATGGCACTCGGTCCCTAGTGACAAGCATTAGGCACAACAAGTCACAACAAAGTCATAAAGCACTAATAGAAGATACTAGGCACCATGCCCTAAGAATCAGATGCCATTACATGAACAATCTCATCCAATCCCTACCATCCCCATAGCCTACAATTGGGGATTACTCACTCATAGATGGGGGAAACATGGATGGTCGATGGAGAAGCGATGGTGATGATGATGGCAATGATCTCCTCCAATTCCCCGTCCTGACAGGTTGCCAAAACAGAGTTTCTGGTGCTGTTTCGTGGAATCTCGTGGTGGCGGCGGACCGGAACTCCTTCTGGAAAAACGTCGACCCCCCCCTGAGTTTTTAGGTCAGAAGCCAACTTATAGGCGAAGAGGGAGACCGAGGGGCAGTTTGGGGCGGCCAGACCACCCCCGGCGCGGCCTAAGCTTGCCCGCGTGGCCAGGTGGTGTGGCTGGGACCCAGCCCCACTCCATCTCATATTCTGGCTCCAGGAGTCTTCTGGTGAAATAGGATTTTTGGCTTTTGTCCCGTCCAATTCCGAGAATATTCATTTTCTGACTTTCCTAGAACCAAAAACAACAGAAAACAGGCAGCTGGCACTATGGCTCTATTTAATAGGTTAGTCCAGGAAATCATATGAAAAGTACTCCAAAGTGTGGACAAAAAAGAAGAAACAAGATAAAACCAAGCATGGAACATCAAAAATTATAGATACATTTGCAATGTATCACAAGGCGGACCTACTAGTAGGCCTAACGGGGCTCGGGGCGGCCTGCAACGATGACGACAGACAGCGGCAGAGGCGGATAGGGTTTGGCCGAGGAAGGGATTGGGGATAGGGGAGAGGATAAGGCTCTTCTAGCTGCGGGAGGGGTACTTGTAGACCTCGAGAGCGTCGGTAGCGTGCATCGTGGTGAAGCGGGCATCGTGGCGACGATGGATGGCGGGCGCAACGCCAGCGAGCAGGTTCTGTCGGCATCCTTCTGTCCAGAGGAAGAAGAAAAGAGAAAGAAGGAACAAAGGGGTACGGGCTGGGAGCAGGCCGCACATGGGCCAACTTGGGCTGCGAGAAAGAAAGAGAAGAGGGAAAGCTTGCTGGGTTGCTGGCCAACTATATTTTTTTAACAAAAACCTTTTTCTTTTTAAATTTCTAGTTTTCTATTTGTGTTTCAAGTTCCTTTCTGTTTTGTGCAATTTCAAAAATACAAGAGGCTTTGTAAACAATAAGAAATTATTGCAGGGCCCTTTTATACTGTTTGGGCTCCACACCTTTTGTATCTTTTTGAAATTCAAACTATTTTGAATTGCTTTAGATAAGGAGAAGAAACTAGGGTTTTAAGGTTTTGCATTATTTCTTTTGCATGCAATTTAAAAGATGATGCTCATGAATGCACAAACAACCCTAAATTGAGGATTAACTAAAACTGGGGTGTTACAGCTCTATCCCTTACGAGAATCTCGACCCGAGATTCCAAAGGTAGGAAGAGAGACAGAAGGAGACAGAAACAGGGTCACTCTAGTGATAAGAGGTAAAGACACTAAACAACACACCGAGTATCTCATGGTCAACTCATGATGGAGTTTTCAAAACAACTCTGAGGTGACGAACATGAAACACGTCAAGGTAACCGAGGGAAACAAGAGGAGATGGTTTCAAGTTGATAGATAGCTGGTCTTCATAAGGATTGAGACCATGGAGTTTCAGAAGAGTTTAAGCTTCTGAAAAGGAAAACTTACAATAGAAGACAATAACCACATACTTCAAGAAATAAAACTCTACTAAACGGCTTAAGTAGAGCTTCCAGGGATACAGAGATACAGATAACCAAGCTGTTGAATTACTTTTGATACAGAAGGATCACTATTGTTCAATAGAAGGTTAGGGCAGAAAGGTGTTTTGTGGCGAGGACTCATAAGAGTCACAAGGAACATGTAGCAAGAGAACTTCTTGATTACCAAAATCATCGTCACTCTTCAAACATGTTAGAGGAATCAAAGGAAACCTTTTATTCATCCAGGTCTATCAAAATCTTTGCCAAATAACATGATATCACTTTACTCCACCAGGATGAAAATGTAAGAAGATTCTTGATGACACGAGGAAAAAGAAACTTCATTCTTAGACTTCAATTACTTGGTATAACAGAATGCTTGCAACATAAAAAGGGCCTGGAGGATCGACCGAGAGACATTTAGCAACACTACCTTAAATGTTCTCCTTGATGTTCGAAACACGAAACATCAAGGAAAGGCCAAACTTCGGAAACAAAGGAAACCATAAGCACAACTCCTATAATAAATCATAGAAGAAGCCTCATGAAGAGTGGTTGTTATTTGCTGATTCAAGAGAATTTGACAATAGGCTTTCCGACTAGTTGTGTGAACCATTACATCAATCATGTCGGACTTACATAGAAACCTATGTCAAAACCTTGAGGAACACCAACCATCATATTTGCTTGAGATTCGGATTTGGTGAGGTGTAAATATACTTTAGACTCAGCGTGTCCAATTAGAAAGTTTGCAACATTTACCACGAAGGTAAAGTTAATGGATTCTCTAGACATGGACTATAGTGTTAAGCTCCAATAGACTGAGCTGAATTGCTAGAACCATGTATTAACAACTTGTCAGAAGACAACTGCTTATACATCAAGTACTTGCAATGAAATACAACTGTGTCCTTGATGTTACAGTGATAACTCTACCCAAATCCATGATGACATCTTTCAACATTCGCCCGTGAATCAGAGAAGGTTACTTCTAAAATCCAGAACACATACTTCGAGATATCACGAAGAAGGTTCTTGAAAGTTTTCCAACATTAATGCTAAAGGTTCCATACGAATCTACTTTAGCGTGGAGAAGATAAGGATGTTACTGATGGGCTCAACAACAAACTTATCGAGATACTCCATGAAGTTGGACTCATATGTTGTATGAATATGGCAGAGTATTGGTCACACCAACAGACCTGAGGACGTACTCACGTGACACATCACGAGTAGGAACATCATCAAGATAGTCCTTGGAACAGACTTTGAGTGGACAATAACCGAGATCAAATCAAAGGTAGGGGAAGATAACATATCCATGAAGGAGATACTACGTTTCTTCAGCACGAACAAAACTAGACATCCCTTTGAGTAGGAACTAATTTAGATAGAACTTTTGTCTTACAACTCTCCAAGTTGTTGTTTAAGCTCAACCAACTAGTTCAGGGGTATCCGGTATGGATCCTTGGAGAAAAGAGCAGTTCAGAGAACTTGCTTGCTTAAGAACTTGACGGCACGATCATGTGGAAACATGGCAATACTTCTAGTAGACATCTAGAATATCACGAACCACCGATATGTCACTTAGTTCGAGAGGAAACTTGCTTGTAAGTCAAGAGGACATAGTCTTAGAGTTTGGGAACAATCCCAACTCTTTGACCGAGGAGAGTGTACCAGAGTAACGGACTTGGTAGCACAATCATCCTTTGCTTAGTGATAGGGTTAACCAATCACACTAAGAATGACAAAAATTTCCTTAGAGTTCAAAGCAACAAGAATTGACAAGAATCTCAGATGACCACATTATTACGCACACGCATCATTCACGAGCACGAGAGCTCAGAGGAAGGGTGGGTAATTTTATGTGTAAGAGCATCACTTCATTAAGGGGTCATGAAACTCAACACAACATCTTAGTATAAAAGAGTGTGATACTCTAAGATAGAACAGATAGAAGATAATCAATGCCTCTTAATCTGTGGACTACAACACTTTGACCTGTCCTGGATAAGACGAGGTACTGGAGTTTGTTTCTCCTGACATCCTGATATGGTTTGTCTGGACGGACCACAAGAGTATCTTGCATCAGGAGACACCAATGCACAATACCACTTGGCTACCAACTGATAGACAAAGGTAGGAAACAACAAGGGGAAAAGAACATGCTCAGGATAGAATCCCGAGATGTGGATGCATAGATTATCAATCTTTCGAAAACCAATGCATAGAAGGGAGGGTGTGGTAGAGTCATGAATATAGATGCGAGACTCACAAGGAGTACTCTTGTCGTGATCTATTTGGTTCCATTAAAGAACATCTGCCATAGCTAGTGGTAGGGGAAGTCTTATGTTTGTCGAAATTTAATCATGACAAAGACCACAAGCTTAAAGGCTAGAATGGTAGTACCAGACATCTTGAGGTAATGTGTGAAAATTTATGATAGGGATCTGTTGGGGATATATTTCCTGGTATCCTCACAGTTCCTCACTGACCAGGGTGGCCTACTTCGGGTTAGAGCTTTGCTTCACGGGCGGCCCAGTCAGGTAGAGAAGACGGAGTCCAATCCGGCTACGGGAAGGCCCAGAAGACTTACCGACTTAGGCCCATAATGTTACTTGTAGTTCAAGATGTACTCTATAACTAACTCTTAGTCGTAGCCGGATTGATCTCTCCTGTAAACCCTAGGCCAGATATCTATATAAGCCGTCCTAGGGAGAGCCTTTAGGGCACTACCAAATACTTTAGACCCTCAACTCGCACAGGCGATACCCTTGTAAACCATATTCCGGCTCTGCCGTATTACTGTATTGCTAGCAGGAGTAGGATTTGTCCAAAGCCGACGTATTCGAACCTGGGTAAACTTGTGTGCTCACCGTCCCGGAATACCGTACGTCTCACACCCCTCTCTTCCGCATGCCTCGAGGACCCCCTCATGGCGTACTTGTCCTCAATCCGACGACAGTTGGCGCCCACCGTGGGGCAAGTGAGCTTCGGATCTGCGTTCCGAGCGGAATCTGTAAGAATCGGAATTGGCGAGACCATCGCTCTCGGTCGCATCCTCTACACCAGCGACGTCCCTCTCATCGTTCTCGACGAGACTTGGATTCCGGCTAGGGAGGCCGTGACCGCCTATACAATCATGTCTTTTGGTGAGATCGATGTTTACATCGATTTCGCTGAACTTGCCCAACCCACCCCAGTGGTGATGATAGAGGAAGAAGAATCTTCTGGGTCCCCTTTGTCCACGGAGGCGGCAGAGTTCTGGATATCAGAAAACCCAAAACCCACCCAGCCCGCAGTAGTTGCAGAGATAGTGGAGAAATCTGAGCCTGAAGAAGACCTCACTGTCCAAGTCGAATCTGGAGTGGATCTCCCTGGAGAAGCCGGATCCCACACCGACCCACCCGTGGAAGTCAAAATCCAGGAGGAGCATATCAACGACACTGATTCCGGCTTTGACGATGCCAGGACAGACAGGCCGTTCCTTAGGTACACATTAAGACGTATGATACTGCAAGGCAAAAGCGCAGATGCAATCCTTGAGACCATTAACAGTTTCGATATGGCTGGTCGCGGAAGCCGCAGGTACCTCAGGAAGCACGCATCGCACTTCGTCAGATACGTGGGATCTGGATCCGGCTCTGCCGATGCTGGAGAAAACACCGACTCAGTGCTGGAGGCAATTGGAACAAACACCGATGTTCCCTCATCCTCGGATGAATCTATGACGTCGGCAGATTTCCGAAAGTTCTCCACGGAATATGAAGAGGAGTACAACTCCAAAGCTGCAGAACAAGGAGAATCCATGGATGAAGGATCCGGGGAACACTCTCCCAAAGCGCATGATGACATGGACGTCGGAGATTATCCCGAAGTCCAGATGTCCAAAAGTACCGATCAGAGCTTGACTCCAGGAAACAGACCCAAAGCCGTCTTTGCTACCGGCGCTGCCAAGAAGGCAAAGAAGAAGAACAATAAGAACAAGAGCCCGGCAAAATACCCTCCAAAGAAGAGGTGATTACCGAGGAATACGAGGAAGACTCGGATGGAGCACTTATCCTAGACGAGCCGAAAAAAGAAGCATCGGTGGATGGACACGTGATCACAGAAGGTGCGCGCAAACTCATCGATGCCGCATTAACCACACCTATCCCTACAGCTGCAGAACTTACTGCGGATGAGCTGGACGAAAGGGCCCAAGCCCTAGAAGCGCGTCATCAACAACTCCTCGATGAAGCCAAAAACATCGAGGTGGACAAGAAACGCATGTCAACCAAGGAATACATGTCTCGGTTGCATCAGAAGACACATAAGCGTCTCACCAATGATGACCAATTCCCACGTGTCCGTGCCGTCCTTTTTGGGGATGAGATGGGGAAGCCACGGAAAGACAGCAATGGAGATTGGGTATACCCAACCCCAGTACAGAATACCGTGGCAGCCCGAGAAATTCTATCGGCTAATCCAGGACCAGAGGAGATCCGTTTGGCTATCAAGCTACTCAAAAAGGGACTGGAGCAGCAAAAGGTCGCCCTGTCCGGAAGTCAAAAACTGGTCTCGGATCCTGACCAATGTCGCACAGATCCGGCATGGGCTGACGTAAGATCCCATTACGTTCGGGCGCAGTACCATCACCCTAAACACAGGGAAGACAATTATTCAAGAACCGGATCGTCGGGAAAGCATCGCAGAGCTACACATAACTGGAGGAATGTCGCTCCAGCGGCCGAGAAAGACGCGATCGCTGCACTAAATCCGAGGAATCCTCCCCGACGAAAATTCAACGATCGAAAGGGAGAAGATAAGGAGAAACGTCAGGAGGAGGATCGTCAGAGAATGCCACCTCCTAGACATGAGAGCCGTCCGGCTGAGCCTCACCATGGTGGGAACGAAGGACGAAGGAACGACGGAAACCAAGCTGAAACAAGCCGGCAGGGGGCTCGTCGTAGTCAAGAACCTCCCCGGAACCAGAATAATGATGCTCCGGACGGAGGCCGGCGATCAGCCAGAAACAATTCAGCTGCCCCACCCCCTCCACCAGGCAGTTATCACAACGGCCCCCAAGGAGGGCAAGGAGGACGACAATGCAGAGGAGGTGGTGGCAGAAGCCGAAGTCCGGCTCCAAGGCACCGCAGCCACAACCAACATTCGGGATGATCTCTATCCCCGAACAACGCAAGGCACATGATCAACTCCAATATAGAGGCGCGACGCTACGAAAATGACGATTTCTACGTGGGCCCAAAGTGTTTTGGACCACGCGTCAGAGCTACAAAATTCCCGGAAGGATTTTCTATCTCAAGGCACATCCAAACCTACGACGGCATCGCTCGGCCAGATACCTGGCTACAGGATTTCTTCCAAGCTTGCTGCATCGCCAAAGGTGGAAACAGCCTGGTCGCAACCCGATATCTCCCACTTATGTTGCGGAAGACGGCGCGATCATGGCTCAATGAACTTCCGGAGAACACCATCCACAACTGGTATGACATGCAAAGTGCGTTCTTTCGGAATTTTGAAGGCACATATCAGAGGCCCTGTATGGTTGGAGACCTACAGCGTTGCACCCAGAAAGACGGAGAAACTTGCCGGGATTACCTCGGACGATGGATCGACACCAAGAACTCTTGTGAAGGAGTAAACAATCAAACCACGATTGAAGCCTTCATAGCAGGACTCCCAATTGGTCTACTATGTCACCGCTTGAAGTGTGATAAGGTCACTGATTTGGGAGAGATGATAGAAATAGCGAGCAAGTATGCAGATGCTGACGACGATGTAGAGGGATTACTCAATGTCCTGGATGTGCCTCAGTCGGCAAAACAACCAAAACAACAAGCTCAGAAGCGCAAAAATACCTCGGAAGAAAAACACAACGCGGAGACAGCAGTGGTCACTACTGTTTCTGGGTCTGGAGGACGAGGAGGACGTGGCGGAGGCCGCGGGCGTGGCGGTGGGACATCAAGGGTCCAAGGGAGAGGAGAGCAACAACCAGGCAAAACCTATACTTGGGCCGACATTGCCAATAACCCATGTGTGCATCACCTAGACGCCAATGGGGGCTCGTCCCACACCAACGCTGAATGTCGTTTTAATGACGACATCAAGAGAGATGATACCGCGGGCTACAAAGCTAAGCGGAAGAAGGGAAAGAAAAATCCCGACAAAGACAAAGAGACCAAGGAAGATTCCGATATGAAGGAAGCTGATGCTTCAAATCCCAAATCGGAAGGGAAGAAAACTTTTCCCACCAAGGACACTTACGCCACCTTCCTCGGATCTCAACCAGCAAAGGTCAAGAAAGCAGTTCTCCACGAGCTCAATGCAACAGTTCTGGCTGTCCCTCAATATCTGGACTGGTCGGAGGTGGCAATCACATTTGACCGCGCTGATTATCCGCCTAAGCTACACAGGCGAGGAAAATACGCCTTAATCGTCAATCTACTTATTGCCGGTTATGGTTTCTCCAAGACCCTCATGGACGGTGGTAGCAGCATCAATATTCTCTATGTCGAAACGCCACACTGGAAGAAGATCTCGGAAACACAGCTGAACCATAGCTCTGTGATCTTTCACGAAGTTGTCCCGGGAAGACAAGCTAATTCCCTGGGAGAGATCACTTTGGATGTTACTTTGGAACTCCAAAGAATTATCGGACGGAGGCAGTTTCCTTCGAAGTAGTCCCCTTCAAGAGCGCATACCACGCTATATTCGGACGTCCGGCTTACGGGGCCTTTATGGCTCGTCCATGTCACATTTATAATATGATGAAAATTCCAGGTCCCAATGGCGTGATCACCATCAGGGGAGACCCGAAGAAAGTGTGAGAGTGCGAGGATGGAAATGCCACCTTTGCCGAAGCCGTGCTGCATGCCCAGGAGTACCAGGAGATCAAGAAGAGCATATATCCGTCCGAGATGCCCACAACAAAGAAGGAGGTGACAAAGCCAAATACGGAGTTCAAGGCATAAGAAGAGACGAAGCAGACGCCATTGAAGGATGATGACCCCTCCAAGGTGACCCAGATAGGCGTAGGCCTAAGTAGCGCATAGGAAAGCACGCTCGTCAAGTTCCTCCAAGCAAATCAA
The DNA here is from genome assembly GCA_910589775.1 of Avena eriantha. Lineage (NCBI taxonomy): Eukaryota > Viridiplantae > Streptophyta > Magnoliopsida > Poales > Poaceae > Avena > Avena eriantha. Next base: position 40,071,876 of record OU342740.1, read on the forward strand.
GATATCTTCGCATGGCAGCCATCTAACATGACCGGAGTACCTAGGGAACTTGCCGAGCACTCTCTAAATGTAAACCCGGACGCTAAACCCGTCAAACAGTCCTTACGACGGTTTGGCGATGAAAAGCGTAAGGCAATAGCTAAGGAACTAGCATGACTCGAGTTAGCCGGATTCATAGAAGAGGTCATCCACACTGAGTGGTCGGCCAATCCTGTAATGGTCCCTAAAAAGGACACCACTGATTTAAGGATGTGTGTTGATTATACTGCCTTGAACAAGGCTTGTCCAAAAGATCCATTCGCTCTGCCTAGAATTGATGAGTCATCGATTCTACGGCAGGCTCGGAACTCCTCTGTTTTCTTGATGCATATTCCGGTTATCACCAAATCCGGTTGAAGGAATCTGACAAAGTCAAAACTTCATTCATAACCCCCTTCGGAACCTTCTATTTTGTTACAATGCCCTTTGGGCTGAAGAACGCAGGAGCTACGTACCAGCACACGATGCAGCGTTGCCTCCATGACCAACTCGGACGCAATGTACATGCATACGTGGATGATATCGCGGTGATGTCCAAAAAGAAGGAAACACTGATTTCCGACTTGGAGGAGACGTTCCCCAATCTACGAAAATACAACATCATGCTTAACCCGAAGAAATGCTTCTTTGGAATACCAGCCGGAAAATTGTTAGGTTTCATCATGTCTCAAAGAGGCATAGAGGTGAACCGAGACAAAATTAAGGCTATACTCAATATTTCCAGGCCAACTCGCCTGAAGGACGTACAAAGATAAACTGGTTGCATTGCTGCGGTCAGTCGATTTGTAAGCCGGCTTGGTGAAAGAGCCGCACCATTGTATAAACTCCTGAAAAAGACCAAGGATTTTGTCTGGACTGACGAAGCCGAAGCCGCACTACAAGATCTGAAGAAAGTACTCTCATCTGCTCCTATCCTTGCAGCACCAGAACCTCAGGAACGATGTTGCTTTACATTGCTGCGACAAATAAGGTTGTCAGTATCGTCATGGTGGTGGACAGACCAGAGGAAAATCAGGAACACCTGGTGCAGCGTTCGACGTACTTTGTTAGCGAGGTCCTGACAGAATCAAAGCAGCGGTATCCGCACTATCAAAAATTGGCTTACGGTGTTTTTCTAGCATCTCGTAAGTTACGACACTATTTTTAGGAGCATGCAATTACCGTGGTGAGCAAATCTCCCATGAGAGACATAATCAATAATAGTGACGCCACAGGACGCGTCGCCAAATGGGGAATAGAGCTCTCAGCTTTCGACATTGAGTATAAACCTCGGACAGCAATCAAATCCTAGATCCTTGCTGACTTTGTCGCTGATTGGACAGAGACGAAGGAGAACATGATCCTCCCTGAGTCGGAATATTGGACCCCCTTTTTCGATGGGTCTAAGGCTCGAGGTGGCTCGGGGGCTGGCGTGGTGCTCAAATCACCCCAAGGAGATAAACTTTTATACGTGTTGTAGATCCACTTCACAGCGACAAACAACATTGCCGAATATGAAGCACTGATGCATGGAATCCGGATTGCTAAGGATATTGGCATCCGACGTTTGATGTGTTACAGAGATTCAGATCTTGTTGCTCAGCAAGTCTCGGATATTTGTAATGCAAATAAACACATGGAAGCATATAAAGCTGTCGTGAATGATCTATCTAAATCGTTCGAAGGGTTTGAAGTTCAACACATCCCTCGAGCAGAAAATAAGGAAGCAGATGCACTATCTCGCATAGGCTCTGCGGGAAAGAGGTCCCGGATGGCGCTTTTTTAGAGCACCTCAAAGCCCCTCGACAAAGGGAGTAGATGAGGAATATCCGACCAAATCCGACTCACCTTTGATAGCAGTTCTGGCTGTAATTCCCAGCTGAACTCAACCCTACCTTGATTATTTGGTAGATGGAAAATTACCCGAAGACGAGGTGCTGAGCCGGCAGATTATCCGACGAGCAAAAGCCTATACTATTGTTAAAGGTGAGCTCCATAAACGGAGTGTTTCTAGGGTTTTTCAGCGTTGTGTCTCTCCGGAAGAAGGAGTGGAAATCTTAAGGGAAATCCACGAAGGCGAGTGTGGTCACCACGCTGCAGCCAAATCTTTAGTAGCAAAAGCTTTTAGACACGGATTTTTCTGGCTTACAGCTAAGGCATATGTCGAACGATTAGTCAAGACGCACAAAGGCTGCCAAAAGTACGCCAAGCAGCTCATGTTCCGGCTGATCAGCTACGAACAATACCTATAACATGGCCCTTTGCGGTCTTGGGGCTTGATATGGTAGGACCATTTAAACGAGCTCCAAGTGGATTTACTCACCTCTTAGTGATGGTGGATAAATTCACCATATGGATTGAGGCTAAACCTGTCACTAGTTGTGATGGAGCAACAGTCAAAAGATTTGTCGAGGATGTTATAATCTGGTATGGTTATCCGCATAGCATTATCACGGACAATGGGAGTAACTTCTCTATGGGAGAATTGGCTGAATTCTGCGACAAGCAAAATATCCGGCTTGACATTGCGTCAGTCGCACATCCACGGGCTAATGGACAAGTCGAAAGAGCTAATGGTTTAATCTTACAAGGCCTGAAATCGAGACACGAAGCACCACTACGACGTGCTGCGGGGGCTTGGGCAGAGGAATTACCCTCTGTAATTTGGAGTTTACGAACAACTCCGAACAGGTCAACAGGATACACACCTTTCTTCTTGGTCTATGGCACAGAAGCAGTTCTTCCTAGTGATTTAATTCATACTTCTCCTAGAGTGGCCGCGTATATTGAAGAGGATGCCGAGATTTCTCGACAAAATGATCTCGACTTAGTCGAAGAAGTTCGCGTCGTTGCTGATATGAGATCTATAGCCTATCAGCAGAAGTTACGCAAGTATCATAGCCAAAGAGTCTGAAACAGATCTTTCAATAAAGGTGATTTGGTTCTCCGGCTTGTGCAACAAAGAAAGCACAAACTTTCCCCAGTATGGGAAGGGCCCTTTTTGGTTAGTCGAGTATTGCACAATGGATCATACTACTTAACAGACATGAGGCCAGTCAAAGAAAGACCTGCTACTAGGAAGAGAAAGAGAGCTGGAGGCAGTACAAATCTGGATGAGTTAGACAGACTGTGGAATATTGCTCAGCTACGTCCCTTTTATTTTTAGTTTATCCTTCTTTGTAATCATATATATGTACATGTTCTTTGAGAAATAAAAGTTTTGGTTGCCTCAAGTTTTACTAAGAAGTTTTTACCATCTTGTTTCCAAATGATCATGTTATAATTGAAAATCCCAGAATGCTTGAAAGTACTTTATGCTATGTTCGTTCTGGTTTAGATTTCCGATTCTAAAACTGCTACCTTCGGGTATAACTCTAAAATTTCTAGTCTTTACTTTGGTTATTTGTCTAATTGTTGGATGCGGGTATTTTCCGAGTAGTGAATTGTTGGTACTGGAAGTCGGCTTTGTTTTCGTGTTTAAACTAGTTTAGCAAATGAGCATCCTTGCTAGGCAAAGTTTCCGGCTGAAGGTTTAGCCGGCTCACGAAATGGACGAGGCGGAAAGCCAGATAAACGATGAGTAGAGACGAAAAAATTCAAGTGCTTATGAAAATATTTCAAGCACACAAAAAAAAACAAAGCCAAAAGTGCTGAATAGATCACAAGCTTAGCACTAGCAAATCAGTAGTACTTAATATTTACAAATGCATCATGTTCTTTCTGGATTAATACATAATTTTCTGGTCTATGATGCAGGAGGAGATGAAGGAGCTTCCGGCTCGCTGGTTACTCCGCCTTGATATCGTTCTGAGATGTCCGGATCTGAGGTGGTCCGTTCATCGCTGGAGACTTCTTCGGTTTCTTCTGGAGGAGGAGGCGGAGTAGCTACGCGGGTGAAGAAGGGGATCTCGTAGCTGGTCAGGTCAGCCACGTGACACCCGTATCCGGCGTAGGAGTGCATGATAGCTTGAAGGTCCTGTTCCTGGCCGTCTTCGTCTACTTTGCAGTACCCTCTGGTCACTTGCCATATCTCCATGTTTCCATGGTGGCTCATGACCATGGTGAGAGCGTTCTATGCAGCAGTCCGCGCGTAGGACATATTCCAGTCCCGAACAAGCTGCGGCATCTCCTTGGCCTTGTCCCGCACCTGAAAATCTGACATGGTTGGCATGTCCGGAATCCCGAGAGACTCGCCAATGTCCTTAAGGGACTAGCGGAAGTCATGAAGAAGATCCCCGACTTGGGTAAGACGGTGGGTGCGGGGCTCGGAGGAGGAAGAGTCCGTCAAGTTCAGAGGACCTATACACAAAATAAGTCAAGAAAAATCTGACATTGATAAAAGTCGCAGAAAAGATAAGTCAGACAAATGGAACGTACCAAGAATGACGTCGTCAATCTTGGTCTTCTCCTCCCGGAGACTCTGGAGTTCAGCCCGGAGCACCTGGGAAATATCCTTCTCTCTGGCAAGCTCATTTTTGAGGTCCGGGATTATTTTATCTTGAGCAGCAATCTTGCGATCACGCTCTTCGGTGGCCATGGAGGAGGATTCAAGGACTTGAGCTATGCTCCTTTCATGATCCTCCTTGAGCTTATCCAGCTCTTGGTGAAGTCCCTTGTTCTCCACCACCAGGGTCTTGAGGTTCTCGGCCTCTTCAATCATAGCGATGGATTGTTTCACTAGCGCTGTAAGTCAAAAAAGAATAACAGTTCAGGAAAAATTCGACATTGAAAAAGGAAAAAGACAAGGTTTGAATCTCGGAATGTTTACCTTTGGCGTCATCCTTGGCTACTTTAAGTTTGGCATTTTTAAGCCGGAGAGCCTTGATCTCTCTCCGCTTATTGCAGACATTGGTCAGTAATTCCTGGTTATAGGAACATACTTTCTATAAGTCAGAATACCCAAAGTCAGAAAGCTACTTAAGACTCGGGCTAATATTTTTTGCTAAATATCAGCACAAGCCTTGGGGGCTACACTAGTTCGTTCTTTGGCATCCTAATGAAAGCATAAACCCAGATTATATATCCCACTTCATGCTTGGGGGCTAGAGGATATGATATAACATAACGTAAAAACAAGAGTTGGAATTCTGACTTACATATTGCTCGCGGGTGAGTTTATCTAAACCCGCGTTCACTTCAGCTGCCACCTTCTCGGCAAGAGTAAGAGGGATTACTGGGGCTGTTGGAAGCTCGCCAGTCCTAATCCTCTCGTAGCGAAGGCGGACTTGAGCGAGAAGGTCAGAGAACTTGACGTTCTCTGCTTCTTGCGCTTCTTCTTCGGGGGATAAGTGCCTTTTCTCTAGGACTTGCCTGGCTAGCCGCTGGATTTCTTCTGCAGATTTCCGGGACAGGCCAAACTTGGCAAGTCCCGGATTGCTGAGGAGGTTTTCAGTGAAGGTTTCAACCGAGGGATCATTACCCGAAGAGGGTTCACCCTTATCTTGATCTGACGCACCCACGGTGACGTCAGTTTGCGACCCAAGGATCGCAGGCTCTGTTGGAGGAGCCGGATCTTCTGCAACCACCGGAGAAGGAATGATCGCCGGAGTTGCAGAAGGTTGAGGGGTAGGAGTCGGAGGAGCCACGACAGGGGAAGCTATGGTGAGCTTCGCCTGTCGTAGGGGCTTCGAAGGAACCCCTTTCCCCTTACCCTTGATGAGAGGCTTTGCTTTGAGAATGTAGTAAAGTCGGAAATATTACATATCAGAAAGAAATTCAAGAAAGGTACAAAGGCAGAAATTGTGAATGAAAGTTACCTCTTCACAAAAAGCACCTCCTTTGTGCCAACAGCCACTGTCGGAGCTTTGCGCTTCTTGAGCGCAAGGTCCGGCAATGGGACCACTTCTGTCTCCTGAGAAAACTCAGGAGGATATCCTTCGAGCGGAGCAAGTTCCGACTCGGGGAGATCAGCAAGCTGAAAACAAGAAAGCATATCAGTATTGCAGTATAACTTGAAGATTGAAACACATAAAAGGTGTATTGATGGAAGCTTACCGGCACCACGGGGTTTTCCGCCGTGTGCATATCCAGAGAAATCTCCAGAATTCTCCTCTCAATCTGCTCCTTGATCAGCCACTTGATCTGGCAGATATAGCCTTGAGTGGTGTAGGCTTTGGGGCTGATGCAGAGGGAGTCTTTTTTGGATGACGTGATGGAGTGCATCAGTCTATCCCTATGATACTGAAGTGGCTGGATCTGACGTGAGACCCAGCACTGGACCAAGTCAGATCCCTTCAGATCATTGTGTTTGATCAAATATTCGATCCGCCTCTTAGCGAGGATCAGATCATCGGTTAGAGCCGGAGCAGCCTCGTCCCAAGAAGGCTGGGCCGTGGCGGCTCCGTCGACAAAAGCCGGCAAAGCAGTAGCTTTGCCGGGAGCCGGAATATCCCTATGATAGAAAAAGGTGGCTGGCCATTGTTTGACCGAGTCACTGGCAGAAATTTTGGGATATGCCCTGTCACGTCTAAGTGAAAAACTAATAGTGCTGGTGATGTAAGGAACACCGGCAGTGATGGAATTTCTCTGGACATGAAAGTAGTACCGGAAGAGAAGCAAACTCAGCCTAATGCCGAGAAAGCCCTCGCAAAGCGATGCATACTCCTCATCTCTAAGAGAGAGTTGGGAGGAAGATTGTGGAGTTGAACTCCGTAATGATCTATCACCTCAAAGAAGAACTCCGAGGGAGGAAAAGACAGACCTCGGTCAAGATGGGTGCAAAGTGGACCCGCTCGCCGTCGCACGGGTTGGGGACGGTTTCGCCGGAGCCGCTCCGCCAGTCGCCGGCGACGAGAAGCCCCTCCTTCTCCATGTTCTTGAGGCCCTCCTCGGTGAGGGCGCAGGGGATCCAGATTCCCCGGAAGCTCTCCTTCTCCGCTACTACTTCCGCCGTCGCCACCGCTGCTACTGCCGCCAAACCGGAGGAAGAAGATGATGAAGCCTTTCTCTGGTGAGAAGATGACCTGAAAGGGGCGGCGCTGGGAGTTCTGTGGGGGAAGGACGAGGGAGCTCTGTGCGCGCAGGAGGATTGGGAGGAAAGGAAATGGCAAAGGACTGGTGGAAAGAAGAAGGAGAAATCCAAACCCCTTATATCCACCTAACTGCGCCAAGATTCGTGCAAATGCTACAGTGTAACCGCCACGCGTCGTGGAAAGAACTGGGAAGGACCCGCGCGATGATTGCGTCTCCTCGGTCTCCACACACACATTGAAACGGCGCCTCGGTTTCATGAACCGCGGACCCACCAACGGTCGTGCTGACGACACGCTTGTTAGATGACGTGACTTGACCATGCTTGTGTCAGGTGGCGTTAGAGACCAAGTTCCGGCTTAAGTTTGAAATCAAGCTGGAAAATCCGAGTAACCTGTTGATAGGTCCGACTTGTTTTTTAAGACCCGGATCGTATTTGTTGTTGTGAAGTTTCAGGAACCCTTCAAGATTCTGCAAGCCGAAGATCAAGCTAGACGATGATAAAATCCGACTTTGGATCTTGGAGGCCTCCGGGGGCTACTGTTGGGGATATACTTTCTGGGTATCCTCACAGTTCCTCACTGACCAGGGTGGCCCACTTCGGGTTAGAGCTTTGCTACACGGGCGGCCCAGTAAGGGAGAGAAGACGGAGTCCAATCTGACTACGGGAAGGCCCAGAAGACTTACCGACTTAGGCCCACAATGTTACTTGTAGTTCAAGATGTACTCTGTAACTAACTCTTAGTCGTAGCCGATTGATCTCTCCTGTAAACCCTAGGCCGGATATCTTTATAAGTCGTCCTAGGGAGAGCCTTTAGGGCACTACCCAATACTTTAGACCCTCAACTCGCACAGGCGATACTCTTGTAACCCATATTCCGGCTCTGCCGTATTACTGGATTGCTAGCATGAGTAGGATTCGTCCAAAGCCGGCGGATTCGAACCTAGGTAAACTTGTGTGCTCACCGTCCCGGAATACCGTACGTCTCACACCCTTCTCTTCCGCACGCCTCGAGGACCCCCTCATGGCGTACTTGTCCTCAATCCGACGACATGATCAATTGAATGGATCTTGGGTTAAAGATCAGCTTCATGCACTAGATTCACCACACTAGAATCCAGAACAATCTGGGATCTTTGGTTCAAGTCCAAGGGTTTAAAACCGAGAAAGAAGTAACTACTACTTGAGTAATACAGCGTATACTGCAAGGTAGTAATCACGAGGTATCTTCCAAGAGAAAAAACGACTTCTGAAGTATCCGAACAAATAAAAAGGAGGCACACGAGGCAAAAGGAAAACTTCAAGCCTAGAACAGAATACTGTGGATCCTACAATATAATATTGTGGGCCCAAAAGATAGAGAGATTATGATGGAAAGGAATCTCTCGATTGAACCAGAACAAGGGAACACAAAGAACACAACACACACAACTCTAGAGAACTCTACACTAGGTCAACTGGCTGAGAAATGACATGCCAAGAAGGCGCCTAAGCTTTGAAAGACTGGAAGAGATATCAAAACTTTTCCAAAGTCAACACAAGATAAGATGACCCAGAGTTAGAGCGAAACTAGATAAGGAGAAAAAGAAGCATACCAAAGTTATCACAAATACTTTTCATCTTTGAAATAGTTTTCACAAACACTGGACTCAACATCGACCAATAGCAAGGTTTTCCTACGGTCGGTACTGCTCTGATACCAAGAACTGTGACACCCCCGGGATCAGGGTTAAACAAATCCAGACCTTTAGCCTGACATAAGATTAACCTAGATCTCGAGGATATCCAGTGAAAAATCGGTAACACAACAGTAACCCCGCGGCACAAAAATTATTACAGCAAGCTCATAACTGAGCAAAGAACCAAAATATAACAAGCAGAGGTCACTGACCACAAACATCAAACAATGGAAGGAAAATTATGCTATTAAGTATAACAAACTTAACAAATGGCCTAAGAGGCCTGAAGCATAACGATGACATCCCATTCCATAGATTCCAGGCTACCGGCCGAGAACCCCAAGCTACTCGTCCGTGTCGATGTCGTACCCAACTTGTCTTCATCAGGGACCAATTACTCTGCTACAAAAGTATCAACAAAGCAAGGGTGAGTACAGAGTGTACTCCGCAAGACTTATGGCTGGTTGGGTTATTTTGCATAAAGCCATCTTTGTTTTGTAAAACAAGAGGGAGAAGAAGCTCGTCTAATCAGAATATTTCAAAAAGGGGATAAGAGAGCGACATCTCTGAAGAATTGATCATCATCTTGATATCCACCAAAGTAATCCTCATCTCACAACTAGGATCACCCCCTCGAACCCATGGGGAAGCATCCTTAATCACACGTTGATCTACCAAGTTTTACGATTAGGTTAAAGTTCTCTATGATCTTAGAATTCGGTCACCAAGCGTTCATAACCATGAACACGGCTTTTCAAAAAGATTTGACCCTACAGGGGTGTAAAACTTTACCCACACGCACCAACCAACTCTTAATGCCAGAACGTTAGTCCTCTTCCTTGGAAGGCCGGTAGAGGCTGGTTGTCCACGACCTTTACCTTGCTTTCGCCGAGACCATGAGTCACTCCCTAAGGATGGTTCCGCCGTAACAGGTCAAATCTCAAAGTCGGTCCCTAGAGATGTGGGCGAGGTTGGTTTACCAGGGTTTCCATCGACCCAAGCAACCCCGGCCACGCTTACCTACCTGTATGAATGCACCTCCTTCACCGCCTTCGAGAACAACCAGAATGCATATGTCGAATGGAACGCTCGAACTATGTGACTCATGGAATCTACTAGGCAAGTTAATCAGTGGAGGGGTTCCCAAGCCCCGTGTAGCTATACGCTCGTCTTGGTCCAAAGGCAAGAACTCGGTTCCTAGTAGTGGCGAGCATGGGACTACAAAAACCACATCCCACCATGGCCTCCCATACAAGCCTTAGCATGTTTAACCTTTACCACTGATCTTACCTCATTAGTATACCTTGTTCTCCCGTCATACTAGATTCTCTGCATTTGGTACATTTTCTGGATGAACTAGCACTGACAACTAAGCATGGCTAAGCAAGACACAGATAAGTTCTAGCAGTGCACACACGCCAAACCTAGTTATGCTAGGAGCAGCGGATCAGGTAATATAAGCTCAAAGGGAGTAATGCAATAGATAGGATACTCTATGTATCGATAAAAGACCACAGTAGCATCATGGCAAGAATTGAAATGCTTTCGAAACCATAGGATTGTATAATGGTGGGGCTATGCTTGCCTTGTTTGTTGATACCCATATATAGATCTTTAGAAGCCTTGTACTTGACTTGATTACAGTTGGTGAAGTATTGTTCGTCGACCTTCGATGGTGTTAACCTTAGTCTTCGATCTTGATCTCGATATCGTATTCTACCGGAAAGAAGCAAACACCGGAAAGAAAGGGGAAACAACAATCAACACATGGCATCGATGCAATGCTCAAGCAAGGATGATGATATGACAAGTTAAATAGTATTTTAATGAAACCCTAAGGCATGCTTGGTAATTTAAGCAAGATCGGAGGGGTGCAAACCCTAAAACAAGAGAGACCCCGGAATCACCTGCGGGGGTTTATTTAGTTCTCTAATTAAACTTGTTATTTAAGTTGCTTAACAATGCATGATAATGATGCTAAAGTGTAGATCTTGTTTTTCTGAACATTTTGATATATTATTTGTATTTTTCCGACTTATAAATAATTACTTATTGAATTTATAAGATTATATCAATTTCTGAAATTATTAAACTAATTTTAAAAGATTTACTGCGTCAGCACAGGTGGAGGCTGGCGTCACCACGGGGTCAGGAACTTTTCTCACTGGGGATGTGTCTAGCTCTAGAGACTGACTGCTGGGGCCAGGGCTAGGTCAACAGGCCACGCTGGCCAGGATGGGTCAGTGCCCACGTCACGACCACACGGGCGCCACCTCAACTCCACCTCGGCGCCACGTATGCTCGCCGGTGAGCACGTCAGACGGTGGTCGCCGGTGACAACATAGGCCCCGCCAGCATGCACGGGTGGTCTTGTTCGAACCGGGGCATCGCGGGCTACCTAAATATGGCCGCGCCACTACAGAAGGGTCGCCGGAGCATCGACCATGACGGCGAGCGGCGGCGGCGCTTGCAGAGCACCGGCGGAAGGCGGATACAAAGTGAGAGGAGTCGGAAAAGAGGTCCTAGGGGACCACCAGCTCACCGTGGTTTGGATGGAGGCGACGGCGAGGAGCGGGGAGGCCGGAGACGAGCGAATCGACGACGGCGAGCTTCATCGGTGCCGGAGAAGACGAGGTCACTAGGCTTGATTGAGGGCACATCGGCCCGATTCTTTTGTATAGGATGATCCGCACAGCGAGGCAGACTTACTACCAGGCCTAACAGGGCTCGGGGCGTCCTGCAACAGCGACGACAAACGGCGACAGAGGCGGCTAGGGTTTGTACGAGGAAGGGATTGGGGATAGGGGAGAGGATAAGGCTCGTCCGGCTGTGGGAGGGGTACTTGTAGACCTCGAGAGCGTCAGCAGCGCGCATCGTCGTGAAGCGGGCATCACGGCGACAATGGACAGTGGGCGCAGCGCCAGCAAGCAGCTTCCGTCGGCGTCCTTCTAGCCAGAGGAAGAATAAAAGAGAAAGAAGGAACGAAGGGGTACGGGCCGAGAGCAGGCCGCACATGGGCCGGCTTGGGCTGCGAGAAAGAAAGAGAAGAGGGAAAGCTTGCCGAGCTACTGGCTTGCTATATTCTTTTTAACAAAAACCTTTTTCTTTTTAAATATCTGTTTTTCTATTTGTGTTTCAAGATTCTCTCTGTTTTGTACAATTTCAAAAATATAAGAGGCTTTGTAAACAATAAGAAATTATTGCAAGGCCCATTTATACTGTTTGGGCTCCACACCTTTTGTATCTTTTTGAAATTCAAACTATTTTGAATTGCTTTAGATAAGGAGAAGAAACTAGGGTTTTAAGGTTTTGCATTATTTCTTTTGCATGCAATTTAAAAAATGATGCTCATGAATGCACAATCAACCCTCAATTGAGGATTAACTAAAACTAGGGTGTTACAAGTAGCACCTTAGGAACTATTTCATCATAAGAATCTATATTAAATAGCATGAGCTGTCAAGTCAGTTTCTTAAAGATCTATAAGGACCATTTTTTTACACTTAATATCAAGGCACATCTATGAGGATCAGCATGTAAAAACTTTAATTCTTACCTAGTTATGCCTCAGACCAACATCATTGGCCAAATAAAATTCATATAAATCATAGGTTAATGTATCCAACAAGAGTTTCAACCATTTTAGTCCAAGCCACACCAGGACACGGATGGAATTTAGCCTAGTACTAGAATGAACACTTATGTACCATTCCAAGGAAGGTGTCACAAGGATCTATTCAAACCAAGCAAATCCTACACAGAGATTTCATAATCAAACTTTTGCAGAAAGATATTCAAATGATATTCCTATTGTAATAATTAGGAATCATAATGCTTTACATAAATGAACTATCACAAGAGGCATCAATTGTAACTTCCTAGACAGCCAAATGTAGATCCCAGTACTGAAACTAGCTAACCATCAACACTAATCAGATATTAAACTAGAATCAATAGCCAACAGCTTAGCACAGTATCATCACCACAAGTACTTCCAAATCATTCATTAACCTCAATAATCAACATAGAGGGATAGAACCCTAACAACGTTGCAAGGAAGGACCATAGGGAGAGAGTGAGGCAGACTTACCTGTTGTTCTCGCTGAAGATAGAAGAGGAAGCAGAATCACCGGCGAGCGCACACGGTAGCACGGGGAGCACCCGAGGGCGCTGCAACCCGTGCCAAGCCATGAGGCAACCACATCCACACAAGCAGCAGCGGTGGCACCGTAGGGTCATCGAAGTCATGGCACAACATCGTAGGGGCGGCGGAACCCCACATCGCCAGCAACCACCAAGCCCTAGGGTTCAGGGTGGAGTCAACCTGGACGGGAGAGGGGTCCAAAGCTGAATCGAACTGGACCAATCGATGGAGCGGCATCATCTACCCCATCATGCACTTGGGCGGCGGCCGGAGAGGCCTAGGGAGGCCGAAATCGTGCGACGTCGGCGTCGGCAGTACCACGTCTCCGTGGGGGCACGAGGGAGATGAGTGGACGCGTGAGAGAGAGAGAAGCGACTGGTACTGGGCCACTCGTTCAGAAAGGCCTCGACCATCCCAAGTGGGACGAGTTAGGGCTAAGCTAGCCCAATGGGCTAGGTCTAGATTTAAAAGAAAAGTCTAAGTAATTTATCAAAATACCAAAATACCCCTAGGACTTAGAAGGTTCTAAGAAATAAAATAAAAATCCTAAAAATATAAATAAAATACTAATGAACTCACAAAAGTATCCTCTACTCAAGAAAAATAATAAATATAATTTTAGGTAACTAAATTTAGAATTGTTATTATTATTGTTGTATATACTCCTTTTGGAATTTTATAAAAATATACAAAACACTTAAAATTAAATAAAATTCATTTTTTGATCCTAAAATAGAGTACTGTTATAGAAAAAATACTAGTTTGTATTTCTGAAAAGTAAATCAAGTGTGATAAAAATAAAGACTTATTTCCTCGAAGAAATTTTATTTAAACATTTAAAAGAGTTAAAAATTAAATGAATTCATTTTTAAACTCTTAGAATAATACTAGTCATTATAAAAATACTAGGTATAATGGATAGGTTAGTTTAAAAGACTTTGAGTAATACTTTATTTTTATTATTAAAATAAACATAAAACCTTTATAAGGTGGGTAAAACACGCGAAGAAGAAAGATAATAAACCATTGCATGATATTACTATGCATTGTAGAATGCTTCTTTAAATATTGTCCTTACTAGGCAATAATGGTCTTTTGTAGAAACCGGAGCTCAAGGTCAAGTGGAAGTATTCGACTTCACTACCTTGTAGTCACAAGGCAAGTTCATCACTTGCTTGTGTCCATTGAAGAGTCTTTATGAAAGTATTTGAAAATTGTGTGTTATCACCTACGTTTTAAAAGAGACAGAAAATAAATATTTTCCCAAACAAATGAAATGCTATTATCATCCTAAGTGATGATAAATACTAAGAATGAAAATGGAATCTAGGATTGCAGTTGACGAACAACTAGGGCTTAATAACCCACGACATCAGTGATTCTAGCACCGTAGAATACGCGTTAACCATGAGATTTGGAATCGGACGGAGAAGTCAGCTGTTTCTTATTCCTCTCGCATGTATTTAGATGCGCAGGTCGTGGATATTATCCTCATAAGCGTGCATTAATTGGTAATTCGTAGAGGATATGCAGTATATGGGTGGGAACCCTCAACATCCCACGATAGTTCTAGCATCTAAATGGTCTGTACGAACCATTGCCGTAATTCAAGATTTGGGCATGACATACACCAAGGGGACATGCGGGGTCGCGAAGGGGGCATTGATTGGCTTGGATCACCTACTAGGCCCCACATCACAGAATTATGGATGGGAAAGTATGCAGGTTGTGCAACAAGGAGTTGATCTCTCATGGGTAAAGAAACACACCTCTGTAGAGTGTAAGACTGTAACATGTTACTCCCTGTTCTGGGAAGGAGCTACGAACATGGTAGGAAAGGAACTCCATGAAGTTTCGGTCAACCTGTGAAGGCTGATGGGCATAGTTTTTGATAATAAAATCAATCTTTGAAGAAATATTTACTACAACTGCATAGTACCAAGGACTTATAGTCCGAGGTGGTATTTAGAGCATCAAACTTCCCACCTTGCATATGGTGAACTTGCTGGGTAACGCTGTTACTCACTCTTTCATTTGAACCCCTTGCTAGACTTTGAGGGCCAGAAGGATGACCAGATGTATGCTATAGAAGTCAAGAACGACGTCTACTATGAAGAGCCGGACCTGTCCGGTGGAATGGAAGGGGTGGACTACTGGATTTACTATGGAGCATAAGACAACGAGTCAGAGTAGTTGTCAAGTCGGAATATAGTTACCAAGGTTGAGCCGAGCAGCATGAACCCTATAGAATAAGGTATTGAGCTCACAACTATCTTATCATTGTGTCTTTCATTTTTCCGATAGAACTTATTCAATATGTTTTATGGTTTGTAAGTTTGAATCACTTGAAGTCTCAAACTTCTGGTATTTTATCAATAATGAAGTATGCATGTTTGTAATGTGGACCCACAATGTTTCTGTGGTACCACTCTGAGGGATGTGATATTTACAGAATGGTGTTATGTGGATGTCATGTCAACGACTATAGTGTACTACACATGCAGTGGTATGCTGGGTTACCGCATAGGATCTTCCATCCTCCGAGCTACTCAGCTTGTCAGCGGTGGAGGCGGGATAGATCCTCGCAATGGTGGCTACGGCATGCGGCATTGGAGCTCGGGATCAGCAACTTAGCGCCGGAAGTCAAATGTCTGAAGGGATCATTCTCCTTGGAGGGTGGATTTCGACGCCGCCGGTGCAAGGTCAAAGGAGGAAATGGATTTTTGAAATTGATCAACGCACCAAGCCACTTAGTTCCTCGATTTACCTAAGAGGTTGCCGCGTTGGCGCTCACGTCATGGACAGATGACTGACATGTGGGTCCCTTCCGTCTACTTCACGGGGTAGTTTAACGGAATGTTTTAATTTGGTAGGGGTTAGATGAGTTTTCCTTGAAATGGCCCCCCTCGGTAGTTGGCAGCCCAACTTTGAAAAACGCGGCAATTTCAAGCAAGTTGGGTACCGCGATGCACGCGTCCGGGAACTTTTGGGCCACAAACCAACAAGCCCTTTTCTAAGATGGCACACTTTATTCCTTGTCACAATACTGATGATGATGCACATGTTGCTAACTTGTTCTTTCGTGATATTGTCCGTTTACATGATCGTGATACTAAAATTCTTAGCCACTTTTGGAGATGTTTATGGGCTAAGTTTGGGACTAAATTGTTGTTTAGTACTACCTGTCATCCCCAAGCTGATGGACAAACTAAAGTAGTCAATAGAACTTTGTCTACTATGTTACGGGCTATTTTAAAGAACTTTAAATTGTGGGAAGAATGTTTCCCTCTTATTGAATTTGCTTATAATCGTTTGCTACATTCTACCACAAAGATGTTCCTATTTGAGATTGTGTATGGTTTTATTCCTCGTGCACCTACTGATTTGTTGCCATTACCATCTTTGGTGCAAAATAATTTAGATGCTACACAATATGCTAAAATGATTTTAAAATTACATGAGACTACTACACACAACATAGAACGCACCAATGTTAAGTATAAAGTTGCTGGGGATAGAGGAAGACAGAATGCTATATTTGATGTTGGTGACCTTGTTTGGTTAAATTTGCGCAAATATCGTTTTCCTAATTTGCACAAGGATAAGTTAATTCCACGAGCAGCTAGTCTTTTTAAGATGTTAGAGAAAATAAATGATAATGCATATAAACTTGAACTGCCTATAGATTTTGGTACGGTTAGTCCTACATTTAACATTACAGATTTGAACCCTAACTTTGGCGAGGAAGATGAGATTGCGTCGATGACGACTTCTATTAAAGAAAGGGAGCATGGTGAGGACATCCCATCTATTGATACAACCGAGGTACCTACAACTACACAATACAAGGACCTATCACTCGATCTCGTGCCAAACAACTCAACTATCATGTACTTTCGTTTCTTGAAACTATTCCTCACATACATGAGAATACGATGCTGCCTAAATCAGATCTATTTATTACTCTTAGGAATGATGGACCTAGCATGGACAAGAGGGACAAGCATTGGAGCATGATCATGCATGTAGATGGCAGCAATTATGTGAGGATTGAAGAGGACACCCCAAGTGGAGATTTCAAAACTTTGAAGCCACCATAATGATGATTGAATACTTTGATAAAATATACAAGAATTATACTTCATTGATTCTTCCATAGATTAATATGGTGATGCGTCACCTTTATTTTGGGCCAGGCCCATGTTATTTTCGCAGGAATTAAAGAAGCCACTTTTTAGAGTCCATATTTAAGGAGAAAAGGCCTTCTAGGGTTAGGTTCGGCCACCATATCTATGGATGCCAAAACCCCCACTTTTCTTCCTTAAATACCCCCATAGCTGTCACTTTTAGACTTTGATTTTATTTAGACTAAAAGTTAACCATCATTGCAACTTCGCCAAGAATTGAGTATCGTAGAAACCTCATGTACTTCGCACCTATTCAGGATCCCAACTTATTCAATAAAGCTTTCATCTTTATCCGCAATATCTTGATTCAATATTAATTCTTACTTGTTCTCGATTTCAGGTAGAAATTAAGGCCCTCGCTAGTCAGGCTGACCGTGCTTCTGCAAGATCGGTAATGTCTAGGAGATTGGCCTAGAGATTGCATTGACACTCGTGCTTGCACGTGTAGTTAGATCGTCAAGCCCGAACTCACCCAAATTAACTTATCACCATCTCATCAAAAGATCAAACACCTCTGCCCTTTCAGATGGTCTCCATGAATAGTAAAGGGTTAGAAAAGTAACAAGCTAGAATCATAGTGGGCCGTCAAATGGTAAAAGGGCAAAAAAACTTAGGGGCCTGAACAGTGAAAGACTTGAAAAGTAACAGGACTGAATAGTAAAAGGACAGAATTTTAGGAAGCTAGAACAGTAACGGACCTTGTCACAAAAGCGTCGTTAATGGGTGGCCCGTGATGGGAATACCCGAACAGTAAAAGCTAGAACAGTAAAAGGTCAGAACAGTACAACACCGACATGGCGCAGACCGCTAATGGGCCGCCCAGTATTGGACTAAGATGTGCCTAATGTAGGCCGAATTAGTAACGGACCGAAAAGTTAACATAGCATAGTTGGGCTGCAAAGTGATGGGACCCTTTCAAACATCGCAGACCTCTAGCAGGCAGAAACAGTAATGATCCATCTTCTTATTGGGCTTCTCTCATGGGTTAGCCCATTTAATAATTAGTACTTGGCTCGACCTAGCTTCTATCACGATTTTTCTAACCTTTAACGACAGCAACTGACTGTTAACAGTGTTTGCCATATGGAAGTTTGCATGACACTAACAGTCAACGGGACTAGCGAAACAGATCTACGACGAACGAATTTTCGTGGTTGAAGGGTGTGATCCGCCACAGTCGTGAAAAATCTGTGATTAACATGATGATAAAAATACACATTAATAAGATAGATAAGACCCTGGAAATATCGTAAAAGAAAGACTACATAAAAAAGGAAGACTCACCATGTGTAGAAGCCTTATAATCAAAACAGACGCCATATGGCACAGACCGAGAGAACAAAACATTGCACGCATGAAGGAAAAATAGAGCAAGCATCGAAGTGTAAGGAGACACGAAAAAAACGTAATGATGAATATGCTAGATTATATCTAATGGAACACGGGAACCTAAGAGGACAACGGAAGCAAGCAGAAGATGCACAAAAAACAATAACCAATAGAAGAAACAAAGACGGCAAATAAGACATGATGAACAAATCAGGAGTTGAATGAATCTGAAAAATAACAAAGAAAAGCAGTGGTTAACACGTTAGCGACAGAAGAAAGCAAGGAAGCCGAGGACGAAGAGGCGGCGAAGACGCACTCTAGAGCCTTCTAATAACAACATTCGGAAGCAAGGAGGAAGAAGCACTCACCATCCGTACACCATCGCATGTAGTGGAGTAAGGAAGATACATGTACTAAATAGTTTCGTGGAGCGACAAGCAGAACAAAAATACATTAGATAATCTTAGCACTACAGGCTTTTTAACCGTATGACAAGGCCAAAACAACGGATGAAGCGGGCGCTTTTCCCGCGATGTGCGCTCGGTAAACTGTACCCACGTTCATCATGGAAGCTCACCGATTTATCACATCGAGCAAAAATCGTAATGATGAATATGCATTGACACTCGTGCTTGCACGTGTAGTTAGATCGTCAAGCCCGAACTCACCCAAATTAACTTATCACCATCTCATCAAAAGATCAAACACCTCTGCCCTTTCAGATGGTCTCCATGAATAGTAAAGGGTTAGAAAAGTAACAAGCTAGAATCATAGTGGGCCGTCAAATGGTAAAAGGGCAAAAAAACTTAGGGGCCTGAACAGTGAAAGACTTGAAAAGTAACAGGACTGAATAGTAAAAGGACAGAATTTTAGGAAGCTAGAACAGTAACGGACCTTGTCACAAAAGCGTCGTTAATGGGTGGCCCGTGATGGGAATACCCGAACAGTAAAAGCTAGAACAGTAAAAGGTCAGAACAGTACAACACCGACATGGCGCAGACCGCTAATGGGCCGCCCAGTATTGGACTAAGATGTGCCTAATGTAGGCCGAATTAGTAACGGACCGAAAAGTTAACATAGCGTAGTTGGGCTGCAAAGTGATGGGACCCTTTCAAACATCGCAGACCTCTAGCAGGCAGAAACAGTAATGATCCATCTTCTTATTGGGCTTCTCTCATGGGTTAGCCCATTTAATAATTAGTACTTGGCTCGACCTAGCTTCTATCACGATTTTTCTAACCTTTAACGACAGCAACTGACTGTTAACAGTGTTTGCCATATGGAAGTTTGCATGACACTAACAGTCAACGGGACTAGCGAAACAGATCTACGACGAACGAATTTTCGTGGTTGAAGGGTGTGATCCGCCACAGTCGTGAAAAATCTGTGATTAACATGATGATAAAAATACACATTAATAAGATAGATAAGACCCTGGAAATATCGTAAAATAAAGACTACATAAAAAAGGAAGACTCACCATGTGTAGAAGCCTTATAATCAAAACAGACGCCATATGGCACAGACCGAGAGAACAAAACATTGCACGCATGAAGGAAAAATAGAGCAAGCATCGAAGTGTAAGGAGACACGAAAAAAACGTAATGATGAATATGCTAGATTATATCTAATGGAACACGGGAACCTAAGAGGACAACGGAAGCAAGCAGAAGATGCACAAAAAACAATAACCAATAGAAGAAACAAAGACGGCAAATAAGACATGATGAACAAATCAGGAGTTGAATGAATCTGAAAAATAACAAAGAAAAGCAGTGGTTAACACGTTAGCGACAGAAGAAAGCAAGGAAGCCGAGGACGAAGAGGCGGCGAAGACGCACTCTAGAGCCTTCTAATAACAACATTCGGAAGCAAGGAGGAAGAAGCACTCACCATCCGTACACCATCGCATGTAGTGGAGTAAGGAAGATACATGTACTAAATAGTTTCGTGGAGCGACAAGCAGAACAAAAATACATTAGATAATCTTAGCACTACAGGCTTTTTAACCGTATGACAAGGCCAAAACAACGGATGAAGCGGGCGCTTTTCCCGCGATGTGCGCTCGGTAAACTGTACCCACGTTCATCATGGAAGCTCACCGATTTATCACATCGAGCAAAAACAATCCACTTGTAGTTCGACGTGATCACACCAGACAGCGACAGAGGGACACCACGAAAAATCCGCACGCACCCATGCCTTGCAGACGCCAGGTCAGACCGCGATGGGACCCAACACCTAGTCAGCGAGGGTTTCCGCTGCCGCCTCAGCTCTCGCCCGACCCCACCATAAGGTACATGAGAGCATTTCTAGTTCAGCAATGGTACCATAGCGGGCTCTCGCCACGAGAACTTGAAGGCGCCGAGGGTTTCCTCTACCAGCTCGACCAGTTAATCTACCCTGCCACCCGGACACCTAAAATCTCCACCGCTAGGTTGACTCTCACGTGCGATAACACAAGGGCGAGGTTTTATGCTTCCACGTGGGCCGTCGACTAACCCTACCACCCGCGGGTGCGGAGTGCCTTTCTCCCTCCATACGCATCTCACACAGAGCGTCATCACTCACAGCCTCCGACGCGTGGCCCAGTGGGCAGAGTGCGGTCCACCGTACAGTCACCCAGGGTAGAAAAGGGCGTGCGACATGCCCATGACAGGGAACCCGGGGCAGCGACATATTCCTCCCTGGAAGAGGGAGCTCTGCCGCTATGTCGCTGTGTGTCCTCCCGTGGTCCATCCCATGACGGATGAAGTACAGATATATGCTTTCCTTTAATAACTTGATGACGGATATGTCTTATTCTGAGTGCCCCCATAAGAAACATGGTATATCTTGGCGCAATCATTAAGGGGGGCATGGTGGAGGTGTTGGCATTGCGGTTATCAGAGGTTTCACCCTGCACAAGTGATCCCGTGCGATATTATCAATAGGCGTTCATGAATGGGCCCTCATATGAATATTAATTTGGCTACTCTTCTTTCCTGTGAAACATCATATCCATATCACGGGGTACATGCAGTAAAGTTACTTTGTGCATTCGAGGACACATATATGGTGGTAGTGTGGGCAAAGCAAGGAGTATTATAATTAGATTTTAGCAACAGACGGTGGGAAAAGCTCAATCATGCTAGTTTTAGTTGTATTTATATCCATAACCGGTGGCACTAGGTTAGTGTAGTCAGTCATACGTAATATGTGCATTCATATACCTATTATATTTGCTGATCAATTCATTCATTGTATTTCAGCAACCGACCTTATATAGGAGAATGCAACATCAAGAAGATGACGAGGACTGTGTTGTTTGCCACCCATTTGATGATTTTGATTGCAACAAGGAGACTAAAAGAATATGTTGTTGTATGAGCAAGGCTTGCTTGCGCAAGAAGTGATAGCCCAAGTTTTATTTGTTTGGAGTTGTCTGATACGCGTTTGTTTTGGCCGGTGATGCAATTGTGGGATATAACTTATATGTTTTGCTTTGGCCGCTAATGCGACTACATGTTGAAACTTTGTTTTTCATCTATATATATGTTCGAAGAAGGTGTTTGTGTTATGATAGTCCTTAGGGGTATTCGTTTTACTTCATGTTGTTGTCTGATTTGGATTTGTATTGTTATCTATATTGCTCTGCATGCAGAAAATATTGTACGCTGACTAGACCCTAACGCTAGCACAACAGTTCATATTTCACGCATCAAACAGATGACTCTAGGACCAAAGTAATTGAAGTGGGGGAGAGGTTGTTCCTAACTTCATGATTACCACCATTGTGCACCTTGTTCTATACTCCCTCTGTTTCAAAGTATAAGATTTTTTAGTATTTTTGTAAAACACATGTATCTAGACGCCTTTTAGTATGTAGGTGAGATACTACATGTATTTTAGAAGAAGGCTAAAACATCTTATATTTTAGAATAAAGGGAGTATAGGCAACAAAACCCTATCAGGTGCATCTAGATGGCCAGTTCCCACTGTCCATCCCTTCTCACATCCTCAGTTCCACTAATCAATGTTAGTGTCGACTCCACTTTCTAGACGCTCCACTCCAATACCTACTGCAAGACCAACTTGTTGGGGTTGCGTGTCTAAAAACAATAATTTTTCCTATGCCAAGAACCCAAGTGCCAAGATCTCTCTATTAGTAATGCAGTAACGGGAGGGCTTTTCGAAAAGCTTTGTCACCCAGGAGAGTGATGTAGTCGTACCGACACCAACCTCAGGGTCGTGCTGAACTCTGATGGCTCCTGTGGCTCCGACAACTCCTAGCGCCGCAGGTGCAGCGCCTCCGAGGGAGTCACACACGTTCGGTGCTTGACAATGACTCCCTCTCCTCCGATCCAGCAGAGGTTGCAGAAGTAGACCTTCTAGATCCGAATCGCACAGTGCGACGGCACTCCACGGTGAAGAACTCCCCATTCGTGTAGTCCAAACTTTGGGACCACTGTCACAGGAGAGAGAGGAGAACGAGAGGAAAGCGGCTAGAGGATTTCCTCAATCGAGGGAACCTTTTTATTATTTTCTTGTATTTAATTTGCTCCATATGCCTCTCATTATATAGGTGCATTGGGACCCCAATACTCATTGGCCAAGCCATGTGGGACTAAACAAAGGGGAGGAGAGAGGGGGGATGGTTGCCGCCAGCCAAGGCCCTTGTAGGCCCCACGCAGGTGCCCCAAGGCCCAGCCGGCCACCTCATCCCTCTCCTCCTTTTGGTCTTTCCTTCATGGGCCCTTTCTCTTAGGGAATTTGGCCCAATAAGGAATTTGACCATTATAATTTATGTTCTTTTATTAAATAATTATGAATAAATGATTAAATCAATATTTAACATATGTTCACATATTATCTAATTCCCGTGGCTATGGAACTCCTTCCATCCCACTGCGGATATCCTCCGGACCTTCCCAAAACCCTTCTGGTTTCTCCCTCTCTTTTCTTCGGTGCTTCCGATAATACCAAAACAGTCTCCGAGCTTGGTCAAACCCTTAAGCATGCTACCCTATGGTTCGAAAACACTCCCGACATCGTCGAGACCCCTCTCAGACTAATGATTATAAGCGGGACCTGGACGCCTATAATGACCTCTATGCATTCCACGAAATCTTTGTCGTTGAACCATCAACATTGTGTCCTATTCCTTTTACCTCTGCGATACTTGCATTGTCCGAGATCTGATCAATGACATCATCATGTCAAGTTCAATCTCGTTACCGACAAATGCTACTTAAATTTTTCCGACAAGTGATATACCTATGACCTAGTCACACGATGCGCAACTATTGGATATAACTTCTCCGAGTGGGCCCAGAGTATCTTTCTGTCACACAGATGGACAAATCCCGCTCTTGACACATACGCCTCTACATGCCCCTTTGATGTACCTAAAACACACCTTTATGATCACCCTTTCACCGAGTGACGTTTGATGTGAACAAGGCACTCTCTGGTGGGCATGATTAAATACGGTCTCACGGTCTGAAGAACAAGACACCATGTTTTCTAATTATCGCAACTTGAACTTTGTGACATGATCGTGTTATGATGCTTAGATTGTTCATGCTCATCATCTCATTCTCTCAATGAGATGACTCCTTTATCAACTGACATAAATGTCACATGATCAGGAAACCTCCATCATCTATTGACCAATGAACCAGTGACTAGAGATTCACCGGAAACTTCCGGTTGTTCACATATCACACGTGTATTGACTTTTCCTATCAATATAGTTATAGTATTATATAAAACCTAATTATAAGCTTTATGAAATATGACAATAACCCATATTATTGTTTGTCTTTAGGGCATATTTCCAACACTAGCGTCATCACTCCGTTTCTTTGAGGAGACTACAGGGTTGTGTGTGTCCCTCGGGCTGTGATGGAGGCCAGGCGGACAAGAAGCAAGGCGGGTTGAGCCAGATTCGGAAGAGCATCTGGTAAGACTCGACCTCATCAAGCGGCTAGAGCTGAAAACAACGCTGCTACATAAACTGATTTTTAGTTTGGATCATTAAGGGGCACAAATAACTTTGGTCATGAAGGTATTGATAGGGAAACAATACATGAGTTGTCGGTGACTGATCCCTTTGCTCACCCGGTACGTTTGAGAGAATAGCCTTACCTGTTTGATGTTCCATTGCACGCAAGGCTGAATTCTAAATAGCAGATAGTTTAGTTTCCCCATATTTTGCTCTGGTGTGAACACTATGTTTTATCACCGGGTTAATGTAATTAATAGGGCCTGTGCTTAAAGCATTTGTGATCCATGTACCATGTTTTTTAGATTTTTCCATGTTCATTTTGACTATGTAGTGTAAGTTGGATTATGTCCTGTTGACATGGTCATTGATCTCAATGTCTCTATTCAACTGTATTGATTCATTCTGTTCATGTTATGGACCATAGTGAGATCTAAATGTAGTGTAGTTAATGAAAACGTGATAACAATTGAGTCAATCAGAGTTAAATATTATTGATGTACTTGTAGTGAGGTCGACATGCATTGTTGTTAACCAACAACATATATATAAATTTTGATGAGAGAAAACATATAATTAGATAAACCACTCATCAGAATTAACAAATAATATTGGCCATCAGATCATGGAAACGCATCCAAAATAAAATAAAAATATATTTTTAACCGTCCACTATATCCAAAGGTATAATAGGCGCATGTCCTGGCTATCACCGTAAAAATTAGATTTGATCAGCCTTTGGATGTTAGTCCAGTAAATCTCTGTCGCTCTTCCATTTTAACCGGGTCGTATAAAAGGACAGCCCAAACAAGAAGTGAAGCCCTAGTCGCCGCTGCCTCCCGCGACCCAGCCCCTACGCCGCCTCCTCTTCCTGCTCGTCTTCCTCCTTCCCCAAGTGAGGAAACCCTAGCCACCGTAGCCCCATCCGCTCCGGCGTCTCCTCCCCCAAGCGAGCCGCCACCCTTTAGCCCCGCATGTCCTCCCTTCCCCTCACGCCGTCGTCCTTCTCGTGCCGCCGCCATTCCACCTAGGAGGAGCCTCGCTGGTGGTTGACGAGAGTGGCGCAGCCAGGCGCTCGCACTGCCGTCGCTGGCATGAGCAGCGCAGCCCGCCGCCGCGTGTCGTGAAGTCGCCAGGAAGAGCGGCTGGTGGAGCTCCGCCCATGCTGCACAACGCGGGATGCTCTTCAACGCTCTGAATCGCAGGCGTCTCCATCTTTCCTGCAGCCATGGAAACGAGCACCTCCTCTCGCTGCTCCTCTTTGTCTCCTCCTCCTCGTTCAAATGGTCGCCAACGCCATCGTTCGTACAGTGTGCCTCTGTAGGCGGCCATGGCGCTACAGCCGTGGTCCTCAGCCTCGTCCATATACAGGTTCTTCCCTCCCTCTCTCTACCATCTCTCTAAAATCCCACAGATTCTTTGCAGGTTTTCTCTCCAATCCCCACATGTCCTCATCTTTGTTTGTGCATGTTTTGGTTTATCTATATGCTGCAAGATGTTCGATGAATTGTCTAGGCATAATCAACGGCCACGGTTTAATATTGGCCCTGACCCAAGCATGGTGAGGCCTGCTCTGCGATGACTCTCCCCCATCTTATGTGCTGCATCTCTTTCATCTCTTCTCTTCATTTAGTTTCCCCTTTGTAGGTTCAATTGCCCATTTCTTGGATCTGTCCACACTGAAAGAGAAAAGAGATTTGCGGTAGCTTCTGTACACCCATCTTAGTTCATCAAGCTACTTAGACAAACTATTCTATTTAAGTTCATCCAATTGATCATCAATCCAGTAATAGAGCTTAGTTAACTTTAGTATTTTTTATTAGATCAGCTACTCATGTATTTACTACCTACAATAATTTCTTTTGGTCTTTTTCTTGGTAGTATTTATTGTGAACAATGGATGAAAGCATGATCCATCGCCACCGTACTTCGCGCCTCCAACGCTGGACCGGTCTCCTCCATGAAGCTCAATATTTCGTGTTGCTCTGCTGGCCGCCGTTGACGAGCTCGAGAAGGAGCATGGATGTCGTTCATGTCATTCTCCTCCCAATGGTCAAAGGGAACTGGGAAAAGTGGAGTTTGTCGCCGCACTTAGCAGGTTGGGGACGGGCCGCTGCTCTCTTCCTTTTCCTCTTTTCCTCTTTGGTTTTTGCAATTTGGAAGCAAATGGTATGACACCAGCAAGTAATAGCTTGTAATCTAACATATATTTAATGATTAGTCGCAGCCTTCAAGCACAGTGTTATCTTCATGAATCGTTGGGCCACAAGGTTACAGCAGTCGAACCAGCTGAAACCACCCTTCATGCTTTAGCTAGCTAAAAACCAGATGATATTGTGGTAAGTCGCTTGTGCTATGCATTGTGTCTTACAAAGAATATCATATATGATCTTATAATGAGTCGTACACAACTTATCCACTTCTTATGCATCAGGTTAAATATAATGAGCTTTTACACATTGTTGTTTTCTAAAGTGATTTGTTGTTGCCAAAGTATTCAGTTGGTGAAGAAGATAGGCTTGAACTGTTGTTGACTATTTTGATCATACGGTTGCCGTATCTAATTTACCATCTTTATCTAGTCCTTAATTACTTACACTGCAATATTAAGTAACTGAATGTTCCTCTCATTTGGATTCTTTATCTGCGATAGTAAGGAACCACGCAATACCTCACCTTGACCATGGCGTCTGACCTTGCCGTGCTATGCTGCCGCAGGGTGCACACTCAATGAGCAGCAGTGCTGACGCCGACTTCAGATCACGGAGCATGGCGTCTCCTGGCAGCCGCCCTGCATGGCTGCATCCACCCAAACAATGACTAGAACGGCACCGATGCAGTTGGCAAGGCGGTACATAGAGGACCGGGGCAGCGGAGGAAGCCCGCAGTAGGTTCAGACACTTTCTCAGTATGTTGCAATATGCATAGAATAGTTCAAGTTTTTGGGAAGCATCAGTTCCTTATTCTCTATAAAGCCGAAGAAGACATTGGTTCTAAATTTGAATTTTCTTAGTTTTGTTGTACACTTGAAGTTATGTAATGTCACCAGTTCATCCATGTGAACCACATTTTTATTTAGCTGTCTGAAATTATGCAGTAAAACCTATTTGATTGGTTATATTTTGATGTAGTCTTCCCTCCTTTTACGGTAAACTTTAGTTAGAATAACTTACGCACCCCTGAGTTTTTAATAGTTGATGGCCAAAGACGGTAAACATTAGTTAGAAATAACTTACGCGCTCCTGAGTTTTTAATGGTTGATGGCCACAAATGGTAAACTTTAGTTAGAAATAACTTACGCACTCCTGAGTTTTTAATGGTTGATGACCACAGATTAGTCTTCCTCTTCATTTCCTTAGTATTTGATTTATTTTCATATACATACCATACTACATATGAACTATTTTACTCTCTTTTTCAGTTAATGGTCTTCCATTTATGGTAGTTGGCACTTCCCAGATACTTCTATTGTTACCATCATCATGACGATTTTGTATGCTCTGATCTGGGAATACAAAGGCAAAGACAAAGAAACAACGAAGAATCTGCATGAGCTCGATTTTATTGTCATCAACCAACATGTATGAAGTTACCCCCAGTTCAATGGCTATTCTTCCCACGAAAATTCAACTTATGGCAAAACATATATAATCTCTTTTCTTCACAGACTTATTGTAACTCAGTTTCATGACAAATGCATTTACTTTCTTGATTTAGCATCGTGTACCTTTACAACTATATCTAATTTTCATTGCAGTTAACCATCACGAGGCTACGAATATAGACCAAGCCCAGTTCCGTGGTTATTTTTAATGTCAGAATCCAATTACCTGAGAAAGCAATGTATAACTGTAAATATGGAACTAGCCCAGTTTAATAGCTACTTTCACATGAGAAAATATATTATGGCAAGGTATGTTAAATCTCCCGTCTTCTCAAACTTACTGCAATCTAGCTTTACATAGGATTGCGTGCATTAATCTTGCACCATTTGTGCTTTACATAGTAGTTGCAAAACAACAAAAAGTATTGAAAATCCAAACAGCAGAACGCTTTGCTTCCTATCGAACCAGAATAGTCTGTTTCAGTATGCCGTCTTGTTAGGTACTTTGTTGTTGAAAATGGCATACCGATGGTTTAGGACAAGGAAGTCGCAAAGAGACCAATCTTACATTCCTACTTTATTGGCCCTCTAGGCTATGCTCTTCTATACTGCTTAGGAATGCCACAAGTTATTTGGTTATTTTCTGTTTGAAACTATCCACACTTTCAGATGTTTCAACACAGTATGGATGTATGTTGTCAATGGAGGACTGTCCCAAGGCTAAGTTTCTTTCATTGTGTGAGATACTCAGGTCCATTTTGAATACAAAGTACCACCTTTCCCTTATAAAAGTTTGATTCTACAAGACGTATGATTATAACAATAGCCTTTTAGGTAAATTTGTATTCTTGTAGAAAATTTCTACAATAACTGTTTCATATGTTTTATATAACTTGTTATGTCTGTCTTACTCAAAACAAGTTCCAGTTACCTCATATGCAAATCATGTAGCGAGTGTAAACATGTTTGAACTCATGCTGGTAGGTGATGCTTAATAGAGGAGTGATAGCTTGAGGTAAGCTTTAGAAGTTTCCTGAATGATGTTATATTTCTGCTAGATAAAATACAGTACCATGTAACATGATGCAATATAATATATCGTTATATCCACGAAAATTGTATGCTTCCCTAATTTGTTCCTGTCATAACAAAGTACATGACTTCTAACCGAATCCTGATTGGTTATATATAGTTTCTATGCATCAGATTGGTTATATATATGTGTGTAGTATATTTTATATATGAAGTAAATAGGTGATCCTAATAATGAATAATGACCGGTTTCCCTTGCAGGAAATCGACGCCATGCTCGACCGTCATCCACCGCCGTCTCCAGCAATGCCCCGTTATTCTCTCCTCCAATACCTTGCCGCTGGTTTCTTTCGTCCCCATATGCTGCCTCGTTGTTGGTGCATGCTGATCTACATCTTCTCACATCTTTGTCTCTCCCAAAGTTTTAGATATATTTTTTCTAATTACGGAACTGGTCAATGAATATATATTTTGGTTATGTGATAAATCTCACCACAATCATGATCTATCTACTAGTAGTCAAGATGCATGGTACTGCTATTTTATATTGAACTATTCGATTTTCATGCCATTTTTCAGAACCATGGGTCAACATGGACATAAGAGTATCATAATTCCAGGTCATAGACATAGAAAAACTCCCCTTAATTTCTGTTTTGGCACTGCCATGCTGTAGATTATACAATATTTTGAGTAAATGAATGTTTGCTGAAGAAAGTAAGAATAGTCTGTATATGAATGTATGCATTTTGTTTTCGTATTGTAGGGAAAGGCAACAATGGAAAAATTATGAGGGAAAAAACAACAGTGTGGTCGTAAGTACTAGAAATTTAGCATGTTTCCTCAATGTTCCCAACATATTACATGCAAGTCATTTTATTTATGAGTAATTACTTTTCATGCAGAAAGATTCTTTTGTGATTATCCTAAGGGGAATTGCTTCTGATTTAAGTATACTCTTCAAATGTTGACTGGAATTTTTATGGTATTTGTGTGTCCGTTGCTACAAACCAAAGATTACATCAAGTAGGTATCTCTATAGTAGAGAAGATTGCTGCTCATGTTCAAGAAATATCATGTAGATTGGAGGCTTTTACAGTGATACATGAAAACTATAGAGTTTGGCAAAGGAAGCAACTTATTTCTTAGGAATTGAATTTATTTAGAATTGTGAAGTTGTTGTTGATGGTCGTGCATGACGCTGAGGCCTCAGGCTGTAGACCAGTAATGTTCCATGACAATTACTAGAGTTCATCGCGAAGGTACCCCATCTCCTTGGCATTGACATTTTTAGAAATTGTACAGCTGTAGCAGACATGTAGTAATTATGATTGTGCAATTCAAAATTTAGTATTACTAGCTGGCCAAATCATTAAAAAGGGAAGATTGAGCCCACATCTTGCTCTTCATTAGGAGGATAAAGGGTGAACCTTTATACTGTTAATTTGTTCCCTTTGTTCTATGTTCCCTCCTTGGCTGTTAGGCATGCACAATGCACACAGTTCTTGTTACCTTTTTTGTATGTAGCTTAGTACATGGGAGATGGAGCGGCAATGTATTCATATGTTGTATAAATCAAAAGATGATTCATTTTTACAAGATGCTTATTTTCAACTTGATTTTTGAAGGTATAAATTCTTCATTTAACTTTTGTTTGCCCATACAGTATTTGTTCATGTTATGGTCACCGGCTAAAACTAACATTTTTCAATGGAAGGCAATCTCTTTTCCTCTAAAAGAATATGTTTCTATGTAGTCCATCTATTGATAGTTATCAACTATGTATACAATAATATATCTAGCCAATATTTTTTCTCTAAATGAAGAAGATATCTTGCATTCAATCCAGACTTAGAAAGTACTACTGGTCTTATGAGAGATACTACTTATGTCATATGTGATCTTTTACTTTATTATTACAGTGCTAGGTTAATGTAAGATGGAAATTTTCAGGACTATCAACGATTCTGAAATGCATATTTAAGCAGAAACTTTTATTTTGTGAGTAGAATTGCACGAATATCTACCTCTTCGACTTTTTTTTCTACCAGATTAGTTCAGAATTATGATCATATTTATGAGCTCATGTTGCTATCATAATCTTCGCCTCTCATTAAGTTATAACTGTGTGCAAAATATTTAACCACACTAGCTGTTTCCTTCTATTTTCTTTGGCCGGAGAACACATAGCGATTTCTAGACTACATAAGGTGTTTTGTCTACTATATTGGCAGACGTTAGGCTACTCATTTGAAATCATATAAATATTAGAGTCGATCTATTTTTAATTTTGTTGCATTTAGTGGATTGGAGGATGGAGCAATGACATAATAGAAATTCTTGTGCTTCTCTCATTGATATTGGTACCACCTGTGCATGTATGAGTAGTATCTATGTCCTATATATGTTTGACTTTTTTCCTTTAGATTCTTTAGACTAAACCATCTAAATGATGTACCGTCTATAATTTCTGAATGCAGTATTTGTACACACAGGTACATTGTTTGTATGCTCATGATGTACATGCAGTCTTTGGTTTACCAATTTCCCTAAGGTAAGATGAGAGAGATTTGAGGGGAAGAAAAAACGATGTACCTGGTTATTATGGCGACCTGGTACAATAGCACACCACAGATGTCGAAAGCCCTCAACAAGATATGCTAACACACCTTTTTTACAGGTTCCAATGACGTGCATTCATGTAGGCATGTAGAGCTACTTAAAAGGCATCTAGTAAAAAAACAATCAAAAAATGATATGTGAAAATCTGCAAGTTGATTGCCTAGCCGAACCAGCGACATCTCTCTTTCAATCATGAATGATAAATTCTCCCCAGCCAATGAGGCTGATAATCCAATCGTTGTTATAACCTTGAGAACTAAATGACAACTTTATGTATCAAATTGTCAGCGTTAACATGTAACCAGTGAGAAATGTGTTTGCCACTAATTTTTGGAAGGACTCACCGAGACTTCCTTTATGTTCTGGTCATCGCTAGGCTCTACAGCCGTGACAATCGTAAAGTTCGAATGTCACGGCTTTTTTTGCACATGGATCCATCCACGGAACACGTAGTAAAGACGAACTTGTTCTTCTGCTAGTCAGCAAGCAAGCCATGTGGGGATCAGTTCATGACCTATAGTAAGTGACGGTCTTTTGTTTACTCGTCCGGTACACGTTATTACCAGCGGACTTTCGTTTTTCCACTGGTAGGACTGTTGCGGCGCTAACTTTTTCTAGTAGGTGAATTACTTTTGGAAAAGGAATTTCATTCAGCAGCTATTAGCACTTCGAAGGTGTCTTAGCGCTTTGTAATTGCACGGTAATAAGTACACAGATATGCCCGTTTAAAAAAGAAATGTATAGAGACATGTACTGTTATAATAACATAAAAAAGTGCAAACTTCAGCATATTCTGCACTAGTCTATTATTCCATATGTTCGTGAGCCAGAGCATGCCCATGTAAACATGCAAATCACCTTGTTTGATATATCATATATATACATAGCAACCCAGGCAGCACCACGGGGGGCATACATGATTTCTCTTAGCACATTTCAATCTTATATGAATTTAGTGTGCACTTTCATTTTTCTACTCCTTAAATTTCATGATTGCTGGAGAACCTTGCCCATTGCAACTACAATGATATGATGAGCTGCTAGGTACAGCACTGAAAGTGCTCGCAAAGCAGCTGACAGCTCAAACTAATTTCCAGGAAAGTAAACTTGTTGGACCACTTCATGGTAGAATGGTGGGCATGTGCAAACTCCTTTGCTCATTTCTTAATTCTCAAACTTACATTTTTTTCTGAATTCCAGAATCATCTGATCACGTCCACTTGTCATTGCCAGCTTGCAAGCCACCTTTACAAGATAGATATACCTCGATCATGCGCAGTGTTACACGGCATACTCTAGAGAGAAGAGAGATGAGCAACCATCCAAGGTTCAGACTGTCCGATCTCATGCCAAACTCTTGGTTCTACAAGCTGAGGGACATGAAGAGACCCAGGCCACCAAGCCAACAGAGAAGCTCTACGGCTACGAGAAGATCCAAGAGATCATCATCAAGCCACTACTACCATGGAACCACCACCCCCAGACCTCTTCCACTATCAACACATCAATCCTACTCTTACCTACAAGCAAAGCAGACGCTGCCCGAGGAGCTGGACCTCTTTCCTTTCCATCTCAACTCAAAAGCAAGAGAAATCCAAATCCGTGAAGATCAGTCGACAAAACCGAGAAGCGCCACCAACAATGAGTTTCAAGAGTTGAAACTACGCCCGATTCGCATAACGCCGGTGCCGTTAACTGAATCTGGAAGTGTGCACCACGGCAAGACCACAAGCAGCGCGATCCCGAGCTCGCCGAGGCTTAAGAGCAGAAGGCTTCATCTTCTCAGCAATGATTGCAGAGTTAGCGCCATGAGCGCTGGCCGCCGGAGATTCGCCGCCCGGAGGAGGAGCTACGCCGTCGTCATGACGTCCACGGACCCGTACAGGGACTTCTGGGAGAGCATGGTGGAAATGATCGTCGAGAACAACATGCGTGGGAGCGAGGCTTTAGGGGACCTCCTCGAGTGTTACCTGTCATTGAACTCGACGGAGTATCATGGAGTAATCACGGAGGTGTTCAAGGGGATCTGGCTTCAGGTTACCAATCATGGCCGTATTGAGCAGTGAGGAATAATTCAGAGCTGTGAATAATGTATGTACGTGCGAGTATTGACTTTCTATGTCTCTGACATACAAGTACTGCTAATGTATTTTTCGATATGTTTTTGTACATCCTTCCTCTTTCACAACTTTGTCAAGTTGAGAATATGTTTGAAGTCCTTAAAATTATGAGCAGGAAGTGCTTGCCAGACCTGGTATGTTCCTGCTGCCGCGTCCGGTCGGCACCCGCCATCGACGGTGGAGGACATCCTGGCGGCTGTTCTGTTGCCGTCCTCCGGCTCCAATAGGCCTGGTGTGTTCTGGCAGCCGTATCCAGTCGGTTATCGTCTTTGGCGGTGGAGGGTGTTCCTTCCCGTGTGGCTATAGACTTACTGTCCTTGCCTACGAATGTCTCATCTCGATCCGGCTAGGGTCGCTTTGTTTGTCATGGTGAGACAACAATGGTGAACTCAAGTCCATGGTGGTGGACGTAAAGCTCGGTGGAGTGCTAAGGACTATTAGGAACTGTGTTTTTTGGAGGGGGTCCAGAGAAATCCCTCTTGTCTGGCCAGCACCGATGTGGTGACGCCTGCGAAGGGCGCTAGACGCACCCCTTCTCTACTCCCCTACGTGTACCGGGAGAAATTATTTTACCTTCTTTGTTGGTGTTACATTTTCTTTTACCTCGACTACTGGTTCAGTATCTTTTTTTTAATTTTCTTCTTTGTTATTGAATTTTGCTTCTCGGCTTGTTTCTCACTTGAGGTGATAACTTTCTCCTCTTGTTTCCTTCTAAGTTCAGCTTCTTCTTTTGGATAAATAGTTTCGGCATCTGAATCATATTGTTTCTCTTTGTCTCTTATCTCTTCCTCTTCTTTATCTTTATTTGAAGTTTCCTTTTCTTATCCTTGAACTTCATAATCAATATCATCATGTTGATCGACAAGGTCCTCCTCTTCTTGACTCGTTCTTGAGTCTCCTTTGCTTTCCGGGCCTGTTCCTCTTGATACAAAGGTGGACCTTGAGGTTCATGTGCCTCTGCACCACGTCTAGTGACAATATTAATAGAAACAGTATTGTGATTATAATTACTTTGACTTTAAATCAAAGTTTGAGCTTTAGCTATCTGATCGCATTGGGTTTTAACATACTTAAATTTTTACCAGGGTGTCGAGCGGCATGTCAAAGATCATAAAAAATTTCAGTTAGTTCTTTTATATTTTTCTTTTGAACCATTAAACGTTTATAATATTTTCACGGACTGGCTATGTTGATGTCTAAACTTTTACATTACAAGATTCGTTTCATCTTGTACGATATAAGTTTGGAAAACATTCACTTTACTTTCTTTAACGAGCTCAGCTGCTATTCCTTTTTCTTCCATGGATTTTTTATAATTTCAGATAAGTTCCTAAGGTATATGAAACATACATTTTCTTGGTTTGATGTCCTGAACAGAATTGTATTGTTTATCATTAAAGGATCTTACCTCGAAAAGCTTAAGGCACTTAGGTAGCGTCAAGTTACTAATAGCTCCTCCTGTAGTTAAGTCAATCATATGCTTCGAATCATCAATAAGCCCATTATAAAAGTATTGAATAATTAAGTATTCCTTAAATCTATAATTTGGGACTTTTATGATCATCCCATAAAATAGTTTCCATGCTTAATAAAAGTTTTCTTCAACTCTTTGTAAGAAATTTGCAATATCACGCTTGATTTGCATAATTTTAGTACACGAGTAATATCTTTGCATAAAATCTTGGATACAATCTTCCCAACTTTTTATAGTGTGATTGGACAAGGATTGTAACCAAGTAAAAGCTTTATCTTTTAAAGACTAGCTAAAAAGTTTAAAAAGTACAAACTCCTTTGGTAGCCCTGCTGGTTTAAGAGTGTCGCAATGGTCATGAACCTTTGTCAAATGATCACTTGGATCTTCATCTTCTCTTACTGCAAAAGAAATTTCCTTCATCATATAGATTAGCTTAGGATATATTTCAAATTCTAGGCTTTCGAGTTCAGTATAGAGAATAGGCATTTTCCTCGGGTACCTAGATAGATTCCTGATGAGTGCAAAATTGAAGCATATTTACCTTTTGTTTTTACATAAATAGAGTAGGGATTTTGGTATTTCACTGCACTTGCATGCATCTTTTTGCCCTTGTTTCAACAGGATCCCAAACTGCTAAGTCTATTATGAACATATCAATTGAAACTGTCATATTATAATATAATATGATATTTTTAAGTGATAAAAGTCATTTTATTGATTTACCTTCGCACCTGAGAGAATACCAAGAGATGAAAGCAACTTCTGTGATAACGACCAGTACCATGCGGCAGCACATCCGCCTCGTCAAATACTTTCTCCTAGCAAAGACGGCAGGAAGACCCGTCATTCAAGGCAACAGAAACCACGAGAAACCACATCTGAAAGGGATCTGAATGAGGAACTTGGAGGAGGGAAATCCCTGCTGCTTCACGGATCATTGGAGGACATCACATCATCCCCTTCACCATCAACCATTGAATCTTCATCACCATCATTACCCCAATCTCTCATCTATTAGATCTTGTTGTAATTCTAGATTCAATTGTGGTTTGCACTAGATTTATCCCCATACTTTTATCCATCCATTTGATTATAATGATGTCATTGATTGCTTCGATGTGTGAGTAGTTCCTTTGTTCTTGGAGAGATGGAGAAACCCTAGCACTATTATGAACTTGCCATAAAGATGATCTATTCGTGTGTCCGTATGACTGGCCGGTCTATGGTAGATTTATGATTTGTGCTTGATCTCTCTCTTTAGATGGTATGTGTAGTTGGCTACATATCATTTGCCTTCGGGACTAAAGGGAGGAAGAAATACTTTGGACATGTTTGGGAGCATGCCCGGAATAGCTTCGTGACAAATTGGTGTTGGCTTGCAACCTACACGGTCAAAGGAGGATAAAGAGGGACACCCTAAGCTAATTACGATATCCACGGGGGAACCCTTAATTGCGGTGGTTTGTATGGGTGATTTCTCTCAGACATCGCA
Source organism: Avena eriantha (assembly GCA_910589775.1). Lineage (NCBI taxonomy): Eukaryota > Viridiplantae > Streptophyta > Magnoliopsida > Poales > Poaceae > Avena > Avena eriantha. Next base: position 40,108,533 of record OU342740.1, read on the forward strand.
GTAGTTATTTCGAGGTGACCTCGCTCTTGGCTCAACAAAGTGGCTTCCTACAAGCCTTGTAGTGAACATCTTATTATGGAGCTCTCTCCACACATATCATGACACAAGAAGTATGTTATCTTAATTAATAATAATATGCTAGTGGTGTATCCTACATTCCCGAGAATGTTCTAGCCCTATTGAGTTCAACCACATTTTCACACAACGTTGTTACTTGCTTCCTTTTACTCGTTTTAATTACTTTTCTGCATACAACCAAAAAACTTTCAAACACCCTTTACTTGAGGTCGAAGGCAGCTTATAAGTATTCTTTGGTGGAAAGTGACGAGGGGCATAAAGACGTTAACCAAATATCTCTCTATGGGTATGATACTCTTATTTTGAAACTAGCTACAATTGATATGTGCACTTGCAGCCATCAATTCCCATATTCTCCCAATGATTGCTCAAGTTCTTCGGACTCTTGGGTGATGGGAAAATATTTCATCATAGGAATCAAACTGTTCACGTCTACAGTACGTGAGTTAGAAAATCTTTCAATAAATTCTAGGAGTCTTTCAGTAGGAATACGGTCAATGTAAGAAGGTAAATAAGTTCTGCCAGAATGCGTACTACCTCTATCTTCAGCAGAGATCATAGAGAATGTCAACACTTACGAAGGGCAAGAAACAAAACACTTAGCACTTAGCTTCCTGACAATGGTGCTAGAAAATGTCTTGATGGCCTACAAGAGCAAAGGTTTGTTAGAGCATGTTTTCGTGAAAGTAATTATTCTAGTTTTTACATCGATCCCAACGAGGATCTTAGCAAAGTGTCTATCTAAGGCATTTGTGTCGCACCCAAGGTTCATGTTGTCTTGAGTGAATTGATTGCAATTGTCGAGAGTGGAAATGGTGAGTGGAGTAGAGAGTAGTTTGAAGTAATATGAGGTACTGAAAGTAATTAACATAAAAGTAAAAGTAAGGGAGTTGTTCGAGGTTCCTACAAATGAGAAGTTAGGCATGGAGAGAAATGGTTCATGGTAATATGAATGTGCCAAATGGATAAAAGTGGAATAAGTGATTGTGATACTTCTTATTTATATGCAAGTAGGCAAGCAACCCATATATCGATGAGGAGTCCTCTTGGTAGATTCTTCCTAATCTCAGTGATCTGTCTGTCTGTTACCACAGTAATGGTTAGCACATCGATTAAGGTCTTCCAACCAGATCAATGCTTTAAATTTGATGGTTCATTATTATCCTCGAGTTATACTAGCTCCTCTTTGATATCGTCCGTGTCACTCGGGGGGTCACCGATTCACTAGTAAACAAGTTCATACATATGAGATCTTGATATCATGTTATCTGGGCCCTTAAATTTGACAGCAAGCATTAGGCAAACATAGGAAGTCATTCTCACAATATAATAATCATGAAAAAAATCACAAATAAATGAAAATATAGGAGGCATAACACATCTCACCAATCCCCTACATCTCCCACGCCTATGGGGATTTACTTAGACATGAGAGAAGGTCAGATCAAAGTTATATTCATATTGCAAGCGGAAATCATCTCACCTTTACTGTAGGAAGCTACAATACCATTTAAGATCAAATTAGGTACAAGCCAAAGTGTAATAGAGGTTCAAACCCTAATCTTACAAGTATGAATCTCTCTCTTAGTACAAGTGGGAATTATGGTGGAGTTGATGATGGAGAGGTTGAGGATCATCAAAGGATGAGGTGATGCTCTTCTCCTTCTTCAGATATGATCTCCTCTCCTCTAAGACTGTTTGTGTTGGTTGTGTGCATATTTTGTTCCCCTCTTCCTTCACAAAAGTTGCTTGGATTGATATAACGGAGGAAAAGGAAGGTTGTACGGGCGGGCTGTATGGGCGGCCTCCGAACATACCAGTGGCATTAAAATCTCTGAATGCCTCGAATGAAAGGGTCTTCAATTAGGGATTTGCTCATTTAGGTGTAATTAGTCCATAAGTGCTCTCAGATCTTCCATAAGTGTTCAAAACCTGAAAACCAATATAAGAAAACAAGGTTTTGCTAACTTGCGATGTTATCATTAGTTGAAAGATCAAAATTAAAAGATCAAAATTAACGAAACCAATGGAAAATCCTTAATAAATAGTGTTAAATTTTGGAGCTATCAGCTTCATTCCGGATGACAAGAAGAAGGCGACCTCTTGTGTTTGCTGCTCTACTGGAAACAACGAGGGTTCACTTACATCGCTTTCGCTTCGACTAGGGATGGATCTCTTCGCCTTCGGTCGAGCGACCGGCGGAAGTCCACGCCATACTGTCGCTGGTGACGACCTCCTTTCTGTGACGCATGTGCTTTCGTCTGCGAGGCTGTCGAAGCCACACCCGGTGCCACCGCATGCGTTCTTGGTGAATAACAATGCGTGCACTCCCGCCGACAAGAAGAACGCGCCTTGCTTTGCGCATCCGTTTGCGATGCTCGCTCTGTATCCTCCGAGTGCGGAGGTGATTGACCTCTCTTGCAAGGTATCCCTATATTCCTTCACGAGGTTTGCTCTCTCCTTCCGGTATGCTCTGTCCCGTCTTCCCTTTGCGCCTCTCCCTGTCTTCCGCTCGGCTACCTAGAGCATGGCGATCTTCTTCCTAATTCCTTAGATATACCTAATCTCCCTCTTCTTTCTTCCCACTTTCTCCCTTGCTCACGGTGTAATCATCCTCCTCTTCTTCTGGCTAGTTCCTCTACGCGCTCACATCTTTTTGTTTCTAGGACATATGGAACTTTTCCACCTCAAACAAAGAATGTGCTAGGTCCAGCATGGAGAGGTCACCCCGCTTCTTCCTACGTATGAGTGCCTCCAAGAGCGTCTTTTTATACTTACCAAAACAATGAAGACACTAGGAAGCAAATCGTATATTTGAATGATCACACTATCTGCATTGTTGGAATGAAAGCGAAAGGCAGCGGGAGCGTCGGCGATCACGAAGTCTTCTATACACAGAAGACGTTCTTCTTCGTAGGCGTCACTTCTATGAATTAGTCTAGAGTCTAGCCATTAGCATATCATATAGAGCTAAGTCAATGTTATTTTTAAGTTTGTTAGTCTGTGTAACCTACGATGTACCAGACTCTGGAATAAATAAGCAGTTTTTGTTATCTTTGCTTACTATCGATGTAACTTTTGATTCGCATGTCTAAGAGGTAATTATTTTTTGTGATGTAAAATATTTATGATGCTTTAAGGGTAGACACATTTTTAGCACGTGTGATTTTCATGATGTTGCACGCGTCGATGATCTGTTCCCTTCCTCTACCATTAGACTTCTTACGGTATCTATCGTGCGCCTAGATACGCATGCGTGTATGGAATTGTGCTACTCTATGGACAGATCAGTTACGGCCTATGATTACGGGATGACGTGTCAAATAAACGTGAAACAGTGTTACGGTAGTAGAATTCAGAATAGCTAGCGTAGAGCCTATGGTCGTGATAGGCCATGTCGTGCATGTAAGAACCTTTGCGCGTAAAAATGTTTTTCCTCTTGAATCATCGGAGTTTCACCTGCCTGCTTAGGCATGGTCTATAAAATGAAGTGTTACCCATGAGGCGATCTTGGACTTGAAGTTTGCCAGTCTCACTTAGTTCGTCTACCTACATAAGAGTCGTCGTGCAATAACCGACGCCGACTAAATCATAGACTACATGTTTCAGATCGTAGGATTTAGCTGTGCGAACTCAATTTTAAGACGCGGTGAGGCCCACAAGATAAGAACGCAACGTTGTTACCCCAAAAGAGCCATCGCTTAGCATTCTAAGAATATATATTTTCTCTTGTACGTAGATGTAGTTACATCACATCATAAAGTATTCTGTCTACCTGTCGTGCCCTGGGGCGCAAAGAGAATTCTAGTGGTAAACAATGTTTAATTTCATTGGGTGTTTCCAAATTTTATGAACCGATTAAGTAATCATTTTTAATTTTCCAAGGTATATATATTTTGTTTTAGGAAGTATCAATGCAGGAATATAGCCTAGAATGCCACCAACCCCAATCCAATAACTTTAGGACAATTTACCAAAATTAGGACAAATTTGAACTACGAGTTCATGATAGCTTGCTTCTAAAATTTTCAGTAAATCATTATAAGGCACCCAAGTAGATACGATATCGAAAACCACTGATAGTTTTGAAAGTTTTAACTTGCTTGTATGAGTTTTCATGCCAACAGAATTTGACATGTTTTGAAAAAAATCAAAGAAAATAAAGAAAATATTAAAAATGAAAAGCTTTCCATGGTGGCCTCTTACGTGTGCTAGTTTACGAACAATACCATCGCTAATGCAAAATAAGATATTAGTGAGAGGCTCAAAAGGGCTATTAATGATAGGAAAAATGCATGTCATTGATGACTTTTCACTGGTATAATGCTACTATTGACAAGCAAGTGTTTGTTACTAGTATGTGTATTAGTGACAGACATTTATGCGTGCTAGTAACTACTATGTGTATACTAGTGTTAGGAAAAAGAGATGCATTTCACTAGTTGCGATCAAAGGCCACAACCATGTGGGGATTATAGTGACAAGCTCATTATCTTGCCCATCACTAGTTTGAATTTCGGTAATAAAAAATTAAATGCGTTTTCCGCGCATATTCCAAATAGAAAAATTAGATGTTAAAAGAATATAAAATGCATTTTTCACGAATATTTCAGATAACCGAATAATATGTTGTAACAATGATACTCACATAACTCAATATGACATAATATTTGCAGACCTAACACACTGGCATAAGAACTTGCAATCTATCATAGGCTAAGGAAAAATAGTTTCTTGATGAATTATCAAGAAACCACAATACATGTATTATGGTCACATGCATATTTGCAAGTTCCTTTCACTATTATACATTTCGATCATCTGGTTGAGGTGCAAATTTCTTTCATCATGCCTTTCTTATATGGACCTGAATCGCCTAGGATATTGATGGTGTTCTTAACCTAACCTGGTAGACACAAGGGAATGAGCATATAATATATCATGCCTTCTTTTCATGGTACACAATGTACTACAATCGAAACTTCACATTTTTATAAAATTTCAAAGGAAAAAGCAATACATAGATCGTCTACAGACAAATAACAAGGTCATACCAAGAAACTAGAGACTATCTAATATATGCCTGAGAAGCTTGTTAAGGTAAAAGGTAGAAGGGCTATAACTGTCAACTGGATGTATCAGATCCTTGAAAAGGTGAAGGCCACATATGACCTTCAATTGGTCGCTCGCATGCATGAAACCTGCCAGTTATCCCATGCAAATTCTAAGGCATAAAAGAAATTCATCATATGTGCTTCGCTTAGAGCTACTTCCACTAGTGGCACAAAATATCTTGTAAATTTGAATTCATAATTCAAAAATTCACCAAATAAGATACTAGGTTTGTACCGGAATGCAAAAAGAAAAAAATGCATTGTTATCCCTTGCCCCTTTCTATTCATCTTCAACCGTAAGCTAGCATCCCCGTGCCTATAATCTTCCAGTATCCAAAGAAACCAACAAACTATTGGGGCACAAAGACCAAGAACACAATTAGAAGACACTAGACACTAGGTTGCATAATTACCTGTGGTTAGCTGACTTATAACAACACATAGTTACCTCTTCCCATGATACTGAGAACTAAATCTGCAGTTTGCTAAACTCCCTTATAAACACTAGGATGATTAAAATAGTAGAAAACTAGTGGTTTGGTAGTAGAAGAATTGAACCCATAGTAACTATGTACAACCAGTTCTAATTAAAACTGTATCTTGGAATTCACAAGGTACAAGCGTAGTTGACATACAAATAAAACAAGCCAGAATGTCACATTATTGCTGCAACCAAGGTGATATAGTGACATACAAAAACCAAACCACAATGTCGTATTATTTATTCAAGCAAGGTGATACAGCCTAGGCATAGGTTACCTTGAATTTAAACTCTTAACGAAGAATAGTTTGAGTTTATTTATTAAACATTGCATGCTGCCAAAGATATAGAACAAATGGTAAAATTTCTATCAAAATCACTTTATACTCACATAGCCTGCCAAATCAATAGAGGGGTTCTAAACTACTAATATTCCATCAACTGATTCCACTGACTCCAGAACCATATCTCTAGCAAGCATAATTTTATAATCATCTACAATTGTGTAAAAAATACAATAAATAATCTAACCCCAAAAAATACAACAATAATCAAATCCAAAAAAATAAAAAATTGTGGTCATGCGAGCAATGAAATTTAGCACTATAATGACTAACTAAATTTCGATGTATTGTTGAATGCCATGATACTCTTAAATACCATGTTGGCTATCCAAAATTCATGGTGAATGAAAACTAACCCATCAACATTTACTTCCCAAATATGAATATAACAATCAACCGAGTGAAATAACATGAATCTGCATCTTACCTGTCAAGAACTAACATGAGATACTCTCCTTTTTTCTCTAGATCCACTATGCACAATGCGTCTGTGCCTTTGAATTCATCGCTAATGTTTGGAACAATATACAGACAAAATTACATACATTAAAGACCACTGAACCAAGAAATCGTCAAATTAAACACATTAGGAAGACGGAGAATGATAAGCACAAAGAAGTTGCGGGAGGGACGACCTGACTTGGTGGTTTCATCGTAAGGATGTGTCTTTGCTAGAATAGGGTCGTTTGTGGCGGCCAAAGCGGAGTGGTGACTTTGAGCTATAGGATGGCGCGAGTGTCGGCATCACTACCTGTAGGTCATTGGGTTTCAAGCCTAATGACTAAGGTTATGGCAATATGTACAACGTAGTTTATATAAGGTACCCATATATGGTAGATGTGTATATCTTGGCAGTGTAAACAATGTTGCCACTAGGAGCTTCCAACTTTTATAAACAAAAAATCATTTAATTTGTCGCAGTGGCATAATTGTTTGTGGGTGCAGGAAGTACAAACAATAATTTTCATGATTTCTATCTAACTTCACCCAGTTAAACAACTTTATGTCGCTTTACCAAAAGTAGGTTAAATTTGAATTACAAAGTGTTGTCATAACTTGCTTCCAAGATTTCTGACAATCATTTTAAGGTAACCAAGAAGTCACTATATCGACAACCATCGAGAGTTTCCTGCTAAAAAACCACCGAGAGTTTTGAAATAGCTAACTTCGGGGTAGAATTTCAATGCACACAAATTCAACCCTATTTAAGAAATAAAATAAAAAATAACAAAATCGTGTGTGGGGGGTTCTCCAATGTTTACTAGCTAGCTTCTATGAAAAATGTCATACATGAATTTTGATAACTTATGAAGAAACTTTCTCGCAATATGTCCTACCATGTATGAATGTTCTTGTATTCTAAACCAAATAATCATGGTCATGGCCATATTTACATCATAATTTATGATAAGGTGCTGACCTATATTTGGTAGATGATCACATCATGGAAAGTAAACAATTCTTATACAAGGAGTTCCCATTTTTTATAAATTAACAATCATTTTCAATTTTCAAGTGAACATAAATGTGTTTTTTTTGGAGTTAGTACCAAGTGTACAAATTACTTTCAACATCGACTGTTGGATGTAGATTGGAAATCCCAACGTTGATGACCATTGGATCTATACCAATACATTATATTATGTCATATCTAGCATCTAGAAGATTCTATTGTTAGCTCTAGCACCATGAACATTATGCACAAACCTTGAGACACACTTATCTATCCTTCTAAAGTCTTCTATATTTAAAATATTCCAACTTACTTTTTTAATAGAACTTCTATTTTTTTTATCTTATCTTGTGTCGTGGCTATATCTATGTTTTGTATATGGAGATCAAAATGAGGGTACTTAATTATAAAAGACATCTTTCGGCTGATATATCATATTTTTATTAGAGAGCTCTCAAATGTAAGGCACGTGTAACTTACTAGTTCTTACCACTATATAGTGTATAAATAACTTTAAACATTGACCGTTAGATCAATACTGGCAAATCTCAACATCGTTGAATGTTTTTTTTTTGATTTTAGCATTTAGAAGATTCTATTGGTAGTCTTTACCACATTGAATGCTATGCAAAAACCTCAAAACACAGTTATCCATCATTTTAGAATCTTCTCTCTCATTTCTTTGGAACATGTTACCCAAAAAATTGAGTATTAGGTAGCTACTAATGGTTGATTTCTACGTGATATAAAGTGTAAGAACCAAATATACACGTGATACTTTATGGGTGTGGCTCAAAATTGTAATTATTTTTTGAGGTTTACCTGTTATAATTTTATAGTGATGATATGTCATACTTTTATTATGTGAGGCTCACATGCAAGGCACGTGCAACTTATTAGTCTTATCACTATATAGTTCATGAATAACTTTGAATATTGACCGTTGGATCAAGACTAGCAAATTCCAACATTGCCAACTGTTGCATCTTCTTTTCCATTTTAGCATATAAAAGATTATGTTGATAGTCTTTAAATAACACAATGAACTCTATACACAAACCTCAAAGTACACTTCTCCACCATTCTAGAATATTCTCAGTCGTTTCTCTAGATCATGTTACGAAAGTTTTCAAGTATTAGGTAGCTAATAAACGCTGATTTCTGCATGATATAAAGTACAAGAACAAAATATACACTCATACTTTATTGATGTGACTCAAATTAATAATATTTTGAGACTTACCTATTATAATTTTGAAGGGAATTTGCCCGCGAGGCAATAATAAAGTGGTTATTATATTATTCCTTCTTTATGATAAATGTTTATTTTTGCATGCTATAATTGTATTAATTGGAAACATTAATACATGTGTGTTTAATAAAAAAATAAAGAGTTCTTAGTCATGCCTCTCATATAAACTAACTCGTTATTAACAATATGATCAAAGTTTCCTGATCATGGACATTGGATGTTGTTAATAACAAGGTCACGGCATTGGTAGGATGATGTGATGAACATTCATCCAAAGTATAGCAATACAATCAAAGTCATTGTGTTTAAATTGCTATAACATCATACGAAGTAATTCTAGTTCTTAGACCATGAGATCATGTCAAGCACTAACACTAGAAGAGTAACTTGATTACATCAAACGTCACATCGTAACAGGGTGACAATAAAGGTGGGTTTAGATACTCCGAAGGTGTTATATAGAAGCTCATGGATCAAGAGTAGGATTTGTCCATCCCGATGACAGATAGATATACTCTGGGCCCTCTCGGTGATACCATATTGAGATAGCTTGCAAGCAAGTGATGTGATCAATGGAATGTTATATCACGGGAACGAGAAAAGAGTACATGTCGATAATGAGATCAAACTAGGTATAGAGATTCCGATGATCGAATCTCGGACATGTAATATATCGCGAGATAAAGGGATTTAGTTACGATGTTAAAATGTTCACACGATCACTAGAGTCATTGTTGAATGTGTGGGAGTCAGTACGGATCTCCAGGTCTCGCTGCTGATTATTGATTGGAGAGGGTCTCTATCATGTCTGTACTATTCGCGAACCATAGGGTGACACACTTAAGGGATAACGACACCATTTAGAGCAAATAGGTTTCAGATAAAGATTTAAGAAAGTGCTGGAATCATTTTGATGGAAACCGGAATTGTTTCGGGTGAAATTGCAGAAACTGGTTCTGCATGTGATATTGAAATATTGTAGGGGTATTATGTGAATGTTTGTTAATTAAATTAATTAACAAAATTCTGAATAAAATAAGTAAAATTGTTTTATTAAATTAGATATGCATTAATTTTGGTGGAAAATTAATGCAACTTTGAGTGGCGATGGAATTGATGGTAATGGGCTAAGTGGAAGCTCCACTCACCATTATGGAGGGAGAGGTGGGGGCACACCATGCCATGCGCATGGAGCCATGGGGGTTTCCCCTCCTCCTATAAAAGGAGCTCTCCTCCTCCTCCACTCTCACACCTCCTCGTGAAGGATCTCTCTCCCCCTCTAAAAATTATTCCCTATTGTTTTGGATTAGCGAGATACATGTTCTTGGTGGCTTTATATGTAAAGGAGTTGCTGCTTCCGCTGCATTGCTGGAGCAAGGATGCGGAGGTTGTCGGGGTAGCGAACGTGTGTGCGATAACGGATGCACCGCTGCTTTGCGATGCTGGACTTGCTGGTTCTAGACATGCTGGACTCGCTGGACTTTATCATGATCTTCAAATCGGCAAGTGTACGACTACATCATCCACGAGTACAACCTCGTAATGCTTTGTCTCTCTTCAAGGGTATGTTCTCTATGGATGTATATCCATCCGTTATTTATATCTAGGTAGATAGATATTGGTGCATAGTAGTTCACATCGTAGGAATTTTTTGTTTTCTATGCTGTGAACCCAACAAATTTTGTGTAGTGATGATATGTCATCCTTTTATTATCATAGTCTCATGTGCAGGGCACATGCAACTTGTTTTATATTGTAATGATATGTCATACTTCTATTATGTGAGTCTCACATGCAAGGCACATGCAACTTACTAGTAATATTAATATATTACCACTATATAGTGTACTAATAACTTTGAACATTGACCGTTAGATCTAAGACTAGAAAATCCTAACATTGCTAGCCATTGGATCTTTTCCATTCTAGCATCTAGAAGATTCTATCGATAGTCTTTAGTATAATGAACGTCGTGCACAAACCTCAAAACATAGTTCTACATCATTTTAGAATCTTCTCTCTCATTTCTTTGGAGCATGTTACCAAAAATTTTGAGTACTAGATAGCTAATAAAGTTTGATCTCTACGTGATATAAACTATAAGAACCAAATATACACCAGGTACTTTTTGGATGTAGCTCAAAATTATAATTATTTTTGAGTTTTACCTATTATAATTTTATAGTTATGATATGTCATACTTCTATTATCCAAGTCTCATGTGCAAGCCACGTGCAACTTACTAGTCTTAACACTATATAGTTTACGAATAACTTTAAACATTGACCATTGGATCAAGACAGGCACATCCCAACTTTGCTAACCATTAGATCTTTTATCCATTCTAACATCTAGAAGATTATTTTGATAATCTTTAGAACAATAAACGCTATCCACAAATCTCAAAACACACTTCTCAATAATTTTAGAATCTTCTTCGTTCTTTCTCTAGAGCATGTCGAGTATTAGATAGCTAAAAGGTTGATTTCTACATGATACAAAGTACAAGAACCAAATATACACACGATACTTTGTAGACTTGGTTCAAAATTATAATTATTTTCTGAGCATCACCTATTATAGTTGTATACAAAAAAATGATATGGCATACTTCTATTATCTGATTCTCACGTGCGAGGCACATGCAATTTACTAGTAATTAAGATATAGTACATGAATAACTTTGAACATCGACTGTTGGATATAGATTAACAAATCGCAACATTGTTGATTGTTAGATCTCTTTCATTACATTAGGTTATATCATGTCTACATCTAGAAGATTTTTTTATTATACTTTAGCATAATGAAACTGTGCATAGACCTCAAAACACACTTCTTTACCATTCTATTGTCTTCTATGCTTAAAATATTCCAACTTACTTTTGCCATTGTTTTATTTTTATCTTATCTTGTGTCGAGACTATATTTTTATAAATAGTCATTTATGCTATGCATATGGCTGATATGTCATACTTTAATTATACGAGCTCTCACATGCAAGAACATGTAACTTACTGTATGGCTTAGAATGCCACCACCCCAATTGCACACAAAGTGGACCGTGTTTTATGGATAATGAAGGATATATGCCCTAAAGGCAAATAATAAAGGTGTTTATTATCATATCTCATTAGTTTATAATAGTTTTATATCATGTTATAACTATATCAATCAGAAACATTGATACATGTGTGGTATATAAACAAACTAAAGGTCCCTAGTAGCATGTATACAACTAGTTCATTGGTCAACTGATGATTAAGGTTTCATGATCATGAAGCATTTATGCCAATTGACAATAAAGTCATACCATTGGTAATATAATGTGATGGACATTACCCATATAAGTATTGCAACAAAATCAAGTCACAAAGTTCATAGTTGAAATAGTTAGAAATGAAGTCTTGATGACCCACAAGTATAGGGGGGTATCACAGTATTTTTGAGGGAAGTGAAACCCAATTTATTGATTCAACACAAGGGGAGCCAAAGAATATTTATAAGCCTTAGCAACTAAGTTGTCAATTCAACTGCACTTGGAAATAATCTTGCTCACAGTAGTTTATCAGTAGCAACAGTTTGTTAATAGCAATAGCAAAGTAATAGAAGTAGTAAAAGTAAAGACAATAGTAATAATTGCAGTAAACAATAGGATTAAAGCGTGGTAGGCATAGGGATGGATGGACGGGCGTTGCATGGACAAGACAATTCATATAGCAATCAAGATATAGGGCATTTGCAGATAAATAAGATAAAGCATCCAAGTACTAAATAATCATAGGCATGTGTTCCATATATAGTCTACGTGCTCACAATGAGAACTTGCACAACATCTTTTGTCCTGCCAGCCCGTTTGCAGCAGGGCCTCAAGGGAACTACTGGCAATTAAGGTGCTCCTTTTAATAGAGCACTAGAGCAAAGAATTAACACTCCATGAACACATGTGATCCTCACATCAAATCCATCCCCTCTGGTTATCCCGATTGTTGTCACTTCGGGGCATTTGGTTCCGGACAACAATATGTGTATACAACTTGCAGGTAAGACCATAAACAATACTATTAGAATGAATCAATAACATGTTCATATCTGAAATCATGGCACTCGGGCCCTAGTGAGAACCATTAAGCATAACAAGTTGCAACAAAGTCAAAAAGGACTAATAATAGATACTAGGCACCATGCCCTAACAATCTGATGCCCTTACATGAACGATCTCATCCAATACCTACTATTCCCATAGCCTACAGCGGGGGATTACTCACTCATGGATGGGTAATTCATGGATGGTTGATGGAGAAGCGATGGTAATGATGATGGCGATGACCTCGTCCAATTCCCCATCCCGGCAGGGTGCCAGAACGGAGTTTCTGGTTCTGATTCGCGGAATCTGGTGGTGGCGGCACAGCGGAACTCTCTCTGGAGAAACGTCGAACCCCCCTTGGCTTTTAGGTCAAGAGGCAACTCATAGGCCAAGAGGGAGGCCGAGGGGGTGATCGAGGCGGCCACAGCACCCCTTGGCGTGGCCAGGCCTAGCCCGCGCGGCCAGGTGGTGTGGGCCCCTCGTGGCCCTCCTCCGTCTCGTCTTCTGGCTCTGTGAGTCTTTTGGTGAAATAGGATTTTTGGCATATTTTCCGGGATTTTTCCTGATAGTTGATTTTCTGCACAAAAACTAGACACCAAGGTAATTCTACTAAAAACAGCGTCAGTCCGTGTTAGTTGTATCCAAATCACACAAGTTTAGAGGAAAAACAATAGCAAAAGTGTTCGGGAAAGTAGATACGTTTTGGACATATCAACTCCCTCAGGCTTAGCTTATTGCTTGTCCTCAAACAATTCAGTTGGAAACTAAGTGTCATAAAAGAAACTTTCACGAGCACATTTGCTTCATAAGATGTATATATTCTCAGCATATGATCAACTACTTAGGCAATTCATAATAAAGAGTATGCAACTAAGTTTACTTAATAGTCATTACAAGCTATGAAGAGATTCCAACTCAAAAATAATAAATAGCATGAAACATAAACATAAGCAACATTGCAATGCTCATAACAAGGTATGATAGAGTGGTATCTCGCTTGCCTTTGATTGCAGAGCAAACATAAATTCCAAGGCACCTCTGAAGTTCAAGTGAAGACTAGAAGTAAAGATATCAAAGATACAAACATCAAGGTCACGAAACAATTAATCAAGTTTTGAGACAAGCATGTTACACTAAGAATGACAACTATGCTCTCAAGAAAGTGCTCATAGAATAGGTGGTGACTCAACAAGGAAATGAAAAAGGTTTTAAAAAGTTTGAAAGGCTTCCAAATGCTGAAAGTATGGTACTCATTAGCTTTGAGCTCTTATTGCCCCTATCATAAGCATCTTTAAATGGTTAGGGTGAAAGTGAAGTCCAATACGAGTTGTATGCTTGACAGACCATAAACTGGAAATCTCATGTCCCTTGAGTACGAGGGTCGCTCCTCATGCTACTCAAATTTAGTTACCGGTAAGTTCTTGTCATAGTAAATACATGTATATCATAGAGAACCTCCAACGGGGTACCCCTTGCCCGATGATACGGAAGAATCCCCATATCAAAATGACAAGGCAAGCAGACAACGTGTACCTCAGCAATCTTCTTATTTACCGTGGGAAAATGGTGTTTTTTCTCTCTTTCCTCTTTTCTCATCATATTTTTTTCTTTTTCTTTTTCTCAATAACTACCTATCTCTCTTTTTTATAAGAATAATGCTTCATCGATTGCTCATTATGGTTACGCTGCAGGTTTCCACCATGATTAGGCATGGATTAGACCGGCGGCCCAGGAGTTTCTCTAACACACATATATAACTCCATGGACTTACAAGCTCCCCTTTTATTTCACCCCGACGACATCTGTAAACAAAGGAGCATGATATAAACTGGGTATATATTTACAGGTGTTGAAAGCATTCCCTATGACAGCACGGTTCTGCTAATCCCTAGCCTATAATTTGCAATCATATAACTTTCATGGACAGTCGCAATGGTTCAAGTTTATTAAGTGCAAGAAATAAAGTGTGCCATCAAGTTCGTGAGAGCTTTACTAACTAACTTTCTCATATCAAGCAAACATTTTATTTGGAAGAAAACTAGGCATATTGAATATGCACGGAATAGCAAATGATGCTAATAGGTAGGTATGGTGGACACTTTTGGCAATATTGGTTTTGGGGAGTTGGAAACACAAGTAGAGCTCATACTCAGTGCAAGTGAAGGCTAGCAATAGTAAGGGAGCGGCAAACAAGAGAGCAATAACTGTCATAATCATGCTTGCAACAAAACATGACTAATCATGGCATGAAAGTGATTCAAGACCCCTAAGGCAAAATAATTCATCGAGGCTTAACTAATTTATTGTTTCAGTCATATGCATGTGTGAGCATGGGCTAAGTCAATTCACGTGAAACATTCAGCTGATGATACCACGGTGTCATGCCAAGTTATGAATAGAGCAATGCAAGCAAACATTCATATGGCATGCTACAAACCATTAGCAAGCTAGAGCTAATCATAAGAAAGCAAGAACTACTAAGCATCCATAAATAACATACACCCTACATGAACAGACTAAGCATGCCCAGAATGATGAGTATATGTACAAAAATGAAAACAAATAGAGTTCGTTACCAGCCTCTTACCACACCTCAAGTTGTCATTAATCCTCATTATTGCCCTTCACTTGTGTGGCTTGAAAAATAACATGAAACCAAATTCCACTGAGGAACGCTGAACCCTGCAACGAACTTCACAAAACCAAAGAAGAACAACAAATATTTTTGGTGTTTTTGAGTTTTAAAGACAAGAGCAAAAAGGAGGAACAAGCAAAGCGAAATATTTTTGGGTTTTTCGAATAGTTCAAACAAAGCAAAAAGGAAGAAGCAAACCAAGGCAAAAAGAAAAATAAGCAAACAAAGAGAAACAACAAAAATATGTTTGGTCTTTTGTGTTTTAGAAAGCAAAAGTAAAGAAAGAACGAAAACTAAAAAGAAAACGAAACATGGATATACAAAGTACCGACTAAACATGCTATGGAGATGAGTGTGATGTCGTTGTACCTCCCCCCAAGCTTAGGATTTTGGCCTAAGTGGGTATCAATCCCTAGCTGGCCAAGATGGAGAGCCTCCGTAGTACGGCGAGGAGGTGCCCTCGTCCTGATATGAGCTCGAGGACACCCCACCATAGTGAGCATAATAGTCGCAAGAAGGCACATCCTCTTGGTGCTGCCTGTGGAAACCAAGCAAGCGGAGGTGCTCGTCCACCTCCTCCTTAGAACGCGACCATGGCCTCCTGTAAATACTAAATAAAGTGGATTGTGGCAAAGGAATTTCCCTCTGGTCTCTGTCAATAAACAACATTCTATATACTAAACTATCCGTACTAGAGTCAGCAGTGACAAAGTGATGTGTTTTCATAGCAGCAAGATCAAGCCTTTGTGGTGCTAACACAGTGTCATTAGGATCAATAGAAAGTTCTAAAGCAGCAACCATGTGTGAGGCAATAATGCCCCCATAAATAGGTCCTCTAGCGGCTAGGCAGCGAGCAATGAGAGAGCCCAGATTATACTTGGTATCATTATTAAGTGCAGCAGCAAGAAAGGCTAAATGATAATTAGAAATATTACTAGTGTTCTCCCTACCAAGAATGCTAGTGGCAAGATAATAAGCAAAATATCTAAGAGCTGGGAGTTGAATGTTCCTTATCTTCCCATGCTGAGCTATGATGTCTATGCACTTCTATTCTTGTAGATAGTTGTTGGGCTCCAAGTGCAGAGGTTTGTAGAACACCAGCAAGTTTTCCCTTAAGTGGATCACCCAAGGTTTATCGAACTCAGGGAGGAAGTGGTCAAAGGTATCCCCTCTCAAGCAACCCTGCAATCAAGATACAAGAAGTCTCTTGTGTCCCCAACACACCCAATACACTTGTCAGGTGTATAGGTGCACTAGTTTGGCGAAGAGATAGTGAAATACAAGTGGGATGGATAAAAGACAACGGTGCCAGAAAATAGCTTTGATGGCGCGTGGAAAAGACTAAAGGCAAACTGAAATAAAGATGGAACCAGGCAAACATGTAACAGATCTAGTAGAAAATGATGTATCAATGTTTAGAAACAAGGCCTAGGAATCATACTTTCACTAGTGAACACTCTCATATAAATATCTTCTCTTTATGATACTACTTTGAACTACTCTCCGGTTGGACATTCTAATCCATGGCAGGGCTATAATAGCACACCTCAAAGTTCGCCTTCTGCATCTAGATAACCCCACACTGTCACCTTGAGCACTAGATGGTTCAAACAAACACCACAATTTTATAGAGACATCCAACTCCAAATATAACTCATAACAAGTATTTGTAATCTCTAGCCTAGGTGCCACCATGGTGTGCACACTGTCAACTTCACACACATGGGGAGAGCAGAGATCTATTAAAGCACTTGAGTAGCAAGGTAGATCTACTTGATTACAAAGCTCATGATCACAATAAGATCATGCATAGAGAGAGAGAGATGAACACATAGCTACCGGTAGAACCCTTAGCCTCGAGAGAGAACTACCCCTCCTCATAATGGGAATCAGCAATGGCGATGGAGATGGTGGTGGAGATCGATGGAGATGGCTCTGATGACCCACAAGTATAGGGGCTGTATCACAGTATTTTCGAGGGAAGTAAAACCCAATTTATTGATTCGACACAAGGGGAGCCAAAGAATATTTATAAGCCTTAACAACTGAGTTGTCAATTCAGCTGCACCTAGAAACAATCTTGCTCATAGCAGTTTATCAGTAGCAACAGTTTTGTAGTAGGAATAGTAAAGTAGAAGCAGTAGTAAAGTAAAGACAATAGTAACAATAGCAGTAAATAGTAGGATTCGAGTGCGGTAGGCATAGGGATGGATGGCCGGGCGTTGCATGGAAAATACAATTCAGATAGCAATCAGAATATAGGGCAACTCCAGATAAATAAGATAAAGCATCCAAGTACTAGATAATCCTAGGCATGTGTTCTATATATAGTCATACGTGCTCGCAATGAGAACTTGCACAACATCTTTTGTCCAGCCAGCCCGTTTGCAGCGGGGCCTCAAGGGAACTACTGACAATTAAGGTGCTCCATTTAATAGAGCACCGGAGCAAAGCATTAACACTCCGTGAACACATGTGATCCTCACATCAAAGCCATTCCCTCTAGTTATCCCGATTTCTATCACTTCGGGGCCATTGGTTCCAGACAACAACGTGTGTATACAACTTGCAGGTAAGACCATAAAAAATACTATCATAATGAATCAATAACATGTTCAGATCTGAAATCATGGCACTCGGGCCCTAGTGACAAGCATTAAGCATAACAAGTCGCAACAAAGTCATAAAGCACTAATAGAAGATACTAGGCACCGTGCCCTAACAATCTGATGCCATTACATGAACGATCTCATCCAATCCCTACCATCCCAATAGCCTACATCGGGGGATTACTCACTCATAGATGGGGGAAACATGGATGGTCGATGGAGAAGCGATGGTGATGATGATGTAGATGATCTCCTCCAATTCCCCGTCCCGGCAGGGTGCTAGAACGGAGTTTCTGGTGTTGTTTCGTGGAATCTGGTGGTGGTGGAAGAACGGAACTCCTTCTGGAAAAACGTCGAACCCCCTGAGTTTTTAGGTCAAAAGGCAACTTATAGACAAAGAGGGAGACCGAGGGGGTGCCTGGGGCGGCCAGACCACCCCCTGGCGCGGCCAGGCCTAGCCCGCGTGGCCAGGTGGTGTGGCTGGGCCCCAGCCCCACTCCGCCTCATATTCTGGCTCCGGGAGTCTTCTGGTGAAATAGGATTTTTGGCTTTTGTTCCGTCCAATTCCGAGAATATTCATTTTCTGACTTTCCTAGAACCAAAAACAGCAGAAAACAGGCAGCTGGTACTGTGGGCTCTTGTTAATAGGATAGTCCAAGAAATCATATGAAAAGTACTCCAAAGTGTGGACAAAACACAAGAAAGTAGATAAAACCCAAGCATGGAACATCAAAAATTATAGATACATTTGCAATGTATCAGGCTCCGGGGGCACTTCCCCATCCCAGCAGGGTGCCGGAACAGATACTTTCTGTCCCCCGAATCTCCCCTACGGTGGAGGTCGCGCTGCGGAACTTTTCGTGGTTGGAGGCTTGATGATTTTGGGTTTTTGCATCAGGAGGCATCTTATGGGCGAAGAGGCAAGATCAGTTTGCGGCCAGGGGGCCCACACCACCTGTGGCACGGCCAGGGCTAGCCCGCGTCACCACATGGTGTGGCCGCCCTGTGGCCCCTCTCCATCTCATCTTCTAGCTCCGTGAGTCTTCCGGTAAAATATCAACTTTGGCTTTTGTCCGGTCCAATTCCGAGAATATTCATTTTCTGACTTTCCTAGAACCAAAAATAGCAGAAAATAGGAAACTAGCACTATGGCATCTTGTTATTAGGTTAGTCCAAGAAACTATATAAAAAGTACTCCAAAGTTGGAACAAAACATAAGAAAGTAGATAAAAACCAAGCATGGAACATCAAAAATTATGGATACGTTAGCAACGTATCAACATCCCCAAGCTTAACCCCTGCTCGTCCTCAAGTAGGTAAGTGATAAAAGAAAGAATAATTTTTGAGGTGACATGCACCATCATAAACTTGATCAAAGTGTTTGTAAAACATGGATAGCTGGGATCATAGTACTTCAACATAGCATGAAGGATAAAGTTCTAACAATAAGACATAGCAACTATGTTATAACATGAAAAGGCACAAACAAAAGATTCATGAATAACAATGCTTTGCAAGACGTTTGTTTGTTTCACATAAAGAAAAAATAGCATAGTAGCATTCAGCTTGTCCCTCATAGAGTAGCAAACATAAATGCATAGGACACCTTCAAAGTTCATAAGAGTGACTAGAAACAAATAGTTTAAAACAAGCAATATCAAAGCTATGCATCAATCAACAAGTCTTGGGACAATGCACATAGAACTAAGAATGACCACTATGCTCTCAAAGTACGTGCATAAAGGTAGAAGGTGGAGACTCAACAAAAAAGTGGAAGAAAGGCCTTAATAGAAGGAATCAGGGATTCAAGTCTCATAAAGAGCTTCCAAAAATTATGGTACTTATTAGCTTTCAGCTCTCATTTCCCCTATCATAAGCATCCTTAAGTGATTAAGGTTAAAGTGACACAACTAAGAGGATATGCTTGATAAGTTATAAGTTGAAATCGCATGCCCCTTACTTACGAGTATCGATCCTCATGCTACTCAAATTCAGTCACAAGTAAGCTCTTGTCATTGTAAGTACATATGTATCATAGAGAACCGCCAAAGGGGTACCCCTTGCACATGATACTGGAGCTATCCCATAATCAAAATGATAAGGCAAGAAGACAATGAGCATATTAGTAATCTTCTTATTTACCATGGGAAAATGGTGCTTTTTTCTCTCTTTCCTGTTTTCTCATATATATTTTTCTTTTTCTCAATCTCTATCTCTTTTTTTATAAGAAGAATGCTTCATAGATTGCTCACTATGGTGATGCTGCAAGTTTCCACCATGATTAGGACTGGCTTAGGCTAGCGGCCCAGGCGTTTCTATAACACACATACAAACTCCATGATCTTACAAGTTCCCCTTTTATTTCATACCGCCAGGATCCATAAGCAAAAGAATCATGGTATCAACGGAATAGTAAGTGCAATGTTGAAAGCGTTCCCCATGATACATGGTTCTGCTAACTTCAACTTATAAAGCGCAAGCATATACGCAACAAAGATGGAAAAAATGGTTCAAGATTATTAAGTGCAAGAAAGTAAAGTGTGCCATCAAGTTCGTGAGAGCTTTAATCACTAATTTTCACATAACAAGTTTAATTCGGAAGGTAGATAAAAACATGAATATACTTGGAATAGAAAATGCTAATAGGTAGGTATGGTGGACTCTTTGCAATAACTTGGTTTTATTTGGAGTTGGATGCATGAGTGTAATTCATACTTTGTTATGGAGGCTAGCAAAAAACTAGGAGCGACCAACTAAGAGAGCAATAATGGTCATAATCATGCAAAGCGACAAAACATCATTAATTAAAGCATAAAGTGATATTACAAGTCGAAAACTAAAGGATCATAAAGGCTATGGTGACTTGGGATAGTCTTAACATGGTGTGAGGATGCGTCAAGTCAACCCAAATAAAGCATCAAACGAGAATACCACAATACTATGCTTTAATATGCTAAAAAAAACGCACGATTCTTCAAAGGCACATTAATCAATCTCAATTGTTTATAACAAGTCATGCTACAAAAAAGATCACTAAGCATAAATCCAAAACAATATCAAGCATGGCATGACAAAGCATAGGCCACGGTCAAAAACAAGCTCCTTTTTACCACTTAAGCATGAACTTTCCTACTCTTTTCCAATGCAAACCAACTTATTTGAAAGAACTCACAAAGATAATAATAAATAAAGACCAGTGAGCTTGTCTCACAAATCCAAAAGGAAGAACTAAAAAGTTCAAAGCTGAAAGCACAAGAAAACTAAGGATAAACCCAGTGCTAGCAAAAGAGAACACTCACAAAACAATAAGAATGAAAACTACAGTGTTCTAAACAATGAAAGCAGAGTGTGTCTCTCTCCAAAAGAAGTGTTGGGATCCAACCAACTTATTGCATCAAACAAAGAAAACTAAGCAAACAAAAACTAAGAACGAAAATGAAGATGCTCCAAGAACAACACAATTGTGCATGAAACAATAAAAATGAAGTGTTTGGAAGAAACCTGGGATTTTTATTGATGAAGAAGGGGATGCCTTGGGCATCCCCAAGCTTTGACGCTTGTACTTTTTGGATATTTATTGGGGTTACATCGGTGGCATCCCCAAGCTTGATCTTTAGTCCATTTTTCATATCATTACATTATTCTCTCCATACACCTGAAATTTTTCCTTCATACAAAATTTCACACAATCTTTATTAGCAACATTAGTGCACTCAAGATAATAAGTCTTTAGGTTCAGTTCTAACACCAATAAACTTCCATTAAAACACAAGCTACTGTAGCACTTCCCTCAAAAAGCTCAATTCCCCAAAAGAACTCAAAGAGGAACCAACAAGAAGCAAATGCAAATAATGGCAGAAATCTATCAAAACAGACCAGCTGGTAAAGACGATTTTTTTGAAGACCTTCTGTTTCTCAAATCGAAAAGTGTTGAGCTAACGAAAGTTAGATAACAACTTGGGTCAGAAGCACAAAAATTCACGCCTCAAAAGGACGTATAGAGATTTTACATGAATTTTTACAGTGAAGCACAAAAATCTATTTCGGGACAGCAACTTTCCAAAGCATTACTTCTCTCTCATTAGAGGTTACTCTTGGCACAAAAAGCAAATAAAAAGGATAAGGAGCGGTTATTACAGAGGTAATAACTTCCAAGACTCATCTAAAACTTTTGGGTTATCTCCCAATAAGTACTTTTTTAATGCCTTTAAGTTAGGCATGATAGTTTGAGAAGATGCTCACATAAGAAATATGAATTGAAGTAAAAGAGAGCATCAAGAAGCGAATTCAAAGCACATTTAAGTCTAACCCACTTCCTATGCAAAATAAGCTTGTAAATAAACAAGTCATGAAAGCACAAAGCAACAAGCATAGGAAAGCAAAACAAGTGCAACATCAAAATTTTCAACATAAAGAGGGGAAACTTAATATCATTGAGACACATAAAACCATGTTGCCCTCTCTCATAATAACTTTCAGTAGCATCATGGATAAAATTAACAATATAACAATCACATGAAACATTCTTATCATGAGCCACATGCATAAAAGAACTAATACTCCCCACATAAACATAGTCATTCTTATTAATTGTAGTGGGAGCAAATTCAACAAAATAGCTATCATTATTATTTTCATCACCATAATCATCAAATATAGGAGGCATATTGTAATCATAATTAATTTCCTCCTCAATAGTAGGTGGACTGAAAATATCATATTCATCATTGCAATCATCATATATTGGAGGTATAGTATCATCATAAGAAATAGAATAGTTATCTTCCAAAGTGTGTTCATTTGTAAACGTATCATCATTGGAAGGAACATGCATAACACTAATAGTACAGCAATTATTAATATCATCATTTTCAGAATTGGTACCAAAGAGATTTTCAATATCAAAAGTAGTGTGCTTTTCCCAATCATGTTCACTACTATAGGTAATAGGCATAGGAACATCATCAAGTTCAGACTCATCAAAAATTATAATAGGAGCAACATGCTTAGGGGAAAATACCGTTTCCTCTCTCCTTTTACTCCTCCTTTTCTTCTTATCTTTAGGAGAGAGAGGCTTGAAAGGAAGCTTCTCCATATACCCTGGTTCATTGTTAGAGACAATAGAAGAAACTTTGGAGGATTCCTCCTTTTCATTAATAAGAACAAAACACATATTAGTCCTGTCATATTTTGGTAAAACCTCATCTTTTATAAATTTTGTATGTAAGTATTTGTGTGGCAATTATCAACACAATAAATATGACAACCATGCAGGACACTATTCATATCAAAAGCACCCATATCTACCAAAGAGGTTTTTCTTGATAACTCTTCACATCCCAAAAATAATGTAATTTCATCATGCTGATTAGGAGTGATCATGTCATCACAATACAAACTTGTAGTACTCGTTGGATTAGAAGGGCTATTATTATGGCCCGAGCATTGAAAATTGAAATGACCCACTTAAAAGCAAAGTTCACAAATAAAAGGATAGAGGGCACAAACTTTTTTACCAAGATCATTTAGAGCCCTATACCACGTTCTAGTTTTTTCATTCCTGTGGGTGATACAATATTCTTCTTCAATTTGATTATTCTAAAAAGGTCTATGTATTCCACAAAAATTAACATGCTTATAATAAGTAGTACTTTCAGAGGTTTGAGCATGTTTATTGCTATCATTAATAACAATTTCATTATCCATGCAAGTGTCTTTAAAAGGCTCATGATACATGTCCCATTTTTCTTTAGGAGCATTAATATGAGAAGCAAAGGATCTAAAACAATCAATAAGAATTTGAGGATCAAGACCATATTTAGCACTAAGCTCTTGAAAATCAGCAGTTTCAGCGAAAGACTTAATGCAATCATACTCATAGTTTATACCTGGTTCTTTACCTTTGTTGTTATCCCAATCTTCGGTATTGCTTTGAATTGTTTCAAGAAGATCCCACTTAGCTTTGACATCCTTACTTGTGAAGGATCCCTCTAAACAAGTATCTAGATAGTCCTTGTAATGTCCTGAAAGCCTTGCATAGAAATTATTAATAACAATATTACTGGAGAGCTCATGAATGGGACATTTGAGCATTAGTGACTTCAGTCTCCCCCATGCTTGGGCAATACTTTCTCCATCATGTGGATGAAAATTATAAATGTAATTCCTATATTTATTAATTTCATCAGGAGGATAAAATTTAGAGTAAAAGAGAGATTCAAGTTCCTTCCACTCCAAATGATGAGGATCATCTAGTAGCTCATACCACTCCCTTGCTTTGCCCTTAAGTGAAAAAGGGAATAGCTTCCTCTTAACTTGGTTCATTGAAATACCTGCACACTTGAACAACTCGCATAATTCGTGTATAAAGAGTAAATGATCACCAGGATGGACAGTTCCATCTCCAAAATAACAGTTGTTCATAACACGTTCAACAATTTTAACAGGTATTATAAAAGAGATGCTTTCAGTATGTGGATTTAAAATATCACAAGTATCATTAGAATTACCACATATGGGACATAAAGTATCATCAGAGCAAATTTTCTTCTTTAAAGCTGGGCAATTAAAAAGATCATTTCCATAAAAACCAACTTCCCCAAGCTTAGACGTTTCCATAGCATTAGTAACAAAGGTGTTCAAAAGATTCATACTAATAACGTTGCTATTAGCATGCAAAGAAAGTTCCATGGGTTTTTTAATTTTCTTTTCAGACAATTCATGTTCTATATTAGGAAAAATACTAAAAAGCTCTCTAATTTTGTTGTTGTTTTCCATTAAGCCTAACTAGTGAAAACAAGAAACAAAAAGACAAAATTGTAGAATCTAAAGGAAATAACTTCGAGCACTCACACCGGAGGATGTGACTACCTTTTACCTTACCTCCCCGGCAACGAAGCCAGAAAATAGATTGATGTCTACGCACTTCTATTCTTGTAGACAGTTGTTGGGCCTCCAAGTGCAGAGGTTTTTAGAACAGCAGCAAGTTTTCCCTTAAGTGGATCACCCAAGGTTTATCGAAATCAGGGAGGAAGTGGTCAAAGGTATCCCCTCTCAAGCAACCCTGCAATCAAGATACAAAAGGTCTCTTGTGTCCCCAACACACCCAATACACTTGTCAGGTGTATAGGTGCACTAGTTCGGCGAAGAGATAGTGAAATACAAGTGGGGTGGATAAAAGACAATAGTGCCAGAAAATAGCTTTGATGGCACGTGGAAAAGACTAAAGGCAAACTGAAATAAAGATGGAAGCAGGCAAACATGTAACAAATCTAGTAGCAAATGGTGCATCAATGTTTAGAAACAAGGCCTAGGGATCATACTTTCACTAGTGAACACTATCATATAAATATCTTCTCTTTATGATACTACTCTGAACTACTCTCCGGTTGGACACTCTAATCCATGGTATGGCTATAACAGCACACCTCAAAGCTCGCTTTCCGCATCTAGATAACCCCACACTATCACCTTGAGCACTAGATGGTTCAAACAAACACCACAATTTCATAGAGACATCCAACTCCAAATATAACCCATAACAAGTATTTGTAATCTCTAGCCTAAGTGCCACCATGGTGTGCACACTGTCAACTTCACACACATGGGGAGAGCAGATATCTATTAAAGCAGTTGAGTAGCACACCACCTGGTGGCGCGGAACTTTTCGTGGCTGGAGGCTTGACGATTTAGGGTTTTTGCATTGGGAGGCATCTTATAGGCGAAGAGGCAAGGTTGGTGGGCGTCCAGGGGGGGCACACCACCTGGTGGCGCGGCTAGGGCTAGCCCGCGCCACCACATGGTGTGGCCGCCCTGTGGCCCCTCTCCGTCTCGTCTTCTGGCTCCGTGAGTCTTCCGGTAAAATATCGACTTTGGCTTTTGTCCAGTCCAATTCCGAGAATATTCATTTTCTGACTTTCCTGGAACCAAAAATAGCAGAAAACAGGCAACTGCCACTGTGGCATCTCGTTAATAGGTTAGTCCAAGAAAGTGTATAAAAAGTACTCCAAAGTTGGAACAAAACATAAGAAAGTAGATAAAAACCAAGCATGGAACATCAAAAATTATGGATACGTTAGCAACGTATCAAGCTACACGGTCATCGTCATTTGTCACACTTTGATAGAGCTCAGCAAATCAGTGGGTTGACCTTGGATCTTCTTCACTGTCCCAGTCATGCCTATGCCTATAATGCTGCAAAATCTTTCCAATGACATGGCAATAGGCTGATTATAAATTCTGAATGAAACAATTGACTGATAAGGGGTGTTAGTGAAAATGAAACTCTCAACAAAAGTTTTGGTGAGCACGGCATATTTCTCACTCACATCTTCCATGTACGTGGTCAGACCAACCCTCTAAACCAGTAGTAAGAAATCATTGAGGATCCCTGCAGCTTGCAAAAAGTTAAAACAAGGGAAGGTAGATGGGTGAGCATCTCCCTCATCTCCTTCATTGCCAAAGCGTGGTGCAATAAGATCTTCATTATATGATGGGCTAAACTGAGAGGCTGATCTTGAAGGCCTTGCCCTCCAGGGTGTGTCCCTCTCAAATATTTCTCCAAAAGTGTGGTTGTTCATCTTTGATATTCTGAAATTTGAACATCCATTATACAAGTGATTGCAAAGTGAATACATAATGAAGGGAACTACTCATAGGGACTTGTAAGAAGCCTAAACATGCATCAAAACAATTTATCTAAGCATTGAACAAGCTTACAAGCTCTCATAACCTGTCACCTACAACAACAAAATACTCACGATATAAACCACTAAACACAAATCTACTTGGAAAAGCGAAGGAGTCACATACCGGAGAACAAATGCTCCAAATTTCAGCAGCAAAGATGGGCTGAGCAAGGAGATCAAAAAATCGTAGACAAGAACAACAAGAACCCAATTTCGAGCAATGAGCTGGTGTTTTCTCGGGAGAGAGAAGGAAGTGGGGAGTGAGAGAGTGAGTGGAGGGCCAGGGGTGGCCCACACCATGGCCAGGCGCTCCCCTGTGTGGCCGCGCCACCAGGTGGTGTGCCTGTCTGGTGGGCCCCCCTATTCTGAAATTTCAGGTATAGATGAATGATTTTCTAACAGAAAGATGTTTTTGGAAAGATGCAAAAGCAAAACAAAACTAAAACTTCAGAAGTTCTAAGACACTCTAATATGCAAGCAACTAGCAACCGAAAAGTAAACTAAGCGAAAGCAAAAACTAAAATGGGTAAAATAAAATTAAGCAAAGATAATCATGGTGAAAACATTGTTTTGTTCATTAAAATCCCTTTGTTAACAAGGTTGATCAGGTATTGTTACCAAAACAATTTTATATGAAACAAAACTTTGTATTCCACTAATGATTATGTTACCTCAACCTTGATAGAAATGGTCCCAATCATAATAGTTTCATATTTTTCTCGTGGTATGGGACAATATATTTCTCCAACTTGAATGCCCTCAACATGTTCAATTGAGTTTAAACCATAAGTCTTATCAATCTTCTTGGGGAAATAGATAGTATGCTCCTTGTCATTAACATTAAAAGTCACCTTTCCTTGATTACAATTAATAACAGCTCATGTAGTATTAAGAAAAGTTCTCCCAAGAATAATAGACATATTGTCATCTTTAGGCATTTCAAGCACAACAAAGTCAGTTAATATCAAGCAATTATGAGCAACTTGAATAGGTACATCCTGACATATACCAACAAGAATAGTAGTAGATTTATCAGCCATTTGCAAAGATATATCAGTTGGTATTAGTTTTTCCAATTGAAGTCTCTTATAGAGAGAAAAAGGCATAACACTAACTCCTGTTCCCAAATCACACAAAGCAGTTCTAACATAACTATTTTAAATAGAGCATGGAATAGTTGGAATCCCTGGGTCTCCAAGTTTCTTTGGAACCTTACCATTAAAGGAATAATTGGCAAGCAAAGTAGAATTTTCTTTATTAGGGATCTTCCTTTTATTAGAGACAATATCCTTCATATACTTTGAATAAGGAGGCAATTTAATAGCATCAGTCAAAGGTATTTGCAAAAATAAAGGTTTCATCCACTCACAAAACTTATTATAGTGTTCATCTTCCTTTGACTTGTGTTTCTTATCAGGGAAAGGCTTAGGTTTTTGGACCCAAGGCTCTCTTTCACTACCATGTTTCTTAGCAACAAAATCTTCTTTAGTGTATTTAGTATTCTTAGTGTGCCTTTCAGGTTCTTCTTCAACTTTTTCTTTATTAGGGGCATCATTTTCTTCATTACCACTTTCAGTTTTAGCATCAGAGACATATATACTATTAGGATCTTTAGAAGGTTCAGAAGGTTCTACAATAGTTTTTTGTTTCTTTTCCCTTTTCTTAGGAGTAGTACCACTACTTTCAGTTTGTTGAGAATCCTGCTAAATTCTTTTAGGATGCCCCTCGGGATATAGAGGATCGTGGGTAGAAGCACCACTTCTAGTTCTAATTTCATAAGCATGTTTTTCTTTAGTAGCATTAACTAGCAAGTCTTTTTGTACTTTAATAAGCTGATCAATTTGAGTTTGAACCATTTGAAAATGTTTAACAAGCATTTTAACATCATTATAGGTTCTTTTCACAATATCCTTCAACTCAACAATAGCTCTAGAGTTTTCCATTAGATGATTTTGCATCCTTTTATTAAAATTATCTTGCTTAACAATAAAAATATCAAATTCTTCTAAGCATTGATCAGGAGGTTTAGAGTAAGGAATATCACCTTCATCAAAATGTTGGAGAGAGTGTACCTCAATAGTGGGGGATTTGCTTACATAATTCTTCTATAGGAGGTAAATTCTTCACATCTGCAGCTTTAATTCCCTTCTCCTTAAGACATTTATTAGCTTCCTTCATTACTTCATCATTTAGTTCAATAACTCCCCTCTTCTTTGGTTTTGGTGTTGGTGTTGGCTCAGGCACAGTTAACTCAGGTGTAGTTTTCTCAGGTGTAGTTGGCTCAGATGAAGTCCAGTATTCATAATTCTTGCTTATTTTATCCATTACTTCCTCAGCTTCTTTGGGAGTTCTCTTCCTGAAAACACAATCAGCACAACTATCCAGGTATGTCCTAGATTCTTCAGTTAGCCCATTATAATATATATCAACAAGCACATTTTTAGGTAATGGACATCTAGCATGTGCATGAATCAAAGCACAAAACCTTACCCATGATTCAGGTAATATCTCCTTTTCACCCTGTTTAAAATCAAAAAGTTCCTGCAGAATAGCATGGCTAGCACTAGGAGGGAAATATTTCTGAAGGAAGGTACTAATCAAGCAATCAGGGCTATCAACAGATCTAGGAGGTAAATTATTAAACCAAGTTTTAGCTTCTCCTTTCAGTTAAAAAGGGAAACTTTTAGCAACAAAGTAGGTGCGCATCTTAATATCATTAGAAAATAAGCCACTCATGATAGAAAGCTCAGTCATATGTGCTACCGCACTTTCATTCTTAGTCCCACACAATGTTTCTTTCTCAACAATAGTTATGTAAGATAAATCAAGAGAGAAATCATAATCCTTATCTTTAATGTTTATGGGAGATGCAGCAAACTTAGCATTAGGAGACAATTTGGGTTTTACAGTACGCCTCTCAAGGAGACTCTAAATAGCACTCCTATCATGGATGTTTTGACATTCTTCAATAAATTCATCGGTCATCTCTATATAACCGTCTTCAATATCATAGCTCTCTCTAGACTCAGGTGAACTGACAGGTGTAGTAGTGTCTTCATTAGGAGTTTCAGTATTTCCAGCTATAGTTCTAGCAATCGTAGCATCTAGGACAGGACCTAATGAACCACTTTTATCAAGCATAGTAGAAGCAGCATCATAAGTATCAGAAGTTTCAGATTTAGCAGTAGTAGCAGTGTGTGTAGCATATGCATGTGGTGGTATAAGGAACTTACTCATAACAGATGGTGAATCAAGAGAAACAGAGGTGTTCAGAACTGTACATCTCCTTGTAGTGGATGGTAAAGGGACCTTGCCATCATGAGACTTACCCATGATGGATGGATGGCAGCGAACAATAGTGATTCCAACTAAAGTTGAT
Organism: Avena eriantha; assembly: GCA_910589775.1. Taxonomy (NCBI): domain Eukaryota; kingdom Viridiplantae; phylum Streptophyta; class Magnoliopsida; order Poales; family Poaceae; genus Avena; species Avena eriantha. The sequence continues at coordinate 40,138,652 of OU342740.1, forward strand.
AAATAAAGCTATGCTTCCCGGCAACGGCGCTAGAAAAATAGTCTTGATGACCCACAAGTATAGGGGGTGTATCGTAGTATTTTCGAGGGAAGTTAAACCCAATTTATTGATTCGACACAAGGGGAGCCAAAGAATATTTATAAGCCTTAGCAATTGATTTGTCAATTCAACTGCACCTGGAAACAATCTTGCTCACGGCAGTTTATCAGTAGCAATAGTTTTGTAATAGCAATAGCAAAGTAATAGAAGTAGCAAAAGTAAAGCCAATAGTAACAATTGCAGTAAACAGTAGGATTAAAGAACGGTAGGCATAGGGATGGATGGACGGGCGTTGCATGGACAAGACAATTCATATAGCAATCAAGATATAGGGCATTTGCAGATAAATAAGATAAAGCATCCAAGTACTAAATAAGCATAGACATGTGTTCCATATATAGTCATATGTGCTCGCAATGAGAACTTGCACAACATCTTTTGTCCTGCCAGCCCGTTTGCAGCGGGGCCTCAAGGGAACTACTGGCAATTAAGGTGCTCCTTTTAATAGAGCACCGGAGCAAAGCATTAACACTCCGTGAACACATGTGATCCTCACATCAAAGCCATCCCCTCCGGTTATCCCGATTGCTGTCACTTCGGGGCCTTTGGTTCTGGACAACAATATATGTATACAACTTGCAGGTAAGACCATAAACAATACTATCATAATGAATCAATAACATGTTCAGATCTGAAATCATGGCACTCGGGCCCTAGTGACAAGCATTAAGCATAACAAGTTGCAACAAAGTCAAAAATTACTAATAATAGATACTAGGCACAATGCCCTAACAATCTGATGCCATTACATGAACGATCTCATCCAATCCCTACCATCCCCATAGCCTACAATGGGGTATTACTCACAAATGGATGGGGGAATCATGGATGGTTGATGGAGAAGCGATGGCGATGATGATGGCGATGATCTCCTCCAATTCCCCGTCTTGGCAGGGTGCCAGAACAGAGTTTCTGGTTCCGATTCGCGGAATCTGGTGGTGGCGGTGTAATGGAACTCTCTCTAGAAAAACATCGAACCCCCCTTGGTTTTTAGGTCAAGAGGCAACTTATAGGTGAAGAAGGAGGCCGAGGGGGTGACCGAGGCGGCCACACCACCCCTTGGCGCGGCCTGGCCTAGCCCGCGGGGCCAGGTGGTGTGGGCCCCTCGTGGACCTCCTCCATCTCGTCTTCTAGCTCCGTGAGTCTTCTGGTGAAATAGGATTTTTGGCATATTTTCTGGGATTTTTCCTGATAGTTGATTTTCTGCACAAAAACTAGACACCAAGGTAATTCTGCTGAAAACAGCGTCAGTCCGTGTTAGTTATATCCAAATCACACAAGTTTAGAGGAAAAACAATAGCAAAAGTGTTCAGGAAAGTAGATATGATTTGGACGTATCAAGTATTATAATCCTTAGACCGTGTTATCATATTTAATCACTATCACTCGCGACTACTTTGACTACATCAACCATCACACCATAACAAGGTGATTATAAAGTGTATGTTGGGTATTCTAAAGGGCATGTTGAGGCGTATGCATCGAGATCAACATTTGTTCTCATGCGTGGCAGGAAGATACACTAGGCCCACTCGATGAGATTACATCCATAAGCTACACACCTTGTGACTAGGTCACGAGGATGGAATATCATGGGAACGAGTAAAGCAACACTTGTCAGTAACGAGATTGAACAAGGTATCATGATGCCAATGATCAGATCTTGCACAAGTCAGGTATCAAAGTAATAAAGGTAATTAGACTCGACGGTTATGGTTCAAACGTCGTTGAAGTCGTGGAATGCATAGGGGTCATTATGGTCATCCCAGCCCCGCTATTAATCATTGATCCAAGAGTCATCTCGATCATATTTGTGATGTTCCAGAATCATAGGGTAACACGCTTAAAGGTTTTACAAAGCTTAGAGATCATTCTGGAATTGATGGAATCATAAGAAGAAAGAGAAAGAAACACCGGAAGTGTTCCGTGAGAGAATCGGAATCATTCCAGGAAAATCCAAAGGAAGTTGGAGTGAACCAAAGGGTGTTTTGGATAAAAATAGATGTAATGAATATGTATTTTATATTAATTATTGCAATTAATATTTAAATAAAATTTAATGGGGCATATTCCCCATTGGCCAAGTTCTGGGAGGGAACATGGACCAAGCGGGAAGGCCACAAGGGACGGCCACCGCTGCCTTGAAGGGCATGCCGGGTAGCGCCCACCTAGCCGCCAGCCTACCTAGGGCCACGTGCGCGGGCCCACCTTGGCACTGGCCAGCCCTCTCCTCTTGGCGTGCGCGCCTCTCTCCACCTCCTCCTCCCTTTTGTCCCACCGCGGGACTTCAGTAGTTGGGGGTGCCTTCTTTTCCCCTATATAAGAAGGTCTATATGAGAGGGAAAGGACACCCCAATAATTTCTAAGGTAGTTTCCTTAGGGATTTTATCGCTCTATCTTCTCTTGTGACTGTGGATCCAAGTAAGGGTTGCACGAGCGGAAGATTGCTTCGCTATGGCACGCCGTTGTTTTGCGATGATTCTAGCCAAAAAACCTACTTCTACATCTCGACTGGATCAAGGAGAACGAGAGTCTTCATCAAACATCGGATGCATGCGATTCGGGGCTGCTGCTACTTGTGGCACCGGGTTCGTCGTGCAAGGACTAGGGGTGACTACGAGGAGCTTCGCGACCTTGAGGTTGAATGAGTACGAATACATCATCCATGTTTCGCATCAACGTTAAATGCTTTCGATCTACCAGGGTATGTTACGAAAGCCTCTCTCTCCATTACAGCATTACTCATAGATAGATCTTGGGCAGTTTGGTGTTATGCTAGTTAGTATTTTTTTTGTCCTATGAACCCCTATAGTGGTATCAGAGCCGATCTATAGTATTGCTTGTACGGTTAGAACATATGCAGAATGTGGGAATTGCTTGTACGGTTAGAACAAGTAGGAACTTTTTTTGTTTTCTCCTCACAACTAGTATTGCTTGTATGGTTAGAACATATGCACAATGTGGGAATAGGTCCTCTAGTTGTTACCCTACCACATGTACTTGTTTATATCACGGAACTACTTGATGAAGTAGCCCGGACCGAACTTACGCGTAAGCTGTAGGGCAACGTGCAGAGCTAGGCCAAAAACAAAAACTTTTCTGCTCTGGCAAGGTCTCCAGCGAGGCTCCCCAAGATCTGGCTAAGCTCAAAGGAAATAGTATGTACCTCTCGATGCGTGGAAGCTGAGGAAATGCGTCGCGGTGGTGCCGTACATTCCCCTCATCTCGTCAGGCTCTGGTGAACTTCTCGATCCTAGCACCACCTCGTAACTGGCTTCGTGATCCTCATCGCCTCCAACTTTGCCACCGCCCAACATCGCCGACGTGCACCGTAGGTGTCATGCCTCTAATGTCACACACACGCACAAGGTGGAACAACAACAAGAGAGATGCTAGTCTCGGTCTTGCCGCCGGGGGGCAGGAAGGTGGTTGGCAAGTCTAGCGAAACCCTAGGAAGCAGCACTAGATCCAAAACCGTGCCTTGTCCACCGCCACCCACCTTCCTTTATATAGGCAAGCAGGTGAGGGCACACAACACTTGTGTCCCTCGGTCCTAAACCCTAATCCTGGTCAAAGTGGGTCCAACCCATTGACACATGTCCCTGTCCGAACAAGTCCAACTTGTTGGCTTGTGATAGTCAGATCATCATCTGCCTAGTTCCACTCTCTTAAGTGTGTGATCACGCAGTCTTACCGTAAGCCGAACATAGTTCAGTAATCATTCAGTCATAGTAGTAGCCCAGTGACTTCCAGACTAGAGCTGATAATCGGTAGAGACCTCTAGCAAGACTTGTCGACTCCCGGTTTCTGCAAGTGCTCTCAATGTGATGATATGTCAGAGTCCCTTTGCCTCGTGGTATTGGTGATAAACTGCACGGGAGATTCTGTCATCCCAGTGCCGGTTTACTCTCTTCTCCTTGTAGTTATAACTGATTCTCTCTGGCTTCACTAACTCGGACTACCTCGATCAACACTTGATCGAGTAGCGCATGGCCATGCTTCTGAATCATATCACACGAGAGGGCCTAGAGAATATCTCTCTGAGATGGAGGGGAAAATTCTGTCTTGGCTGATCCACATCATGCAGCTTGCTTTGAAGTTGGCCCAAGACCACCCTCATGACTCCCAGTTACGGTGAGCTTTAGATGGAGTCAAAGCCGGATTTTCCAAAACTCGGATCGTGTGATCCCCTCAGTTCTAAGGATTCCATTGTGTTAGTCGGAGCGTATGACGGTGTGCTCACATCCTACTAACCTTTGGATCGGTTTGGCTATCGTACCTCTTCCGACTAGATGCAAGGCGAATAGATATCTCCATGCTCATGACACGTGAAACATTGTCATGTTCCGACTGGCAAATTAGTCTTGGCAGTGGGTTTCCCTTCCAACCTCAAATGACTAAGGACAAACTGGCTAGAGATAGATCCAAGTATATGGTTCCACACCTGCAAAAATTGCATTGAAATATACAACTATCTCTAAGTCAGATACTAGGTTACGAATACAAGGCGGAACATGACCCTCTAGGGCATCATTCCTAACATAAGCTTATGTGAGACTGGTTCCACGCTCAACATACAGCTTGTATCGTATAAGTGGCTAGCGGGTGTATGTCTCTCTTTTAGTATTTGATGACATTTGCAATGGAGGGCCCCGAAAGGGGTGTATTATAGACAACTGTTGATCCTTGTTGAGATTGCAAGTTTGTAGGTAGAAATGGTTCTGTCTCAAAAGCCTAACAGACACGTAAAACTTGCATGTAGATAAAGTAGAGGCGTCTAACTTTATTTTGCTGGAGTCATGTGATTTGATATGGTCATAGTCGTGGCAAAGGTAAATTAATGTACTTTTCAGTTACTAAGTTGTATAGTAATAGTCATTGTTTCGATGGACGACCAACTAGTGGCATCATGGACTTGGCACCGAACTGGTCGCAAGATGGTGATCATGCTAGAACTCTCAATAGATCAAGGCGCGTGAAGAAGACCATATCATGTCACATATAAATCTCATATGATGTTAATTCTTTGTGTGCATCTTATTGTTTGCTAGTATTAGATACACAATGGTAGCATTAAATAAGATGATCACTAATTAATACCAACCATAGTATTCTCCCATTAGTGTGAACCACCAAAAAGTCCATCGTTATGAAGCAGGTCGTGACAATTGGGTCCTATACATATCGACATTCGTATATGGTGGGTGAAAACCATGTATGTACTACGAATACACTAAGGTTGAATTGGCGATCCTAGCATGTATAAAAATGGCCTCGGAACACGAGAAGATCAAAATATCGAGCATGAGTCACATGAATGTTGTGATCAACACTGTGTTGTGCACCCTTGCGGCTATAGCAAAGGTCATGACAATCGAGGATGATATAGTGAATTGGGATCATGTAATCGCTAAACTATCTTAGTGGTGATAGTTTTAGTGGGAGCTCATTTGATAATATGGTTATAAATTTGAACTTGTATTATGAACTTAATCTAACTCTTCGCAAATATCATTGTAGATCATGGCCATTCCTGAAGTTCAGGACATCTTTGGTCCATTCCTGAACGGTGAGAAACTTAAGCTAGATGGGCCGAACTTCATCCACTAGTACCAACACCTCAGGAACGTACTCATAGAAAACCATCTTATCTATGTCCCGCGTGAACCAATAGAGGATTTCCCCGACTACTCCGACGGTGAAGAAGATATGATTCTTCATGGTCACCGTGACACCTTCATGATGATTAAGTATGTCATAATTCATACCACGAAATCTACACTATGGTTCTTCGTGGCCACCGTGATACTTTCATGAAGTAGACACCTATTACATGCTCGATGGATTGAATACGCATGATATATGAGTACATGGATGATGACTACAAGTGCAAAGATCAATTGTAGCTAGATTCAAAATAATAGTATCGATCCAATAGAGAGCTATTGGTAGAGATCTTTATGCCCCTCGTTACTATTCACTAGAGAGTACTTGTAACTTATCTCTAATTCCAAGTAATGGTGTATAAAGAGTGTGTTTGATTAAGTGCTAAAGTAAACAAGAACAAAGTAAAATGCTGAAGTAAACAAGAAGATGCGAGTGTGGTTGTGGTGGTGAAAATATGGTTAAGGAGTTCTCGGGGAGTGAAGGATACGCCACTAGCATGGGACAATTATTCATAATTAGGATAACCTATTTCTTATGTCATGACATGTGTGGAGAGAGTTCCATAATAAGATGTTCACCGCAAGGCTTGTAGGTAGTCACTTTATTGAGCCAAGGAATGAGGTCATCTTTAAATAACCACCCTGATGTCTGAGAGCAGTCACCCATGCAGACCACCTCAATTAAGGGTCTCCCTGTGGATATCGTATTTAGCTTAGTGAATCTATCTTTATTCCTCCTTTGATCGTGCAGGTTATAAGTCAGTGCTTCTAGTCACAAATAGTTCTAGGCATACTTCCAAACACGTCAAAGTATTTCACACTTTTCGTTAGACTCAAAGGCAAATGATATGTGGCCGACTACACATACCATCTAAAGAGAGAGGTCAAACACACATCATCGATCAATAGATCATGGACACAAGTAACAAATCATCTTTATTTCATCTCATAATAATGCTAGGTTTTCTCCATATCCCCAAGAATGAAGGAACTACTCACATATAAAGGCAATCAACATCATGGCAATAATATGGATGGGATATGAGAGTAAAATCGAATACAAGTGAAGATCCACACTAGGGTTTGGATTGCAACCAAGTAGATGAAGGGGGTCGGTGGTGGAGATGTTGGTGATGATGATGGGTGATGTAGATCAGTGTTGAGGCCTTCAAGATCCAAGTCCCCTTCTCCTCTTGAGCAATGGTGATGGTGTAGATATTGTGGAGGCGGCAGCTATGGAGTTTGCAAGGCGGTAGGGCTCCATCGTGGAGGTATATGGAGAGGGATGCTTCTCCCTTCGCTCCTTGCCTCTTTATATAGACCTAGGAGAGCCCCTAATAGCCCCTAATACGTTACTTATGACCTAAGGAAGGTCTAGGAACAAATGGGGACGAATTCTATGAAAAAAACGTCCAGAATAGTTGTTTTTGTGCATCCACACCCGTGGTACAGGCGGACGGTACGACCGTACCCGCTCGTACCAGTGGTCATTAAACCTTCAATATGCTTTCATATTTTGGCCGTTATTTCTTCATACAAACTCTGATTTGGATGTTCTTTGGCTCGTTAGAATCGTATGGACGAAGGCTACAATACTATAGCCTTGTATATTCATTTGGAGTTTATAGAAAAAATCCACTTTTCCTCTATATTGCATCTTCTTGGTTCATTTTGCCTTGCTTTATCCATAATCCAACACAACACCTACACCCAAGTAAAAGACAAGATAAATTAATAAAATCCTAATAAAACTACTAGTTGTGCAAAGTTCATGTGAAAATGAATAAGAACTAGTAAAAATACATAATAGGCATAGTTGTAGCTAGATATAGCATGTAATGAGTGACAATATGAATAATTTGTATACTTAAATATGCTTCAATTTTGGACTCATCAACTTCCCCAAGCTATATTCTTACTCGTCCCCGAGAAAGATGGTGGCTTATGGACAAGGTCGTCATGTTCATGAGGCACGAGTCGTTATAATAAATGAGGAAAAAGTGAAACAAAAGTACAATATCACATGTAGAAGATCGATGTCTTGTACCCTTATTTTCCCTGCAAGCTCAAAGTAAGAAAGAACATATTCATACAAGGCAAAACAAGTTCAGTTATGCCAATCCATAAAAGATCAATTAAAACTTCAATGTTTCATGCCAAAAGTGAATCTAGCTTTGAAAGCAAACTTGTGGTCCTCCTATTGTGCCTTTTATGTTTTGGATATCCTCACTTTTGTAAAGTAATGGCTTTAGAAATTAAGAGTGAGAGATCATGTCATAAGAAGCTTAGCATTAGAGTGTGTCATTAGAACCCCCATATCAATAGATTAAGACTATCAAACACTATAATTCCATTCATTGTCTTTCAAAAAAATTCAAAAAGTAGTAATGAGACCATTCCAAGGACTTGTTATGTGGATCTTCATTTTTTTCTTTATTATCCTTTAAAGGATAATTCTCAACAAGGATCATTGAGTGATTATTTTAAACAATGGGTTGCACAACTTTCGAGAGTACCAATACTTTTGCCCATATGGTGACAAGTGCCATCCATGTCATCAACTCATAGCCGAAATCAGGGGTTGTACCATTGATCGTTTGTAGGCTAGCAGAGTTGTTGGCATCCAAAGGTGTGCATGAAAAATATAGAACTTTTTAAATAGTATAACCGTTTGATCCACAAGGTTAGCTTTAGCATGAATCGCAAATACCGCTAGACTTCATCCCTATCAAACAACTCCTTTCAAAAGTGTCATGAAGTCTCTATCAATAAATCTATGGGGTTGAGTATCTACAAGACTAGACTCTTAAGACAATTAAACATGACTTGAGAAATTATATAGAGGCTTCATCATATACTTTTATTCATTTTAAGTGTAGAAATCATGGCAATGTATTCTAGAGGATCACAAAGTTCTTCTTAGACTGGATAAAGATTTTAACATAGTGAATCAAAGATCTAACTCAACTCTTAAGAATCACAACAAAAGCAAGTGCATACATTATATAAACATGAAACACAACTTAGCTAAACAAGAATTCAAAAACAGCGGTATACATGATTGCACAAAAAGTTTCATCGAGCAAGAACATTGCACAAGACTCTACACATGCAGAAGTAACCAAACTTGAATAGATTACCATAAGTGTCACATCCCAAAATTTTCCTAATTTTTGAATGTGAAATAGATAAAATAAGTTTGGTTGGTTGTTTGACTTGGTTGAAAATTCTCAAGAAAAAGAAACCTTTTGAATTGGAAAGAACTCACTCTGTTATGACCTAAGAAGCCATATAGGCAAAAAGGCTGGATTGAGTTTTAGTTTTAGTATATGTGAGAATATTTGCCAAAATTAAAATCATGAAGTATTTATTAGCCTTGCATTGCATCCATGCAAAGTTCTCAAAAATTGAATCCAAACCCTAGTATCAAAATCCGATAGTTGTTTTGCCCAAATATTCCTATAAGATATATATATATATAGATTTATAAAACCACCATATTCAAACTAGTGAAAATATTACAAATATGATCCTATAATGATCTACTGAATTTTAGAAAAAATTAGAAACAATAATCCTATCATTTGGAGTTCGTATGCAAAAGATATAAAGGAAATACAAAAGGAAAAAGAAAAAGAAAAAGAAAAAGAACTAACCGGACAGGCCCAAGGAAGCACCCAGCGACCAGATCAGGGCAGGCACGCGCGCGTGGGAAGGATTGATGCCATGCTTGCTTTAATTTTCGTGCAAAATCGATTTTTATCGAACCTATCTCCATTCAAACTTCTATATCTTTTTCTCTACAACTCTAAATTGACTTCTGTTTGTTTCTACTTATTCCCTCCTCCAAGCTTTATCTCCCCACCATCCTAAATCCTTATATAATCCCCCAGAGCCACAGCTATATCACTTTTCCTTCTCGAAATCCTAAATCTACACCTTCCCGAATCATATTTCGCTTCTAAACCTATCTCAACTTAGTTGGTTGCCTTAGCCTCCAACACAAAAGTTGTAGATCTCATCGAAATTTTTCAATACCGACAAACCTCACCTCTTTTAATCCACCACAGCCGGAGAATTTCGCAACCCCACAATTCAGATCTGACGCCATAATTCCAAGATTTATTCATGTTCGTTTCTTCAAATCCAAATTCCTTTGGTGAAAAGGTAGATCTAATGATTTTCCATAACTTTCATGTTGGAAGTTTTTCGAATCGATCTAGGGATTTGTATCTCTAACACATATCTATTTCTAATCTTTTCTAAGGCAAAATCTAGTCAATTTGAAGCCAACTTCTCTGCTAGCCATCGGATCCCATTCCGACGGTCGAGATTCAATCAGCCCGGTCAGCTGTCTCGTCACTGCCACGTCGTTGCCAGGTCAACGTCTAGTCCCAATCAGCATGCACGATCAACATGTCCAGTCGGTAGAATATTCCCTTAAATATTCCGTTGAAATAAAAATTTGCAGATTCTAGATCTAACTTGTAAAACTTATAAGAAATTTATACTATGTCTAAAAATTTCATATAATATATAAAATTGAAGATAATTTCATGTAGTTTATTGAATAATATTATATCTAACTTTCGTGCTACAGTTAACTAGTAATTAATTAAATAGTTTTAATAACCTTTTGGAGTAATAAATTCATAGTAAATTATTCATAGATCCAAAAAATATAAATAATATGTCCCTAGATTCACAATTCCTTGTAGATTCTTGATCGGGCCTTAGATTTATTTTTGGTCATAGTAAGCTTTTTAAATAATTTAAACTCTATTAAGTGGTAATTAAATCATAGAACAATATCTACAACTCTGTTTAGGGTGAATCCAATTGCTACTGATTAGTATTAATCTCCTCTATCCAGTACACTTCAAAAATAAATTTAATATGACAATTAGTACTGAAGTTCCTACAGAACTACTAAAACTCTCCTATTGGCGATCAAGAATTAATAATAAACACCCTAATGCATTAAATGATTATCTACATGCATCATGTGATCTAGTATTGTTTAGAGAACTAATTACAACCATTGTGACATATTAAATCATTATGCATGTATTTGATCATCATTGTTTTATTGTATTGTGCATAATTGCAATGTTTTGAATGGTGTATTGTTGTGCTTTGTTTTAAACGTTAGATTGCAAGGAGTGCAACTACTATGATCGCAATTGCTATGATTGAAAGTATTGTCATTGCAAGTATTTTGAGTGCGACGAGTGAAATGATTATAATTGTGAGGATTATCTAATCAACTACATCTACAACAAAGGCAAGTGGTGCTATCTTGGTCATAAATGTCCTATTGTTTTCCTATGCATTGTAGATGTTTTTGTAGAATTGCATGTATAGGAATTTATGTGTATAAGTGTCAACACCCGGATTTTTAATCCCAGATGCCTGTTATGTCATACATCGCAATCCCAGGATTACCATTTTTCGAGACATAACAGATTGGTATCACAGTACATCATCCATTACAAACCATAATAAAGGTCTTACAAATTGAGGATCTCATGATCCAGTCTTAATACAATCAAAGCAATGGAAAGTAAACGTAGTAGGGATCTATCTTCAAGTTCACAGGCAATGCTGACGATGGGAGATGATCCTAGTTGTCATAGACCTCCTGTTGTCCATCTTCCTAGTATTCCTCCTCATAGTCTGGCCACGGGAATAGCCAGGGACAAAGCCATGAGTACTCTTTAAGTACTCGCAAACTATCACTAACAAGTAAGGTAGTTCTAGTAGGAATCTTAAGCTCTAGGTTTATTTGCAAAATGGCAGGTTTATTTCATACTTAGTTCAAAAGTAAAGAAAACTAATTTAATTTTCTACATCACCTAAGTGGGAACCTACTTTTCATCTCCACAACCTATCGTGGTCAAGTCAAAGTCATAGTTCACTTCACAAGTAATTTTGAAAACATCTGACAATAGAACAATATGGCCACTCCAACTGTCCATAATCGCGGACGCGGCTATTCAAATAGTTTGACACTCTGTAGAGGTGGTACACTTTCACCACAAAATTCGATACATCCATCATGGATAACCCTGAATCATCATACTTAGTATGCGGATAATCAATCCTAACCTTTCAATTACACACTCTAGTATAGGCACCTCCCCTATGATCTTGGCCTCCCAGCCATGGCCATCTGCCATCCTGGGCACTGCATAGGTGGACATTCACACTCACGAGGTTGCCTCAGCTCAACCTCTTCCGCGAGGGAACCCATACTAAGGCATATAAACTTCCAATTAAGCCCTACCCAATCTAGGTATTGTGGTTGTATAGTAAAATTGGAATGGTATTGCATCCGAACCCAACCATCAATTTTTATAAAAGGCTAAGGCTCATGCCTCAAAACAAGTTTCATCATCAAATCATTTTGTGTCCATAACACATGTCAAAACATTTCAATAGAATGAATCCTCATTCCAAGGTTTTCATAATCATTTTCACCAAGTATTCCCATCTAAAGTGATCAACTTTTATGCTTAGCACTAGCTACTAAAGTTGAGGGTATTCACTAATGAGGGGTGCTAATCAGGTGTAACTATCCAACTCTAGTTTTATGCCTTTTGCTGACATCTAAGTATAACTACTTAGGCCAATTTTATACTCTTTATGGTATCTATACTATTTCTCCAATACTCACAAAGCACTAAATAAAAGTAAAGAACTTTGGTAAGAATAAAAGGATAAAGCTTGCAAGTAAAACTTGGGATTAGTATAATCAAAGTTGCATAACCAAGCATGCCTAAGGCATCTTGCATAGGTTATCTTGCAAGGATGGCTTGCATAGGTATGAGACTTGCAAGTGTTAGCTTTCCTTGAGTAGTGAAGTGGTTGATGTTCTCTTCTTCTTGGTAGTACTCCTCCTCCCCGTATCCTGGGTTGGTACTATCGTCTATAAATGAATACGAGGTACATAATCACCAAACAATACTTAACTACTTCTATTTAGCACACTAAGGCTCACACTAGATGATTTAGCATCATCACAATCATCACATGAAATAAAGGCCTAGTCCTATTTATTTTATTTTAGAAAAGTAATTTCTACTCATTGAAAATACTTAAAATTTAATATTCTCCAATTAAAATATTGGATCATGTTGAAACATGTCATCACCACATATTCTAATACTTGGGAATGTGATTTAAAGTGGTGGTCATATTTTATAAAGTTCAAGATTATTATTTAATACAATTAAAGTGACTAGAAATGCCCATATAGCATTCTTTTAGTACTAATCCAATGTCACTGCATGTAAACCTAAATATTTTTACATATTCAGATAGATCTTATCAAATGTGATTTTTGAGAGTTGGAATCAACTCAAAAGCATTTCTGGTTGATTTTTGAAAAATGTTTGAATGTGGAAAAGTCTCTGTCTTGTTATTTTTACTATAGGTGAACTATAATTTCAAATGGTGTGAATCCAACGGGCTTGGATAGATAATTTGAATACCTTTCTAACTAAATTGGAATTATGTAATTTGGTTCAGTAAATATCTTTGAATTGATTTTTGAATCTACTGACAGAATCTGGTTTTAACTAAAGTGGAAAAATTCTATTTGAATCAACGAGCTTTGCGCGGGAGACCAAATGGGCCAACCCAGCTACACTGCGATGGCCCAGCGGGCTGCTGACAGGGGGTCCCACTAGTCAGTGGCTCATTTAAATTGAAACGGTATCGTTCAATCTCAGTGCTACGATTAGACTAAGATCTAACCACTGAGGTTCACCGTCTACGTCGAATGGCTCCGGCGAGACTGAACCCTAACAGCGATGGTGGGGGTCGTGTGAGGCTCACCTGGGCTCTAGCTAGGGTCGGCGATCGGGCGAATGGGGTTTTCATCGATGGCGGTTCGAGACGTGGTCACGGCAGCTCCTGGGCGGCTCCAATCAATGGCTCCTCTTCTCCTCTGCAGCGGCAGACTCCGACCAAATTCCGGCGATGTGTTGCTTGCCTTGCTCCGGGAAGAGGTGTGGGAGGTTCTGTGAGGAGTGGGGAGTGGAATGGTGTGGCGAATAGAGGTTGAGGTGGCCTCTATTTATACACCAGCGATGGGGACAGAGAAGGGTGGCTCGGGCTCATCGATGACGGCGATACAGGAGGCTATAGGAATGGCTGCGGGTAGGGTTCAGTGCGGTGCTTCCTGGCGGTCATCGCACGCTTAATGGTGCAGCACGGGGTGGTCTAGAACGGTCGGGACTAGTCGGTGCTCTGCGCGGGAGAGGCGGCATTCGAGACGGCGTATAGGGGCTACGGGTCGCGCGTCGGCTAACGGGCATGTCTAGGAGGTGGCTAGTGTCACGGCGAGTGCGGGCGCACACGTGAGGGCGAGGCGCGGCGTGTGTGCGTGTGTTGGCTGCGACGCTCTAGCGCGCTCTCGGCATGGCAGCAGAGAAATGGGCGCGACATTTCTCGGGTGGTCCACCGCTTGCCTGCGGTCGAGGGGTGGATAGAGGGTGGCGGTGGACGATCGCTTGTCTCCTGGTCGTCATGGGAGAGGGCGGCGCTGCGTGCTGCGAGCTGTCCATGGTCGACCGACGCGATGAGCACCGGGTGGCGTGGCACTGGCACAACGGCAAAGAAGGGAGCGTGCCTTGCCCTTGCTAGGCACTGGATGAGTGAGTGGAGTGTAGAGGGGACAAAGGGGTGAGTGATCACTGCTCAAAATAGTGTAAGTTAGGTAGTGGTTTATCTGTGTCTGCAATGTGTTCGACCAATTGGCCGCATGAAAATAAGTTTTGAATTTTTGAATGAAATTTGGTGAGTGTGTTTGTCACATGCTTGATTTGAGTGGTTTTAGTGGTGATCTTAGCATATGAACTTGATTCAATTTTTAATTGTCCTTTAAATAGATTTGGAATTTGTTTCTGTTGGTTTGTAAAGTGGGCTTGGGTTCACTTTTACTTGGTCTAGCAAGGTGTGAAAATAATTGGAAATGTTTCTATTAGAAATTCTTTATAGGAACACTCAAAGTGGCCTAGTGGTTAATTTTGGTCAAACTGACCATTTGATCATATGATTCATATTTGATTTCTTTTTCTTTGGATTTTGTTTGTAATTGGCCTAGATGATGTAGTATTCATCTTTAAACCATTCCTTATCATTTGTAGCAATCAAACATGGCAATTACACTCATCATACACTAATGCAATTCACACATACACTCATATTAGATTTAATGATAAAAGTTTTTATTAACCCTAAACTTGGGGTGTTACAATAAGCTATGCTATATCCTATGTATTATGGTAGGGATCTCTTGTAGTTGAGCCACCATATGATTAGATGTGCTTAGTCATGCTATGTTAGACGAGGGCTGAGATTACATCATATGGTAATTGTTTCTACTAGTATTGTTTTGTGAAAACTAGAACAACTTAATTAATGAATCTCTTGGGTGTGATGGGATTGATATTTTTTTGGTGGTTTAACGCGGAATGGCACCCAGGACACGGAAAAAAGATTGGTTTATTTATTTGGTAGCTTACGTGTACAACCATGTGCCAATAATGAAATGGGCGGTTGGCTGGACCAAGTAGGTTGTGGCGACTTGAACCCTATGTAGCTAGAGATGTAGAATAGTGTAGGTTGGTATGGTGCGTGGATGGGTTTGGGAAGCTCTTCCCAAATTGTCTCGTCTTGGACTTCTCCCTAGACGACACAATATGAGTGTAGTGGTACGAGCGGGTTGACCAGATCGCATAGGTAAAGTGTATAAACCTCTGTAGGGTGTCTAATCTAAGTACTTAGTCGTATCCCCGGTTATGGACAATTTGAGCGACCTGATTTCGAGGCAATGATATATTTCTCACTCATCAATATTTCATAATTGCATAAAACTTGTTGGGTGAACTTAATTGGGTAGGAGCACCTGGGAGTGAACCAGAGTGTCCTATTTATCATATCAGAAAAATACTTTGTTACAAATGTTAGGACAAAAACTATTGCTTTATGCAAATGAGCATGAACTCCACTTAGCTTAATAAGCATGTAGTTGCTAGATCCGTTGTTAGCCACTTTGGCCTACTTGCCATATATTCAATGTATTGCCATTCGTGGCTGCAACGTTTCATGCTGCAGGTTATATCGTTTCCGAGTGATCATTATAGGTCGCGAGACTCCACTCAACAATTGTTCGCGTGTGGCACATTTGATGGATGGAGTTCTACCTTGTATTGTTTCCGCTGTAATATAATGTAAATTCTGGATCATATTCGTTGTATTTATGGTGCACGATTATATTTGGTATCATTTTGTACTATGTGTGCTAGTGAACAGATCTAGGAATTAGCACTATACACAGGAACTCAGTCTTATCAAGCGAGGGTGTTACAATAAGAAAAGAGAAAATACAGTTATCAAAAGAGTGTGAGAAGTGGTTACCTCCCCTATCTTGAATAAAGCAAGGGTGACACAATTTACTATTGAGGTACGAATAACCTCACTTTTAATTGACATGGACCTTCAGTTCAATGAATACTTTCTTGTTGAAGCGTTGAGTTAAAACAACCAAGTGGTTTATGCCAGTATTTGCATGGTTGGCACAAACCATGCACGTCATTATATAAGTTTCAAGTCCCTGCGAAAATAACAAATAAAGTAAAAGCAAACAATTCGGTGTACGAACGAAGCTCATTCACCCAACCGCAAGAAAAAAACATGAAACACTACAATTATAGGCTAGGGAGTTTCAAAGTTAGGTAAAAGAAAATAAAGTACAATGAAACATGTAGAGGGTAACCCACTGACCTGAGATTATCAAAATAAAAATATTAGAGGGTTATAACCTTTTTGTACTCGTCCCTGCCCTTATTACGTGGTGCTTCTCCTTGGTATGGGCGCGTGGTACGGACGGGTTCCGCCCATACTGCACCTCGTCTTCTCCTTTTCTCTCTCTTCTTCTCCTTTTTTGAAGCCTCCCGTCGAAGTTGGTACGGGTGGTAAGGCGGGCTCTGCCCGTACGGGTGGTTGTTACATCCTCTGGAAATTCTTCATGTTTTCTCCGCCTGGTAACGAGGTCGATACGGGCAGGCGATACGGCTGTACCCCACCGTATCGATGATCGTTAAGCTTGCAGTGAATTTTCTTGAAAAAAATCATGTTTCTTCCGATGTGTCACATGAGCGATACGGGCATGCGGTACGGATGGGTCCGCCCGTACTACTGCTTGTTAAGCTCATTCTGAACTCCGGAACAAGTTATTTTCTCCGAAAATTTTACTAAGTATCTGAATTAGTCCAACATCTAAATAAAGCAAACATATATTTTTGTTGAGAATATTTAACCAAGATATGCAAAACATGATTAGAGAAACAAATAATTCTACCTGTCGAAAATAGTACCAAGCCAACTCTAATATATAATCATGCATATATATACAAGTGCCAATGCAACATGAATGCAACTAGGCTCGGGACACAAAATTAAGAAAGACATCTAAAAACTTCCGACTTGCCTCCTGAAAAGCGTTTTCTTTAGAGACATAAAGTCGGGCTTAGATTCCAATATTATTTCAATAGATAATACCTATAGGCTTATTTATTCTTACCTTACATAGAGGTTTGGAGAACTTACTCTCATAGTTTGGTCGAACTCGCACACACTTACGGTGGATAGGAGTTTGGTAGATGAATAAATTGTTGCTACCAAGTGATGATGGATATGTCATGCATGATGAGCATGACCTCGGATGATAGCAACATTTTTCTCCAAATCCCTTACACGGTCGCGAAGCACCAGAAGTTGCGATAGTTTGTCAACCCTTGTTCGGGGAGGACCTGTAGAAGTAGAGGCAGGTGGCACTGTCCACCCTTGTTTGGGGAGGACCTGTAGAAGTAGAGGCAGGTGGCACGTCCAGTGCGCCACACGCAGAACCCTATGCAAGCAAACCGTCGAAGGATGAGGACTCTTTTCATCATGAAGCAAAAATGACAAGTTCAAGCACAGGCATATGCAAGTAACAAATATATATAAAGGTTTGATAAAAAGACTGTCAAAAGTTCTGCTGACTGCAGCTAGCTGTACAGTCAAAAGAGATTACAAAAATTCTAGCATAGATGTACAATAAAAGCAATGGCAAGGGCGCGGCATAGTCTACGCAGAAGCATCTGAAGGTTTCACGGAGTCCGCGACAGCCCTCGATTCCAATGCTTTTGCCGCAGCCAACCTTTTCTGCTCCGTAGAATACTTCGCGAGCATTTTGATCACCCGAAGGTTGTACTTCTTATAGTGCTTGGCAATAGGATCAAAGGCTACCTCTCAACCTTATGCCATGGTCGGCATCTTGGGGGTGATCGTGGTAAGTTCTAGCCCAGCACCGCAAGCCTGCGCCATCGCCATTCCAAGGGAAGCACCCGCCACCTTCTGCATCTGCTTGTACTCTGCAACCACACCCACCACGAAGATATTGCAAGACTGCCAATGTCCTCAATGGCCCAGGCTTTCGGAAACATATCCTGAAGGAAATGACCGAGCACATCTTTGGCCTTGAGAAGCGCTTCTTTGGCATCACTGCAGCAGTCTTCGACAACAGCTACGACACCAACCAAGGGATCACTATTTTGCAGCACTTGACAGTCAAAATCAAGGCTAGTCACATCTGGAAACCACGGCAGTCATAGTATAGAAGCAAGGAATCGAAGAAGGATAAGAAGTAAGGGTACCTCACACAATCACTTACTAGACAAGGCTTGTGCGGTCATAGCGAGCTGGTCTACCAGGCCCTTCTCACGTTCTACGGTGGCCACCGCCAGGTTTTTTCTGTGCTGTTTGGCCTCCGCCTTGAACTGATCCAGGGCGTCGACTGCATCCTTCCTCTTGGTCTCCGCCATGCATAGCTTCTTTTCAAGAGACTCCACATGATGAAGAACTTGATTATTATCCTCTATCATAAGCAAAAGTGCATCCATCAGAAATTTACCCGATATTCAGATGAATCATGCAACAAGATAAGGAAATTTACCTTGAAGTTGCCGGAAGTCAGCATCTAGCCGCACGTGTTGATGGGCCATGTGCACTATATCCCGCATGAAGGGCTAGAATAGTAGTTCATGGCAGGTAAAGGACATGACTCAAGGGCTCCCTCAAATGGACAAAACACACTTACATGATCACCTGAACACTCCAAAGGTTCTGGTCTGGTCGTACGAGTGAGAACCATACGACATGCCAACTTGGAGGACCTCTAGGCTCTATCAGCGGAGGTGGTCACCGTATTTGGGGAGGGCGAAGCCATCTCCATGACTTTGCCCTTGGAGTCCACGACTCCCTCAATCTCCACGTCCTTGACACTTTCAGACGATGATGACCCCATATCACTTTAGCAGCAGAAAGAACATTTATCTAAGTAAAGAAACATACTCCACAAATTGTGAGTTCTAAGATGCTCACCCGTTGAATTCGTCAAGATCAAACACTTTCTTCCGCCTCTCCCACTTCTGTTTCTTTGCCGGAGGTTCAAGAGCCACTGTACGGAGAGGCACCACAGGAAAGGGATCATCAGCACCTTCTCTGGCAGCAGGATCCTCTGGCACGCCCGATGTGGAGGCATCCGAATCTTTGCTACAACCCTGCTTGCGAGTCCCGTCCTCGCCGGACTTGGGGGATCCCTGTGACTCCGTAGCAGGGATAGTCGAGTCTGACTCATCCAGCTCTCTCTCCTCAGGAGGGAGAACGCTCTCATCTTGGGGAGGCATCGAACCTTCAACTTTTCCACTCCTGCACCAAAATAAAATAACACCACCAGGTATCTATTAAAATTATCCTAAGAGAAAGAAAACATAAGGCAGAACATTGCCACCGATACAGGATTGGTGGCATGGAATGCCTGATGACCCACAAGTATAGGGGATCACAACAGTCTTCGAGGGAAGTAAAACCCAATTTATTGATTCGACACAAAGGGAGCCAAAGAATATTTATAAGCCTTAACCACTGAGTTGTCAATTCAGCTGCACCTGGAAACAATCTTGCTCACAGTAGTTTATCAGTAGCAACAGTTTTATATAGGAATAGCAAAGTAGCAGTAGTAGTAGTAAAGTAAAGACAGCAGTAACAATAACAGTAAACAGTAGGATTTGAGTGCGGTAGGCATAGGGATGGATGGATGGGTGTTGCATGGACAAGAAAATTCACATAGCAATCAGAACATAGGGCAATTGCAGATAAATAAGGTAAAGCATCCAAGTACTAGATAATCCTAGGCATGTGTTCCATATATAGTCATACGTGCTCGCAATGAGAACTTGCACAACATATTTTGTCCTGCCAGCCCGTTTGCAGCGGGGCCTCAAGGGAACAACTGGCAATTAAGGTGCTCCTTTTAATAGAGCACCGGAGCAAAGCATTAACACTCCGTGAACACATGTGATCCTCACATCAAAGGCATTCCCTCCGGTTATCCCGATTTCTGTCACTTCGGGGCCATTGGTTCTGGACAACAACGTGTGTATACAACTTGTAGATAAGACCATGAACAATTCTATCACAATGAATCAATAATGTTCATATCTGAAATCATGGCACTCGGGCCCTAGTGACAAGCATTAAGCATAACAAGTTGTAACAAAGTCAAATAGCACTAATAAAAGATACTAGGCAACATGCCCTAACAATCCGATGCCATTACATGAACGATCTCATCCAATATCTACCATCCCCATAGCCTACAGCGGGGGATTACTCACTCA
Organism: Avena eriantha; assembly: GCA_910589775.1. NCBI lineage: Eukaryota > Viridiplantae > Streptophyta > Magnoliopsida > Poales > Poaceae > Avena > Avena eriantha. The sequence goes on from OU342740.1 coordinate 40,159,146, forward strand.
TCGATGGGGGAAACATGGATGGTCGATGGAGAAGCGATGGTGATTATGATGGCGATGATCTCCTCCAATTCCCCATCCTGACAGGGTGCCAGAACATAGTTTCTGGTGCTATTTCGTGGAACCTGGTGGTGGCGGCAGAGCGAAACTCCTAGGAAAACATCGAACCCCCTGAGTTTTTAGGTCAGAAGGCAACTTATACGCGAAGAGGGAGACCAAGGGGGAGTCTGGGGCGCACAGACCACCCCCTGGCGTGGCCTAGGCTTGGCCGAGTGGCCAGGTGGTGTGGCCTGGGCCCAGGCCCCCTCCGTCTCGTATTCTGGCTCTAGGACTCTTCTGGTGAAATAGGATTTTTGGCATATTTTCCGGGATTTTTCCTGATAGTTGATTTTCTGCACAAAAAGTAAACACCAGGGGAATTCTGCTGAAAACAGCGTCAGTCCGTGTTAGTTGCATCCAAATCACACAAGTTTAGAGGAGAAACAATAGCAAAAGTGTTCGGGAAAGTAGATACGTTTTGGACGTATCAACTCCCCCCAAGCTTAGCTTATTGCTTGTCCTCAAGCAATTCCGTTGAAAACTGAGTGCGATAAAAGAACTTTTACGAACACATTTGCTTCATATGATGTATATATTCTCAGCATGTGATCAACTACTTAGACAATTCATAATAAGGAGTATGCAACTAAGTTTTCTTAATAGGCATTGCAAGATATGAAGATATTCCAACTCAAAAATAATAAGTAACATGAAGCATAAACATAAGCAACATTAAAATGGTCATAAAAAGGTATGATAGAGTGGTATCTCGCTTGCCTTTGATTTAAGGCACCTCTGAAGTTCAGGTGAAGACTAGAAGTAAAGATATCAAAGATACAAGCATCAAAGTCATAACATAAATAATCAAGTTTTGAGACAAGCACAAAGAATGACAACTATGCTCTCAAGAAGGTGCTCAAAGAATATGTGGAGACTCAACAAGTAAAGGAAAAGGTTTGGAATAGTTTGAAAGGCTTCCAAATGCTGAAAGTATGGTACTTGTTAGCTTTGAGCTCTCATTACCCCTATCATAAGCATCTTTAAATGGTTAAGGTTAAAGTGACACAACTAAGAGGATATGCTTGACAAGTTATAAATCGAAGCCTCATGCCCCTTACTTATGAAGACCGGTCCTCATGCTACTCAACTTCAGTCACAAGTAAGCTCTTGTCATTGTAAGTATATACGTATCATAGAGAACCGCCAACAGGGTACCCCTTGCACATGACACAGGAGCTATCCCATAATCAAAATGACAAGGCAAGTAGACAATGAGCATCTCAGCGATTGTTGGGGATATACTTTCCGGGTATCCTCACAGTTCCTCACTAACCAGGGTGGCCCACTTTGGGTTAGAGCTTTGCTTCACGGGCGGCCCAGTCAGGGAGAGAAGACGGAGTCCAATCCGGCTAAGGGAAGGCCCAAAAGACTTACCGACTTAGGCCTATAATGTTACTTGTAGTTCAAGATGTACTCTGTAACCAACTCTTAGTCGTAGCCGGATTGATCTCTCCTGTAAACCCTAGGCCGGATATCTATATAAGCCGTCCTAGGGAGAGCCTTTAGGGCAACACAATAGTCTACAATATCAACTCGCACAGGCGAAACCCTAATAACCCATATTCCGGCTCTGCCGTATTACTGGATTGCTAGCAGGAGTAGGATTCGTCCAAAGCCGGCGGATTCGAACCTGGGTAAACTTGTGTGCTCACTGTCCCGGAATACCGTACGTCTCACACCCCTCTCTTCCGCATGCCTCGAGGACCCCCTCATGGCGTACTTGTCCTCAATCTGACGACAGTTGGCGCCCACCGTGGGGCAAGTGAGCTTCGGATCTGCGTTCCGAGCGGAATCTGCAAGAATCGGAATCGGCGAGACCATCGCCGCCGGTCGCATCCTCTATGCCAGCGACGTCCCTCTCGTCGTTCTCGACGAGACGTGGATTCCTGCTAGGGAGGACGTGACTTCCTATACAATCATGTCTTTTGGCGAGATCGATGTTTACATCGGTTTCGCTGAACCTGCCCAACCCACCCCAGCGGTGATGATAGAGGCAGAAGAATCTTCTGGGTCCCCTTTGTCCGTGGCGGCGGCAAAGTTCCGGATCTCATAAAACCCTAATCCCACCCAGCCCGCACCAGTTGCGGAGATAGTGGAGAAATCCGAGCCTAAAGAAGACCTCACGGTCCAAGTCGAATCTGGAGTGGATCTCACTGGAGAAGCCGGATCCCAGATCGACCCACCCCTGGAAGTCAAAATCCAGGAGGAACATATCAACGACACTGATTCCGGCTCTGACGACGCCGGGACAGACATGCCTTTCCTCAGGTACACATTAAGACGTATGATACTGCGAGGCGAAAGCGCAGATGCAATCCTCAAGACCATTAAAAGTTTCGATATGGCTGATCGCGAAAGCCGCAGGTACCTCAGGAAGCACACATCACACTTCTTCGGATACGTAGGATCCGGATCCGGCTCTTCCGATGCTGGAGAAAACACCGACTCTGTGCTGGAGGCAATTGGAACAAACGCCGATGTTCCCGCATCCTCGGATGAGTCTATGACATCGGCAGATTTCCGAAAGTTCTCCGCGGAATATGAAGAGGAGTACAACTCCAAAGCTGCAGAAGAAGGAGAAGCCATGGATGAAGGATCCGGAGAACACTCTCCCAAAGCGCAGCATGACATGGACGTCGGAGATAATCCTAAAGTCCAGATGTCCGAAAGTACCGATCAGAGCTTGACTCCAGGAAACGGACCCAAAGTCGTCTTTGCTACCAGCGCTGCCAAGAAGGCAAAGAAGAATAACAAGAAGAACAAGACCCCGACAAAAGACCCTCTCACAGAAGAGGTGATTGCCGAGGAATACGAGGAAGACTCAGATGGAGCACTTATCCCAGACGAGCCGAAAAAAGAAGCATCGGTGGATGGACACGTGATCACAGAAGGTGCGCGTAAACTCATCGATGCCGCATTAACCACACCTATTCCTACAGCTATAGAACTTACTGCAGATGAGCTGGACAGAAGGGCCCAAGCCCTAGAAGCATGTCGTCAACAACTCCTCAATGAAGCCAAAAACATCGAGGTGGAGAAGAAACGCATGTCAACAAAGGAAAACATGTCTCGGTTGCATCAGAAGACACGGAAGCGTCACACCAATGATGATCAATTCCCACGTGTCCGTGCCGTCCTTTTTGGGGATGAGATGGGGAAGCCACGGAAAGATAGCAACGGAGATTGGGTATACCCAACCCCAGTACAGAATACCGTGGCAGCCCGAGAAATTCTATCGTCTAATCCAGGACCAGAGGAGATCCGTTTGGGTATCAAGCTACTCAACAAGGGACTGGAGCAGCAGAAGGTCGCCCTGTCCGGAAGTCAAAAACTGGTCTTGGATTCTGACCAATGTCGCACAGATTCCTCATGGGCTGACGTAAGACCCATTACGTTCGGGCGCAGTACCATCACCCCGAGCGTAGGGAAGATAATTATTCAAGAACCGGTTCGTCGGGACAGCATCACAGAGCTACACATAACTGGAGCACTGTCGCTCCAGTGGCCGAGAAAGCCGTGATCGCTGCACTAAATCCAAGGAATCCTCCCCGACGAGAGTTCAACGATCGAAAGGGAGAAGATAAGGAGAAACGTCGGGAGGAGGATCATCAGAGAATGCCACCTCCTAGACATGAGAGCCGTCCGGCTGAGCCTCACCATGGTGGGAACGACGGACGAAGGAACGACAGAAACCATGTTGGAACAAGCCAGCAGGGGGCTCGGCATAGTCAAGAACCTCCCCGGAACCGGAATAATGACGCTCCGGACGGAGACCGGCGATCAGCCGGAAACAATTCAGCTGCCCCACCCCCTCCACCAGGCAGTTATCACAACAGCCCCCAATGAGGGCAAGGAGGACGAGATGGCGGAGGAGGTGGTGGTAGAAGCCGAAGTCCGGCTCCAAGGCACCGCAGCCACAGCCGACATTCAGGACGATCTCTATCCCCGAACGGCGCAAGGCACAGGATCAACTCCAATATAGAGGTGCGGTGCTACAAAAACGATGATTTCTATGTGGGCCCAAAGTGTTTTAGACCACGCGTTAGAGCTACAAAATTCCCGGAAGGATTTGCTATCTCAAGGCACATCCAAGCCTACGACGACATTGCTCGGCCAGATACCTGGCTACAGGATTTCTTCCAAGCTTGCTGCATCGCCAAAGGCGGAAACAGCCTGGTCGCAACCCGATATCTCCCACTTATGTTGCGGAAGACGGCGTGATCATGGCTCAATGAACTTCCGGAGAAAACCATCCACAACTGGTATGACATGCAAAGTGCGTTCTTTCGGAATTTCGAAGGCACATATCGGAGGCCCTGTTCAGTCAGAGACCTACAGCGTTGCACCCAGAAAGCCGGAGAAACTTGTCGGGATTACCTCGGACGATGGATCGACACCAAGAACTCCTGTGAAGGAGTAAACGATCAAACCACGATTGAAGCTTTCATCGCAGGACTCCCAATTGGTCTACTGCGTCACCGCTTGAAGTGTGACAAGGTCATTGATTTGGGAGAGATGATAGAAACAGCGAGCAAGTATGCAGATGCTGACAACAACGCAGAAGGATTCCTCAACGTCCAGGCTATACCTCAGTCAGCAAAGACAAAGCAACAAGCTCAGAAGCGCAAAAATACCTCGGAAGAAAAACCCAACACGGAGACAGCGGTGGTCACTACTGTTTCTGGGTCTGGAGGACGAGGAGGACGTGGCGGAGGCCGCGGGCGTGGCCGTGGGACATCAAGGGTCCAGGGTAGAGGAGAGCAACAACCAGGCAAAACCTACACTTGGGCCAACATTGCCAATAACCCATGTGTGCATCACTTGGACGCCAATGGGGGCTCGTCCCACACCAACGCTGAATGTCATTTTAATGATGACATCAAAGCTAAGCGGAAGAAGGGAAAGAAGAATCCCGAAAAAGATAAAGAGACCAAGGAAGATTCCGACATGGAGGAAGCCGATGCTTCAAATCCCAAGTCGGAAGGGAAGAAAACTTTCCCCACCAAGAAAGACACTTACGTCACCTTCCTCGGATCTCAACCAGCAAAGGTCAAGAAAGCAGTTCTCCATGAGCTCAATGCAACAGTTCTGGTTGTCCCTCAATATCTGGACTGGTCGGAGGTGGCAATCACATTTGACCGCACTGATCATCCGCCTAAGCTACACAGGTGAGGAAAATACGCCATAATCGTCAATCCACTTATTGATGGTTATGGTTTCTCCAAGACCCTCATGGACGGTGGTAGCAGCATCAATATTCTCTATGTCGAAACGCTACGCCGGATGAAGATCTCGGAAACACAGCTGAACCATAGCTCTGTGATCTTTCACGGAGTTGTCCCAGGAAGACAAGCTAATTCCCTGGGAGAGATTACTTTGGATGTTACCTTTGGAACACCAAAGAATTATCGGACGGAGGCACTTTTCTTCGAAGTGGTCCCGTTCAATAGCGCATACCACGCTATATTCGGACGTCCGGCTTACTGGGCTTTTATGGCTCGTCCGTGTTACATTTACAATATGATGAAAATTCCAGGTCCCAACGGCGTGATCACCATCAAGGGAGACCCGAAGAAAGCGTGAGAGTGCGAGGATGGAAATGCCGCCTTTGTTGAAGCCGTGCTGCACGCCCAGGAGTACCAGGAGATCAAGAAGAGCATAGATCCGTCCGAGATGCCCGCAACGAAGAAGGAGGTGACAAAGCCAAATCTAGAGTTCAAGGCATCAGAAGAGACGAAGACGACGCCATTGAAGGATGATGACCCCTCCAAGGTGACCCAGATAGGCGTAGGCCTAAGTAGCGCATAGGAAAGCACGCTCGTCAAGTTCCTCCAAGCAAATCAAGATATCTTCGCATGGCAGCCATCTGACATGACCGGAGTACCTAGGGAACTTTCCGAGCACTCTCTAAAAGTAAACCCGAACGCTAAACCCGTCAAACAGTCCTTACGACGGTTTGGCGATGAAAAGCGTAAGGCAATAGCTAAGGAACTAGCACGGCTCGAGTTAGCCGGATTCATAGAAGAGGTCATCCACACTGAGTGGTCGGCCAATCCTGTAATGGTCCCTAAAAAGGACACCACTGATTTAAGGATGTGTGTTGATTATACTGCCTTGAACAAGGCTTGTCCAAAAGATCCGTTCGCTCTGCCTAGTCATCGATTCTACGGCAGGCTTGGAACTCCTCTGTTTTCTCGACGCATATTCCGGTTATCACCAAATCCGGATGAAGGAATCTGACAAAGTCAAAACTTCATTCATAACCCCCTTCGGAACCTTCTGTTTTGTTACAATGCCCTTTGGGCTGAAGAACGCAGGAGCTACGTACCAGCGCACGATGCTGCGTTGCCTCCATGACCAACTCGGACGCAATGTACATGCATACGTGGATGATATCGCGGTGATGTCCAAAAAGAAGGAAACATTGATTTCCGACTTGGAGGAGACGTTTGCCAATCTACGAAAATACAACATCATTCTTAACCCGAAGAAATACTTCTTTGGAATACCAGCCGGAAAATTGTTAGGTTTCATCGTGTCTCAAAGAGGCATAGAGGTGAACCGAGACAAAATCAAGGCTATACTAAATATTTCCAGGCCAACTCGCATGAAGGACGTACAAAGATTAACTGGTTGCATTGCCGCGGTTAGTCGATTTGTAAGCCGGCTTGGTGAAAGAGCCGCACCATTGTATAAACTAATGAAAAAGACCAAGGATTTTGTCTGGACTGACGAAGCCGAGGCCGCACTACAAGATCTGAAGAAAGTACTCTCATCTGCTCCTATCCTTGCAGCACCAGAACCTCAGGAACCGATGTTGCTTTACATTGCTGTGAGTAGTAAGGTTATCAGTATCGTCATGGTGGTGGGGAGACTAGAAGAAAATCAGGAACTCCTATTGCAGCGTCCGACGTACTTTGTTAGCGAGGTTCTGATAGAATCAAGGCAGCGGTATCCGCTCTATCAAAAATTGACTTACGGTGTTTTTCTAGCATCTCGTAAGTTACAACACTATTTTCAGGAGCATCCAATTACCGTGGTGAGCAAAGCTCCCATGAGAGACATAATCAACAATAGTGACGCCACAGGATGTGTCGCCAAATGGGGAATAGAGCTCTCAGCTTTCGACATTGAGTATAAACCTCGGACAACAATCAAATCCCAGATCATTGCTGACTTTATCGCTGATTGGACAGAGACGAAGGAGAACATGATCCCCCCTGAGTCGGAATACTGGACCCTATTTTTCGATGGGTCTAAGGCTCGAGGGGGCTCGGGGGCTGGCGTGGTGCTCAAATCACCCAAAGGAGATAATCTTTTATACGTGTTGCAGATCCACTTCACAGTGACAAACCACATTGCTGAGTATGAAGCACTGCTACATTGAATCCGGATTGCTAAGGATATTGGCATCCGACGTTTGATGTGTTACGGAGATTCAGATCTTGTTGCTCAGCAAGTCTCGGATATTTTTAATGCAAATAAACACATGGCAGCATATAAAGCTGTCGTGGATGATCTATCTAAATCCTTCGAAGGGTTTGAAGTTCAACACATCCCTCGAGCAGAAAATGAGGAAGCAGATGCACTATCTCGCATAGGCTCTGCGCGGAAAGATGTCCCGGATGGCGCTTTTTTAGAGCACCTCAAAGTTCCCTCAATAAAGGGAGTAGATGAGGAATATCCGACCAAATTCGAGTCACCTTTGATAGCGGTTCTGGCTGTAATTCCCAGCTAGACTCAACCCTACCTCGATTATTTGGTAGATGGCAAATTACCCGAAGACATGGTGCTGAGCCGGCAGATCATCTGACGAGCAGAAGCCTATACTATTGTTAAAGGTGAGCTCCATAAACGGAGTGTTTCTGGGGTCTTTTAGCGTTGTGTATCTCCGGAAGAAGGAGTGGAAATCTTAAGGGAAATCCACGAAGGCGAGTGTGGTCACCACGCTGCAGCCAAATCTTTAGTGGCAAAAGCTTTTAGACACGGATTTTTCTGGCTTACAGCTCAGGCAGATGCCGAACGATTAGTCAAGACGTGTAAAGGCTGCCAAAAATACGCCAAGCAAGCTCATGTTCCAGCTGATCAGCTACGAACAATACCTATAACATGGCCCTTTGCGGTCTGGGGGCTTGATATGGTAGGACCATTTAAACGAGCTCCAAGTGGATTTACTCACCTCTTAGTGATGGTGGATAAATTCACCAAATGGATCGAGGCTAAACCTGTCACTAGTTGTGATGGAGACACAGCCAAAAGATTTGTCGAGGATGTTATAATCCGGTATGGTTATCCGCATAGCATTATCACGGACAACGGGAGTAGCTTTTCCATGGGAGAATTGGCTGAATTCTGCGATGAGCAAAATATCCGGCTTGACATTGCGTCAGTCACACATCCACAGGCTAACGGACAAGTCGAAAGAGCCAATGGTTTAATCTTACAAGGCCTGAAACCGAGACTCGGAGCACCACTATGACGTGCTGCGGGGGCTTGGGCAGAGGAATTACCCTCTGTAATTTGGAGTTTACGAACAACTCCGAACAGGTCAACAGGATACACACCTTTCTTCTTGGTCTATGGCGCAGAAGCAGGTCTTCCTAGTGATTTAATTCATACTTCTCCTAGAGTGGCCACGTATATCGAAGAGGATGCCGAGATTTCTTGACAAAATGATCTCGACTTAGTCGAAGAAGTTCGCGTCGTTGCTGAAATGAGATCTACAGCCCATCAGCAGAAGTTACGCAAGTATCATAGCCAGAGAGTCCGAAATAGATCTTTCAATAAAGGTGATTTGGTTCTCCGGCTTGTGCAACAAAGAAAGCACAAACTTTCCCCAGTATGGGAAGGGCCCTTTTTAGTTAGTCGAGTATTGCACAATGGATCGTACTACTTAACTGACATGAGGCCAGTTAAAGAAAGACCTGCTACTAAGAAGAGAAAGAGAGCTGGAGGCAGTACAAATCCGGATGAGTTAGACAGACCATGGAATATTGCTTAGCTACGTCCCTTTTATTCTTAGTTTATCCTTCTTTGTAATCATATATATGTACATGTTCTTTGAGAAATAAAAGTTTTGGTTGCCTCAAGTTTTTCTGAGAAGTTTTTACCATCTTATTTCCAAATGATCATGTTATAGTCGAAAATCCTAGAATGCTTGAAAGTACTTTATGCTCATGTTCGTTCTTGTTTAGATTTCCGATTCTAAAACTGCTACCTTCGGGTATAACTCTAAAATTTCTAGGCTTTACTTTGGTTATTTGTCTAATTGCTGGATGCGGGTATTTTCCGAGTAGTGAATTGTTGGTACTGGAAGCCGGCTTTGTTTCCGAGTTTAAACTGGTTTAGTAATTGAGCTCCGTTGCTCGGCAAAGTTTCCGGCTGAAGGTTTAGCCGGCTCACGAAAGGGACGAGGCGGAAAGCCAGATAAACGATAAGTAGAGACAAAAAAATTCAAGTTCTTGTGAAAATATTTCAGGCACACAAAAAAAATCAGTCAAAGCCAAAAGTGCTGAATAGATAAAAAGCTTAGCACTAGCAAAATCAATACTACTTAATATTTACAAACGCATCATGTTCTTTTCTGGAATAATACATAATTTTCTGGTCTATGATGTAGGAGGAGATGAAGGAGCTACCGGCTCGCTGGTTACTCTACCCTGATATCGTTCCGAGATGTCCAGATCTGAGGTGGTCCGTTCATCATCGGAAACTTCTTCGGCTTCTTCTGGAGGAGGTGGCGGAGTAGCTACGCGGGTGAAGAAGGGGATCTCGTAGCTTGTCAGATCAGCTACGTGACACCCGTATCCGGCGTAGGAGTGCATAATGGCTTGAAGGTCTTGCTCCTGGCCGTCTTCGTCTACTTTGCAGTACCCTCTGGTCACTTGCCATATCTCCATGTTTCCATGGTGGCTCATGACCATGGTGAGAGCGTTCTGCGCAGCAATCCGTGCGTAGGACATATTCCAGTCCCGAACAAGCTGCGGCATCTCCTTGGCCTTGTCCCACACCTGAAAATCTGACATGCTTGGCATGTCCAGAATCCTGAGAGACTCGCCAATCTCCTCAAGGGACTGGCGGAAGTTATGAAGAAGATCACAGACTTGGGTAAGTCGGTGGGTGCGGGGCTCGGAGGAGGAAGAGTCCATCAAGTTCAGAGGACCTATACAGAAAACAAGTCAAGAAAAATCCGACATTGATAAAAGTCGAAGAAAAAGATAAGTCAGACAGATGGAACATACCGAGAATGACGTCGTCAATCTTGGTCTTCTCCTCCCGGAGACTCTAGAGTTCAGCCCGGAGCGCCTGGGAGATGTCCTTCTCTCTGCCAAGCTCATTCTTGAGGTCCGAGATTATTTTATCCTGAGCAGCAATCTTGCGATCACACTCTTCAGTGGCCATGGAGGAGGATTCAAGGACTTGAGCTATGCTCCTTTCATGATCCGCCTTGAGCTTATCCATCTCTTGGCGAAGTCCCTTGTTCTCCACCACCAGGGTCCTGAGGATCTCGGCCTCTTCAATCATAGCGATGGATTGTTTCACCGGTGCTGTAAGTCAAAAAAGAACAACAGATCAGAAAAAGTTCGACATTAAAAAAGCAAAATACAAGGTTTGAATCTCGGAATGTTTACCTTCGGCTTCATCCTTGGCTACTTTAAGTTTGGCATTTTTAAGCTGGAGAGCCTTGATCTCTCTCCGCTTATTGCAGACATTGGTCAGTAATTCCTGGTTATAGGAACATACTTTCTGTAAGTCAGAATACCCAAAGTCAGAAAGCTACTTAAGACTCGGGCTAATATTTTTTGCTAAATATCAGCACGAGCCTTGGGGGCTACACTAGTTCGTTCTTTGGCATCCTAATGAAGAATAAACCCGGATTATTTATCCTACTTCATGCTTGGGGGCTAGAGGATGATATAACATAATATAAAAACAAGAGTTGGAATTCCGACTTACATATTGCTCGCGGGTGAGTTTATCTAAACCCGCGTTCACTTCAGCTGCCACCTTCTCAGCAAGAGTAAGAGGGATCACTGGGGCTGTTGGAAGCTCGCCAGTCCTAATCCTCTCGTCGCGAAGGCGGACTTGAGCGAGAAGGTCGGAGAACTTGACGTCCTCTTCGGGGGATAAATGGCTTTTGTCCAGAACTTGCCTGGCCAGCCGCTGGATTTCCTCTGCAGATTTCCGGGACAGGCCAAACTTGGCAAGTCCTGGATTGCTGAGGAGGTTTTTGGCAAAGACCTCAGACGAGGGATCATTACCGGAAGAGGGTTCACCCTTATCTTGATCTGACGCACCCACGGTGACGTCAGTTTGCGACCCAAGGATCACAGGCTCTGTTGGAGGAGCCGGATCTTCTGCAACCACCGGAGAAGGAATGATCGCCAGAGTTGCAGAAGGTTGGGGGGCAGGAGTTGGAGGAGCCACGGCAGGGGAAGCTATGGTAAGCTTCGTCTGTCACAGGGGCTTCGAAGGAATCCCTTTCCCCTTACCCTTGATGAGAGACTTTGCTCTGAGAATGTAGTAAAGTCGGAAACATTACATCTCAGAAAGAAATTCGAGAAAGGTACAAAGGAGGAAATTGTGAATGAAAGTTACCTCTTCACAATAGGCACCTCCTTTGTGCCAACAGCCACTGTCGGAGCTTTGCGCTTCTTGAGCGCAAGGTCCGGCAATGGGACCACTTCTGTCTCCTGAGAAAACTCAAGAGGATATCCTTCGAGCGGAGCAAGCTCCGACTCGGGGAGGTCAGCAAGCTGAAAACAAGAAAGATATCAGTATTGCAGTATAACTTGAAGATTGAAACACATAAAAGGTGTACTGATAGAAGCTTACCGGTACCACGGGGTTTTCCGCCGTGTGCATATCAAGAGAAATCTCCGGAATTCTCCTCTCGATCCGCTCCTTGATCAGCCACTTGATCTGGCTGATATAGCCTTGAGTGGTGTAGGCTTTGGGGCTGATGCGGAGGGAGACTTTTTTGGAGGAAGTGATGGAGTGCATCGGTCTATCCCCGTGGTACTGAAGTGGCTGGATCCGATGTGAGACCCAGCATTGGACCAAGTCGGATCCCTTCAGCTCCTTGTGTTTGATCAAATATTCGATCCGCCTCTTAGTGAGGATCAGATCATCAGTGAGAGCCGGAGCAGCCTCGTCCCAGGAAGGCTGGGCCGTGGCGGCTCCGTCGACAAAAGCCGGCAAAGCAGTAGCTTTGCCGGGAGCTGGAATATCCCTATGGTAGAAAAAGGTGGCTGGCCATTGTTTGACCGAGTCACTGGCAGAAATTTTGGGATATGCCCGGTCACGTCTAAGTGAAAAGCTAATAGTGTCAGTGATGTAAGGAACACCGGCAGTGATGGAATTTCTCCGGACATGAAAGTAGTACCGGAAGAGAAGCAAACTCGGCCTAATGCCGAGAAAGCCCTCGCAAAGCGATGCATACGCGCTCATCTCTAAGATTGAGTTGGGAGGAAGATTGTGGAGTTGAACTCCGTAATGATCTATGTAGCATCCCATCTATCTAACATATGTACTGCTACTTGGTCTAGTAATATAATGGCTACTTCCTACATATAACTGTTGCATCATAATTATATCATGCTCATGTCATCATGCCACCTTGTATTTGAGCATCATATAAAACCCTTTTAATTTGGTTCTTCTCTCATATGCATTATTAATTGTATTTGGCTCTTGATATATTGTATTTGAATCTTGATAAATGCTTGATGCCTAAGTTGAGTTGGGGGCATATCTTTTGTCCCAATCCATCACCTTCCTTTGTCACCACCTCATAATTTCACCACCCTTCTTTTGGTTCCATCCATCATCTCCACCATCTTAATTATATATGAGCCCATGTTCTTCTTTTGGTATTTATATCTAGCTCATAAATAATTGAGGATGGTTCCCTCTACTCTCTACATGCTTCCATACCATGGCTATAATTGTTTTCACAATATTGTGTATGGTAGCATGTGTGCCACCTTTATATACCATAAGTGTGGGAAGGCTTCCATAACCAAATTTGGGGGAATAATCTAAACTAGAATTCTTATTAAAACTAGTTGTTTCCACAACTAGCAACAATGCATTTAATGCATGCATACCCCATGCAAGAATTGCCCTCCTTTTATCCCCATCCTTTCTTTTTCTTTTAGTTGTTTTGAATGGTTTTTGAATGGATCAAATTCTAGTAAAATCAAATGGTAATGATAGAAAATAAATCTACACCTAGCTACACCTCACCACCATCCCATCTACCCTCACTTTTCCTCCTTTTCACCCTCCATCCATGCTTGATCAAGTGGATCCTACTAGAACCTACCCTAAACTCCCTCTCCCTAATCCCCTCTTCAACCTAATCATCTACCACCACCCTGACCTGCCGAGCTACCCCTTCCCCTAATCTAAACCGAGCAAAGCCCCAACCCTAAACCCTAGCTGAGGCTAGCACTAGCTCAACCGAGCCTCCCCCTCTCTTTCCTCTCCCTCTCTCTCTCTGCCACAAAGGGCCTACCCGACCCTGTCCCTCCTGGACCGCGCCCTGGCCCACCTGGCAGCCCTACCCGTGCCTGCCCTGGCCGTCCACGCTGAGCACATGCTCGAGGATGACAAAGGTGGCCGAAGCCACCTTTTTATCTACCCTGATCCCCACGGCGCCTCTCCCTCCTCTTCTACTTTTCCTCTTTCCCTACGTCTCCTCGCTCTCGCCCAGATCCAACTAGGGACTGCCTTCCTCCCCTCTTCCCCAGCTACCCCGTTCCCCTTCTTCTCCAACTCCGGCCGCCGCTCTCAGTATCGCCTCCACCTGCTCGATCTAGCCGGCGGCGTGACGTTGTGGTTGTCGAGGAAGCCGAGGAGGCCCTTCTGCATCGCCCAGTACACGCCAACGAGGAGGAGGAGAACCAGGACCACCAGGACCACCACCGCTCCGCCGCAAACCCTAGCTCCGGTCCGCCAGCTCTGTCGTCGATCTGCTGCTTCTCCGGCCGCGCCAACGCCACCGACACCACCCCGGTGAGGCACCTAACTCCCCAGACACCTTCCTTTCCGCCGTCGCGTCCTGGTCGTGTCGGTCGATGCGTCGAACGCTCTCGGTGCGCCGGTGTGTGTGTGCTTCTGCCCGCCTCCGCGCCGCGCCACACCTCACCAGACCGCCTACCCCTCGCCTTAAAACAACACCCAGCCACAGCAGTGGCCACCGCCTCCGCGCGCGTGCCCCAGGTCACCAGTTCGAACCCCCGCGCCGCGCGCCGTTCTCTGGCGCCGCGCTGACCGTCAGAACGTGGAGAAGATCCACAGTGGCCGCGACCACTTTGCACAAACCCCCCTCTTTTATTTTTCCCTCAAGCTGCAATCCTCACGAGCCCACCTGCCAGCCGCTGTGGACATTTTACAAAAAGACACCCTGGTTTTCGTAAACATCAACCCGCGCTCCAGTCCGTACCCACCTGTCAGCCTCTGCGGGCTCAGCCACTGGCACGTGGGCCCCTAACCCACAGGTCCCACCTGTCATTCGCAGAAGCTAGGTAAACCGCGGTGTAAAAAGCTTCCTGCACGCTGTGTTGCCTAGTCAGGCCGGTCCCACCCGTCAGCGACTGGGGCTGGGTCTAGCTGAGTAGAAAAAGTTTTTCTGTTTATCTGTTTTATTTAAATTTTTCTTAAATGTTTAAAAACAAATTCAAATCTGTTCTTAAATAACTTTTAAATTATAAATCCAAATAATACAAATGATATATGTTTTTGAATCAGAAAAATGTGAGGAATTCAAATATGCTATTCAAAATAATGTTTGACCACTTTAAAATTTCGAAATGATTAAAATTACAATAAAATGCCCTTTTCTTAATAAATTAATAACTTTAAATCTATAACGCCAAATTTGACAAATAATATGTCTAAATCGATCAGCGCGACGAGCCCGTTCTATCTATGCATTCCTTGTTCTGAATTGAAGCATGCATCATGTTATTATTAAAAATCAGAACTGTTTATGGCAATAAAACTTGACCGAAGAGATTATAAAATGCTTTATTCTTGTACCCCACACTTCACCATGCCATGCTACTTTAATGCCATGTAACTTGTGCATCATTCATCATGGCATGCTTGTTTGCTTGTCGCATTTTAATTCGTATTGTTGTGCACTTTATTTATGTTGGCCCTTGTCTGTTTGGTTCTTCTTCAAATAGACGCCCAGCAGGAGAATTATCAGGAATCACATGAGTTCTACCCAGATCCATCTCTCGCTTCAACTGAGCTGCCAAGCAAGCACTACTACATGCTTGCATACATATAGTACCTATTGCCTCTATCTTATTCTTGCATCATTGAGTCGCGATTGCATTAAATTGAATCCCAAGTACTGCATAGCCTTTACTTTTAAACCCCACCGAAGCTTGTTCCTCCATCCCATGAGCCATTACTACAGGAGTTGTTTAAGCCATGCGAGTCGTAGAAAAGCATGTGTAGGGTATGTGAGTGTCTGATGGATAACGAGGTACCTAAACAACATAACCTGAGTAGTAATGGGATAACTAATGAAAGAGGCACCGGTGAGCAATATCTGCTATTTGGTTTTTCATGCTCACTTGTGTCCCGTAGGACCCCGAGTACTTGATTCCTGTTCCTTGACTATTCGCACTATCCACATCCGGGAGGCCTTATGGACCCCTCTGAGCCAGAGCTTGATTCATTCTTATTTCTTGGGGCCACAATTAGTTTGGGGCTTTATTACTATCCTGTACTTATGCCATGATTATTGCTTTATTTGATTATTGCTTTATTTAAGATTGTGCGTGGAGCACCTGTACTGTTTTGGACGGCGCCACGTTTTCATGGTATCGACAAGCCCAGTCACACTTTCGGGTTCCCAGTCGTTTACAGCCATCGTCGCAAACCCTGGGTCCATCTCAGAGCCGGCCAACTTCATTGTGGGTAGCTTATTGGGGGTGGCCCCCTGAAATATTTCTGAATCCTGTGATCGCTTTGTCGTGAATGCCTCGTTGGGTTTTGAGTTGGTTTTTCCGAGGTTGATCGAGTGTGTGTTGCTATTTGTGCACCCCTGCAGGGTAAATCTTTCTGAAAGCCGTGTCCGCGGTTATGGACGACTTGGAGCACAGTTTCTCGATCATAGACAAGTCTAACTAAAGTACCGCTTATAAATTGACTAAGTACCTGACTAGTATATAGTGCAATACTCATGGAATGGTTAATAAAACTGCCAAGGGATGGGGGGTTGTTCGTCTGCTTCCTCGTTGGTAAGCGAGGAGGAGGATGGATCTATTAATTATACTGTTATAATTGTTGTTCTTAATTCACGGACATCCGTCTATCATTGGTTAGGCGGATGGTTAGCGAGTATCTATAGACTTGTTAGATATTATCTTTTGCTGCAATTGCGTCACCCCAGGTTGTGTCCCCTTTAGAGGCATAAAGACTTGCTAAGTACCCCTAGGGTCTCACACGATAAATTGTTTGATTCAGATGAACAGGTGTACCCGCAAGATGGATACTGGGTGGAGGAGACGGATGATGTTGGCAATGATCACTCGGTGTAGAGATTCCGGGAACGGGGATCCGTGAGATCTGTGGGCGGGATGTGTTTATTTATGTGGCATCTTATGCCGATTTGCTTCTTATCCGTACTCGGATCTTGTTTTCCGCTTCCGCCTGATACTCTGATGTTTGATGTATGAGGAGCTATCCTAAAATATTATCTCTATCTAGGATATTTGAATCTTGTCGTATGGCGTTGCAATATTTTCTATTTCTTTTAGGTGGAATGGCTCTGAGGACTGTTTTATGTGGCTTCCATACATACTCACTTGTGTATGTAGTTGATCCCTTCGCCTGCCGATTATGCCGCTCGTTCTTGTCCCGATGCTCTGAAAGTGGTTAGGACGGCCGTAAGGTCTACCGTGAGTGGCCCCGGGCCCCACCATACTATTTTATCCACTTTCGCTCATCCAGGCATGTAACTAAGAGCGTAATTCACCAAGGTAGTTACAATCTATCAACTCAGAGAAGAACTCCAAGGGAGGAAAAGACAGACCTCGGTCAAGATGGGTGCTGAAGTGGACCCGCTCGCCGTCGCGTGGGTCGGGGACGGTTTCGCCGGAGCCGCTCCGCCAGTCACCGGCGACGGGAAGCCCCTCCTTCTCCATGTTCTTGAGGCCCTCCTCGGTGAGGGCGCAGGGGATCCAGATTCCCCGAAAGCTCTCCTTCTCCGCTACTGCTTCCACCTTCGCCGCCGCCGCTGTTGCCGCCAAACCGGAGGAAGAAGATGATGAAGCCATTTCTCCGGTGAGAAGATGACCTGAAAGTGGCGGCGCTGGGAGTTCTGTGGGGGAAGGACGAGGGAGATATGTGCGCACAGGAGGATTGGGAGGAAAGGAAACGGCAAAGGACTGGTGGAAAGGAGAAGGAGAAATCCAAACCCCTTATATCCACCTAACTCCGCCAAGATTCGTGCAAATGCTATAGTGTAACCGCCACGCGTCGTGGAAAGAACTGGGAAGGACCCACGCGATGATTGCGTCTCCTCGATCTCCACACACGCATTGAAACGGCGCCTCGGTTCCGCAAACCGCGGACCCACCAAAGGTCGTGCTGACGGCACGCCTGTCAGATGACATGACTTGACCCTGCTTGTGTTAGGTGGCATTATAAACCAAGTTCCGGCTTAGTTTTAAATCGAGCTAGAAAATTTGAGTAACCTGTTGATAGGTCCGACTTATTTTTAAGACCCGGATCGTATTTTTTGTTGTGAAGTTTCAGGAACCCTTCAAGATTCTGCAAGCCGAAGATCAAGCTAGACAATGATAAAATCCGACTTTGGATCTTGGAGGCCTCCAGGGGCTGCTGTTGGGGATATACTTTCCGGGTATCCTCACAGTTCCTCACTGACCAGGGTGGCCCACTTTGGGTTAGTGCTTTGCTTCACAGGCGGCCCAGTCAGGGAGAGAAGACGGAGTCCAATCCGGCTACAGGAAGGCCCAGAAGACTTACCGACTTAGGCCTATAATGTTACTTGTAGTTCAAGATGTACTCTGTAGCCAACTCTTAGTCGTAGCCGGATTGATCTCTCCTGTAAACCCTAGGCCGAATATCTATATAAGCCGTCCTAGGGAGAGCCTTTAGGGCAACATAATAGTCTACAATCTCAACTCGCACAGGCGAAACCCTTGTAACCCATATTCCGGCTTTGCCGTATTACTGGATTGCTAGCAGGAGTAGGATTCGTCCAAAGCCGGCAGATTCGAACCTGGGTAACCTTGTGTGCTCACCGTCGCGGAATACCGTACGTCTCACACCCCTCTCTTCCGCACGCCTCGAGGACCCCCTCATGGCGTACTTGTCCTCAATCTGACGATAGCGATCTTTTTATTTACTATGTGCATAGATTTTTATTGAGGATGCTTCATAGAATGCTCATTATGGTCATGCTGCAAGTTTCCACCATGATTAGGCATGGCTTAGGCTAGCGGCACAGGTGTTTCTCTAACATACATACAAACTCCATGATCTTACAAGTTCCACTTTTATTTCACACCGCCTGGATCCATAAGCAAAAGAACATGATATCAACTAGGTACAAAGTACCAATGAAGTGTTGAAAGCGTTCCCCATGATACATGGTTCTGCTAACTTCAACTTATCAAGCACAAGCATATACGCAACAAAGAAGGATGCAATGCTTCAGGTTTATTAAATGCAAGAAAATAAAGTGTACCATCAAGTTCGTGAGAGCTTTACTAACTAACTTTCTCATAACAAGCAAACATTTTATTCGGAAGAAAACAAGGCATATTGAATATGCAAGGAAGTAGCAAATGATTCTAATAGGTAGGTATGGTGGACACTTTGGAAATATTTGGTTTTAGGGAGTTGGAAACATGAGTAAAACATACTCAGTGAAAGTGAAGGCTAGCAATAGTAAGGGAGCGACAAACAAGAGAGCAATAGTTGTCATAATCATGCTTGCAACAAAATAGGACTAATCATGGAATGAAAGTGATTCAAGATCCTCAAGGCAAAATAATTCATCGAGGCTTAACTGATTATTACAGTCATGTGCATGCGTGAGCATGTGCCAAGTCAATTCAAATGAAACATTCAGAGGAGGATACCACGGTGTCATACCAAATTCTGAGTAGAGTAATGCAAGCAAACATTCATAGGACATTCTACAAACTATTAGCAAGCTGGAACTAATCATACGAAAGCAAGAACTACTAAGCATCCAAAGATAACATACACTTTACACGAACAGACTAAGCATGCCCACAATGATGAGTATATGTACAAAAATGAAAACAAATAGAGTTCGTTACCAGCCTCTTACCACACCTCAAGTTGTCATTAATCCTCATTGTTGCTCTTCACTTGTGTGGCTTGAATAATAATATGAAACCAATATCCACTGAGGACTACTGAATCCTGTAGCACTCACAAAACCAAAGAAGAACGACAAATATTTTTGTTGTTTTCGATTTTTAAAACAAGAACAAAAAAGGAAAAACAAGCAAAGCAAAATCTTTTTGGCTTTTTCGAATAATTCAAACAGAGAAAAAAGGGAAAAACAAACCAAGGAAAAAAGAAGAAGCAAACCAAAGAGAAACAACAGAAATATTTTTGGTCTTTTTGTGTTTTAGAAAGCAATAGCAAAGAAAGGACGAAAACTAAAAAGAGAACGAAACATGAATATACAAAGTACCGACGCAACATGATAGGCAGATGAGTGCGATGCCGGCGTACCTCCCCCCAAGCTTAGGCTTTGGGCCTAAGTGGGTATCAATCCCAAGCCGGCCAGGATGACGTGTCACCGTAGTATGACGAGGAGGTACCCTCGTCCTAGTGCAACCTCGAGTACGTCCCTCTATAATGTGCGGAGTAATCGTAGGAGGGTACATCCTCCTGGTGCTTCTCGTGGAAACCCAGCAAGCGAAGCTGCTCGTCTACCTCCTCCTTGGAGTGCAACCACGGTCTCCTGTGAACACTAAACAAAGAAGACTGTGGCAAAGGGATCTCCCTCTCATCCCCATCAGTAAACAACATCCTATATACTAGACTGTCCAAATCAGAAGCAGCAGTGACAAAGTGATGAGTTTTCATAGCAACAAGGTCAAACCGTTGTGGTGCCAATACAGTATCATTGGGGTCCACTAAAAGACCTAATGCATTGACCATACGCGAGGCAATGATGCCCCCATAGATAGGCCCCCTAGCAGCTAGGCGGCGAGCAATAAGCGAGCCAAGGTTGTACCGAGTATCATTGTTAAGCGCAGCAGCAAGGAAGGCTAAATGATAGTTGGAGATATTACTTGTGTTCTCCCTACCAAGTATGCTAGTAGCATGCAAAGTATCTGAGAGCAGGGAGTTGGATGTTTCTTATCTTTCCGCATTGCGCCACACTGTCATCATCATTGGTCACCCCTCGGTAAAGCTCTAGCAAATCAGCGGGTCGCCCTTGAATTTTCTTCATGGTCCCTGTCATGCTTACACCTACAATACTGCAAAATCTTTCCAATGGCATGGTAAAGGGCAGATTATAAATTTTTAAAGAGACAGTTGACTGATAGGGCGTGTTAGTAAACGTGAAGCTCTCAACAAAGGTTTTGGTGAGCATAGCGTATTGCTCAATCTCATCTTGCATGTATGAGGTCAAACCAACCCTCTCAATCAGTAGCAAGAATTCATCAAGAATCCCTGCAGCTTGTAAGAAAGTAAAACAAGGAAAAGTAGATGGGTGAGCATCCCCATCATCCCTTTCATTACCAATACGAGTTGCAATGAGATCTACGTTGTATGATGGCCTAAACTGAGAGGCTATCTTGAGGGCCTCGACCTCCTAGGTGCATCCCTCTCAAATATCTCTCCAAAGGTATGGTTGTTCATGCTTGGTATTCTGAAATTTAAACACCTATTAAACAAGTGATTGCAAAGTGAATAAAATGAAGGATTTTACTCATAGGGACTTGTAAGAGGCCTAAACATGCATCAAAACTATATCTCTAAGCATCAAACAAGCTTACAGCTCTCATAACCTGTCACCTACAGCAGCAAAATACTCAAGATATAATCCACTAAACACAAATCTACTTGGACAAGAGGAGGAGTCACATACCAGAGAACAAGTGCTCCAAATTTCAGCAACAAAGCTGGGCTGAGCAAGGAGATCGAAAAATTCGAGAGCAAGCATAGCAAGAACGCGATTTTGAGCAATGAACTGGAGCTTACTCGGGAGAGAGAAGAAAGTTGTAGGTGAGAGAATTAGTGGAGGGCAAGGGGTGGCCCACACCATGGCATGGAGCCACCCAGGGCAGGCCGCGCCACCAGGTGGTGAGCCTTCCTGGTGGGCCCCCTGGTACCTCCCAGGCACTCATCTATCCCTTTTTTCACATAAAAATTTAATATGAATTTTCTGGGATTTTTCGAGACACTTTATTTTTGGGCATTTTTCAGCTATAGAAGAATGATTTTCTGACAAAAAGATTTTTTTTTGGAAATGATGCAATGCAAAACACTAACTCTAAAAAGAAAGCAACTAACAACAAAAAGAAAACTAAACAAAAGCAAAAACTAAAATGGGTAGAATAGAAATACATGGAAATAATCATAGTGAAAACATTGTTTTGTTCAATGAAATCCTTTTGTTAACAAGGTTGATCAGGTCCTATTACCAAAAAAATTCCATATGATACAAAACTTTGTATCCCACTAATGATTATGTTACCTCAACCTTGATAGCAATGGTCCCAATCATAATAGTTTCAAATTTTTCTCTTGGTATGGGATAATATATTTCTCCAACTTGAATGCCCTCAACATGTTCAATTGAATTAAAACCATAAGTCCTTTCAATCTTCTTGGGGAAATAGACAGTATGTTCCTTGTCATTAACATTGAAAGTCACCTTTCCTTGATTACAATTAATAATAGCTCCTAGAGTATTAAGAAAAGGTCTCCTAAGAATAATAGACATATTATCATCTTCACGCATTTCAAGCACAACAAAATCAGTTAATATAAAGCAATTATGAGCCACTTGAATAGGTACATCCTCACATATACCAATAGGAATAGTGGTGGATTTATCAGCCATTTGCAAAGATATATCAGTTGGCATTAATTTTTGTAGTTGAAGCCTCTTATAGAAAGAGAAAGGCATAACACTAACTCCAGCTCCCAAATCACACAAAGCAGTTTTAACATAACTATTCTTAATAGAGCAAGGGATAGTTGGAATCCCTGGGTCTCCAAGTTTCTTTGGAACCTTACTATTAAAGGAATAATTAGCAAGCAAAGTAGAGATTTCTTCATTAGGGATCTTCCTTTTATTCGAGACAATATCCTTTATATACTTTGAGTAAGGAGGCAATTTAATAGCATCAGTCAAAGGAATTTGTAGGAATAAAGGTTTCATCCACTCACAAAACTTATTATAGTGTTCATCTTCCTTTGACTTGTGTTTCTTATTAGGGAAAGGCATAGGTTTTTGGACCCAAGGTTCTCTTTCACTACCATGTTTCTTAGTAATAAAATATTCTTTAGTCTATTTAGTATTCTTAGTGTGCTTTTTAGGTTCTTCTTCAACTTTTTCTTCATTAGGAACTTCATTTTCTTCATTACCACTTTCAGTTTCAGCATTACAAATAGATATACTATTAGGATCTATAGCAGGTTCAGAGGGTTCTACAACAGTTTTATGTTTCTTTTTCCTTTTCTTACGAGTAGAACCACTATTTTCAGCTTGTTGAGAATCCTGCTCAATTCTGTTGGGATGCCCCTCAGGATAAAGAGGATCCTGGGTAACAGCACCAGTTCTAGTTCTAATTTCATAAGCATGTTTTTCTTTAGCAGCATTAACTAGCAAGTCTTTTTGCACTTTAACTAGTTGATCTATTTGAGTTTGAACCATTTGAAAGTGCTTAACAATCATTTTAACATCATTAGAGGTTCTTTCCACAATATCTTTCAACTCAACAATAGCTCTAGTGTTTTCCATTAGATGATTTTGCACCCTTTTATTAAAATTATCTTGCTTAACAATAAAGATATTGAATTCTTCTAAGCATTGATCATGAGGTTTAGAATAAGGGATATCACCTTCATCAAAGTGTTGGAGAGAGTGTACCTCAATAGTGGATGAGTGGGGAAATTGCTTACATAATTCTCCTATAGGAGGTAAATTCTTGACATCTGCAGCTTTAATTCCCTTCTCCTTAAGACATTTCTTAGCTTCCTTCATCACTTCATCATTTAATTCAATAACTCCCCTCTTCTTTGATGTTGAAATAGGCACTGGTATAGTAGGTTCAGGTACAATTACTTCAGGTATAGCTTGTTTAGGAGGATTCTAATCTTCATAGTTCTTACTTATTTTAGCCATTAATTCCTCAGCTTCCTTAGGAGTCCTAATCCTGAAAACACAGTCAGCACAACTATCTAGGTATGTCCTAGATTCCTCGTTTAGTCCATTATAAAATATATCAAGAAGCTCATTCTTAGGTAATGGACTTCTAGCCTGTGCATGAATCAAAGCACAAAACCTTGACCAAGATTCGGGCAATATCTCTTTTTCTCCCTGTTTAAAATCAAAAAGTTCCCGCAAAATAGCATGTCTAGCCCTAGGAGGAAAATATTTCTGCAGGAAAGTACTAATCAAGCAATCAAGGCTATCAATAGATCCAGCAGGTAAATTACTAAACCAAGTTTTAGCTTCTCCTTTCAGTGAGAAAGGGAAAATCTTAGAAACAAAGTAAGTCCGCATCTTAATATCATCAGAAAACAAGCCACTCATGGTAGAAAGCTCATTCATATGTGCTACCGCACTTTCATTCTTAGTCCCACAAAAAGGTTCTTTCTCAACAATAGCTATGTAAGATAGATCGAGAGAGAAATCATAATCTTTATCTATAATGTTTATGGGAGAAGCAGCAAACTTAGCAATAGGAGACAATTTGGGTCTAATAGTACGCCTCTCATGGAGACTCTTAGCAGCGCTCCTATCATGGGTGTTTTTACATTCTTTAATAAATTCATCGGTCATCTCAACATAACCATCTTCAATATCATAGCTTTCACTAGACTCTGGTGAACTAATAGGTGTAGTAGTGTCTTCATTAGGAGTTTCAGTATTTCCAGCTATAGTTCTAGCAATCGTAGCATCTAGGAAAGGACCTAATGAACCACTCTTATCAAGCACAGTAGAAGTAGCATCATAAGCATCAAAAGTTTCAGATTCAGCAGTAGTAGCAGTGTGTGTAGCATGTATGTGGTGGTGTAATGAGCTTACTCATAACAGATGGTGAATCAAGAGCAATAGAGGTGTTTAGAACAGTACCTCTTCTTGTAGTGGATGGTAAAATAGGAACCTTGCCATCACGAGACTTAGCCATGATGGATGGATAGCAGCAAACAATACAGAATCAAAGTGAACTTGATAATTAAAGCTATGCTCCCTGGCAACGGCGCCAGAAAATAGTCTTGATGACCCACAAGTATAGGAGGTGTATCGTAGTATTTCCGAGGGAAGTGAAACCCAATTTATTGATTCGACACAAGGGGAGCCAAAGAATATTTATAAGCCTTAACAACTGAGTTGTCAATTCAGTTGCACCTAGAAACAATCTTGCTCACAGCAGTTTATCAGTAGCAATAGTTTTATAGTAGGAATAGCAAAGTAGAAGCAGTAGTAAAGTAAAGACAGTAGTAACAGTAGCAGTAAACATTAGGATTCGAGTGCAGTAGGCATAGGGATGGATGGACGGGCGTTGCATGGACAAGACAATTCACATAGCAATCAGAACATAGGGAAATTGCAGATAAATAAGATAAAGCATCCAAGTACTAGAAAATCCTAGGCATGTGTTCCATATATAGTCATACGTGCTCGCAATGAGAACTTGCACAACATCTTTTGTCCTGCAAGCCCATTTGTAGCGGGGCCTCAAGGGAACTACTGGCAATTAAGGTGCTCCTTTTAATAGAGCACCGGAGCAAAGCATTAACACTCCATGAACACATGTGATCCTCACATCAAAGCCATTCCCTCCGGTTATCCCGATTTCTGTCACTTCAGGGCCATTGGTTCCGGACAACAACGTGTGTATACAATGTGTAGATAAGACCATAAAAAATTCGATCACAATGAATCAATAACATGTTCAGATCTGAAATCATGGCACTCAGGCCCTAGTGACAAGCATTAAGCATAACAAGTTGCAACAAAGTCAAATAGCACTAATAAAAGATACTA
Organism: Avena eriantha; assembly: GCA_910589775.1. Classification (NCBI taxonomy): domain Eukaryota; kingdom Viridiplantae; phylum Streptophyta; class Magnoliopsida; order Poales; family Poaceae; genus Avena; species Avena eriantha. The sequence goes on from OU342740.1 coordinate 40,184,506, forward strand.
GGCACCATGCCCTAACAATCCGATGCCATTACATGAACGATCTCATCCAATCCCTACCATCCCCATAGCCTACAACGGGGGATTACTCACTCATAGATGGGGGAAACATGGATATTCGATGGAGAAGCGATGGTGATGATGATGGCGATGATCTCCTCCAATTCCCCGTCCCGGTAGGGTGCCAGAACGGAGTTTCTTGTGCTGTTTCGTGGAATCTGGTGGTGGCGGCAGAGCGGAAGTCCTTCTGGGGAAACGTCGAACCCCCTGAGTTTTTAGGTCAGAAGGCAACTTATAGGCGAAGAGGGAGACCGAGGGGGAGTCTGGGGCGACCAGACCACCCCCTGGTGTGGCCAAGGCTTGCCCGCGCGACCAGGTGGTGTGGCCAGGGCCCAGCCCCCCTCCGTCTCGTATTCTGGCTCCGGGAGTCTTCTGGTGAAATAGGATATTTGGCATATTTTCCGGGATTTTTCCTGTAGTTGATTTTGTGCACAAAAAGTAAACACCAGGGCAATTCTGCTGAAAACAACGTCAGTCCGCGTTAGTTGCATTCAAATCACACAAGTTTAGAGGAGAAACAATAGCAAAAGTGTTCGGGAAAGTAGATACGTTTTGGACGTATCAGTGGGCCCCGTGAGTCTTCTGGTAAAATAGGAGTTTTGCGATATTTTCTAGGATTATTCCTGAAAGTTGATTTCCTACACAAAAATGGGACACCAAGGCAATTCTGCTGAAAATGGCATTAGTCCGCATTAGTTGTATCTAAATCACACAAATTAGAGGAGAAACAATAGCAAAAGTGTTCGGGAAAGTAGATACGGTTTGGACGTATCAACTCCCCCCAAGCTTAGCTTATTGCTTGTCCTCAAGCATTTCAGTTGAAAACTGAGTGCGATAAAAGAAACTTTCACAAACACATTTGCTTCATAAGATGTATATATTCTCAACATATGATCAAATACTTAGGCAATTCATAATAAAGAGTATGCAAATAAGTTCACTCAGTAGTCATGCAAGTTATGAAGAGATTCCAACTCATTAATAACAAGCAACATGACCCATAAGCATATGCAGGATTGTAGTGCTCATAACAAGATATGATAAAGTGGTATCTCGCTTGCCTTTCTTTGGAGAAAAACATAAATGCCAAGGCACCTCTGAAGTTTAAGTGAAGACTAGAAATAAAAATATCAAAGATACAAGTGTCAAAATTATGCCATAATTAACCGTGTCTTGGGACACGCACATTACACTAAGAGTGACAACTATGCTCTCGGGAAGGTGCTCAAAGAATAAATGATGACTCAACATAAAAGTGAAAGAAAAAGATTTAAAAGTTTGAAAGGCTTCCAAATGCTGAAAGTATGGTACTCATTAGATTTGAGCTCTCATTGCCCCTATCATAAGCATCTTTTAGGTGATTAAGGTTAAAGTGAACAAATATGAGGATATGCTTGACAAGTTATAAGTTGAAATATCATGCCCCTTACTTATGAAGACCGAACCTCATGGTACTCAACTTTAGTCACGAGTAAGTCCTTGTCATTGTAGGTACATGTGTATCATAGAGAACTGCCAACGGGGTACCCCTTGCCCGATAATACGGAAGCATTCCCATATCAAAATGACCAGGCAAGCAGACAATGAGCATCTCAGTGATCTTTTTATTTGCTATTTGCATAGGTTTTTATTAAGGATGCTTCACAGATTTCTCACTATGTTTATGCTACAAGTTTCCACCATGATTAGGCATGGCTTAGACTAGCGGCCCATGAGCTTTCAAGCTCTCCTTTTATTTCACACCACCGGGATCCATAAGCAAAAGAGCATGATATCAACTAAATAAGGTACAATGTTGAAAGCGTACCCCATGGTGACATGGTTCTGCTAATTCACAACTTATAAAGCGCAAGCATATACGCAACATAGATGGGCACAATGGTTCAAGTTTATTAAGTGCAAGAAAAGTAAAGTGTGCCATCAAGTTTGTGTGAGCTTTACTGACTAATTTTCTCATAACAAGCAAACATTTTTATTGGAAGAAAACAAAGCATAATAAACATGCAAGGAATAGAAATGATGCTAATAGGTAGATATGGTGGACTCTTGTTGACAACTTTGGTTTTGGGGAGTTGGATGCACGAGTAAAGCTTATACTCAGCACAAGTGAAGGCTAGCAATAGAAAGGGAGCGACAATCGAGAGAGCAGTAACTGTCATAATCATGCTTGCGACAAAACAAAATTAATAGTGGCATAAAAGTGACACAAGAACTCTTAAACAGAATAAATCATCAAGGCTTAAGTGATTTTTTGTTTAATCATATGCATGTGTGAGCATGTGCCAAGTCGATTCAAATAGAACATACAGAAGAGGATACCACAGTGTCATACCAAGCTATGAATAGAACAATACGAGCAACCGGTTATATGACATGTTACGCACTAGTAAAGGATTGGAACTGATCATAAGAAGGCAAGAACTACTAAGCATCCATTAAATAACATACACCTTACATGAAAAGACTAAGCATGCTCGCAATGATGAGTAGATGTACAAAAATGAAAACAAATAGAGTTCATACCAGCCTCTTACCACACCTCGAGTTGTCATAAATCATCATTGCCTTTTCACTTGTGTGACTTGAATAATAAGATAAATCCAATCTCTAAGGAGTCACTTAGGACCGCTGAACCCTGCAATGAACTTTACAAAACCAGAGAAGAACAACAAATATTTTTGGATTTTCGATTTTTAAAGGCAAGAACCGAAAGGAAAAACAAGCAAAGTGAAATCTTTTTGGGTTTTCCGATTAATCAATACAAAGCTAAAAGAAAGAAGCAAACCAAGGCTAAAATATAAAGAAGCAAACAAAGAGAAATAATGAAAATATTTTTGGTCTTTTGTGATTTGGAAAGCAAAAATAAAGCAAGAACAAAAATTAAAGAGAAAACGAAACATGGATATGCAAAGTACCGACTGAACATGATATGTAGATGAGTGTGATGTCGGTATACCTCCCCCCAATCTTAGGCTTTTCGCCTAAGTGGGTATCAATCCCAAGCTGGCCAAGATGGAGCGCCTCCGTAATACGGGGAAGAAGTGTCGTCGTCCTGATACAAACTTGAGGATGCCCCAGCGTAGTGTGCAGAGTACTCATAAGAGGGCACATCCCCCTGGTGCTGCCTGTGGAAACCAAGCAGGCGGAGCTGCTCGTCCACCTCCTCCTTGGAGCGTGACCATGGCATCCTGCAAATACTGAATAAAGTAGGTTGTGGCAAGGGAATTTCCCTCTCATCTCCGTCAGTGAACAACATCCTGTAAACTAAACTCTCCGTACTAGAGTCAGTAGTGACAAGTGATGTGTTTTCATAGCAGCATGATCAAGCCTTTGTGGTGTCAACACAGTATCATTAGGATCAACAGAAAGTTCTAAGGCAGCAACCATGCGTGTGGCAATAATACCCCCATAAATGGGTCCTCTAGTAGCTAAGAGACGGGCAATGAGAGAACAAAGATTATACTTGGTATCATTATTAAGTGCAGCAGCAAGAAAGGCTAAATGATAATTAGAAATATTACTAGTGTTCTCCCTACCAAGAATGCTAATGGCAAGATAATAAGAAAAATATCTAAGAGTTGGGAGTTGAATGTTCCTTATCTTCCCACGCTGAGCTGTGCGGTCATCATCATTTGTCACACTTCGGTAGAGCTCTAGCAAATCAGCGGGTCAACCTTGGATCTTCTTCACTATCCTAGTCATGCCTATACCTATAATGCTGCAAAATATTTCCAATGGCAAGGTAATAGGCATATTATAAATTTTGAACGAAACAGTTGACCGATAAGGCGTGTTAGTGAAAATGAAACTTTGAACGAAAGTTTTGGTAAGCACGACATATTGCTCACTCTCATCTTCCATGTAAGTGGTCAGACCAACCCTCTGAACAAGGAGTAAGAAATCATCGAGGATCCATGCAGCTTGCAAAAAGGCAAAACAAGGGAAGGTAGATGGGTGAGCATCTTCCTCATCTCCTTCATTGCCAAATCGTGGTGCAATAAGATCTTCATTATATGATGGCCTAAATTGAGAAGCTAATCTTGAAGGCCTTGCCCTCCTGGGTGTGTCCCTCTCAAATACTTCTCCAAAAGTGTGGTTGTTCATCTCCGCTATTCTAAAATTTAAACATCGATCATACAAGTGATTGCAAAGTGATTACATAATGAAAGGAACTACTTATAGGGACTTGTAAGAGGCCTAAACATGCATCAAAACAATTTCCTAAGAATGGAACAAGCTTACAAGCTCACATAACCTGTCACCTATAGTAGCAAAATACTCAAGATATAATCCACTAAACACAAATCTACTTGGACAAGCGGAGGAGTCACATACCGGAGAACAAATGCTCCAAATCTCAGCAACAAAGATGGGCTGAGCAAGGAGATCGAAAAATCGCAAGAAAGAGTAGCAGGAACACGAGTTTGAGCAATGAACTGGTGTTTTATCGGGAGAGAGAAAGGAGTGGCAGGCGGGAGAGTAAGTGGAGGGCCAGGAGTGGCCCACACCATGGCCAGGTGCACCCTTGGTGGGGCCGCGCTACCAGGTGGTGTGCCTGCCTGGTGGGCCCCCCTGGGTCACTCCAGGTACTTCTCTACCCCTTTTTTGACATAAAAATTTAATATGAATTTTCTGGATTTTTTTGAGACACTTTATTTTTTAGCAATTTTCACGTATTGATGAATGATTTCCTGGCAGAAAGATAATTTTGGAATGATACAATAACAAAACAAAACTAAAACTTCATAAGTTCTAAGACACTCTAATATGCAAGCAACTAGCAATAGAAAAGTAAACTAAGCGAAAGCAAAAATTAAAATGGATAAACTAAAAGTAAGCGAAGATAATCATAGTGAAAACATTGTTTTTGTTCATTAAAATCCCTTTGTTAACAAGGTTGATCAGGTCTTGTTACCAAAACAATTTTATATGAAAGAAAACTTTGCATTTCACTAAATGATTATGTTACCTCAACCTTGATAGCAATGGTCCCGATCATAATAGTTTCATATTTTTCTCGTGGTATGGGACAATATATTTCTCCAACTTGGATGCCCTCAATATTTTCAATTGAATTTAAGCCATAATTCCTATCAATCTTCTTGGGGAAATAAACAGTATACTCCTTGTCATTAACATTAAAAGTTACATTTCCTTGATTGCAATTAATAACAGCTCCTGCAGTATTAAGAAAAGGTCTCCCAAGAATAATAGACATATTGTCATCTTCAGGCAGTTCAAGCACAACAAAGTCAGTTAATATCAATCAATTATGAGCCACTTGAACAGGTACATCCTCACAAATACCAACAGGAATAGTAGTAGATTTATCAGCCATTTGCAAAGATATATCCGTTGGTATTAGTTTCTCCAATTAAAGTCTTTTGCAGAGAGAAAAAGGCATAACACTAACTCCTGCTCCCAAATCACACAAATTAGTTCTGACATAATTATTTTTAATAGAACAAGGAATAGTTGGAATCCCTGGGTCTCCAAGTTTCTTTGGAACCTTACCATTAAAGGAATAATTAGCTAGCAAAGTAGAAATTTCCTCATTAGGGATCTTCCTTTTATTAGAGACAATATCCTTCATATACTTTGAATAAGGAGGCAATTTAATAGCATCAATGAAAGGAATTTGCAAAAATAAAGGTTTCATCCACTCACAAAACTTATTATAGTGTTCATCTTCCTTTGACTTGTGTTTCTTATCAGGGAAAGGCATTGGTTTTTGAACCCAGGGCTCTCTTTCACTACCATGTTTATTAGCAGCAAAATCTTCCTTAGTGTACTTAGCATTCTTAGTGTTCCTTTCAGGTTCTTCTTCAATTTCTTCTTTATCCGGAGCATCATTTTTCTCATTACCACTCTCAGTTTCAGCATCAGAGATAGGTATACTATTAGGATCTTTAGCAGGTTCAAAGGAATCTACAACTATTTTATGTTTATTTTTCTTTCTCTTAGAAGAAGTACCTCTATTTTCAGTTTGTTCAGAATCCCGCTCAATTCTTTTAGGATGCCCCTCAGGGTAGAGAGGATCCTGAGTAGCAGCACCACTTCTAGTTCTAATTTCGTAAGCATGTTTTTCTTTAGAAGCATTAACTAGCAAATCTTTTGTACTTTAATAAGCTGATATATTTGAGTTTGAACTATTTGGAAATGTTTAACAAGCATTTTAACATCATTAGAGGTTCTTTCCACAATATCCCTTAACTCAATAATAGCTCTAGATTTTTCCATCAAATGATTATGCACTGTTTTATTAAAATTATCTTGCTTAACAATAAAAATATCAAATTCTTCTAAGCATTGATCAGGAGGTTTAGAATAAGGAATATCACATTTATCAAAATGTTGGAGAGAGTGTATATCAATAGTGGATGAGTGGGAGATTGGCTTACATAATTCTTCTATAGGAGGTAGATTCTTCACTTCTTCAGCTTTAATACCCTTCTCCCTAAGACATTTCTTAGCTTCCTTCATCACTTCATCATTTAGTGCTGGTTGGCTCAGTGCACGGCGCCTGGAAAAGTGCTGGTTTGGTGTTGATGTAGAGCTCGTTGGGAACCCCAAGAGGAAGGTATGATGAGCACAGCAGCAAGTTTCCCTTAGTTATGAAACCAAGGTTTAATCAAACCAGTAGGAGCAAGAAAACACCCCAAAGGTGTTGCTAGCTGAGCCTTGGCAGGGCGCACGACCGGTGCTAGTAGCAACGTGGAGACCTGCACAACACAACCACAGAACTTTGTCCCCAACTTGCGATGAGGTTGTCAATCTCACCGTGTTTTGCGGAAAACAAAGGATTAAACGTATCGAATAGAAAGAAGTAATAGTTTGCAGAAATTAACACAAAGTAGTAAAAGATTGTAGATTGAATGTAAAAGACAAGGACCGGGATCCATAGTTCACTAGAGGTGGCTCTCCTTCAGATAGATAACAAGCTGGGTGAACAAATTACAGCGAGGCAATTGACAAACATCGAGAAAGCAATACATGCATATACTAATCATCTTGACTCCTTTGAGATTCGATTGGGCATTACAACATTATACATAGACCGCCATCCAACTGCATCTATGACTAATAATCCACCTTCAGGTTATCATCCGAACCCCCTCCAGTATTAAGTTGCAAGCAACAGATTATTGCTTTACTAACTGCGTGTAAAGTAAACAATACGATTGTTCTATGAACAAAGGATTGTTGTTTTCTCCCTAGTAGCAACAGCACATTTAGTACCTTAGAGATTTCTGTCACTTCCCCAGATTACCAGAGGCATGAACCAACTATCGAGCATAAATACTAACTCTTGGAGTTGCTAGCATCTACTTGGCCAAGATAGCTACTAACAATAGAAAGCATGCAAGATCACAAATAACAAAGACATGATAGAATCAATAATCAATCTGAAATAGCATCTCAATATCCATCGGATCCCCGCAAACACAACATGCAGAATTACAAATAGATGATCTTGATCATGAACGGAGCTCACAAGATCTAAACATGAAAGCACAAAGGAGGAGAACCAGCCATCTAGCTACTACATGGATCTGTAGTCCAAGGATGAACTACTCACGCATCACATCGGAGGCTTGCATGGTGATGAAGAAGGCCTCCAGGGTGAATTCCCCTCTCCGGCAGGGTGCTAGGAAGAGCTTATGATCCCTCCCGATCTAGGGATGGAGATGACGGCGGCTACAGACTCTTTCGTGGATTTTTGATCGGGCACTTAGGGTTTTCGTCCCGAGGGCATCTTATAGTCGGAAGGGGAAGCCGAGGGGGTGCCTGGGCTGGCCACACCACCCCCTGGCGTGGGCCAAGCCTGGCCGCGCGGCCAGGTGGTGTGATTGCCCTCTAGCCCCTCTCCGTCTCGTATTCTGGCATCTGATGACTTCCGGAAAAATAGGCACTTTGGCTTTTGTCCCGTCCAATTCCGAGAAGAACCAAAAACAACAGAAAACAGGCAGCTGGCACTATGACTCTTGTTAATAGGTTAGTTCAAGAAATCATATGAAAAGTACTCCAAAGTGTGGACAAAACACAAGAAAGTGGATAAAACCAAGCATGGAACATCAAAAATTATAGATACATTTACAATGTATCAACATCCCCAAGCTTAACTCCTGCTCGTCCTCGAGTAGGTAAGTGATAAAAAGAAAGAATAATTTTTGAGGTGACATGCATCATCAAAGACTTGATCAAAGTATTTGTAAAACATTCAAAGTAGGGATCATAGTACTTCAATCATATCATGAAAGACAAAGTTCTATCAATAAGACAAAGAAACTATGATGCAACATGAAAAGGCACAAACAAAAGATTCATGAATAACAATGCTTTGCAAGACGTTTGTTTGTTTCACATAAAGAAAACATAGCATACTAGTATTCAGCTTGTCCCTCAATAGAGTAGCAAATATAAATGCATAGGACACCTTCAAAGTTCATAAGAGTGACTAGATAAAAATAGTTTAAAACAAGCAATATCAAGATATGCATCAATCAACTAGTCTTGGGACAATGCACATAGAACTAAGAATGGCCACTATGCTCTCAAAGTAGGTGCATAAAGATAGAAGGTGGAGACTCAATATGATGGTGGAAGAAAGGCCTTTGTAAAAGGAAGTAGGGATTCAAGTCTCATAAAGAGCTTCCAAAAATTATGGTACTTATAGCTTTCAGCTCTCATTGCCCCTATCATAAGCATCTTTAAGGTGATTAAGATTAAAGTGACACAACTAAGAGGATATGCTTGACAAGTTATAAACCGAAATCTCATGCCCCTTACTTACGAAGACCGAACCTCATGCTACTCAACTTCGATCACGAGTAATCTCTTGTCATTGTAAGTACATGTGTATCATTAAGAACCGCCAATGGGGTACCCCTTGCACATGATACGGGAGCTTTCCCATAATCAAAATGACAAGGCAAGCAGACAATGAGCATCTCAGCGATCTTTTTATTTGCTATTTGCATAGGTTTTTATTGAGGATGCTTCATAGAGTGCTCATTATGGTGATGCTGCAAGTTTCCACCATGATTAGGCATGGCTTAGGCTAGCGGCCCAGGCGTTTCTCTAACACACATACAAACTCCATGATCTTACAAGTTCCACTTTTATTTCACACCACCGGGATCCGTAAGCAAAAGAACATGATATCAACGGGGTACAAGGTACAAGTGCAATGTTGAAAGCGTTCCCCATGAAACATGGTTCTGCTAATTTCAACTTATAAAGCGCAAGCATATACGTAACAAAGAAGGACCCAATGGTTCAAGTTTATTAGATGCAAAAAAGTAAAGTGTGCCATCAAGTTCGTGAGAGATTTAATCACTAGTTTTCTCATAACAAGTTTAATTTGGAAGGTAAACAAAAGCATGAATATACTTGGAATAGCATAAGCTAGTAGGTAGGTATGGTGGACTCTTTGGAATAACTTGGTTTAGGGAGTTGGATGCATGAGTGGAACTCATACTTGGTTGTGGAGGCTAGCAAAAGACTAGGAGCGACAAACTAAGAGAGCAATAATGGCCATAATCATGCAGAGCGACACACATCATTGATCAAAGCATAAAGTGATACTACAAGTTGAAAACTAAAGGATCATAAAGGCTATGGTGACTTGAGATAGTCATAACATGGTGTGAGCATGCGCCAAGTCAACCCAAATAAAGCATCAAAGGAGAATACCACAATACTATGCTTTAATATGCTAAAACAACGCATGATTCATCCAAGGCACATTAAGCAATCTCAATTGTTTATAAAAATTCATGCTACAGCAAAGAATACTAATCATAAAGCCAAAACAATATCAAGCATGGCATGACAACGCATAAGCCATAGTCAAAAACGAGCTCTTTTTACCACATAAGCATGAACTTTCCTACTCTTTTCCAAACCAAACCAAACTATTTGCAAACCAAGGTATGAAAGAGGGGGTCCAACCAATTTATTCAGCAAACTAAGAAAACCAAAGCAAACAAAAACCAAAACAAAAACGAAAAAGAAGACGCTCCAAGAACAACACAACTGTGCATGAAACAATAAAAATGAAGCGTTTGGAAGAAACCTAGGATTTTTATTGATCAAGAAGGGGATGCCTTGGGCATCCCCAAGATTTGACGCTTGTACTTCTTGGATATTTCTTGGGGTTACACACGTGGAATTCCCAAGCTTGAGCTTTAGTCCATCATTCATCTCATTACTCATTCCTTCCATATACCTGAAATTTCTCCTTCATACAAAACTTCACACAATCTTTATTAGCAATATTAGTGCACTCAAGATAAATAAGTCTTATGGTTCAGTTCTAACACCAAATAAACTTCCATTAGAACACTAGCTACTGTAGCACTTCCCTCAAAAAGCTTAATTCCCCAAAAGAACTCAAAAAGGAACCAACAAGAAGCAAATGCAGAAAATGGCAGAAATCTGTCAAAACAGACCAGCAGGTAAAGACAATTTTTTTTGGAAGACCTTCTGTTGCTCAAATCAAAAAGTGTTGAACTAACGAAGGTTAGACCACAACCTAGGTTAGAAAGATTTTACATGAATTTTTACGGTGAAGCACAGAAATCTGTTTCGGGACAGCAACTTTCCCAATCATTACTTCTCTCTCATTAGAGGTTACTCTCGGCAGAAAAAGCAAATAAAAAGGATAAGGAGTGGTTATTACAGAGGTAATAACTTCCAAGACTCATCTAAAACTTTTGGGTTATCTCCCAATAAGTACTTTTCTTTAACGCCTTTAAGTTAGGCATAAGAAGCAAGAAAAAATCAAGTGTTCTCAAATGAAGAAGCATTAAGACCAAATTTCTTGCCCTTACCTCTCTTACTTTTATTCTTAACCTTGGGTAAAATATGATTGTTTGGTGGAGAAGAAAGGTGCATGGTCCCCTTTCCCACATCTATTATTGCTCCAAGGAGTTTTAATAGGGACCTTCCAAGTGTAATTTGTCCTTTTCCTGCACATTCAATAACAAGATAATCAGTAGAAATCATTTTCTCAAGGATCTTTGTAAACACTCCTTCAGCTATTCCAATAGGTAATATGGTATAATTATTAGCAAGAGATATTTCCTTTCCTCCTTCAGTAAGCCCCCAAGTATTCAAAGATTCATAAATATCTTTGGGCATAAGACAAAATTCAGACATGATATCACAGCGAGCATGAAAAGGTTCAGTGTTTATCTCAATCTTTACTGTAGGGAGCCACTTTGATGGTTCAGAATTTATTGGAGCATAATTGTGATGCTCCCTAAGCGTATTATAGCAATCTTTTAAGCTAGTAGTGCTAGTCTCAAGAGTGTTCAATCTAGCAAATATTTTTGCGAAAGAAATATCAGTTTGGCTAGGCAAGTTGTAAGTGAGGATCAATTTATTTATAGCATTAATAGCATCATCCTCATTACATTGGAGGAAATCTCCTCCCACAACAGCATCCAAAGCATATCTATAGCAAAGAGCAATTCCAAGGTAAAAACTGCTAAGGAACAAGCTTTCAGTCATTTTAGGCTCAGTTTTTTCATGTAGATCAGAGATTCTAGACCAAGCTTCTTTTAAACTTTCCTCAATTCCTTGTTTAAAAGTGAAAATCATTTCCTCGGGTGACATAGTGATTGGAGCAAGGCTAGACATAATGGCAACTTAGGATAGGAACTAATTTTTTGTGTTTTTCAAATAAGAAAGCAAACTAGTAAAACTAATGTTTTTGTGTTTTGATAGAGAAACAAGCAAACAAAGCAAAAAGAAACTAAGCAAAACAAAAATAACAAAGTAAAGAGATTGGTTATGAGGGACTTCCCTTGTGAAGATGTCCCTGACTCCCCGGCAACGGCGCCACAAAAATGCTTGATAGCTCAGTGTATGACGCCTAGAAAAGTGTTGGTGCGGTGTTGATGTAGAGCTCGTTGGGGACCCCAAGAGGAAGGTATGATGAGCACAGCAGCAAGTTTCCCTCAGTTATGAAACCAAGGTTTAATCGAACCAGTAGGGGGAAGAAAACACCCCAAAGGTGTTGCTAGCTGAGCCTTGGCAGGGCGCACTACCGGTGCTAGTAGCAACGTGGAGACCTGAACAACACAACCACATAACTTTGTCCCCAACTTGCGATGAGTTTGTCAATCTCACCGTGTTTTGCGAAAAACAAAGGATTAAATGTATCGAATGGAAAGAAGTAATAGTTTGCAGAAAGTAAACACAAAGCAGTAAAAGATTGTAGATTGAATGTAAAATACAAGGACCGGGATCCATAGTTCACTAGAGGTGGCTCTCCTTAAGATAGATAACAAGCTGGTTAAACAAATTACAGCGGGGCAATTGACAAACATCGAGAAAGCAATACATGCATATACTAATTTGAGTTTCGATTGGTCATTACAACATTATACATAGACCGCCATCCAACTGCATCTATGACTAATAATCCACCTTCAGGTTATCATCCGAACCCCCTCCAGTATTAAGTTGCAAGCAACGGATTATTGCTTTACGAATTGCGTGTAAAATAAACAATACGATTGTTCTATGAACAAAGGATTGTTGTTTTCTCCCTAGTAGCAACCGCACATCTAGTACCTTAGAGATTTCTGTCACTTCCCCAGATTACAAAAGGCATGAACCCACTATCGAGCATAAATACTAACTCTTGGAGTTGCTAGCATCTACTTGGCCAAGATATCTACTAACAACGGAAAGCATGCAAGATCACAAATAACAAAGACATGATAGAATCAATAATCAATCTAAAATAACATCTCAATATCCATCGGATCCCTGCAAACACAACATGCAGAATTACAAATAGATGATCTTGATCATGAACGGAGCTCACAAGATCTAAACATGAAAGCACAAAGGAGGAGAACCAGCCATCTAGCTACTACATGGATCTGTAGTCCAAGGATGAACTACTCACGCATCACACCGGAGGCTTGCATGGTGATGAAGAAGGCCTCCAGGGTGAATTCCCCTCTCCGGCAGGGTGTCGGGAAGAGCTTCAGATCCCTCCCGATCTAGGGATGGAGATGACGGCGGCTACAGACTCTTTCGTGGATTTTTGATCAAGCACTTAGGGTCGTCCCGAGGGCATCTTATAGTCGGAAGGGGAGACCGAGGGGGTGCCTGGGCTAGCCACACCACCCCCTGGCGCGGGCCAAGCATAGCCGCGCGGCCAGGTGGTGTGGCCGCCCTCTGGCCCCTCTCTGTCTCGTATTCTGGCATCTGATGACTTCCAGAAAAATAGGCACTTTGGATTTTGTCCCTTCCAATTCCGAGAATATTCATTTTCTGACTTTCTTGGAACCAAAACAGCAGAAAACGAGCAGCTGGCACTGTGGCTCTTGTTAATAGGTTAGTCCAAGAAATCATATGAAAATTACTCCAAAGTGTGGACAAAACACAAGAAAGTGGATAAAACCAAGCATGAAACATCAAAAATTATAGATACATTTACAATGTATCAGCTTCTTTTGGAGTTCTCTTCCTGAAAACACAATCATCACAACTATCCAGCTATGTCCTAGATTCTTTAGTTAGTCCATTATAATATATATCAAGAAGCTCATTTTTAGGTAATGGACATCCAGGTTGTGCATGAAACAAAGCACAAAAGCTTTCCCATGATTCAAGCAATATCTCCTTTTCTCCCTATTTAAAATCAAAAAGTTCCTGCGAAATGGCATGTCTAGCACTAGGAGGGAAATATTTCTGAAAGAAAGTACTAATCAAGCAATCAGGACTATCAATAGATCCAGGAGGTAAATTATCAAACCAAGCCTTAGCTTCTCCTTTCAGTGAAAAAGGGAAAAATTTAGCAACAAAGTAGGTGCGCATCTTAATATCATCAGAAAATAGGCCACTCATGGTAGAAACCTCAGTCATATGTGCTACAGCACTTTCATTCTTAGTCCCACAAAAAGGTTCTTTCTCAAAAATGGTTATATAAGATAAATTAAGGGAGAAATCATAATCCTTATCTTTAATGTTTATGGGAGATGTAGCAAACTTATCTTTAGGAGATAATTTGGGTTTTATAGTACGCCTCTCAAGGAGACTCTTAATAGAAATTTTACCATGAGTATTTTGACATTCTTTAATAAATTCATCAGTCATTTCTATATATCCGTCTTCAATATCATAGCTCTCTATGGACTCAGGTGAACTGACAGGTGTAGTAGTGTCTTCATTAGGAGTTTCGATATTTCTAGCTATAGTTCTAGCAATCATAGCATCTAGGAAAGGACCTAATGAACCACTCTTATCAAGCACAGTAGAAGCAGCATCATAAGTATCAAAAGTTTTAGATTCCACAGAAGGAGCTTACTCATCACCGATGGTGAATCAAGAGCAATAGAGGTGTTCAGAACCGTACCTCTCCTTGTAGTGGATGGTAATATAGGAACCTTGCCATCACGAGATTTACCCATGATGAATGGATGGCAGCAAACAATAGTGATTCCAAGTGAACTTGATAAATAGAGCTATGCTCCTCGACAACGGCACCAGAAAATAGTCTTGATGACCCACAAGTATAGGGGATCACAATAGTCTTCGAGGGAAGTAAAACCCAATTTATTGATTTGACACAAGGGGAGCCAAAGAATATTTATAAGCCTTAACAACTGAGTTGTCAATTCAGCTGCACCTAGAAACAATCTTGCTCGCAGTAGTTTATTAGTAGCAACAGTTTTATAGTAGCAATAGCAGTAGTAAAATTAAAGAAAGTAGTAACAATTGCAGTAAACAGTAGGATTAAAGCGCGGTAGGCATAGCGATGGATAGATGGGCATTGCATGGACAAGAAAATTCATATAACAATCAAGATATAGGGCATTTGCAGATAAATAAGGTAAAACATCCAAGTACTAAATAATCATAGGCATGTGTTCCATATATAGTCATAAGTGCTCGTAATGAGAACTTGCACAACATCTTTTGTCCTGCCAGCCCGTTTGCAGCGGGGCCTCAAGGGAACTATTGGAAATTAAGGTGCTCCTTTTAATAGAGCACCGGAGCAAAGAATTAACACTCCGTGAACACACGTAATCCTCATATCAAAGCCATTCCCTCCGGTTATCCCGATTATTGTCACTTCGGGGCCTTTGGTTCCGGACAATAATATGTGTATACAGCTTGCAGGTAAGATCATAAACAATACTATCATCATGAATCAATAACATGTTCAGATCTGAAATCATGGCACTCGGTCCCTAGTGACAAGCATTAAGCATAACAAGTTGCAACAAAGTCAAAAAGCACTAATAATAGATACTAGGCACCATGCCCTAACAATCTGATGCCATTACATGAACAATCTCATCAAATCCCTACCATCCCCATAACCTACAACAGGGAATTACTCACTCATGGATGGGGGAATCATGGATGGTTGATGGAGAAGCGATGGTGATGATGATGGCGATGATCTCCTCCAATTCCCTGTCCTGGCAGGGTGCCATAACGGAGTTTCTGGTTCCGAATCGCCAAATTTGGTGGTGGCGGCGCAGCGGAACTCTATCTGAAAAACGTCGAACACCCCGTCTGTTTTAGGTCAGAGGACTTTTATAGGCGAAAGGAGAGATCAAGGCGGAGTCCGAGGCGGCCACACCCCCTCCTGGCGTGGCTTGGCCTGGCCCGCGCCGCCAGGGGGTGTGGGCCCCTCGTGGCTCATCTTCGTCCCATCTTCTGGCTCCGTGAGTCGTCTGGTAAAATAGGAGTTTTGTGATATTTTTCAAGATTTTTCCTGAAAGTTGATTTCCTGCACAAAAATGAGACACCAAGGCAATTCTGCTGAAAACAGCGTTAGTCCGCATTAGTTGTATCCAAATCACACAAATTAGAGGAGAAACAATAGCAAAAGTGTTCGGGAAAGTAGATACGTTTTGGACGTATCAATGGCTCGGTCATTGATTCCACAGGAAGAGGCTTATTGATAGCCTGCAAGTGCACAGGTTCGTCAGAGAATGTTTTTGCGGAAGTATTAATTTCAATTTTGATATCGATCCCAATAAGGAGCCTAGGTAAGTGTTTTTATGTGGTGCTTCTATTGCACTCAAGGTGTCATAGGTCTTGAGTGAATTGACTGCAAAAGCTAACGGTGGAAGTAGTGAGTAAAAGATAGAGGAAAGTTTCTTAGGAAATAAATAAATTGCATAAAAGTAAAGATGCAAAAAGTGTGTAAAGGTCCTACAGATGAGAAGTTAGGCACTGAGAGAAACAGTTCATGATGATAGTGAAAGTGCCAAATGGATAAAGTGGAATAAGTGATAGTGATATTTCTTATTTATAAGTGAGTAGGCAAGCAACCCATATACCGAATAGGAGTCCTAATGGCCAATTCTCCCTAGTCCCAATGATCCATCTGCCTGTTACCACGACAATGGTCAACACATTAATTAAGGTCTTGCGACCGGATCAAGGCTTTAATCTTAATGGTTCCTTGTTGTCCTTGAGTAGTGCTAGCTTTTCATTGATATCGGCCATGTCACTCGGGGTCGCCGAATTGCTAGCATACAAGCTCATACCTATGAGATCTTTGGATCATGTTACCTGGGCCCTTAAATTAGATAACAAGCATTAGGCAAACATAGATAATCATTCTCACTATTAAATAACCACTACAACTATCACAAATGGATGGATTTAAAGGAGGCACAACACATCTCACCAATCCCCTACATCTCCCACGCCTATGGGGATTTACTCAAACATGAGAGGAAGACAAATCAAAGGCATAATTGTATTGCAAGTAAGAATCATCTCAAAGTTATTATAGCAAATCACAATAGCGATCAAAGATCAAATCAAATACAAACAAAAGGTAGATCAAAGTATCAAACCCTAATCTTAGAAATGTCATTCTCTCTCTCTCTAAGTAATAATGGGAATGATGATGGAGTGTGTGGTTTGGGAGTTGGAGATCATCGAGGAAAGGGGTGAAGTTCTTCTCCTCTTCTAGATCTAATCTAACCCCCTCTGGATGGCTTGTGGCGGTTGTGTTTTTTGTTTTGTTGTTTTTCTCGTCGTCTCTCCTTCATGAAAGTTGCTTGTATTGATATAAGGGAGCCGTCGATGTGTAGTACGGGTGGATGGTATGGGCGCGTCCCGACCGTACCGCTGGTCGTTAAGCATTCTGAACGCCTCCAATGAAAAGGGCTCCAATTGGGGATTTACTTATTTAGATGCAATTAGCCCATACATGTTATTAGATCTTCAATAAATGTTCATTACCTAAAAACCATCACAAGAAACCAAGGATTCTCTAAATGCGACATTAACATTAGTAGAAAGGGGTAATCTTCAGTGAAATCTGGCAATAAACAAGAGGAAAATCAATAGTGAAAAGTGATGAAATTTGGAGCTATCACTCATCCACGGTGAGTATAGTCAACGATCTAATCCTCTTTTCGAGCTCCATGAACGTCGGGTCTTTAGAGAAACACGTCTTGGATATGATAGGCCAGACCATAGGAACATGGGGTAGCCTCTGATCTGTAGTGGCTACACACGACGCCGCGGGAAGGTTCGAATAAGGTCTACATTAGAGACCTACTTGCCATGGATAAGCTGAAGATCTTGCACCCGCTAGTACAAGGTCTCAACTTCGTCTGCTTCACCCGTCATGATTACATTCTTCCAGGATCTTTTCTGTTTCGGCTCCGCCTTCGAGTCAAATGAAGCGATGCCGAACTTCTGCTCTCCTACCTTATGATCTCGGATGTAGAACCATTTGTCCCTCCATCCTTGGTCAGAATCAACAAAGTTGTAGCTAAAGTACTGAACACTGGGGCTTATAGATATACAGCATCCACCAATGTCATACACTATGGACTTTGAACTTGATTGCCTCTTCAGACTAAAAAGCTTTTTGAAGAGACCGAAGTGTGGCTCAATGCCAAGCCAACACTCACAAAGGGTAATGAAGCAGGCGATGTGGAGAATGGAATTGGGAGTTAGCTGGTGAAACTGAATCCCACAGAAACAAAGAAAGCCACGAATGAAATCATTGAGGGGAAGAGAAAGTCCATAGAAAAGGAAAGCAAGGAACATCACCCTGAACCCAGAGGGAGGATCGTGGATTACCTCTGGTCCCGGAATCTTGCAATCCGCCTCATTCACCGGGATAAGGCCGGCTTGGCAAAGAGGCCACAGTTCAGAAGCCCTACATCGCCGTGAGCCATTGGTGATGTGAGTTCTAGCACCCTTCTTCTTAAAGGCGGAGGTCGCACTCGACCCAACACTGGTGGATTTTTGGCTCTTCCTCATCTGCACCGACAACCTCCCCCTCTGAGACCATAAGAACTAATTCGGAAAGACGTGAAGAATGTCTAGTGCAAGAGTTTGCAATGGAGCAGTAAACAGAGGAGCAATGGCAAGAGGAATGAAGAAGATGAAGGCAAAGGGGAAATTACCCATGCCCTAGGGTATTAAACAGCAGAATAAGATGTGTTACAACTGTCGATTTACAACACATTACGCGTGGCGCGCATCGCCACACACATGTGGCACGGGAAGAACAAACTGTCGTCCCCACTTTCTCCACTTCGCATGGAAATTGAGGAGACGCAGTTAAAATACCCCAATTTACGCGTGGCTAGTCAAATCCCGGTTACACCTTGGGGCCCACACCCGTCCAGTCCCATAAGCACCACTCAAACCAGCGGCTAAGCTTACTAGTCGTCAGCACTCGCATCATTAGCGTTCACACTATCAACATAGGATGAAAGCATGCAACGGTAATTTTTTTGACTTACTAAGTTTTTGCTCGAGTCTATGACTCGACCAAATACTCAGGGGCTACTCCTAACAGGAGCGCTGGTCGTGGACCCAAGGTTTTTCTAGGTCCAGTGTTACCCCATCAATTGCAGGTGAAAGGGAAGTATGCCTCGACTCCTTAGAATCCACAATTCGATTACGGACTCGGGGGCTACTCCCATAGGGAGCACTAGAAGCATAATCGATAACATACGGCCATCGACAGCAGTCGCAGAAGTTCAAAGTCCACATTCGAGTCTACAACTCGAATAGGCACTCGGGGGCTTCTCCCATAGAGAGCGTTGGTCCCGCACCCTATAAAAAGAAGAAAAATACAGTAAAATCCTTAGAAAACTGCGTCAACTACGTCCGCATCATAGCTTCAAGAGTAATCGAAGCTTTTGGTAACTTCGCATCTTATCAACTACAATCGCCTTGTAAAGAGACAAAGTCTCCTTGGCCACCCGAATCACTTCCACGGTGACAAAACATTCGGATGCCGTGTTTATGACATGAAGATAATACCTGCAGATACAATCTAAAGACCTAGCTACGCACCTGGTGCATTCTACCAGAAACATGCCGTGCCTACAAGAGCGATGAAAAATCCTCGACAGATGCGTTGAGTGCACACATAGAACACTAGAATTCGGCTCTATAAGGCCTCGACGGCATGAGTCGAATTGCACCAGCAACTTTCCAAATTCGAGTCCAGGGACTCGAGTTTGAGTAGATAACATTGTTTTTCTCGAAGGCAGTTAACCGATCCCGATCCGTTGGATGAATCAGGCACGCATATTAACTACCCCTATGAATTGAGTAATAAGACCCGATAAAACTTTTGGGTGACAAAAGAAGCATTTATGTGCACTCAAAGGCTTCATAGTATCCATCCGAATCCACGATTCAGATGGACACTCGGGGGCTACTAAAATGGGTATGCCCTATGGGTACACATGATTAGCCTATGTGGTTCATCCCAAGAGAAGTCTACAGCATAAATAGAGCCCATGAAGATTTGGGTGGCCCAAGACCGTGGAGGTGCGACTCCTTGGAGGATATGACAAAGAATAGATATGAAGTTTAAAGGCCAAAACCCTAATTTGTAACTGACTCGCTTTGCTATCCTAAGACCTGGCATCCCCATATAAATGCCAAGAGGGAGCAGCGAGGTGGACATCGCAAAACCCTAGTTCATACAGCGCTAGATTGCATTTGCGCACCACCTGTTGGAAATATGCCCTAGAGACAAATAGTAATAAGGACTGTTATCAAATTTCATAAAGTTTATGATTAAGTTTTATAGCATGCTATAACTGTATTGAAAGGAAATGTCAATACACGTGTGATATATAAACAACTAGGGATTCCCAGTGAAACTATAGTCACTGGTTCATTGGTCAACAGTAAAGGAAATATGCCCTGAGAGGTAATAATAAAGTTGTTATTATGTATTCCTTATATATGATAGATGTTTATTTTACATGCTAGAATTGTATTGATCAGAAACATCAATACATGTGTGTTTCATAAACAAAAAGGGTTCCTAGTTATGCCTCTCTTATAGACTAGCTTGTTGATTAACAAGATGATCAAGGTTTCCCGATCATGGACATTGGATGTTGTTAATAACAAGGTCACAACATTTGTGAAATGATGTGATGAACATTCATCCGAAGTATAGCATTATGATCAAGTCATTATGTTTATATTGCTATAACATCATACGAAGTAATATTTATCCTTAGACCATGAGATCATGTTAATTGCTAACACCGGAAGAGTATCTTGATAACATCAAATGTCACACCATAACAGGGTGACTATAAAGATGGGTTCAGTACTACGAAGGTGTTATGTTGAGGCTCATGGATCAAGAGTGTAATTTTTCAATCCCGATGATAGATAGATATACTCTGGGCCCTCTCGGTGATATCACATTGAGATAGCTTGCAAGCAAGTGATGTGATCACTAGAATGTTATATCACGGGAATGAGAAAAAGTGCATGTCGGTAACAAGATCAAACTAGGTATTTGGATACCGATGATCAAATCTCAGACATGTATTATATCATGAGACAAAGGGATTAAATTAAAAGCGTTAAAGGTTCTCACGATCACAGAAGTCATCGTTGAATATGCAGGAGTCAGTATGGATCTCCAGGTCCCGCTTCTGATTATTGATCTGAGAGGAGTCTCAATCATGTCTGCATTATTCGCGAACCGTAGGGTGACACACTGAAGAGTTACCGGACACCATTTTGGAGCACATATGTTTCAGACGAAAGAATTGCAAAGCGCAGGAATTGTTTCGACAGAAATCGGAAATTTTTTCGGGTGAAATTGCAGAAAGTGGTTCTGCATGTGATATTGAAATATTGCAAGGGGTTATATGTGAATGTTTGTTAATTAAAGTAATTAATTAAAATCTGAATAAATTTAATAAAAGAGTTTTATTAAATGAGAGAGCATTAAACTTAGAGAATTTTAATGCATTTAAAGTGGAGACTTTAAAAGGGAATGTGAAGAGGCATTTTAATGTGGAGGGAGTTACCACCACATGAATGGAGGAGGTGAGGGGTCATCTCCATGAGGCACCGTCCATGGAGGGGGTACCCCCCCTCCTCCTATAAATTTCCCCCTCTTCCTCCTTCTTCCACACACCTCCTTGTGAAGGATCTCTCTCCCCCTCTAGAATTATTCCCTCATGGTCTCGGATTAGTGAGATACATGTTCCCGGTGGCATTTCGTCTGGAAGGAGTTGCTGCTTCCGCTGGATCGCTGGAGCGAGGAGGTGGAAGTTGTCCGGTGGCTTGAACGTGTGTGCGAGTACGGATGCGCTGCTGAGTTGCGGCGCTTGGACTTCCACACGATCTTGAGATCGGCAAGTGTACGACTACATCAACCACGAGTTCCTACTCGTTAACAAAACTTGTTGTCTTCGAGGGTAAGTTCTCGATGGATGTATGTCCACCCGTTGCTCTGTACCTAGTAGATAGATCTTGGCGTGTAGTTCTCATCGTAGGAATTTTTTTGTTTTCTATGTTGCGGACCCAACAGTGGTATCAGAGCCTGATCGATGCGTAGGTGCTTTGCACGGGTAGTACACATATGTTTATATGTGGGCGATGATGATCATGTTATTGCATCTTCTATGTATTGTGGATATTGGTGGCATAGTGGGATGAAGCGGCCTGGACCAACCTTACATGTCATCGTACATGAGACCAGTTCCACGACTGACATGCAACTTGTTTTGCATAAGTGGCTGGTGGGTGTCTGTCTCTCCTACTATAGTCAATATCTGATTTACAACGAGTTGCTAATAACTTGTTTATCCTTGTTGTGGTTCATGTTCGTAGGTGAGAACGGTTCTATCTCTGAAAGCCCTAAGCCACATAAAACTTGCAATTGATAAATTAGAGGCGTCTAGTTTAGATCGTTGTTGGGCTAGTGTCTTGATATGGTATTGTTGTAAGTAGATGTATGATAGATACTCTTACAACACATTCAACGTGTAAGTTCCATAGACCTTGGCCTTACACACAAAGGAATGATAGGGATCATACCACAATGCAAATGATAGAGATCAAATGCATGGACCATATCATCTCACTTTTCACATTAGATGTTAGCATCTTATACTGCTAGTTTGGAGCTTTTGTAGCATTGTAAGATGATCCCTCATTTAGATATCAAGATAAAAATGTGTTCTTCCTTAAGTATGAACCATTCTGTGGATCATGTTTCGAGACATCACGTGATGATCAGGTGTACTCGAATCTACGCTTTCATAGGAACGGGTGTAAGACAGTTTTACACACGCGAATACTAAGGTTCTTACTTGGCGAGCCTAGCATGTACAGACATGGCCTCGGAACACAGACCGAAAGGTTAAGCATGACTCATATAGTTTATATGATGCCCATATAGATGCTCACCTTTGAAGCTACATCAACTCACGTGATGATCGGACTTGGTGTAGTGGATTTGGTTCATGTAATCACCAAAAGGACACGAGGGATGTCGTTTTTGAGTGGGAGTTCATTAGTAATTTGGATTAGTTGAACTCACTCTATCATAAACTTAGTCTAAATAAACTTTACAAATTCTATTGTAGATGTCACCACCTGCTTTTAATTTCAATGTGTTCATGGAGAAAGAGAAACTTGCTGCGAATGGTAGCAACTTCACCAACTGGGCTATGAATTTGAGGATTCTCCTCGCTGCTGCACAAAAGCAATATGTGCTAGATGCGCCGCTAGGCCCCCCACCAGCTCCTGATGCCCCTAACGAGGAAAAAATTGTCTATGTGACTCGTCAGGAGGACCATAACTTAGTTCATTGCGGCATACTGTATGGGCTAGAGCCAGAACTTCAAAAGAGTTTCGAAAACAGCAATGCCTTTGATACCATGGGAGAATTGAAAATGATTTTCGATACCCATGTTTCCGTAGAGAGTTATAATGCTACTGAAAAGTTCTTTAGCTGCATGATGGAGGAGAACAGCTCCGTTAGTGATCATGTACTCAAAATGTATGGGTACGCCGATAAGCTTGTGTCCTTGGGAATAATGATTCCCATTGACTTAGGCATACATCATGTTCTCCAATCACTACCACCTAGCTACAAGAACTTCGTGATGAACTATAATATGCAGGGCATGAAGAAGTCACTTCCCGAGCTTCTGTCAATGCTTAAGACTGCATAAGTGGAGATTAGGAAAGAACATCAGGTGTTGATGATCAATAGGACCACTGGTTTCAAGAAGGACAAGAATGGCAAGCACAAGGGAAATAAGGGTGGCAAATCTGTTGCCACACCTAAAAAGAAACCCCGAGCTGGCCCTAAGTCTGACACCGAGTGTTACTATTGCAAGGGGACTGGCCATTGGAAGCGCAATTGCCCCAAGTATTTGGCGGACAAGAAGTCCGGCAAGGCAAACAAAGGTATATGTGATATACATGTTATTGATGTGTACTTGACTAGTACTCGCAGTAGCACCTGGGTATTTGATACGGGATCGGTTGCTAATATATGTAACTTGGTTCAGGGGCTGCGGAACAAGCGACAACTAGCAAGGGATGAGGTCAGGATGTGGGTCGGCAATGGATCAAGAGTTGATGTGATCGCCGTCGGGACGCTACCTCTCCATATGCCATTGGGATTAGGTATAAACCTGAATAATTGTTATTTAGTGCCTACACTGAGCATGAACATTGTATTCGGATCGTGTTTGATGCAAAGTGGTTATTCCTTTAAATCTAAAAACAATGGTTTTTTGATTTATAAGAATGATATCTTTTATGGTCATGCACCTGTGTTGAATGGTTTATTTCTGTTGGATCTCGATAATAATATTACGCATATTCATAATGTTAATGCTAAAAATATTGAACTTGATAATGATATATCTGCATAAATGTGGCACTGCCGTCTAGGTCATATTGGCGTTAAACGCATGAAGAAACTGCATTCTGATGGACTTTTGGAATCACTTGATTTTGAACCATTTGATACATGTGAGCCATGCCTTATGGGCAAGATGACTAGAACGTCGTTTTCCGGTTAAATGGAACGGGCGACAGATTTATTGGAAATCATACATACTGATGTGTGTGGACCAATGAGTGTGTCGGAGCGGGGTGGATATCGTTATTTTGTTACTTTCATGGATGTTTTGAGTAGATACAGGTATATCTATTTGATGAAACACAAGTCCGAAACCTTTGAAAAGTTCAAGGAATTTCAGAATGAAGTGGAAAATCATCATAATAGAAAGATCAAATTTCTTCGATCTGACCGTGGAGGTGAATATCTAAGTTACGAGTTTAGCACACACATGAAAGAGTGTGGAATAGTTTCACAAATCACGCCAGCCGGAACACCACAGCGTAATGGTGTGTCGGAACGTCGTAATCATACCTTATTGGATATGGTTCGATCTATGATGTCTCTGACTGACTTGCCACTGTCATTTTGGGGTTATGCACTGGAAATAGATGCATTCACTTTAAATCGGGCACCATCTAAATCTGTTGAAACGACACCGTATGAATTATGGTTTGGAAACAAACCTAAGTTGTCATTTCTTAAAGTTTGGGGATGCGATGTTTATATGAAGAAACTTTAGCCAGATAAACTCGAACCCAAAGCGGAAAAATGCGTCTTCATAGGATACCCTAAGGAAACGATTGGGTATACCTTCTATCACAGATCCGAGGGCAAGGTTTTTGTTGCCAAGAATGGATCCTTTCTTGAGAAGGAGTTTCTCACGAAAGGTGTGAGTAGTCGGAAGGTAGAACTCGGAGAGGTTATTGAACCTTCTCTTCATGAAATGGCGAGTAGTGCAGCACCAGAAGTTGTTTCAGAGTTGACTTCACATAATGAAGAGAGAGCTAATGATATAGATCATGAAACTCCGAAAGAGGACACTACCGAACCTCGTAGGTCAAGCGGGACACGTGCAGCTCCTGAACTGTATGGTAATCCTGTTGTGAATTTCATGGTTGATGAAATAGATGACCCTGCGATGTATGAAGAAGCGATGATGAGCCCGGATTCCAACAAATGGCTAGAAGCCATGAATCCGAGATGTAATCCATGTACGAGAACCAGGTTTGGACCTTGGTGGACTTACCTCACGATCGAAAGGCCGTTGAGAATAAATGGATTTTCAAAAGAAAAACGGATGCTGATGGTAATGTGACCATCTATAAGGCTCGACTTGTCGCAAAGGGGTTTCGACAAATTCAAGGAGTTGACTACGATGAGACATTCTCTCCCGTAGCGATGCTTAAGTCGGTTAGGATTATGTTAGCAATTGCTGCATATTTCGATGAAATATGGCAGATGGATGTCAAAACTGTGTTCCTCAATGGTAATATTGAAGAAGAGTTGTATATGATACAACCTAAGGGTTTTGTCGATCCTAAGGATGCTAATAAGGTATGCAAACTTCAGCGATTCATCTATGGACTGAAACAAGCATCACGGAGTTGGAATCTCCGCTTTGATGAGGTGATCAAAGAGTTTGGATTTGTCCAAACTTATGGAGAGGCTTGTATTTACAAGAAAGTGAGTGGGAGCAATGTGGCATTTCTGATATTATATGTGGATGACATATTATTGATTGGAAATGATATAGATTTTTTTAACAGTGTTAAAAGTTATGTAAACAGCAAATTTTCGATGAAAGACCTTGGTGAAGCGTCATATATATTAGGCATTAAAATCTATAGAGATAGATCAAGGCGCCTAATTGGGCTATCGCAGAGTACATACCTTGATAAGATATTAAAGAAGTTTAATATGGATGGAAGTAAGAAGGGGTTCTTACCTATGTTGCAAGGCAAGACATTGAGTAAGACTCAAAGTCCGGCTACGGCGGAAGAAAGAGAGATAATGGATAAGATCCCCTATGCCTCGGCCATAGGCTCTATAATGTATGCCATGATATGTACAAGACCAGATGTGGCACATGCTATTAGTTTGACTAGTAGGTACCAATCTGATCCAGGTTCGGAACACTGGATAACGGTAAATAACATCCTCAAGTACTTGAGAAGAACTAGGGATATGTTTCTTATATAAGGAGGTGAAGAAGAGCTAGTCGCTAAGTGTTATGTTGATGCTAGCTTTGACACTGACCCGGATGACTCTAAGTCTCAATCCGGATACGTATTTCTCTTGAACGGAGCAACAGTTAGTTGGAGGAGTTCCAAACAACCTGTGGTGGCTGGATCAACAACGGAGGCGGAATATGTTGCTGCTTCAGAAGCGGTGCAGGAAGCGGTTTGGATGAAAGAGTTCATCACAGAACTAGGTGTGGTTCCTAGTGCATTGGACCCGATGGTGATCTATTGTGACAATAATGGAGCCATAGCCAACGCCAAGGAACCGAGGTCTCACAAGAATTCCAAGCATATTAAGCGCCGGTTTCACTCCATCCGCGAACATGTCAAGGATGGAGATATAAAGATTTGTAAAGTACACACGGACCTAAATGTAGCAGATCTATTGACTAAAGCTCTCCCTAGGGCAAAACATGATCAACACCAGAACTCCATGGGTTTTATATTTATCACTATGTGAACTAGATTATTGTCTCTAGTGCAAGTGGGAGACTGAAGGAAATATGCCCTAAGAGGCAATAATAAAGTTGTTATTATGTATTCCTTATATATTATAGATGTTTATTTTACATGCTAGAATTGTATTGATCGGAAACATCAATACATGTGTGTTTAATAAACAAAAAAAGGTTCCTCGTTATGCCTCTCTTATAGACTAGCTTGTTGATTAACAAGATGATCAAGGTTTCCTGATCATGGACATTGGATGTTGTTAATAACAAGGTCACATCATTTGTGAAATGATGTGATGAACATTCATCCGAAGTATAGCATTACAATCAAGTCATTATGTTTATATCGCTATAACATCATACGAAGTAATCTTTATCCTTAGACCATGAGATCATGTTAATTGCTAACACTGGAAGAGTATCTTGATAACATCAAACGTCACACCGTAACAGGGTGACTATAAAGATGGGTTCAGTACTATGAAGGTGTTATGTTGAGGCTCATGGATCAAGAGTGGAATTTGTCAATCCCGATGACGGATAGATATACTCTGGGCCCTCTCGGTGATATCACATTGAGATAGCTTGCAAGCAAGTGATGTGATCACTAGAATGTTATATCACGGGAACGAGAAAAGAGTGCATGTCAGTAACGAGATCAAACTAGGTGTTTGGATACCGATGATCGAATCTCGAACATGTCTTATATCATGAGACAAAGGGATTAAATTACAAGCGTTAAAGGTTCTCACGATCATAGAAGTCATCGTTGAATATGTAGGAGTCAGTATGGATCTCCAGGTCCCGCTTCTGATTATTGATCTGAGAGGAGTCTCAATCATGTCTGCATTATTCGCGAACTATAGGGTGACACACTTAAGAGTTACCTGACACCATTTTGGAGCACATATGTTTCAGACGAAAGAATTACAAAGCGCATGAATTGTTTCGATAGAAACCGGAAATTGTTTCGAGTGAAATTGCAAAAAGTGGTTATGCATGTGATATTGAAATATTGCAAGGGGTTATATGTGAATGTTTGTTAATTAAAGTAATTTACAAAATTCTGAATAAATTTAATAAAAGAGTTTTATTAAATGAGAGAGCATTAAACTTAGAGAATTTTAATGCATTTAAAGTGGAGACTTTAAAAGGGAATGTGAAGAGGCATTTTAATGTGGAGGGAGTTACCACCACATGAATGGAGGAGGTGAGGGGTCACCTCCATGAGGCGTTGGCCATGGAGGGGGTACCCCCTCCTCCTATAAAAGTCCCCCCTCTTCCTCCTTCTTCCACACACCTCCTTGTGAAGGATCTCTCTCCCTCTCAAGAAGTATTCCCTCATGGTCTCGGATTAGCGAGATACATGTTCCCGGTGGCATTTCGTCTAGAAGGAGTTGCTTCTTCTGCTGGATCGCTGGAGCGAGGAGGTGGAGCTTGTTCGGTGGCTTGAATGTGTGTGCGAGTACGGATGCGCTGCTGAGTTGCCGCGCCCGGACTTCCACACGATCTTGAGACCGGCAAGTGTACGACTACATCAACCACGAGTTTCTACTCGTTAACAAAACTCGTTGTCTTCGATGGTAAGTTCTTGATGGATGTATGTCCACCCGTTGCTTTGTACCTAGTAGATAGATCTTGGCGTGTAGTTCTCATCGTAGGAAATTTTTTGTTTTCTATGCTGCGGACCCAACAAACAGATGATCAAGTTTCCTGATCATGGAGTCAACTCATTCTGAAAATGAGATGATGAACCAATACCCAACCTAAACAACGTGACCCGATCATGTCACGAAGTTCAAATTACGATGATTAGAAATGGATCCTCGTAGACTATTCCTTAGATCGTGAGGCTATATCAATCACTGTCTCCCGAGAGTGCTTAGATAGCATCAAGCGTCACTTGGTAATACAGTGATTATAAAGGTGTGTTCAGGTACTCGTAGGAACTGTAGAGGCAATATATGTCAAGAGCGGGATTTGTCCGTCCAAGTGACGGATAGATACTCAATGGCCCACACGGAGAAGTTAAATCCAATAGCTGCACAGCGTGTGATTTGATCACATGGATATCACTTGTCGAACGAGTCAAGTAGCATTGTTCGGTAACGAGATCGAACACGACATGGTGATATCATTGATCAGATCTTGGGCAATGCAAGTATCGAGAGACAAAGAGAATAAGACACGATTGTCCCGGTTCAAATGATGAAAGATCTTTGTGGAACACACAGGGGTCACATGGCCATCCAGGTCCCTTTGTCGATCATTGGTCCGGGACTGTCCTGACAATGTCATAGGGTATCATGCTTCCGATCCTATAAACACTCTCCCGAACCATAGGGTATCATGCTTAAGGGTTTGATGATGCTTAGAGAGTGTTTATAGGATCGGAAGAATCACCGAAGAATAGTAGAGAGAAAACCGGAAGGGTTTTGGTAAGTCCGGAGGATGTCCAGAGTGGAGGTGGAAGGTGTTCCATAGCCACGGAGATTGAATAATATGTGAATGAATGTTAAATATTGATTTAATCATTTATTCATAATTATTTAACAAAATAGAAAATCAATTTAAAGGTCAAAAGGCTTAATGGGCCAATTTTGAAGGGAAGAGGGCCCATTTGGGAAAGGTAAGAGGGGAGAAGGGCAAAGGGGTGGCCGGCTGGGCCAGCCCCCCCACCCCCCGCACGGGGCCCACTAGGGCCTACCGGCAGCTACCCCCCTCTCCCTCTCCTTTAGTCCCACCCCGGAACTTTGAGGGAGGTAGTACCTCCCCTCCCCCTATATATAGTGGGGGGTATTTGGCCAGATGAAAACACACAACATTCAATAAAGGTTTCCTCACTTTATGGGGAAACCTCCAATTGATATTCTCTCCCTCTCTCTCTGACGAGGGTTTAACTCATCAATTTCCATTGTTATGGACTTGGGTTTTGGAGAATATGGGAGCGTTGGAAATCTCGGTACGGCTAGCAAACAAGCACACAGGAACGCAAGGTTTACCCTGGTTCAGGCCTCATAGAGGACCCTACTCTTGCTTGTTTGCTCTTGATTGATGATGATCCAAAGGATTACAAGGTCGCCGATGGCGGTGTCGCACAGATTGGATCTGGCGTATGTGCGAGAGATCGATGTCTAGATCTATTGTCTATTGTGGGAGTCGCGATTATCTATTGGTGTCTTAGGTCGTGTCCTCCTCGTTGGACCCTCCTAGCCTTTATATATGGGGAGGCTAGGTCTCAGGTACCAATACGAGTTGGTTACAAGTTAGATTCAAACTCTAGTATTGAGACTTCCTTGTCTTGTGTGTTTGGGAGTCCGTGTCCATATGGGCTTCATACCACTCGAACCGTCATAGGCGGCATGGACCTTGGCAATTCATCGAGTGGGCCTTCCGTCGAGTCGCACCAGGTACGTTGTAGTCGAGTGCCTATTGGGCATACCCATGTCAGTAGCCCCCGAGTGTCCATGTGAATCGTAGATTTGGATGGAGACTCAGAAGTCTTGATCTTCGTATTAGGATGTCGGAGTCGACAATTGTGTCGAGTGCAAAGCACTTCACCCGGAAGTTCATCGGGTCAGTTGAATTTATAATAGGTCATAGGGATAATGGTAAACATGCCTGGTGCACTCGACGGATCGGGACCAGTTAATTGTTCTAGGGCAAAAACAACGCTACCTACTCAAACTCGAGTCCCCGGACTCGAATTCGGAAATTGCTGGCGTAATTCGACTCAGGCCGCGGAGGTCTTACAGGAGTCGAATTCCAGTGTATAAATGTGAGCACTCGACGCGTCCATCAAGGCATATTCATCGTACCTACAGGCACGGATATATCTCTGGTAGTGCGCAGCAGATGCGTTGCCAGGCCTTATTCAGGTCTTATCTTCATGCTGTAAGCGCGGCATCCGAAATTTGTCATCGCGGAGATGATTCGGGTGGCCTAGGAGACGTAATCTCTCTGCAGGGAGAATATGAGGTGGAGTTGCCATAGCCTTCGAGTGTGGATGTTATCAACACATAGTACGATGTACAAATAATCATAGGGTGCGCGACCAGTGCTCCCTATGGGAGTAGCCCCTGAGTGCCTATTCGAGTCGTAGACTCGAGTGGGGAGTAAAAACATTTTGCGACTTCTGTCGTCTTTAGTTGCTTGTTTCGAATGTGCTTCCGGCGTTCCCTATGGGAGTAACCCGTAATTCACACTCGAATCGTTGATTCAAGTGAAGGGTTTTCATGATGCTTGGATATCTTCACAAATTTCTTCGGGTGCGCGAACAGCGCTCCCTATGGGAGTAGCCCCCGAGTCCTTAGTCGAATCGTGGATTCAAGTGAGGATTAAGAAAGTGTCACTCGAGGATCTTGTATATGCGCGTCCAACGCTCCAGTTTGGAGTAGCCCCCGGGTGTCTGGCGGAGTCGTAGACTCGAACAGAGACTCGAGTCTTGTATCTTGCAGACGTAGTCAACAATCACACGAGGAGAAACCACTAACCCGGAAGTGCATCGGGTTAGCGTGTCATGCATAAGGAGCTTGAATCGAAGATGCAGTTGGAGTCGACGAAGTCACTTCTGTTGAGTGTGCTACCAATTTCGCATGTGTGTAGCATCAAGCGATGCAATCAACCGAGGAGGGACTCGACTCAGGTCTTGAATGTATTGCGTAGCCAATTGTTTTGTCGACTCCTATTGGAGGATCCAATAGAATAGCTCGATGCACTCGACATCTTTGTAAGCTGTGGAAAATGCAAATAATTGTGAAGTATATGTAGCTTGTAAAGAATATTTGCATGTCGGCTTGTAAAGTATAATTCTGGTGCCAATCGAGTCAACACTTTCGCACTGTATGCTAGTCCTTTTCATTAGCCTGATTACCCTTAGTCTCAGTACCTTGCCGAGGTACTCGGAGTTCAAGGATTCGACGATCAGGCAAAATTAGCTACCTGGGATGTCGCGTATGAAGTGCTCGAGTGTGCGGAGTCGACGACACATTAGGTTACTCGAATAGGGCGTAGCCCCCCAAGTGTTTCGAGTGCGATTAAAGCAAGAAAGAAATCAACCTTTAAGTAGAGAACTTAGCTTTGTTGGTGGTAGATGAGGTAAACAGACTCGACACCAGCGCGCGACTCGCCACCAACCAAAGATTGTAGTAGGTTACAATAGTCGAAGACTGCAGCGGGTCGCTGGCCGATGGCGGTAATGGGTCGCAGGATCCAATGCAACCTGCGGGTCACCCGAGTCGAAGACCACGGCGGGTCACCGGAGTAGAAGACCGCAACAGGTTGATGGAGTCGAAGACCAAAGCGGGTTGCCAATGCCGTGGGAGCCCCCGAGTCGCTGGAGCCGAAGGCCGAAGCGGGTCGCTAGAGCCGCAGGAGCCCCGGGGTCATACGCGGAGTGGTGTAATCAAGGTCGAAGACCATAGCAGGTTGCCACAACTGAAGACCATTGTAAGTCTTGCGGAGTCGACGAAGCCCACGAGTGTAGAGCGATGTGGTCGATGTAGTTGAAGCGGCATCCGAGAGCCGGTGAGACTGGCCGAGGTCGACGCGGCAGCATGTCGCTAAAACCGATGATGGCGGTGGTTTTCCACAACCGAAGATTGTAGCAGGTCGTTGTAGATGATGGCGGCAGCAGGTTGCTATCGCGGAAGATGATTCGACCGGCGGGTCGCGAGTCAAAGGATTGTAGCGGCTCGTGGTCATGGGAGCCGAGGGAGCCCCCGAGTCACCTGAGCTGAAGATCGCAGCGGGTTGTCAAAGTTGAATATTGTGGCTTGTAGCCGAAGCGGAGAGAGCCCCTGAGTCGCTAGAGCCATGGACCGCAATGGGTCGACAGAGTCGAAGATCGCGGCGAGTCACGCGGCGGAGTCGGTGCAGACCCAGGTGTAATCAGTGTGACGGAGTGGGTCACAATGACATCGCCATGGTGATGATGTAAACGGTCGCGCTGAGTCCAAGTATAGCCCCCAGATGTGAAATTGCCGGTGAAGGAGTTGCCGGATCTTATGCAAACACCAGACTCATCAATCCATGAGGTCTTGATGCCTCCTTCTTCCCAATCCAAGTTATGCGGTGCCCATTAATTATGGCACATGGACCGATCGTGTATGCCCAAAGCCTGATTCCTCTTGTAAATTCTCCTTTTTCTTTGCATACCAGCTGGATCCGAACTGATTGCATATGGCATACGTACGTCTCAACTGCTGTATCAGGAGTTGATTTTTTTTGAACCGATTCCGGATCAACTTCTTGTTGCTCCTCATTGATTCGTCTTTTTTCTCTCTTTGCACTCAAGCTATCAACTTTCTTGCTTACTTTTTGCATCAGCTGCCGCACGCACTCAAGGCTTCCGGCCTCCTTTTTTCTTTGATTCGATACGGACTTGAGTCTGTACATAGCAGCAAGGACTAGCTGCCTCGAAAATTGATCCATAGACTTATTCGATCAGCTCTAATTCACGGCACAGCTTGGAACACATGTACTGTGCGCTCCACCTAATAAATATATGATTTTCCCATGACCGTATACTTGATTGGCTTTCTGAAGCAGGTCGGCTCCGATTCTTGTCGAACTCGGGCGGCCTCGACGACGGCCGGGAGAAATCAGATCTCATGCACCAAATCAGCAGAGCGGGAGGACGATGTCGACGACGGAGTATTAGCACGTAGGCACGGATGAATTGATCGGATGTGATCTGATCGCCACTGATGATGAGGGAGCCGAATTAGATCTGTCCTCCAATAGATGATGAACCGTATATCGCTAGTGATAGGGCCGTCAAGATCACAACATCAGCACTCCCAGTTCCCACAGACGGTGCCAATTGACGAGGGTTTAACTCATCAGTGTCCATTGTTATGGACTTGAGTTTTGGAGAATATGGGAGCGCTGGAAATCTCGGTACGGCTAGCAAACAAGCACACAGGGACGCAAGATTTACCCAGGTTCAGGCCTCATAGAGGACCCTACTCCTACTTGTCTGCTCTTGATTGATGATGATCCGAAGGATTACAAGGTCGCCGATGGCGGTGTCGCACAGATTGGATCTGGCGTATGTGCGAGAGATCGATGTCTAGATCTATTGTCTATTGTGGGATTCGTGATTGTCTATTGGTGTCTTAGGTCGTGTCCTCCTCGTTAGACCCTCCTAGCCTTTATATATGGGGAGGCTAGGTGTCAGGTACCAATACGAGTTGGTTACAAGTTAGATTCAAACTCTAGTATTGAGACTTCCTTGTCTTGTGCGTTTGGGAGTCCGTGTCCATATGGGCTGCATATCACTCGAACCGTCATAGGCGTCATGTACCTTGGCAATTCGTCGAGTGGGCCTTCCGTCGAGTCGCACCAGGTAGGCTGTAGTCGAGTGCCTATTGGGCATACCCATGTCTCTCTCTCTCTCTCTCTCTCTCTCTCTCTCTCTCTCTCTCTCTCTCTCTCTCTCTCTCTCTCGTGACCATGACCCCAAGTTTGGATTGAGCGAACGAGAGACATCTTCACCGTGGAGCGCCATCGCACTGCGGGATTCGGATCCAGGAGCTCTACTTCCACAACTGTTGTTAGATCTGGGAAGCGGGAGTCATCGTCAGGCACCGGACGTGTGTAACTCCCCGTGAGGTGTCACACTTGAGGCACTCAAGTCGTTGGAGCCGCAAGAGCGTAAGGACTTCGTCACAACCTTGAGGTCGGCTTCGGCTCGTCTATATCAACCATGCTCTCCTGAGCGTTGACAACGCTTTTCGGTCTTCAAGGGTAAGTTCGCGAAAATCCCCTCCCATTACTGCATTACTAATAGGTAATTCCTGGCAACATCAGGGCTTTAGGGGCGTAGGGTAAAAATTTATTATTTTCATATGCAGAACCCCTATAGTGATATCAGAGCTAGATCTATGCGTAGTAATGCTAGTACGGGTAGAACACACGTGATGTAGCGTGTGGGCGTTGATATTTTAGTTGTTACCCTCCCACGTGTACTTGTGTATACCGCAGTAATTCTTGATGAAGCGGCCCCCAACCGACTTTACGCGTTCATTCGTGAGACTGGTCCACGCTTGACATATGACTTGTATCGTATAAAGTGGCTTTGGGGGTGTCTATCTCTCTCGCATTAGTTGGTATGCCATTTGCAATGGAGGGCCCCGAAAGGGGTGTAGTATTGATAACTACTTGATCAGCGTTGGGTGACAGTTCGTAGGTAAGAACGGTTCTTGTGCGAAAGCCCATTCAGCCACGTAAAATATGCAAAGATAAAGTAGAGGCATCTAACTTTGTTTTGCAGGGGGTGTTTCTTTGTGATATGGTTGTGGCAAAGGTAAAGTGATTACCTTATGTTACGTAGTAGTATATAGTCACGGAGGTGACGGACTACCACGCCGGAAAGACACTGGTACCCTGGTGTCTACGGTGCTGGAACCCTGGCGCCGGAATCCGGTGACGACGGATAGAGATCACGACGTGACGGACCATATCACATCGCATTTACATTCAATGTTATTGTTTGTATATCTTATTGTGTGCTATTATTAGATACTCGACGGTAGCCTAATAAGATGATCCCTATTAAAATTTACCAAGGATTGTGTTCCCCCTTAGTGTGCACCACCAAGAAAGTTCATCGTTATGAGGCAGGCCGTGATGAGCGGGTGTCAGACATATCTACGTTCGCATACAGCGGGTGTAAGCCATGTTGCACAACGAATACGCTAAGGTTGAGTTGGCGAGTCTAGCATGTTAGAGAGACGTGGCCTCAAAAAACGGATGGTCGAAAGATCGAGCACGAGTCGCATGAATGATGTGACCGACGTTTAGCATCCACCCTAGAACCCACATTGATGGCCGTGATGATCGGGGGAGATGGGGGGAAAAGGGGTCATGTTATCACTAGAACCCTTCAGGGGATAGGTTTTTCTAAGTGGAGTTATTATTAACTCATTTAATTATAAACATAGTCTAAATTCCTTTTGCAATTATAAATGTAGAAAAAGGTTCTCCCCGATGCTACCTTTC
The DNA here is from genome assembly GCA_910589775.1 of Avena eriantha. NCBI lineage: Eukaryota > Viridiplantae > Streptophyta > Magnoliopsida > Poales > Poaceae > Avena > Avena eriantha. The sequence continues at coordinate 40,220,415 of OU342740.1, forward strand.
CTGTTGATGATTGGTTAGAAGGAGAGAAGCTTAGGATAGACGAATCAAACTTCTCTATATGGGTTACGCGTCTCCACGTTCTTCTTAGCGAGAATAACATGGTCGACTACATACTCGACGAGATGGATTTGGAGCGGCCCTGTTTCTATGATACCTCGGAACAGCGGTAAGGCCGCTATTACCATCGTGAGATGTCCACCTTCATATCAGTTATAATGTGCTACGGTATTGTGGATGAGTTGTGGCCAGTCATGGGTAATCTTGACCCTCGTGCGACTATGGTACAGCTTAGGACACATTTCGTGGAACAAGCACGCATATGGGAGCATGAGCTGATGGGAGACTTCCTCTCCAGTAAGATGGAGGAGAACTAATCACTTGACGACCACTTGGAGCGCATGCATGATGCGTACATGAGGCCTGCATACTTCTGGATAGCTGGATGATGGGCTCTTTTGCAAATGGCGTTGTGCTGCGGTCACAGCCACCAAGCTACCAAGAACAAGTTAGGACTTGCATTATGAGAGGCAACGCGGAAACACAGGATTTTCGCAGGTTCATATCACATCTCAGGAATATGATGGTTGAACCTGTTGTCGCTAAGGTCATCAATGACAAAGGTATATATTTGATATACAATTTTATAAATGTTATAATCTTGCAAACACATTTGCAGTGTTAAGTATATTTGATACTTGTTCTGTTTTGCTGAAAATAGGTCCTTCTGCATAAGAGGTGCTTGCTGGAGAGGAGGTGATGTTACGTGTTGATGGCAAGCATAATGATGATGGCAAACGACACTCTCCCTCAACATTTATCACTTAGTTTATGTTTAGGATGATTATTGTAATCAAAAGATTGTGAACTTCTTTAGTGTGTCTCACACTTTGTGAGATGGTTATTCATATCAGTTTGTAACAAATAGTTGTTCCACTTTTATGAATGATTTCTATTTGTGTTCATATCTTGTTTGATTATGTGTGAATTATCCTTGTTTTGAAACTAACTGATAATACATGAACATTTGTAAATTATTTAAATGTCTTAAAAATACCCAACTTAATGATATGTTCATTAATGAATGAAACCATTGTTTGAATTCAAAGTTATGTGATAATATGTGAAAGTCATTCGATTTCTTGTCACATATAAATCATGCCTAAGTTTGGCAAAAAAACTTGAACATCGTGTATTACTTGAATACAAAGTGTTTTAATGAATTGTTAAAAGTAAATACATATTCGATGTATTACGGTAATTATCATTATATGAATATTTAAATGTGTAAAGAAGTTTACCAAAGGAAACATGAGTATGAAACTATTTGATATGCTCAAAGTGTTTCATCAACAAAGGGTATTAAAGATAAATGAGAATCTAATTACTATGATTTGATCAACAATAATGAAATTCAACTTTATAAGATTGGCATAAAATAAATTATGAAATGCAAAGTGTTTTGAAACGTCAAAATGCAAAGCATCACAATGTGATATTAGATATCAAAGTGGGTGAATTGATGCGCCAAATAAATCGTTGTAGTGTATATGTAGAGACCATTAGTTAGAAATAGTTAGCACTCAATTAGAATATATAGTGAACCATCTGGATTCGTGAGATCGGCTCCATATTTAGTATGGATCGTCATAAAAGTTTTGGGGTTATTCAATATAACCGAAACAATAGCAAATAATTCCTTGTAGAGTATTCATTGGAAACTTTGAATACAAAATCCATAGCTGAAACCAAAAGGAAAGCAAAACTTGTATTGCTTGGATTTTTGGTGCATTTTTGAGAAAGTTCGCATTTAGTGATATTTCTCGATTATGGAGCAAATGGAAGATAGTAAAAACACGATGAGGATTCAAAACCCTACATCAAAGTGTTGAGAAGCGCAACGGAAAACGTTCCTGAATGATTCTCTTCACGAAAGGAAAGAATCAATGATAATGATCATTGTAATTTTCCCCACTTGTGTTTTCACTACATAAAGTAGGATTCAAAATGTAACCCATATCTTGTATGGAGACATTTGTGAATCATTTTTCATGATTACCAGAATATGACATACCTACAACTACTAAGGAAATAATGGTAAACTAGAATTATGAGAAATCCTAGAAGCAAAATTCCCTTGAGATTAGAAAGAAATTCATTGCTGAATCTCACAAGTAAAAGGGGTTACTTGGAAGTTTCCCAAATGACTGCAAAGCCATAGTGGAAAAGGGGGTGAATGATAAAAACACAATTTGTCAAGTATTGGAAAAATTCAAATGAATTTGATTCAAGTGTGCTGAATGTCTAGAGGATTTAAAACTAGTAAAAGTACTAGTATCCCATAGTAAATCTCTCAGTTTGATATTGAATCAAAGGATTTTGAAATCGTTCAAAATAGTGAGTGGATATGCAATTTGCATGAAATTTAGTGGGAGCTATAAAAGTCTTCCTAAAACAATATGTGAATGACATATTTTTGAGTGGGGGCAATATAAGTCTCAAATTCAAATATGTAGGAACATAGTTTGAGTAAGTTCAGTGACTCATACCCAAATATGTTAGGAACATATTTTGAGGAGCTTACAGGGGTGATTCTTAAGTGTGTTAAGAATAAAAGCGCAAGTACCAACTAATAATGATTGTTAAGGGGTAGAAATTGATAATAAGTGTATTGTGATATTATGTAGTATTCCTTCAGGGATTCTGAAAAGAGTTTCAAAATAGAAGCTAATTAAGGAACTGGTCCTTAAATAACTCAAGTTAGGAATAGTATTAAGTTTAACATTAATGATTGAAAGAAAGAATATGATGATTATCATCCACTATGTTGAGACATAGGTTCTATCTTAGAAAACCATAATAGTAACTTAACATAATATATGATCCAAGAAGAAACGTTTGAAAGTGATTAAGTTTGAATCACAGAACGTTGAGCTAAGTTTGTCCGCAGTGTCTAATAGAGAACTACATACATATTTTCCATATCCGTAAAGGATGACATATCTTAAAGCATAAAGGGTTATGTTATAAGGGAATATGTTGGAAACTCCTATAATATCGATTAAAGTCAAGTAGGAAGCGAGATGAAGAAAACATCAAAAGTTGTACAGGGTGCACTCGTGTTTCGATGATTACATTTATAATAATAGATAAGGGTACCATCTAAAGTGTTGTATAATGTTATGGCGGGGCTAGTTCGCTTTTAACGTAGAATGTTGTGTCCCAGGGCACAATGCCCATGAGAAAGCCCTCGAGGTTGATCTAAAGTCATTGTAGGCTCCTGGAATCCGGCCTCGTTCTGCTGCCATAGTGACGATGCATACACACAGATGTTATCATGTGATCATAAAGTATTAATGTCAATCAAGGTGACATTAGTAAGTTGAAAAGGATTTGGGACTGTAAAGTACAAACCCAAGACTCAACCTCTTCCATGAGCAAGCATGTTCAGGGTACCGGATATATGGTGCCAATGATTAAGAACAAATGCATCTAGTTTATTTGTACCCTAGTGCAAGTGGGAGACTGTTGGAAATATGCCCTAGAGACAAATAGTAATAAGAACTATTATCATATTTCATAAAGTTTATGATTAAGTTTTATATCATGTTATAACTGTATTGAAAGGAAACGTCAATACACGTGTGATATATAAACAGCCAGGGGTTCCCAGTGAAACTCTAGTCACTGTTCATTGGTCAACAGACGATCAAGTTTCTTGATCATGTGGCATTTATGCCAGTTGGAAATGGAGTCAACTCATTCTGAGAATGAGATGATGAACCAATACCCAACCTAAACATCATGACCTGATCATGTCAAGAAGTTCAAGTTATGATGATTAGAAATGGATCCTCGTGGACTATTCCTTAGACCGTGAGGCTATATCAATCACTTTCTCTCGAGAGTGCTTAGATATCATCAAGTGTCACTTGGTAATACAGTGATTACAAAGGTGTATTCACGTACTTGGAGGAACCATAGAGGCAATATATGTCAAGAGCAGGATTTGTCCGTCCACGTGACGGAAAGATACTCAAGGGCCCACTCGGAGAAGTTATATCCAATAGCTGCACAGCGTGTGATTTGATCACATGGATATCACTTGTCAAACGAGTCAAGTAGCATTGTTCGGTAATGAGATCGAACACGACATGGTGATGTCATTGATCAGATCTCGGGCAATGCAAGTATTGAGAGACAAAGGGAATAAGACATGACCGTCCCGGTTCAAACGATGAAAGATCTTCATGGAACGCACAGGGGTCACATGGCCATCCAGGTCGCTCTATCGATCATTGGTCCGGGAGTGTACCGACCATGTCTGGAGTGGTCCCAAACCGTAGGGTATCACGCTTAAGGGTTTGATGATGCTTAGAGAGTGTTTATAGGATCGGAAGAATCACCGAAGAATAGTAGAGAGAAAACCGGAAGGGTTTCAGTAAGTTCGGAGGATGTCCGGAGTGGAGGTGGAAGGTGTTCCATAGCCATGGAGATTGAATAATATGTGAATGGATGTTAAATATTTATTTAATAATTTATTTAGTAAAAGAGAAAATCAATTTAAAGGTCAAAAGGCTTAATGGGCCAATTCTGAAGGGATGAGGGCCCATTAGGGAAAGGTAAGAGGGGAGAAGGGTCATGGGGGTGGCCGGATGGGCCAGCCCCCCCCCCCCCCCCCCCCGCACGGGGCCCACTAGGGCCGGCCGGCAGCTGCCCCCCTCTCCCTCTCCTTTAGTACCACCCGGGACTTTGAGGGAGGTAGTACCTCCCCTCCCCTATATATGGTGGGGTATTTGGCCAGATAAAAACACACAATATTCAATAAAGGTTTCCTCACTTTTGGGGAGACTTCCAATTGATATTCTCTCTCTCTCTCTCGTGACAGTGGTCCCCAGTTCGGACTGCGCGAACAAGAGACATCCTCACCGCGGAGCACCGTCGCACTGTGGGATTCGGATCTAGGAGCTCTACTTCCGCAACTGCTGCTCGATCGGGGGAGCGGGAGTCATCGTCAGGCACCGGACGTGTGTAACTCCCCGCAAGGTGTCACACTTGAGGCACTCAAGTCGTTGGCGCCGCAGGAGCGCAAGGACTTCATCACGACCTTAAGGTCGGCTTTGGCTCGTCTACATCAACCACACTCTCCTGAGCGTTGACAAAGCTTTTTGGTCTTCAAGGGTAAGTTCGCGAAAAGACCCTCCCGTTAGTGCATTACTAATAGATATGTCCTAGCAACACCAGGGGTTCAGGGGCGTAGGGTAAAAATTTATTGTTTTCATAGGCGGAACCCCTACACCACCGCTATCAAGTCATCTTGTAAACCTTCGGTTCCCTCAATAATCAAGAATATACAAGCAGGAGTAAGGTTTTCCCTCCCGGGGCCTAAACCTGGGTAAACTTCGTGTCCCCGATTTTCTTGCCCGTTAACCGAACGAAGCTTCTAGCACTCCCGTCTTCCCCAAATCCAAGTCCATCAACCATGGGCATTGACATGTTAACCCCATGTTGCATGTGTGGCCCCGTATGACGACACGGGTACAACGACATGCGGTACACCCATCCACGGTAAGGAATCATCCACCCTAGCCCGTAGCGGGGCCCGCTGATGGCTCAGTGTTGATGGCGAGCTTGTTGGGGAACCCCAAGAGGAAGGTATGATGAGCACAGCAGTAAGTTTCCCTTAGTTATGAAACCAAGGTTTAATCGAACCAGTAGGAGCAAGGAAACACCCCAAAGGTGTTGCTAGCTGAGCCTTGGCAGGGCGCACTACCGGTGCTAGTAGCAACGTGGAGACCTACACAACACAACCACAGAACTCTGTCCCCAACTTGCGATGAGGTTGTCAATCTCACCGGTTTTGCTGAAAACAAAGGATTAAACGTATCGAATGGAAGGAAGTAATAGTTTGCAGAAAGTAAACACAAAGCAGTAAACAGTTTGTAGATTGTATGTAAAAGAAAGGACCGGGGTCCATAGTTCACTAGAGGTGGCTCTACTTAAGATAGATAACATGTTGGATGAACAAATTACAGCGGGGTAATTAACAAACATCAAGAAAGCAATACATGCATATACTAATCATCTTGACTCCTTTGGAACTTGATTGGGCATTACAACATTATACATAGAACACCATCCAACTGCATCGATGACTAATAATCCACCTTCAGGTATCATCCGAACCCCCTCCAGTATTAAGATGCAAGCAATAGATTATTGCTTTACGAATTGCGTGTGATGTAAACAATGCGATTGTTCTATGAACAAAGGATTGTTGTTTTCTCCCTAGTAGCAACAACACATCTAGTACCTTAGAGATTTCTGTCACTTCCCCAGATTACTAGAGGCATGAACCCACTATCAAGCATAAATACTAACTCTTAGAGTTGCTAGCATCTACTTGGCCAAGATAGCTACTAATAACGGAAAGCATGCAAGATCACAAATAACAAAGACATGAGAGAATCAATAATCAATCTGAAATAGCATCTCAAGATCCATCGGATCCCCGTAAACACAACATGCAGAATTACAAATAGATGATCTTGATCATGAATGGAGCTCACAAGATCTAGACATGAAAGCACAAAGGAGGAGAAACAGCCATCTAGCTACTACATGGACTCGTAGTCCAGAGATGAACTACTCACGCATCACACCGGAGGCTTGCATGATGATGAAGAAGGCCTCCAAGGTGAATTCCCCTCTCCGGCAGGGTGCCCGGAAGAGCTTCAGATCCCTCCCGATCTAGGGATGGAGATGACGGCGGCTACAGACTCTTTCATGGATTTTTGATTGGGTACTTAGGGTTTTCGCCTCGAGGGCAATATATAGGCAAAAGGAGAGGCCGAGGGGGTGCTGGGGTCGGCTAGACCACCCCCTGGCGCGGGCCAGGCCTGGCCGCACGGCCAGGTGTTGTGGCCGGCCCCCAGCCCTTCTCCGTCTCGTATTCTGGCATAAGATGTCTTCCGGAAAAATAGGCACTTTGGCTTTTGTCCTATCCAATTCTGAGAATATTCATTTTCTGAATTTCCTAGAACCAAATACAGCAGAAAACAGGCAGCTGGCACTGTGGCTCTTATTAATAGGTTAGTCCAAGAAATCATATGAAAAGTACTCCAAAGTGTGGACAAAACATAAGAAAGTAGATAAAACCAAGCATGGAACATCAAAAATTATAGATACATTTGCAATGTATCACCCGCCTCACGGGATAGCAGGGCTCCATTGCGATATCGCCGTGTGTCCTTTCTAGCGTCCATCCCATAGCCAAAAAGAATCGGGACAACATGGATAATAGTCTGAGCCAAAACAATCTAGCGTTATTATTTACTCCTGGTTATTTGTAGTCTCAATGCAAACTTATGTTCAAGACATATTTATCATTAAAGTTTCTAGTTTTACATTCTATGATACAGTATCATATTAGAGCAAGTACAAAATTAGTTCTAATTAGCATGCTACAAGAATTACACTAGTACTATATTTCTTAGTTGGATGAGAGAGAATATGAGAGAGAAGAGAAGTGGGCTCATGCAAGAGCCATCACAAGCTGCAACACGTGCTTTTAGGCACTTTGTGAGTATCTGAGGTGGGTCATTTACACATAAAATAGTAAATTTTTATAGCTAACTAGTATTGTACTTGGGCTCTTAGGAAATTTGTGAGTATGTGAGGTGGGTCATTTACACATAAAATGGTAGATCTTTATAGCTAACTAGTATTGTACTTGTTGGCTAGTAAGCTCATTATAGATCACATGACTATAACTTCAGTATACTACTATCCGCTAGTAGGCTAGTATTGAAGTGTGGTCATGGATGATTTGTTGATGTGACTCTCGACCATGAATTCCTGACCAGATAGTGGTATGGTCTACAACCCTTATTTATTAATTTTGGTCGGTAGCCAAATTCAAAATATCAATCGAGCACCGACCTTGAAGCATTTCACGATTATCCATTTCAAAAACTTTGAGCCAAAATCTCTCACCGGGGTTACCATTTTTCTATTAGTAGATGGATGCTAGCCAAATTCCAAATTGCAATGGAGTGGCAAAATCACCCACCGACCTTGAAGAATTTTGCACCTCTCCATTTCAAAAACTTTGGGGCAAAATATCCCACCGTGGGAGTACCATTTTTCTATTATTAGTAGATGGATGCTAGCCAAATTCGAAATCTCAATCGAGCGCAACATCACCCACTGACCTTGAAGCATTTCGCGCCCCTCTATTTCAAAAACTTTTAGGTAAAATCTCCCACCGGTGAAGTACCATTTTTCTATTATTAGTAGATGGACACTAGAAAAATTTAGAATCTCAATCGAGCAGCAAAATCTCCCACCGATCCTGAAACATTTTAAACCCTTCCTTTTCAAACACTTTAAAATTCACATTCTACCAATTATTCATATGACAAATGGGCAAGCTAAAGTCGGTAGCTTGGGGGCACACTCGAAATTATTTTTCTGTTCACCTCCATAGTCCTGATTCGTGCAGTATTTCCTACTGGCCCTCCCAAAAATCCCAAGCTACACTCTCACGCTCTCACCTCCACGACTGATACGTTGCTAACGTATCCATAATTTTTGATATTCCATGCTTGGTTTTATCTACTTTCTTATGTTTTGTCCACACTTTGGAGTACTTTTTATACACTTTCTTGGACTAACCTATTAACAAGATGCCACAGTGCCAGTTGCCTGTTTTCTGCTGTTTTTGGTTCCAGGAAAGTCAGAAAATGAATATTTTCGGAATTGGACGGGACAAAAGCCAAAGTCAGTTTTTCACCGAGGGAGACAGGAAGCCAGAATATGAGACGGAGAGGGGCCAGGGGCCGGCCACAGCACCTGGTCGCGCGGCCAGCCCTAGCCCACGCCAGGGGGTGGTCTAGCCGCCTAGGGCACCCCCTTGGCCTCCCCTTTCGCCTATAAGATGCCTTTATATAGAAACCCTAAGTACCCGATCAAAATTCCACGAAAGAGTCTATAGCCGCCATCATCTCCATCCCTAGATCAGGAGGGATCTAAAGCTCTTCCCGGCACCCTACCGGAGGGGAGAATTCACCCTGGAGGCCTTCTTCATCACCATGCAAGCCTCCGGTGTGATGCGTGAGTAGTTCATCCCTAGACTACGGGTCCATGTAGTAGCTAGATGGCTGGTTCTTCTCCTTTGTGCTACCATGTTTAGATCTTGTGAGCTCCGTACATGAGCATGATCATCTATTTGTAATTCTACATGTTGTGTTTGCGGGGATCCGATGGATATTGAGAGGCCATTTCAGATTGATTATTGATTCTATCATGTCTTTGTTATTTGTAATCTTGCATGCTTTCTATTGTTAGTAGCTATCTTGGCCAAGTAGATGCTAGCAAGTCCAAGAGTAAGTATTTATGCTCGATAGTGGGTTCATGCCTCTAGTAATCCGAGGAAGTGACAGAAATCTCTAATACGTTGCAAACGTATCCATAATTTTTGATGTTCCATGCTTGGTTTTATCTACTTTCTTATGTTTTGTCCACACTTTGGAGTACTTTCTATACACTTTCTTGGACTAACCTATTAACAAGAGCCACAGTGCCAGCTGCCTGTTTTCTGCTGTTTTTGGTTCCAGGAAAGTCAAAAAATGAATATTCTCATAATTGGACGGGACAAAAGCCAAAGTCAGTTTTTCACCGAGGGGGACACGGAGCCAGAATACGAGACGGAGAGGGGCCAGGGGCCTGCCAAACCACCTGGCCACGCGGCTAAGCCTGGCCCGCGCCAGGGGGTGGTCTGGCCGCCTCGGGCACCCCCTCGGCCTCCCCTTTCACCTATAAGATGCCTCCGATACAGGAACCCTAAGTACCCGATCACAAATCCACGAAAGTGTCTGTAGCCATCGTCATCTCCATCCCTAGATCGGGAGGGATCTGAAGCTCTTCCCGGCACCCTGCCGGAGAGGGGAATTCACCCTGGAGGCCTTCTTCATCATCATGCAAGCCTCTAGTGTGATGCGTGAGTAGTTCATCTCTGGACTACGGGTCCATGTAGTAGCTAGATGGCTGGTTCTTCTCCTGTGTGCTATCATGTTTAGATCTTGTGAGCTCCATTCATGATCAAGTTCATCTATTTGTAATCCTACATGTTGTGTTTGCGGGGATCCAATGGATATTGATATGCTATTTCAGATTGATTATTGATTCTATCATGTCTTTGTTATTTGTGATCTTGCATGCTTTCTGTTGTTACTAGCTATATTGGCCAAGTAGATGCTAGCAACTCCAAGAGTTAGTATTTATGCTCGATAGTGGGTTCATGCCTCTAGTAATCTAGGGAAGTGACAGAAATCTCTAAGTTACTAGATGTGATGTTGCTACTAGGGAGAAAACAACAATCCTTTGTTCATAGAACAATCGTATTGTTTACTTTACATGCAATGCATAATGCAATTATATGTTGCTTGCAACTTAATACTAGAGGGGGTTCGGATGATAACCTGAAGGTGGATTATTAGTCATAGATGCAGTTGTATTATGGTCTATGTATAATGTTGTAATGCACAATCAAATCTCAAAGGAGTCAAGATGTTTAGTATATGCATTATTAATTTTCTCGATGTTTATCAAATGGCCCGCTGTAATTTGTTCACCCAACATGTCATCTATCTTAAGAAGAGCCACCACTAGTGAACTATGGACCTCGGTCCTTTCTTTTACCATCAATCTACAAATGTTTACTGTTTTCTGTTTACTTTCTGCAAGCTATTACTTTATTCCACACAATACGTTTAATCCTTTGTTTTCAGCAAAACCGGTGAGATTGACAACCTCACTGTAAGTTGGGGGCAAAGTTCTATGGTTGTTTTGTGTAGGTTTCCACGTTTTTGCTGGCGCCGGTAGTATGCCCTGCCAAAGTCCAGCTAGCAACACCTTGGAGGTGTTTCCTTACTCCTACTAGATTGATAACCTTGGTTTCATAACTGAGGGAAAACTTACTGCTGTGCTCATCATACCTTCCTCTTGGGGTTCCCCAACGAGCTCGTTAATACACGAGTCAGCAAGTATATTTTCTGGCGCCATTGCCAGGGAGTCAAGGACATATTCACAAGCGGAGTCCCTCATAACCAATCTCTATACTTTGTTATTTTTGTTTTTCTTAGTTTATTTTTGCTTTGTTTGCTTGTTTCTTTATCAAAAACACACAAAAATTAGTTCCTACTATAGTTATTATTTTCATTGGTATGTTATTGTCTTGATTTATCATGCTTTCTATCAATGGTTGGTTTCTTTGAAACTGAATCTTATTGGCAAGGTGGGTTCAGGGAAGAACAAAAATATTATTATAAGGAACACCGCTTGTCACAAAAAGGGAAACACTTATGGAACAAATTGATAAATTGTATACCATTGCTATAAACGTGTGCTCTACTTATAATATTACTTATTGCTTTGATAAATCTTGTTGTTGTAGGAGGTATAAACACCTCCCTTTTCAATGTGAGTATAATGATAATGTTACCATATCTTCTTATGTTAAAGGGAATTATGACTTTTATGATGTGGAACAAATTGAAGAATTTATTGCTTGGAAGGGTGCATTTGAAATTTCTAGTTTGCTTGAAAATACTAATGATTCACCTTATAAATATGAGGTTTATGACATACTTAAAATTTGCTGTGATAATTACAAGGTAGAAAATGGCTATATTCTTGAATATATTAATAGATGCTCTCCACCAATGGAAGAGACTAATGCCTTGTAGGAGCCTATGGAAGAAAAAATTGTTGAAACTAGAAGCTCATTGGATGAAAAAGAGGAGGAGAGTGATGATCAAGAGGAGGAAGAATGGATCTACCCATCCCTACCTTCTAATGAGAATAACTCTTTACCCCTTACATTATTTGATTATCCCCCATGCTTACCAAAGGAGGACGAATGTCATGTTCCTGAGGATTCTTTTGAAAATGTTTAGAATAAAGCTCTAGTGTTTGTGGATCATGAAAAGCATGCTTTATGTGATAGTTATATTGTTGAGTTTATTCATGAGGCTACTGAAAATTATTATGAGAGAGGAAAATATGGTTGTAGAAGTATTCATGGTATTGAAACACCTCTCTATGTGCTGAAAGTTTTGAAAATATTCTCGTTTTATCTTCCTATGCATGTCACTTTGTTCTTTGTGAATTTATTTGCATACAATATTCCTATGCATAGGAAGTGGGTTAGACTTAAATGTGTTTTGAATTTGCTTCTTCATGCTCTCTTTTACTTCAATTCATGTTTTTTTTTATGTGAGCATCTTCTCAAACTATCATGCCTAACTTAAAGGCGTTAAAGAAAAGTAATTATTGGGAGATAACCCAAAAGTTTTAGATGAGTCTTGGAAGTTATTACCTCAGTAATAATCGCTCCTTATCCTTTTTATTTGCTTTTTGTGCCAATAGTAACCTCTAATGATAGAGAAGTAATGATTGGGAAAGTTGTTGTCCCGAAACAGATTTCTGTGCTTCACCGTACAAATTCGTGTAAAATCTCTGTATATGTTGTTTTGAGGCGTGAATTTTTGTGCTTCTGCCCCAGGTTGTTATCTAACTTTCGATAGTTCAACACTTTTTGATTTGAGCAACAGAAGGTCTTCGAAAAAATTGGTTTTTACCTGCTGGTCTATTTTGACAGATTTATGCCATTATTTGCATTTGCTTCTTGTTTGTTCCTTTTTTAGTTCTTTTGGGGAATTGAGCTTTTTGAGGGAAGTGCTACAGTAGCTTGTTTTTTAATGGAAGTTTTATTGGTGTTGAAACTGAACCTAAAGACTTATTATCTTCAGTGCACTAATGTTGCTAATAAAGATTGTGCGAAGTTTTCTATGAAGGAAAATTTTCAGGTGTATGGAGAGAATGATGTAATGAGATGAAGAATGGACTAAAGCTCAAGCTTGGGGATGCCACCCCATGTCACCCCAAGAAAATATTCAAGAGGTACAAGCGTCAAAGCTTGGGGATGCCCAAGGCATCCCCTTCTTCATCAATAAAAATCCCAGGTTTCTTCCAAACACTTCATTTTTATTGTTTCATGCAGAGTTGTGTTGTTCTTGGAGCGTCTTCTTTTTCGTTTTCATTTTGGTTTTTGTTTGCTTGGTTTGCTTAGTTTGCTGAATAAATTGGTTGGACCCCCTCTTTCATGCATTGGTTTTCAAATAGTTTGGTTTGGATTGGAAAAAGAGTAGGAAAGTTCATGCTTAAGTGGTAAAGACAGCTTGTTTTTGACTGTGGCCTATACTTTGACATTCCATGCTTGATATTGTTTGTGCTTAGGCTTAGTGATCTTTGCTGTAGCATGACATGTTATAAACAATTGAGATTGCTTAATGTGCCTTTGAATAATCATGCGTTGTTTTAGCATGTTAAAGCATAGTATTGTGGTATTCTCTATTTGGGTTGACTTGGCACATGCTCACACCATGTTATGACTATCCCAAGTCACCATAGCCTTTATGATCCTTTAGTTTTCGACTTGTAGTATCACTTTATGCTTTGATTAATGATGTTTTGTCACTCTGTATGATTATGACCATTATTGCTCTCTTAGTTGGTCTCTCCCAATCTTTTTCTAGCCTCCATAACCAAGTATGAGTTCCACTCATGCATCCAACTCCTAAAACCAAGTTATTCCAAAGAGTCCACCATACCTACCTATTTGCATTTACTATTCCAAGTATATTCATGTTTTTATCTACCTTCCGAATTAAACTTGTTATGAGAAAAACTAGTGATTAAAGCTCTCACGAACTTGATGGCACACTTTACTTTTCTTTCCCTTAATAAACTTGAACCATTGTGTCGCCTATGTTGTATATGCTTGCACTTATATGTTGGGGATTACCAGAACCATGTTGTCATGGGAACGCTTTCAACATTGCACTTGTACTTTGTACCTAGTTTATATCATGCTCTTTTGTCTATGGATGTCGTCGGTGTGAAATACAAGGGGAGCTCGTAAGTCCATGGAGTTATGTATGTGTGTTAGAGAAATGCCTGGGCCGCTAGTCTAATCCATGTTGTCATGGTGGAAACCTGCAGCGTAACCATAATGAGTTGTCTATGAAGCATTCTTCTTATAAAAAAAGAGTCAGATATTGAGAAAAAGAGAAAAAGAAAAAAAGAGATATGAGAAAAGAGGAAAGAGAGAAAAAAGCACAAGTTTCCCATGGTAAATAAGAAGATTGCTGAGATGCTCATTGTCTGCTTGCCTTGTCATTTTGATATGGGGATTCTTTCGTATCATCGGGCAAGGGGTACCTTGTTGGCGGTTCTCTATGATACACATGTACTTACTATGATAAGAACTTACCGGTAACTAAACCTGAGTAGCATGAGGAGCGGCCCTCATATTCAAGGGACTTGAGATTTCCAACTTATACTTTGTCAAGCATATACACCATAGTTTGTTCACTTTAACCTTAATCGCTTCAAGATGCTTATGATAGGGGCAATGAGAGCTGAAAGCTAATAAGTACCATAATTTTTGGAAGCTCTTTATGAAACTAGAATCTCTACTTCCTTGTATGAAGGCCTTTCTTTTACCTTTATGTTGAGTCTCCACCTTCTATCTTTATGCACCTACTTTGAGAGCATAGTGGCCATTCTTAGTTCTATGTGCATTGTCCCAAGACTTGTTGATTGATGCATAATTTTGATATTGCTTGTTCTTAAACTATTTTTAACTGGTCACCCTTATGAACTTCGAAGGTGTCTTATGCACTTATGTTTTCTACTCTATGAGGGACAAGCTGAATGCCACTATGCTATGTTTTCTTTATGTGAAACAAACAAACATCTTGCAAAGCATTGTTATTCATGAATCTTTTGTTTATGCCTTTTCATGTTGCAACATAGTTGCTTTGTCTTATTGCTAGAACTTTATCTTTCATGCTATGTTGAAGTAATATGATCCCAGCTATCAATGTTTTACAAATACTTTGATCAAGTTTATGATGGTGCATGTCACCTCAAAAATTATTCTTTCTTTTTTATCACTTACATACTCGAGGACAGGCAGGAGTTAAGCTTGGGGATGTTGATACGTTGCAAACGTATCCATAACTTTTGATGTTCCATGCTTGGTTTTATTTACTTTCTTATGTTTTGTCCACACTTTGGAGTACTTTCTATACACTTTCTTGGACTAACCTATTAACAAGAGCCACAATGCCAGCTGCATGTTTTCTGCTGTTTTTGGTTCCAGGATAGTCAGAAAATGAATATTCTCGGAATTGGACGGGATAAAAGCCACAGTCAGTTTTTCACTGAGGGGACACGGGCCAGAATACGAGATGGAGCAGGGCCAGGGGCCGCCACACCACCTGGCCATGCGGCCAAGCCTGGCCCGCGCCAGGGGGTGGTCTGGCCGCCTCGGGCACCCCCTCGGCCTCCCGTTTCTCCTATAAAATGCCTCCGATACAGAAACCCTAAGTACCCGATCAAAAATCCACGAAAGAGTTTATAGCCTCTGTCATCTCCATCCCTAGATCAGGAGGGATCTGAAGCTCTTCCCGGCACCCTACCGGAAAGGGGAGTTCACCCTGGAGGCCTTCTTCATCATCATGCATGCCTCCGGTGTGATGTGTGAGTAGTTCATCTCTGGACTGCGGGTCCATGTAGTAGCTAGATGGCTGTGTCGTCGGATTGAGGACAAGTACGCCATGAGGGGGTCCTCGAGGCGTGCGGAAGAGAGGGGTGTGAGACGTACGGTGTTTCGGGACGGTGAGCACACAAGTTTACCTAGGTTCGAATCCACCGGCTTTGGACGGACCCTACTCCTGCTAGTAATCCAGTAATACGGCAGAGCCGGAATATGGGTTACAAGGGTTTCGCCTGTGCGAGTTGAGATTGTAGACTATTGAGGTGTTGCCCTAAAGGCTCTCCCTAGGACGGCTTATATAGATATCCGGCCTAGGGTTTACAGGAGAGATCTATCCGGCTACGACTAAGAGTCGGTTACAGGGTACATCTTGAACTACAAGTAACAATATGGGCCTAAGTCGGTAAGTCTTTTAGGCCTTCCCGTAGCCGGATTGGACTCCGTCTTTCTCCCTGACTAGGCCGCCCATGAAGCAAAGCTCTAACCCGAAGTGGGCCACCCTGTTTAGTGAGGAACTGTGAGGATACCCGGAAAGTATATCCCCAACAACAGCCCCCGGAAGTCTCCAAGATCCAAAGTCGGATTTATCATCGTCTAGCTTGATCTTCGGCTTGCAGAATCTTGAAGGGTTCCTGAAACTTCTCAACAAAAAATACGATCTGGGTCTTAAAAATAAGTCGGACCTATCAACAGGTTACTCGGATTTTCCAGCTTGATTTCAAACTAAGCCGGAATTTGGTTTCTAACGCCACCTGACACAAGTCATGGTCAAGTCATGTCATCTGACAGACATCCTGTCAGGACGACCGTTGGTGGGTCCACGATTCGCGGAACCGAGGCGCCGTTTCAATGCGTGCGTGGAGATTGAGGCGACGTAATCATCGCGTGGGTCCTTCCCAGTTCCTTCCACAATGTGTGGTGGATACACTGTAGCATTTGCACGAATCTTGGCGCGGTTAGGTGGATATAAGGGGTTAGGATTTTCTCCTTCTCTCTTCACCTGTTCCCTTGCCTTTTCCTCTCCTCCAAATCTCCCCCGTGCGCACAGAGCTCCCCCAAAAACTCCCAGCGCCGCCCATCCTAGGTCATCTGCTCGCCGGAGAAATGGCTTCTTCTTCCTCTTCCGGCTTGGCGGCAGCGGCAGCGACGGCGACGGCGGCGACTGAAGAGGCGGTGGAGAAGGAAAGCTTCTGCAGGCTCTGGATCCCCTGCGTACTCGACGACGAGAAGCTCCAGAACATAGAGATAGAAGGGCTCCTCCGCGCCGACGACTGGCGGAGCGGCTTCGAGAAAACCGTCCCCAACCCGCGCGCCGGCGAGCGGGTCCACTTCGGCACCCACCTCGACAGAGGTTTGTCATTTCCTTCCTCAGAGTTCTTCTCCGAGGTGATTGACCATTACGGTGTTCAACTCCACCATCTTCCTCCCGACTCTCTTCTAGAGATGAGCGCTTACGCTTCTTTGTATGAGGGATTTCTCGGCATTAGGCGGAGTTTGACGTTATTCCGGTACTACTTTCATGTCTGGAGAAACTCTATTACTGCCGTTGTTCCTTATATCACTGGCACCATTAGTTTTTCGCTTAGACGCGAGCGCGCATATCCCAAAATCTTAGCGAGTGACTCGCTCAAACAGTGGCTAGCCACATTCTTTTACCATAGGGATATTCCGGCTCCAGACAAAGCTACTGCTTTGCCGGCTTTTGTCGACGGAGCTGCCACGGCCTAACCGTCTTGGGACGAGGCTGCTCCGGCTCTCAGTGACGATCTGATCCTCACTAAGAGGCGGGTCGAATACCTGATCAAACACAAAGGACTGAAGGGATCTGACTTGGTCCAATGCTGGGTCTCACGCTGGATCCAGCCCCTTCAGTACCACGGAGACCGACTGATGCACTCCATCACGTCGTCCAAGAAAGACTCCCTCTACATCAGCCCAAAGCCTACACCACACAGGGCTATATAAGCCAGATCAAGTGGCTGATCAGGGAGCGGATCGAGAGGAGGATCCCGGAGGTTTCTCTGGATATGCATACGGCGGAAAACCCCGTGGTGCCGGTAAGCTTCTATCAGTACACCTTTTTATGTGTTTCAATCTTTGAGTTTCACTGCAATACATATATGTTTTCTTCTTTTCAGCTTGTTGATCTCCCTGAGTCGGAATTTGCTCCGCTCGAAGGATATCCTCTAGAGTTTTCTCAGGAGACAGAGGTGGTACCATTGCCGGATGCTGCGCTCAAGAAGCGCAAAGCTCCGATAGTGGTTGTTGGCACAAAGGAAGCTCCCATCGTGAAGAGGTAACTTTCAATCACAACTTCCGCCTTTGTACTTTACTCGAATTTCCTTCTGAGATGTAATGTTTCGGACTTTATTACATTCTCAGAGCTAAACAGCGCATCAAGGGCAAGGGGAAGGGAACTTCTTCGAAGCCCCTGCGACAAATGAAGCTTACCATAGCTTCTCCTGCCGTGGCTCCTCCGGCTCCTGCCCCTCAACCCTCTGCAGCGCTGGTGATCATTCCTTCCCCGGCCATCGCAGAAGATCCGACTCCTTCAACGGAGCATGCGATCCTTGAATCGCAAACTAACGTCACCATGGGTGAGTCAGGTTTAGATAAGGGTGAACCCTCTTTGGGTAATGATCCCTCGGCGGAAACCTTCGCCGAAAACCTTCTCAGCAATCTGGGACTTGCCAAGTTTGGCCTGTCCCGGAAATCTGCTGAAGAGATCCAGCGGCTGGCCAGGCAATGCCTGGATAAAAGTACCTTATCTGTCGAAGAAGAAGCGCAAGAAGTAGAGGACGTCAAACACTCTAATCTTCTTGAACAAGTGCTTCTTCACAACGAGAGGATCAGGTCCGGGGAGCTTCCAACTGCTCCTAAGACCCCTCTGACTCTCGCTGAGAAGGTTGCAGTTGAAGTGAACGCGAGTTTGGACAAACTTACTCGCGAACAATATGTAAGTCGGAATTCTAACTCCTGTTTTTTCCTTTATTTCATATCATATCCTCTAGCCCCCAAGCATGAAGTAGATAAATAATCCGGGTTTATGCTTCCTTAGGATGCCAAAGAACGAACTAGTGTAGCCCCCAAGGCTCGTGCTGATATTAGTAAAAATATTAGCCCGAGTCTTTAGTAGCTTTCTGACTTTGGGTATTCTGACGTATAGAAAGTATATTCCTATAACCAGGATTTGTTGAAGAATGTATGTGATAAGCGGAGAGAGATCAGAGCTCTCCAACTTAAAAATGCTGAGCTTAAAGTTGCCAAAGATGAGGCCGAAGGTAAACATTCCCAGACTCAAACGTTGTCTTTGTGTTTTCATAGTCGAATTTTTCACTGAACTGTTGTTCTCTTTGACTTACAGCACTGGTGAAACAATCCTATGCCATGATTGAAGAGGCCGAGAACCTCAAGACTTTGGTGGTGGAGAACAAGGAGCTTCGCCGAGAGCTGGATCAGCTCAAGGCGGATCATGAAAAAAGCATCACTCAAATCCTTGAATCCTCCTCCATGGCTACTAATGAGCGTGATCGCAAGATCGCTGCTCAAGATCAAAAAATCTCGGACCTCAATAATGAGCTTGGCAGAGAGAGGGACCTTTCTGAGGCGCTCTGGGCTGAACTCCAGAGTCTTCGGGAAAAAAAGACCAAAATTGACGACGTCATTTTCGGTATGTTCCATCTGTCAAACTTGTTTTCTTTTCTTCGACTTCTCTCAATGTCGGATTTTCTTAACTTGTTTTGTGTATAGGTCCTCTGAACTTGACAGACTCTTCCTCTGCCGAGCCCCGCACCCATCGGCTTACCCAAGTCGTTGACCTGCTTCATGACTTCTGCCAATCTGTTGAGGACATTGGCGAAGCTCTCAAGATTCCGGATATGCATAGCCTGTCGGATTTTCAGGTGCGGGACAAGGCAAAGGAGATGCCGCAACTTGTCCAGGATTGGAATATGTCCTACGCACGGACTGCAGCGCAGAACGCTCTCACCATGGTCATGAGCCATCATGGAAACATGGAAATATGGCAAGTGACCAGAGGGTACTGCAAGGTAGATGAAGACGGCCAGGAGCAGGACATTCAAGCCATCATGGACTCCTGCACCGGATATGGGTGTCACATGGCTGATTTGACTAGCTACGAGATTCCTTTCTTCACCCGCGTGGATACCCCACCTCCGCCTCTAGAAGATTCAGCAGAAGTTTCCGACGATGAACGCACCGTTTCGGATGTGGATTTCTCGGAACGATACCAAGGCAGTGTATCCAGCGAGCCGGCAGCTCCTTCCCCTCCTGCATCATAGATTAATAGAAATATTTGTGTTATTCTGAAAAACGTGATGGGCCTGTAAATATGCAGTACTATAACTTTGCTAGTGCTAAGCTTTTGATCTATTTAGCACTTTTGGCTTTAAAATTTTGTGTGCCTGAAATGTTTACACAAGCACTTGTATTTTTTTGTCTATACTTATCGTTTATCTGGCTTTCCGCCTCGTCCCTTTCGTGAGCCGGCTAAACCTTCTTCCGGAAACTTTGCCGAGCAACAGAGCTCAATTGCTAAACCGGTTTAAACTCGGAAACAAAGCTGGCTTCCAGTACCAACAATTCACTACTCGGAAAATGCCCGCATCTAGCAATTAGACAAATAACCAAAGTAAAGAAACTTTTAGAGTTATACCCAAAGGTAGCAATTTTAGAATCGGAAATCTAAACCAGAACGAACATGAGCATAAAGTACTTTCAAGCATTCTGGGATTTTCTACTATGACATGATCATTCGGAAATAAGATGGTAAAAACTTCTCAGAAAAACTTGAGGCAACCAAAACTTTTATTTCTCAGAGAACATGTACATATATATGATTGCAAAGAAAAATAAACTAAGAATAAAAGGGACATAGCTGAGCAATATTCCACGGTCTGTCTAATTCATCCGGATTTGTACTGCCTCCAGCTCTCTTTCTCTTCTTAGTAGCAGGTCTTTCTTTGACTGGCCTCATGTCAGTTAAGTAATACGAACCATTGTGCAATACTCGACTAACTAAAAAGGGCCCTTCCCATACTGGGGAAAGTTTGTGCTTTCTTTGCTACACAAGCCGGAGAACCAAATCACCTTTATTGAAAGATCTATTTCGGACTCTCTGGCTATGATACTTGCGTAACTTCTGCTGATAGGTTGTAGATCTCATTTCAGCAATGACGCGAACTTCTTTGACTAAGTCGAGATCATTTTGTTGAGAAATCTCGGCATCCTCTTCAATATACGCGGCCACTCTAGGAGAAGTATGAATTAAATCACTAGGAAGAATTGCTTCTGCGCCATAGACCAAGAAGAAAGGTGTGTATCCGGTTGACCTATTTGGGGTTGTTCTTAAACTCCATATTACAGAGGGTAATTCCTCTGCCCAAGCCCCCGCAGCACATCATAGTGGTGCTTCGAGTCTTGGTTTTAGGCCTTGTAGGATTAAACCATTTGCTCTTTTCACTTGTCCGTTAGCCTGTGGATGTGCGACTGATGCAATGTCAAGCCGGATATTTTGCTCGTTGCAGAATTCGGCCAATTCTCCCATAGAAAAGTTACTCCCATTGTCCGTGATAATGCTATGCGGATAACCATACCGGATTATAACATCCTCGACAAATCATTTGGCCGTTGCTCCATCACAACTAGTGACAGGTTTAGCCTCAATCCATTTGGTGAATTTATCCACCATCACTAAGAGATGAGTAAATCCACTTGGAGCTCGTTTAAATGGTCCTACCATATTAAGCCCCCAGACCGCAAAGGGCCATGTTATAGGTATTGTTCGCAACTGATCAGCCGGAACATGAGCTTGTTTGGTGTACTTTTGGCAGCCTTTGCACGTCTTGACTAATCGTTCGGCATTTGCCTGAGCTGTAAGCCAGAAAAATCCGTGTCTAAAAGCTTTTGCCACTAAAGATTTGGCTGCAGCGTGGTGACCACACTCGCCCTCGTGGATTTCCCTTAAGATTTCCACTCCTTCTTACGGAGATACGCAGCGTTGAAAAACCCCAGAAACACTCCGCTTATAGAGCTCACCTTTAACTATAGTATAGGCTTTTGCTCGTCGGATAATCTGCCGGCCCAGAGCCTCGACTTCGGGTAATTTGCCATCTACTAGATGTTCTAAGTAGGGTTGAGTCCAGCTGGGAATTACAGCCAGAACTGCTATTAAAGTTGAGTCGGATTTGGCCGGATATTCCACATCTACTCCCTTTATTGAGGGAATTTTGAGGTGCTCTAAAAAAGCGCCATCCGGGACCTCTTTCCATGCAGAGCCTATCCGAGATAGTGCATCTGCTTCCTCATTTTCTGCTCGAGGGATGTGTTGAACCTCAAACCCTTCGAACGATTTAGATAGATCATCCACGATAGCTTTATACGGTGCCATGTGCTTATTTGCATTACAAATTGTCGTGGTGGTGCCACGGCAGATGCCATGGATAGGCTAATGGTGGGGACTAATATGCACTAGGGGAATCCAGGGAGGGATAGTGAGGTGATTCCTCACACAGAAGTTATATTTGATTCACTTCCAAGGTTTACAAGTGCTCCTAGAGCTATATTGGGGAGAGGAGGACGAAGGGACTCTCTTACTCTCGCCACTAGCTAACCCATACAAGACCAACCCGTAGAACCTAACCTCTCTACAGAGGCCCTAGCCCTCCTTATATAGGGGTGGCTAGGTCTCCACTGAGGGCATACGTGGAGGCATATTCCAGGGAATATGCCTCCTCCCAAGATAGTAAACCGACCGGGTTACTTTTCCCCCGCGTCATCCATGCAGAGGCTACGTGAGCCTCTGCGGCGCCTACGTCACCCGACATTGGCTTCGTCACCTTTGTCGGCCATGCCTCGCTGGTCCTCCCTCTGTCCGCTTCGCTCATGCCGTGCGTACCGGGGCTACTTTTGACCAGCGAGATTCCTTCCTTCTCCTAGAAGCTTGACATGACCCGGATCGTAGTTGATCCGGCCACACCCGTTCCTGCATGAAAGTTAGACACATCGTTCTGACTTATGGCTTAAGTCGGTTGAGACCTAGTTAGGTGGACGCCCCTGGTCCGGGTTACTCCGTGATTCGGCCTGCCTTGAGGTGGCCCGGCTAGCATCCGCTTTGACCTTGCCAAACCTCGGCTAACTCGGCCTTTATACCCCGGCGTGACCCTACCCGGGGGTATCCCCCCAACATTAGTCCCCGAAGCTGGTGCGGTCTTAGCTGCCTTGGCTGCTAAGGCCACATCAGTTTCCATTTCACTGAGCTTAGGATCTTATTTCCGAGTTACCTCCTTATCTCGGATTCTATGGATTTACTTTCCCTTGGCACATTCCAAGTTTTCACTTGCTGGCCGGGTTACCACATTCTCATCCGGGTTGTTCTTCCTTCTGTCGTACGCTTCCCCATGTGGAGGCTAATCATCACATCGCGTCATTTTAAGGGCCAGCCACAGTAACCGCTGCACTGATTGTCAGGAGTTACTGTGCACGTGTCACGTCACGCTTGCCTCCTCGTTAACCGCATCAATACGTCGCGTCATGGGATCTGCTGCGCCCTGTGATCTTCCGTGTGGCTTGTTCTGATTGGCCACTCTGGTCTGTACACGGCCACACCGTGTGGCGTAACCGCAAAACACGATCCCACTTCCCCCACAGGGAGTGGTTAAATAGGGGAGGGGCGCGCCCCTTAGGTCTTTTCCTCCTTCCGCGCCCCTCTGCTTCTAGTTCTTCTTCTTCGTCTTCTCCTGCGACAGCGCCGCCGCCACCTCTTCTAAGTAGCAACGCCGCTGCCGCCGCACTACTTCCACGCATCTCTGCGTCGCCGCCGCCGCTGCGCACCTCCTCCGCCACGGGTCGCTGTCAGTCTAGGCCGCTGCCCCCCACCGCCGCTAGCGCTAGCAAGGGCAGCAAACTCGAGATGATAGAGGAGGAGCTCGTTGTCGCCGAGCAAGAGATGGAGGAAGACACCGCCATGATGGACCGTGGTGCGTGGGCCGGATCCTGGGTCTGCCAGGATGACCTGGACTGGCTCTACCGCACCAGGCGCATCCCCGCCAGAGTCACCACGCGCCTCGCCTCCACCGAACTTGCCCCCTCACCCAATCCGGGTGAGTATGTGGTGTTCTTGTCACATTTCCAGTGGGGTTTCGTTTTGCCGGTCAGCAATTTTTTCCACGACTGGTTGAGCACCTACGAACTCCAGCCGCACCACCTTCCTGCCAACGCAATCACCTCTCTCTGCTTTTGCCTCCACGATCGAAGGCTATGCCGGATTATGAACCACGAAGGAGCTATGGATCCGGTTCTTTGGCCTCCGTTGCAACGTCATTCCGAACATTCAGCTTGACCCGGAGGACAAGCAGCTTACGCAATTCGGGGCTGCGTCCATCTCTCCCTGGAGGCTATCCGTCTTCCCCCGAGTCACCGGGCTAGAGTCCTGCAAGGGATGGGCCCGGACTTTATTTTATGTCCGGAACACCGGCATCGAAGACTTGATCCGGCTACTCCCCTATGCTCTGGATCCTCCTAACCCGGAGTTGTGGGACATTGTCCCCAAGAAGCCCATGGCCTTGGCCAACCAGGTCAATAAAAGGTTCCCGGAACTGAAGAAGCTCGGGTTGCGCAACGAGGACGCCATGATCACGTTCGTCCGCAACCGGATCTCCCCCCTCTAGAAGCGCACTCACAAAGTGTGTCACATGAGCTGGGGCCGCGACCCCAACCGGACCTCGTCCTTCGAGTTGAGCAACACGGAGATCTATCGCCAGGTCAAGGCTCTCTTCACCACCCACAAGGACTTCTCCTCTGAGTGGACGTGGGGAATTGAGCACTTTTGCTGTGATAGGCTTCCTCCCGCGGTAAGTTTTGTGCCGCAAACTTTCTCCGAATTAAACCTTACGTCGGTTGCTGTTGTATTTTTAACTCTATTGTGTGTTCTTTTCCTTAACTATTCCTTCAGCAAACACTCGAAGATGGCACCGACCCCACCCTTAAGTGGGCGCCTGACCGGGAGACCTCGGACGAGGAAGAGCCGGATCAAGAGATGTTCCTTCCAATGACCGACGCTAAGAAGCGACCCACCGGTAAACCCTCTTCCATTAGAGATTGGCCCGATGATGAAGATGACTCGGATGTCGAGGTGATGGAAGCTCTTGACGCTGTCCCCCTTTCTTATGCTTTTCCGGCATCAGCTAACCCCGGTGGGCAGATTCATGAGGACCCTCCCCTTGCTGTGGGTGACCCTGTTCCGGTTGCACTGAAGAAGAAGCGGGGAGCTGCATCAACCTCATCCTCCGGACCTTCTCAGCCTACCAAAAGGCGAAAGAAGTCCGGGGACAAAACTGCCTCCAAGCCTGCAACCAAGGCCCCGGCACGAAGGGCTCAGAAGCCTAAGGATCCCCTGACCTCGGATGTGTAAGCCTCTTTTCCTTCAGCCCCTTACTTGTTCTTGTACTGTCTTAGTTTCTCATCCGACATTGTTTGATTCGGCAGGGCCGCGGTGGAGGTCCCCCTGAGTGGGTCTGGCATTGCTTCGCCGCTCCGACCAAGCCCTTCTCCCCCTCGTGGCGATGAGCCACGCCCGCTAAGCCCTATTCTAGAGGGTTCTACGGCTGCTCCGGGTTCTGCTCCACCTCGTCAAGAGGGGGGCAACCTTGAAGCAGGGGAGACTGGCCCAGCCGAGGCGGCAGCATCCACAACTTCGGCTCCGCCGCAACCAGCTACCACCGAGACTACCTTAGCACCAGCACCAGCACCAACTCCAGCAGCAAGATCGCCAGCAGCAGCACCAAGCCCAGCAGCAAGAGCACCAGCGCCAAGCTCCTCCGCCTCGTCCGAGACTTCTCAGTCTCGGCGAAAAAGTACCCAAACAGCTCCCAAGGGAAAATCTGCTTCAAGCACTTCCTCCTCCCAGCAGCCCAATGGCAAAAAGGCCCCTAATGCCGCCAGGACTGCGTTCATCGAGGCTGGACAGCGCACTCTCGCATCCATGTTTCCCAAGAAGCCTCCAGCACCGAAGGACGCCCCTGCCGAGCCAGCTGATGCACAACAGATGGTTTTGCACACCAGCCCAACCGTTGTCCTGGTTGAGAGGAGGGAGGTGCATGCGAAGGGCTTGGTGGCGCCCCATATGCCCACCGGCGAGCGATACCCTCCGATCCTGTTCGAATTCGTCATGAATTGGAACAAGGCGGAGTTCGTCGACAACAACGATCTTCCGGAGAAGTTCGGCCCCGCTGAATTTTCTGCTCAAATGAACACAGCTGCTAAGACAATCAACCTCGCGGGTCGGATGATGGAGGTACGTTACTTCCTTGGCATGTTGTAGATATTGATGACATAACCATTAGTCCTCGAGCCTTCGGGGGAGTAACTTGTTACTCGGCCGGATGTTCCTTAGAAAAATAACGTAGCTCCGTGATAACTTTGAATACGCACACACCTAGAGTCAGGTTAAGTTCTACTTGGCCTGGATTTTGATAACTTCAAATGTGCACACACCTAGAGCCGGGTTAAGTTCCACTTGGCCCGGATTTTGATTACTTCGAATATGCACACACCTAGAGCCGGGTTAAGTTCCACTTGGCCCGGATTTTGATAACTTCGAATATGCACACACCTAGAGCCAGGTTAAGTCCCACTTGGCCCGGATTTTGATAACTTCGAATATGCACACACCTAGAGCCGGGTTAAGTTCCACTTGGCCCGGATTTTGATAACTTCGAATATGCACACACCTAGATCCAGGTTAAGTCCCACTTGGCCCGGATTTTGTACACTTCGAATATGCATGAAGCTAAGTTGCATTTGTGTATTCTTTCCAGGTGACCACCAACCGCCAGAGCGCTGAGTTTCAGCGTCTCCTAGACACTCATAATATGTTGCGCTCCAAACATAACGCACTCCTCGCTGAACACGAGAAACGGGGTAGGTTTCTTCCTTGACACTTCTCCATTTTCATTCATCTTCTTCTGCCGAACTAATCCCTCATTCGGTTTTCGCAGTTGGGGTGGAGGCTGAGAACAAGCTTATGAGGAAGAATTTGGATCAGATCAAGGGTAAGTTATATCTACTCAACCTTGCTTATACTTTTCATCTTCTTTCCTCCTTGGCTCAGCAAACATTTATATCCCAGCTTTGCCGGGTTGACAAACTATTTCAGTATCGCTGGAAGATAGTGTGCTCGTGCCTGATATGATGCTGCATTTTCTCGAACAAGCAGGGCAGCATCAGGCCAAGCTTAAAAAGAAAGACGATGAGCTTAACCTCCTCCGGACCAAGGATGATGAGATCTCCAAGCTTAAAGCCGAGATGAAAAAATTGAAGGCACAACATCAATCCGAGCTCCAAAAGGCTGGCCAAGACTATACCGAGGAGCGCGAACGCCTCAACCTCCAAATTGCCAAGGACCGAGAACTTCTCCAGGAGTCCGACGTCAAGCTTGAGTCGGCGAATGCTGAACTTGCGCAGCTTCGCAAAATACGTGATGACTGTACCAGGGAGTTGACTCAGGTCCTCAGCCATATTTCACGTGAGTTCCTTTCCCTTATCTGACATATTTCTCCGGGTTACTTCACATGTCTTTTCTTTATCTGTTTCCCTTATCTCGTTTTCAGGAAAATTTCCAGAGGGCACTACCATCACGAGCGCTGTTGTTGCTGATTTCCGCCGAGAGAGGGGTACTCCCGTTGGTTCTGACGCTGAAGAGATTCCCTATGACATGGAGGACCTGCTGGTCAGCCTGTCATCTCGTGTGGAAATCATCAAGAACTATGGCAAGGATATCCTTGACGCTGTAGTCCGAGTCTTCAAAAAAATTTGGCCTACAGAAGACACTCCGGAGGGAACCGCACTTCTTGTTGAAAAATTGATGGAGTGCGAGACCCAGCTCGACCTTTGGAGGGAATCCGCTGGACGTGCCGCAGCTGAGACCGTTCTCCACTACGTACTCACGTGGTACGAGAAGATCGACCTCAACCTCTTAACGCGCATGCGCACCGGATCCAAATGGACCAGTGACCAGAGTGGGTAGCTCGGCGCAAGGCTTGTGCCCACAGCCTCATCGAATATGCTGCCATTCACGAATGGACTAAGGGACCGAGCTTCCCGGAAGCCGCCGGTGACGAAAACGCCGAGAATGTTGAAGATGGGTCGGATGTGGACGAAGAGGGTGATGCCTCAGACATTGAAGACAGCGAAGATGACATCGAACTTCCTCCTCCTGCTGCTCCTTAAGTGAAAAAACTTTAAAGTTTATGAGATCCCCGGTATGCCGGGTGGAATTATATCCAGTACACATGTGATATTTTGCTACTAAGTTTTTATGCCAGATTAACTTGGGCGTAGTCCCCGAGTTTCCTTTTCTTGTTCGTCCAATCTTTTGGCTCGGCTCGTGTCTACCTTGATTTGGTTTTACGACTTACGAATCCGAGCTTCAAAAATTGTCTTAACAATACTAGGAAACTTTTAGGCTTAGCTCAAAATAATTCAGCATAATAAACTAAAAACATACAAGGTTAGTTCGAAAAACAAACGTCGGCTCGATTAAGTTCTTTTCCTTAGTCGTTTTTCATGTGCTACGCAATTCCAAACTTGTTCTCTTGCTTGCCATGAAGCCAATTCTTGTTAGACAGCAGCAAGTCAAAGAGTTGGGTTTTTGGTGCTCACACACTACTAATCCAAGTTAAGTAGAACAACTTACTCCAGCTGACGTACAAACAACAAAAGACAACAAATATTATTAAGGCAGTCCCCGAGTTACTGCTCGAGGTGCCAACATCTCATTGATAAGCTCATTACCGGCATACATACCGACATATGAGAAGAATCGGATACATACACTTCTCTGCTAAGTGTAGAAAGGACGAAGTAGAGCTACATTCCACGGACGCTTAGATTCCTCGCCGGACCTGTCCGCCTTGTTCTTTTCCTGTGGCTTTGCATCTATAAGATAATAAGAATCATTGTGCAATGCTCTGCTCACAATGAATGGCCCTTCCCATGGAGGAGATAATTTATGCATGCCAGCAGTACGTTGTACGAACCAGAGCACCAGATCGCCTTCCCGGAAAACTCGGGAGCTTACTTTCCGACTATGATAGCGTCGGAGATTTTGCTGATATATGGCGGATCTGGACAATGCCAATTCTCTCGCTTCTTCCAGCAGATCAACATCATTTTGCCGGGCTTCTTGCACTTCCACTTCTGTGTATTGGGTGACCCTAGGCGAATCATGCTCTATGTCGGCTGGTAATACAGCTTCTGCCCCATATACCAGAAAGAATGGCGTATGGCCTGTTGATCGATTCGGAGTTGTTCTTAAACTCCATAGTACCGCTGGTAGTTCTTCTATCCAGCACCCCGCTGATCTTTGCAGCGGCTCAATGAGCCGGGGTTTTATCCTGGATAATACCAATCCGTTGGATCTTTACACTTGTCCGTTCGAAGCGGGGTGGGCTACCGAGGCAACGTCCAACCGGATCTTCTTATCTCGGCAGAAACACGCAAATGCTCCTTCCGCAAAGTTTGTGCCATTATCAGTTATGAAACTGTGAGGATAACCGTATCTCAAGATGATGTCTTTGAGAAACGTCACGGCCGTAGCTCCATCACATTTTCTTATTGTCTTCACCTCGATCCACTTTGTAAATTTTTCTACCATGAACAAAATGTGAGTCATATTTCCCCTTGCTGGTTTAAACTGGCCCCCCATGTCCAAACACCACACGGCAAATGGCCAGGTGATTGGTATGGTCTTGAGCTCTGACATTGGCATATGTGTCTTGGTAGCATACCTCTGACAACCATTGCACTTTCTCACCAGATCTTCTGCTTGTTCTAAGGCATTTGGCCAGTAGAACCCATGCCGGAAAGCTTTTGCCACCAAGGCTCGGGACGAGGCATGATGCCCGCACTCCCCTTGATGTATATCTCGGAGGATGTCAAGCCCTTCTTCCGAGTCAACGCATCGCTGGAGGATGTTGGTTACACTCCTTTTGTATAGCTCGGAATTGATGATTGTGTATGCCTTTGCTCTCCTCTGAGTTTGCCTGCATAGCACTTCCTCAGTGGGTAACGTTCCGTCTTTCAGGAATTGAAATATAGGTAGTGCCCAAGCTGGTATGGCTCGCACAGGGAACAAGTCCTCATCAATTTCCATCTGATCCACCAGCATAACTTCAACCGGATCTCGCTGAGCAGTCCCCGGGTCTCGTGAAGCAGTCCCCGGGTCTCGCGAACCAGTCCCCAGGTTTCGCGCACCACCTCCCGTGTCAATGTCCATGGGCACGGCTCCGGATCCTGCATCCTTCGAGACATAAATTGAGTCGGTTTCTAGGGACGGCCTGATAGACGGTTTTCTGAGGTGTTCCAATGCGACCCTCGGTGGAATTACTTGCCGGGTTGATCCGAGCTTCGACAATACGTCGATAGCTTCATTTTCCACCCGGGGTACATGGTGAAATTCCATCCCTCAAAGTAACCAGATATCTTCTGCACATGAAATCTGTATAGTGCCATGTTTGGATCAAGGGCGTCCCACAGTCCCGACACTTGCTGTATTACCACCGACACTTGCTGTATTACCAAATCCGAGTCGCCAAAGCATAGGATGTGATGTGTCCCAATTTCTTTTGCCACTTTGAGCCCATGCACAAGTGCTTCATACTCAGCGACATTGTTTGATGCCATGAAATGGATCTGTAGCACATATTTCAGTTGGTCCTTCTTTGGCGAGGTAAGTACGATTCCGGCGCCTAGCCCGGTTTTTGTTTTAGACCCATCAAAGTGCATCCTCCAGTAATTCGGATCTGGTAGCGGTGGTTTGTATTGCACCTCGGCCCAGTCCACAAAAAAGTCGGCCACAGCCTGAGACTTGATTGCCTCTCTTCTGTCATATTGTGGTGCATAGGGAGCTAGTTCAATTGCCCATTTTGAAATTCTACCACTTGCATCCTTGTTACTCATTATCTCGGATATGGGAGCCTCACATATTACCTTGATGGGATGTTCCTCAAAGTAATGCTTCAACTTCTTAGCTGCCATATATACACCATATGCCACTTTCTGATAGTGTGGGTAGTTCTGCTTTGAGGCAGACAACACCTCGCTCAGATAATATACTGGCCTTTGCACTGACTTACCCTCTTCGTCGCGCTCTACCACAATTACTACACTTACAACTCGGTTGGTTGCAGCTATATAGAGCAACATTGGCTCCTTTGATAGTGGAGAGGCTAACACTGGTGCAGTGGCTAACATCTTCTTTAAGTGAGAAAAGGCTTCATTGGCCTGCGGCGTCCAAACGAACTTATCCGACTTTTTCATGAGTTGATAGAGAGGCAATGCCTTTTCTCCCAACCGACATACAAACCGACTTAACGATGTCAGGCAACCAGTGAACTTCTGGACATCGTTAAGACACTTCGGTAGTTCCATTCGCTCAACGGCCCGGATTTTAGTTGGATTAACTTCGATACCTAGGCTGGAAACAAGAAATCCGAGTAATTTTCCAGCCGGGACACCGAAGGTACATTTTTCCGGGTTAAGCTTCATCCGGAACCTTCTTAAGTTCGCGAACGTCTGCCTGATATCATCAAGGAGCGTTTTGCTTTCCTTGGTCTTGATAACCACATCATCCACATACACTTGTATATTTTGACCTATTTGGTCGTGCAAACATTTCTGCATACATCTTTGGTACGTTGCTCCTGCATTACGTAAACCAAACGGCATGGTGCGATAGCAATAAGCCCCATACGGGGTGATAAACGCAGTTATTTGATCATCCGGATTCAGAGGTATCTGGTGGAAACCAGAATATGCATCAATGAATGGCAACAGTTCACATCCAGCAGTTGAGTCTATGACCTGATCTATCCTTGGCAGTGGAAATGGATCTTTTGGACACGCCTTGTTCAGGTTCGTGTAATCGATACACATACGCCAAACCACTGCCACATTCGGATCATCCTTCTTCTTCTCCACCAGCACCGGATTAGATAGCCAATCCAGGTAAAGAACTTCCATGATAAATCCTGCAGCCAACAACCGAGTTATCTCATCTCCGATGACTTTCCTCCTTTCTTCGGTGAAGCGGCGGAGAGGTTGCTTCACCGGCTTTGCTCCGGGTCTCACATTCAAAGAGTGCTCGGCCAACTCCCTCGGAACACCTTGCAAGTCCTGTGTGGACCAAGCAAAAATGTCCTGATTCTCACGGAGGAAGTTGACGAGCTCGCTTTCCTATTTGTCATTTAACCCGGCACTAATTGTCACGGTGCGCTCTGGGAACATATCATCAACAGGCACCTTCTTGGTATCTTTCGTGGCTTGGAATGAGACATTCCCATGCGGGTTACTCAGCGTCGGCATATCCTGCTGCGCGGACTGAGCCAATGCCGCCACCTCTTGAATTTTTATTTTCTCTTGCGCGATCACGAGTGACTCGGCTAGATTAGACCTGGCCGACGCACACTCAATGGAACATCGGAAATCTCCAGCAATAGTAATCACTCCGTTTGGCCTGGGCAACTTCATCTTTAAGTAACTGATGTGACAACTTGCCATGAACTTGTTCAGTGCTGGTCTTCCGTGTAACGTGTGATACGCACTTTCCAAGTTCACCACTTCAAACTCCAAATTCTCAGTTCGGCGGTTATCTCTTGTGCCAAACAATACGTCAACCCGGACCTTGCCGATAGGCTCACAAGAAATGTCGGGCACAATACCATGGAAAGTTGTCCTTGTAGCCTGGAGCATGTTCTCCGAGATACCCAACTTGTGCATTGTATCCGCATACATGATGTTAATGCTACTGCCATTGTCAATCAGTACCTTGGAGAACCTTACATTGATGTTAGGCCCAATGAATGTCGGATCCAGCACTAACGCATACGAACCAGGACTTGGCATAAGCTTGGGATGATATTTAATGCTCCAGGTGACTTCCTGGTCCGACCAAGGCATATACCTCATCACTGCTGGCATTACCGCATTCACCTCCATATGTCGGCGCTGCAAGCTCTTTCTGTCTGTTTCCTCAGTGGTAAACACACAGTAACTCTGATGATGCTCTATGTACTCATTCCTCCCCTCATTTCCGGGGTACCTCTGATCCGGCTGATGCTGGTTTTCTACCTGATGCACTGCATCCCTTCTCTCATGGTTATCATACCTCGGCGGAGGGGGAGACAACATTAGTTGTTGCGTGTTCGCTCCGGAGAGCAATTGCTGCCGGGGTAACTCCTGCCGAGGTTGATCATTCCAGGGTGCCTGAGCATTCCTCGAACCACCTTGTTCTATTTTACGCATCCACTCACATTGCCTCGTCGTATGACCCGCTAGGTTACTCGGATTTGGCGTGTGAAATTTACACGGCTGATCCAACATCGACTCATAAGTGTACCTCGGATGGTCCTTCTTTTCTTGCCACTGTTTCTTCTGCTCTGGCGTCCAAGTTTTCTTGCCATCATTTCTTGGTGTCCGTTGTCCCCCTCTAGTTTTCTGACGTTGATTGCCTCCTGCTCCGGGCTGATCTTGATTCACAGCTCCAACTTGTTGCGAACTGTACCGGTGATCCAGTCTGTCATCTCCTCTTTTTCCTCTGTAATCATTCCTCCGGGATGATCCGGCTCCATCTCTCTGGTAATATTCCTCATTTGACTCGTTTGACACGAGCCTGGGTTGAGTCGGATCACCCAAAGCATACGAATCAGCAATCCGGATCATCTCTGCCAATGTGGTTGGCATTTTCCTTTGCAACTTTTGCCACAGCTCACTTGCATATCTCCACCCTTGCGCAAACCACGCTATTGCGCACACCAGCGGGTTAAAAACTCTTGGTCCGTCTCGTTCGGTCTCTGCTTACACATAGCTAGGGTATGTGGCCTATTTGGCCTCTGATACGTACTTGAGAAATTGCTGATAAACATTTCCTCAAAATCGATCCAGCGGTTAATACTTCCGGGCGGCAAATTGTTCAGCCATACCCTTGTTGGCCCCTCCAACATCTGGGGTACGTATCTCATAGCCCATCTCAAGTTTCCTATAGCAATTTTCACAGCTGTAGCATAGTTTATCAACCAATCCTCCGGCTTAGTACTGTCGTCATATGTCTTTGTGACTCTGGGTAACTAGAAATTAGGTACTGGCGGCTCCTTCATGATCCGGGGCCCAAAACACGCAGGACCTGGTGGCCTTGACATTCGATCTTTTCCGACCTATACAGTCGATCCAGTTTCAACCTAGCATCATCAGGCATCAAATCCCTGCTCCCCAATCTTGACCCTATCACATGATAGTCCGGCCTTGGGTATCCTGCGTTCACCATTTCCGAATCTCCATCGTTATACCGGTCTTGCTCTCGTGGAGCAGCTCTCTGTTGCATACCTCGGCCGGCACTTTGCTCTTGCCTTGGTATATTCCGCTGCTACGGTTGTCCTGCTCCTGCCGAGTTTCGCTGTCCAGCATTGCCGTTTACAGCATTTCCTTGACCAGCATTGCCTTGGTCGCGGTTACCTCGGCTAGCTTCACCTTGGCTCACACTTCGTCGATCATCATTTTTCTGTACTTCTTTTCCTTTCCTTGCCCGTGTTGGGTCATACGGGACGATTTGTTTGTTCCTTCTGGCCGAGGTTACTACTTCTTCT
Source organism: Avena eriantha (assembly GCA_910589775.1). NCBI lineage: Eukaryota > Viridiplantae > Streptophyta > Magnoliopsida > Poales > Poaceae > Avena > Avena eriantha. The sequence continues at coordinate 40,254,693 of OU342740.1, forward strand.
CTCCTATGACCACCATGAGGAGACGATGCGGCTCCAGCGGTTTCTCTAGGTTACCCACTGCCGAATGAATGATCTTGGAGGCCCCAGCTCTCTCCGGGTTAGCCCTGAGCAATTCCCCATTTTGCTTGTTCGCGATCCGAACCAACTCATTGACCCTATCTTGTTGTCTCTGACGGGCCTCACCTGTTAGACCCTCTAACTCGGATGCAGCAGCGTCTGCTGCCCTAAGGTTCTTAGCTAGGGTACTATACCTCGGCAGCCCTACGGACAAACAGTTCTCTGACTCATCAATCCTAGTGTCTCCCTCTTTGTTCATTTTGCTTATGAGGTTTCTCCCCTTTACTTTTACAACGTCAACTTTGTTTGCCTTTGCATACTCACGCAGCGTCATGTTTAACGACTGCTGAGCCGCGGCTATCTTTTTCGCACCCTCTAGTATTTTTTGCCTGGTTTCCTCTAGCTCGGCATGTGCCTGAGCCGGATCTACTGCTACTACGACAGGGTTTGCTAAGCTATCCATCGCTTCCTACAGCACATTCTCAGGCCTCTCTAGTGGTGGACCTCTGCCTTTCCTCGGTGCCTTAGGCATTACCTCCGGATCTGGTGCTGGATCCTTGCTTGCGCCTACACAAGGCGCAGTCATCATCACCTCAGCACGGTCCGGGGAGCGGGTGATACGCGCCCCGTGAACCACGCTAAGGGGTGGCTCCCCAACCTCGACGACGTGCCACGGATGAATGCACGACACATCAACAGCAACGTAGACCTTGTGCGCGCCAAGCTTGACGAAGAGGCCGTTGCGCATAAGCGGGCGCGTGCCGAAGCAGCCAGCATTCTCGCTGACAAAGTCCAGCGCTCCAAAGCGCTGAACGAGCCCAGAGACGATGCGTTCACCGGTGTCGATGAGGTTTCCCGTCTGGATCTTGACCCCTGCTAGCGCCGCTAGCCCCACGGTGGGCGCCAACTGTCGTGGTGGTGTCACGGCAGATGCCATGGATAGGCTAATGGTGGAGACTAATATGCACTAGGGGAATCCAGGGAGGGATAGTGAGGTGATTCCTCACACAAAAGTTATATTTGATTCACTTCCAAGGTTTACAAGTGCTCCTAGAGTTGTCTTGGGGAGAGGAGGAAGAAGGGACTCTCTTGCTCTCGCCACTAGCTAACCCGTACAAGACCAACCCGTAGAACCTAACCTCTCTACAGAGGCCCTAGCCCTCCTTATATAGGGGTGGCTAGGTCTCCACTTAGGGCATACGTGGAGGCATATTCTAGGGAATATGCCTCCTCCCAAGATAGTAAACCGACCGGGTTACTTTTCCCCCGCGTCATCCATGCAGAGGCTACGTGAGCCTCTGCGGCACCTGCGTCACCCGACATTGGCTTCGTCACCTTTGTCGGCCACGCCTCGCTGGTCCTCCCTCTGTCCGCTTCGCTCATGCCGTGCGTACCGGGGCTACTTTTGACCAGCGAGATTCCTTCCTTCTCCTAGAAGCTTGACATGACCCGGATCGTAGTTGATCCGGCCACACCCATTTCTGCATGAAAGTTAGACACATCGTTCCGACTTACGGCTTAAGTCGGTTGAGACCTAGTTAGGTGGACGCCCCCTGGTCCGGGTTACTCCGTGATTCGGGCTGCCTTGAGGTGGCCCAGCCAGCATCCGCTTTGACCTTGCCGAACCTCGGCTAACTCGAACCAAGGGGCATCCACCTAACTAGGTCTCAACCGACTTAAGCCGTAAGTCGGAACGATGTGTCTAACTTTCATGCAGAAATGGGTGTGGCCGGATCAACTACGATCCGGGTCATGTCAAGCTTCTAGGAGAAGGAAGGAATCTCACTGGTCAAAAGTAGCCCCGGTACGCACGGCATGAGCGAAGGGGACAGAGGGAGGACCAGCGAGGCGTGGCCGACAAAGGTGACGAAGCCAATGTCGGGTGACGCAGGCGCCGCAGAGGCTCACGTAGCCTCTGCATGGATGACACGGGGGAAAAGTAACCCGGTCGGTTTACTATCTTGGGAGGAGGCATATTCCCTGGAATATGCCTCCACGTATGCCCTAAGTGGAGACCTAGCCACCCCTATATAAGGAGGGCTAGGGCCTCTGTAGAGAGGTTAGGTTCTACGGGTTGGTCTTGTATGGGTTAGCTAGTGGCGAGAGTAAGAGAGTCCCTTCTTCCTCCTCTCCCCAAGAACACTCTAGGAGCACTTGTAAACCTTGGAAGTGAATCAAATATAACTTCTGTGTGAGGAATCACCTCACTATCCCTCCCTGGATTCCCCTAGTGCATATTAGTCCCCACCATTAGCCTATCCATGGCATCTGCCGTGACACCACCACGACAGTTGTTGAGCAACAAGATCTGAATCTCCATAACACATTAAACGTTGGATGCCAATATCCTTAGCAATTCGGATTCCATGTAGCAGTGCTTCATACTCCGCAATATTGTTTGTCGCTGTGAAGTGGATCTGCAACACGTATAGAAGTTTATCACCTTGGGGTGATTTGAGCACCACGCCAGCCCCCAAGCCCCCTCGAGCCTTAGACCCATCAAAATAGAGGGTCCAATATTCCGACTCAGGGAGGATCATGTTCTCCTTCGTCTCTGTCCAATCAGCGACAAAGTCAGCAAGGATCTGGGATTTGATTGCTGTCCGAGGTTTATGCTCAATATCAAAAGTTGAAAGCTTTATGCCCCATTTGGCGACGCATCCTTTGGCGTCACTGTTGTTGATTATATCTCTCATGGGAGTTGTGCTCACCACGGTAATTGGATGCTCCTGAAAATAGTGTCGAAACTTACGAGATGCTAGAAAAACACCGTAAGCCAACTTTTGATAGTGCGGATACCGATGTTTTGACTCTGTCAGGACCTCACTGACAAAGTAAGTCGGACGCTGCACCAGGTGCTCCTGATTTTCCTCCGGTCTCTCCACCACCATGACGATACTAACGACCTTATTTGTCGCAGCAAGATAAAGCAACATCGGTTCCTGAGGTTCCGGTGCTGCAAGGATAGGAGCAGATGAGAGTACTTTCTTCAGGTCTTGAAGTGCAGCTTCAGCTTCATTAGTCCAAACAAAATCTTTGGTCTTTTTTCAGGAGTTTATATAATGGTGCGGCTCTTTCTCCAAGCCGGCTTAAAAACCGACTAACCGCGGCAATGCAACCAGTTAGTCTTTGTACGTCCTTCAGGCGAGTTGGCCTGGAAATATTGAGTATAGCCTTGATTTTGTCCCAGTTCACCTCTATGCCTCTTAGAGACACGATGAAACCTAACAATTTTCCGGCTGGTATTTCAAAGAAGCATTTCTTTGGGTTAAGCATGATGTTGTATTTTCGTAGATTGGCAAATGTTTTCTCCAAGTCGGAAATCAGCGTTTCCTTCCTTTTGGACATCACCGCGATATCATCCACGAATGCATGTACATTGCGTCCAAGTTGGTCATGGAGGCAACGCTGCATCATGCGCTGGTACGTAGCTCCTGCATTCCTCAACCCAAAGGGCATCGTAACAAAACATAAGGTTCCGAAGGGGGTTTTGAATGAAGTTTTGACTTTGTCAGATTCCTTCATCCGGATTTGGTGATAACCGGAATATGCGTCAAGAAACCAGAGGAGTTCCGAGCCTGCCGTAGAATCGATAACTTGATCAATTCTGGGTAGAGCAAACGGATCTTTTGGACAAGCCTTGTTCAAGGCAGTATAATCAACACACATCCTTAAATCAGTGGTGTCCTTTTTAGGGACCATTATAGGATTGGCCGACCACTCAGTGTGGATGACCTCTTCTATGAATCCGGCTAACTCGAGCCATGCTAGTTCCTTAGCTATTGCCTTACGCTTTTCATTGCCGAAACATCGTAAGGACTGTTTGACGGGTTTAGCATTCGGGTTTACATTTAGAGAGTGCTCGGCAAGTTCCCTAGGTACTCCGATCATGTTAGATGGCTGCCATGCGAAGATATCTTGATTTGCTTGGAGGAACTTGACGAGCGCGCTTTCCTATGCGCTACCTAGGCCTATGCCTATCTGGGTCACCTTGGAGGGGTCATCATCCTTCAACGGCGTCTTCTTCGTCTCTTCTGATGCCTTGAACTCCGGATTTGGCTTTGTCACCTCCTTCTTCGTTGCGGGCATCTCGGACGGATCTATGCTCTTCTTGATCTCCTGGTACTCTTGGGAGTGCAGCACGGCTTCAGCAAAGGCGGCATTTCCATCCTCGCACTCTCGCGCTTTCTTCGGGTCTCCCCTGATGGTGATCACGCCGTTGGGACCTAGAATTTTCATCATATTGTAAATGTAACACGGACGAGCCATAAAAGCCTAGTAAGCCGGACGTCCGAATATAGCGTGGTATGCGCTCTTGAACGGGACCACTTCGAAGGAAAGTGCCTGCGTCCGATAATTCTTTGGAGTTCCAAAGGTAACATCCAAAGTGATTTCTCTCAGGGAATTGGCTTGTCTTCCTAGGACAACCCCGTGAAAGATCACAGAGCTATGGTTCATCTGGGTTTCCGAGATCTTCATCCGGCTTAGCATTTTCACGTAGAGAATATTGATATTGCTACCACCGTCCATGAGGGTCTTGGAGAAACCATAACCGTCAATAAGTGGATTGACGATTAAGGCGTATTTTCCTCGCCTGTGCAACTTAGGCGGATGATCAGCGCGATCAAATGTGATTGCCACTTTCGACCAGTCCAAATATTGGGGGACAGCCGGAACTGTTGCATTGAGCTCGTGTAGAACTGCTTTCTTGACCTTTGCTAGTTGAGATCCGAGGAAAGTGACATACGTGTCCTTCTTGGTGGGAAAAGTTTTCTTCCCTTCCGGCTTGGGATTTGAAGCATCAGCTTCCTCCATGTCAGAATCTTCCTTGGTCTCTTTTTCTTTTTTGGTATTCTTCTTTCCCTTCTTCCGCTTAGCTTTGTAGCCCACGGTGTCATCTCTTTTGATGTCGTCATTGAAACGACATTCGGCGTTGGTGTGGGACGAGCCCCCATTGGCGTCTAGGTGATGCACACATGGGTTATTGGCAATGTCGGCCCAAGAGTAGGTTTTGCCTGGTTGCTGGTCTCCTCTACCTTGGACTCTTGAAGTTCCACGCCCATGCCCGCAGCCTCTGTTGCGTCCTCCTCGTCCTCCAGAGCCGAAAGTAGCAGTGACCACTGCCATTTCTACGTTGGGTTTTTCTTCTGACGTATTTTTGCGCTTCTGATCTTGTTGCTTTGGTTGTTTTGCCGACTGTGGCACAGCCAGGGCGTTGAGTAATCCCTCTGCATCATCGTCGGCATCTGCATACTTGCTCGCTGTTTCTATCATCTCTCCCAAATCAGTGACCTCGTCACACTTCAAGCGATGGCGCAGCAGACCAATTGTGAGACCTGTGATGAAAGCTTCAATCGCGGTTTGATCATTTACTCCTTCGCAGGAGTTCTTGGTGTCGATCCATCGTCTGAGGTAATCCCGACAAGTTTCTCCGGCCTTCTGGGTGCAACGTTGTAGGTCTCCGACCGTACAGGGCCTCTGATACGTGCCTTTGAAATTCTGAAAGAACGCACTTTGCATGTCATACCAATTGTGGATGGTGTTCTCCGGAAGTTCATTGAGCCATGATCGTGCCGTCTTCCGCAACATGAGTTGGAGATATCGGGTTGTGACCAGGTTGTTTCCTCCTTTGGCGATGCAGCAAGCTTGGAAAAAATCCTGTAGCCAGGTATCTGGCCGAGCAATGTCGTCGTAGGCTTGGATATGTGTTGAGATAGCAAATCCTTCCGGGAATTTTGTAGCTCTGATGCGTGGTCCGAAGCATTTTGGGTCCATGTAGATATCATCGTTTTCGTAGCGCCGCGCCTCTATGTTGGAATTGATCCTGTGCCTTGCGTCGTTCAGGGATAGCGATCGTCCTGAATGTCGGCTGTGGCTGCGGTGCCTTAGAGCCGGCCTTCGGCTTCTGCCACCACCGCCTTGTCGTCCTCCATGTCCTCCTAGAGAGCCGTTGTGATGACTACTTGGTGGAGAGGGTGGGGCAGCTGGATTGTTTTCGGCTGATCGTCGGCCTCCGTCCGGAGCGTCATTATTCTGGTTTCGGGGGGGTCTTCACTACGACGAGCCCCCTGCCGGCTTGTTCCGGCATGGTTCCCCTCATTTCTTTGTCCGTCGTTCCCACCGCGGTGAGGCTCACTCGGACGGCTTGCATGTCTAGGAGGTGGCATTTTTTGACGATCCTCCTCCCGATGTTTCTCTTTATCTTCTCCCCTTCGATCGTTTGACTCTCGTCGGGGAGGGTTCCTCGGATACAGTGCAGCGATGGCCTCTTTTTCGGCCGTTGGGCGACATTGCTCCAGTCACGCGTAGTTCTGCGGTGTTGTCCTGACGATCCGGTTCTCGAATAATTGTCTCCCGGTGCTTGGGGCGATGATACTGCTCTGGAACGCGCTGGGGTCTTACGTCAGCCCATGCCGGATCTGTGCGACATTGGTCGGAATCCGAGACCAGTTTTTGACTTCCGGACATGGCGACCTTTTGCTGCTCCAGTCCCTTGTTGAGTAGTTTGATTCCCAACTGGATTTCCTCTGGTCCTGGATTAGCCGATAGAATTTCTCGGGCTGCCACGGTATTCTGTACTGGGGTTGGATATACCCAATCTCCTTTACTATCTTTCCAAGGCTTCCCCATTTCATCTCCGAAAAGGACGGCGTGGATCTGCGGGAATTGGTTGTCACTGGTGTGACGTTTCCTGGTCTTCTAGTATTGCCTGGAGTTATACTTCCCCGCATATGCTATGCGCTTCTTTTCCTCATCAATGTTTTTTGCTTCATCGAGGAGTACTTGACGACGCGCTTCTAGGGCATGCGCCCTCTCGTCCAGTTCTTCAGCAGTAAGTTCTGCAGCTGTAGGAATACGTGTGGTTAATGCTGCATCGATGAGTTTACGCGCACCTTCAGTGATCACGTGTCCGTCCACCGATTCTTCTTTTTTTGGCTCTTCTAGGATAAGTGCTCCATCCGAGTCTTCTTCGTATTCCTTGGCAATCACCTCTTCTGTTAGAGGGTCTTTTGTCGGGGTCTTGTTCTTATTGTTCCTCTTCTTTGCCTTCTTGGCAGCGTCGGTAGCAAAGACGGCTTTGGGTCCGTTTTCCGGAGTCAAGCTCTGATCGGTACTTTCGGACATCTGGATTTCGGGATTATCTCTGACTTCCATGTCATCCTGCGCTTTGGGAGAGTGTTCCTCGGATCCTTCATCCATGGCCTTCTCCTTCTTCTGCAGCTTTGGAGTTGTACTCCTCTTCGTATTCCGCGGAGAACTTTCGAAAATCAGCTGACGTCATCGATTCATCCGAGGATAAGGGTACGTCGGCGTTTGTTCCAATTGCCTCTAGCACAGAGTCGGTGTTCTCTCCAGCATCGGCAGGGCCGGATCCGGATCCCACATATCCGACGAAGTGCGACGCATGTTTCCTGAGGTACCTGTAGCTCGCGCGGTCAGCCATGTCGAAACTTTTGATGGTCTCAAGGATTGCATCTGTGCTTGCATCTTGCATTATCATACATCGCAGTGTGTACCTTAGGAAAGGCCTGCCTGACCCGGCGTTATCAGAGTCAGAATCAATGTCGTTGATGAGTTCCTCCTGGATTTTGACTTCTGTGGGTGGGTCAACCTGGGATCTGGCTTCTCCGAGGAGATCCACTCCACATTCGACTTGGGCTGCTAGGTCTTCCTCAGGTTTGAATTTCTCCACTATCTCCGCAACTAGTGCGGGCTGGGAGGGATTAGGGTTTTCAGAGATCCGGAACTCTGCCGCCTCCGCGAACAAAGGGGGCCCAGAAGATTCTTCTGCCTCTATCATCACCGCTGGGGTGGGTGGGGGCAGGTTTAGCAAAACCGATGTAAACTTTGATCTCGCCAAAAGACATGATTGTGTAAGCAGTCACGGCCTCCCTAGCCACAATCCACGTCTCGTCGAGAACGATGAGAGGGACGTCGCTGGCATAGAGGATGCGACCGACGGTGATAGTCTCGCCGATTCCGATTCTTGCAGATTCCGCTTGGAACACAGATCTGAAGCTCACTCGCCCCATGGTGGGCGCCAACTGTCGTCGGATTGAGGACAAGTACGCCATGAGGGGGTCCTCGAGGCGTGCGGAAGAGAGGGGTGTGAGACGTACGGTGTTCCGGGACGGTGAGCACACAAGTTTACCCAGGTTCGAATCTGTCGGCTTTGGAGGGACCCTACTCCTACTAGCAATCCAGTAATACGGCAGAGCCGGAATATGGGTCACAAGGGTTTCTCCTGTGCGAGTTGAGATTGTAGACTATTGAGGTGTTGCCCTAAAGGCTCTCCCTAGGACGGCTTATAAAGATATCCGACCTAGGGTTTACAGGAGAGATCTATCCAGCTACGACTAAGAGTCGGTTACAAAGTACATCTTGAACTACAAGTAACAATATGGGCCTAAGTTGGTAAGTCTTCTGGGCCTTCCCGTAGCCGGATTGGACTCCGTCTTTCTCCCTGACTGGGCCGCCCGTGAAGCAAAGCTCTAACCCGAAGTGGGCCACCCTGGTCAGTGAGGAACTGTGAGGATACCCGGAAAGTATATCCCCAACAGGCTGGTTCTTCCCCTTTGTGCTATCATGTTTAGATCTTGTGAGCTCCGTTCATGATCAAGATCATCTATTTGTAATCCTCCTTGTTGTGTTTGTGGGGATCCGATGGATATTGATATGCTATTTCAGATTGATTATTGATTCTATCATGTCTTTGTTATTTGTGATCTTGCATGCTTTCCGATGTTAGTAGCTATCTTGGCCAAGTAGATGCTAGCAACTCCAAGTGTTAGTATTTATGCTCGATAGTGGGTTCATGCCTCTGGTAATCTAGGGAAGTGACAGAAATCTCTAAGGTACTAGATGTGTTGTTGCTACTAGGGAGAAAACAACAATCCTTTGTTCATAGAACAATCGTATTGTTTACTTTACACGCAATGCGTAATGCAATTATCTGTTGCTTGCAACTTAATACTAGAGGGGGCTCGGATGATAACCTGAAGGTGGATTATTAGTCATAGATGCAGTTGGATAACAGTCTATGTATAATGTTGTAATGCCCAATCAAATCTCAAAGGAGTCAAGATGTTTAGTATATGCATTATTGCTTTCTTGATGTATGTCAATTGCCCCGCTGTAATTTGTTCACCCAACATGTCATCTATCTTAAGGAGAGCCACCACTAGTGAACTATGGACCCCGGTCCTTTCTTTTACCATCAATCTGCAACTGTTTACTGTTTTCTGTTTACTTTCTGCAAGCTATTACTTTCTTCCACACAATACATTTAATCCTTTGTTTTCAGCAAACCGGTGAGATTGACAACCTTACTGTAAGTTGGGGCAAAGTTCTGTGGTTGCATTGTGCAGGTTTCCACGTTGCTGCTGGCGCCGGTAGTGTGCCCTGCCAAAGTCCAGCCAGCAATGGTACATTGCAAATGTATTTATAATTTTTCATGTTCCATGCTTGGTTTTATCTACTTTCTTATGTTTTGTCCACACTTTGGAGTACTTTTCATATGATTTCTTGGACTAACCTCTTAACAAGAGCCACAGTGTCAGCTGCCTGTTTTCTGCTATTTTTGGTTCCAAGAAAGTCAGAAAATGAATATTCTCGGAATTGGACGAGACAAAAGCCAAAGTTATTATTTTACCGGGGGACACCTGGAGCCAGAATACGAGATGGAGAAGGGCCAGAGGGCGGCCACACCACCTGGCCGTGTAGCCAGGCTTGGCCCGCGCCAGGGGGTGGTGTGGCCAGCCCAGGCACCCCCTCGGCCTCTCCTTCCGCCTATATATTGCTTCTGATACGGAAACCCTAAGTACCCGATCAAAATTCCATGAAAGAGTCTGTAGCCTCCGTCATCTCCATCCCTAGATCGGAAGGGATCTGAAGCACTTCCTGGCACCCTGCCGGAGAGGGGAATTCACCCTGGAGGCCTTCTTCATCATCATGCAAGCCTCCGGTGTCATGCGTGAGTAGTTCATCTCTGGACTACGGGTCCATGTAGTAGCTAGATGGTTGGTTCTCCTCCTTTGTGCTTTCATGTCTATATCTTGTGAGCTCCGTTCATGATCAAGATCATATATTTGTAATTCTGCATGTTGTGTTTGCAGGGATCCGATGGATATTGAGATGCTATTTCAAATTGATTATTGATTCTATCATGTCTTTGTTATTTGTGATATTGCATGCTTTCTGCTGTTAGTAGCTATCTTGGCCAAGTAGATGGTAGCAACTCCAAGAGTTAGTATTTATGCTCGATAGTGGGTTCATGCCTCTGGTAATCTAGGGAAGTGACAGAAATCTCTAAGGTACTAGATGTGATGTTGCTACTAGGGAGAAAACAACAATCCTTTGTTTATAGAACAATCATATTGTTTACATTACACGCAATTCGTAATGCAATTATCCGTTGCTTGTAACTTAATACTGGAGGGGGTTCGGATGATAACCTGAAGGTGGATTATTAGTCATAGATGCAGTTGGATGGCGGTCTATGTATAATGTTGTAATGCCCAATCGAATCTCAAAGGAGTCAAGATGATTAGTATATGCTTGTATGCTTTCTCGATGTTTGTCAATTGCCCTGCTGTAATTTGTTCACCCAGCATGTTATCTATCTTAAGGAGAGCCACCTCTAGTGAACTATGGACCCTGGTCCTTTCTTTTACAATCAATCTACAAACTGTTTACTGCTTTGTGTTTACTTTCTACAAACTATTACTTCCTTCCATTCGATACGTTTAATCCTTTGTTTTCAGCAAAACCGGTGAGATTGACAACCTCATCGCAAGTTGGGGGCAAAGTTATGTGGTTGTGTTGTGCAGGTCTCCATGTTGCTACTAGCACCGGTAGTGCGCCCTGCCAAGGCTCAGCTAGCAACACCTTTGGGGTGTTTCCTTGCTCCTACTTGATTGATAACCTTGGTTTCGTACTAAGGGAAAACTTGCTGATGTGCTCATCATACCTTCCTCTTGGGGTTCCACAACGAGCTCGATATATTTTGGGCCATCAAGCAACACCTTGGAGGTGTTTCCTTGCTTCTACTGGATTGATAACGTTGGTTTCATAACTGAGGGAAAACTTACTGTTGTACTCATCATACCTTCCTCTTGGGGTTCCCCAACGAGCTCGTTAATACACGAGTCAGCAATCTCTAAGGTACTAGATGTGCTACTGCTACTAGGGAGGAAACAACAATCCTTTGTTCATAGAACAATCGTATTGTTTACTTTACACGCAATGCGTAATGCAATTATCTGTTGCTTGCAACTTAATACTAGAGGGGGTTCGGATGATAACCTGAAGGTGGATTATTATTCATAGATGCAGTTGGATAATGGTCTATGTATAATGCTGTAATGCCCAATCAAATCTCAAAGGAGTCAAGATGATTAGTATATGCATGTATGCTTTCTCGATTGCCCCGCTGTAATTTGTTCACCCAACATGTCATCTATCTTAAGGAGAGCCACCACTAGTGAACTATGGAGCCCGGTCCTTTCTTTTACCATCAATCTACAACTGTTCACTGCTTTCTGTTTACTTTCTACATACTATTACTTTCTTCCACACAATATGTTTAATCCTTTGTTTTCAGCAAAACCGGTGAGATTGACAACCTCACTGTAAGTTGGGGGCAAAGTTCTGTGGTTGTGTTGTGTAGGTTTCCAGTTGCTGCTAGCACTGGTAGTGTGCCCTGCAAAAGTCCAGCTAACAACACCTTGGAGGTGTTTCCTTGCTCCTACTGGTTTGATAACCTTGGTTTCATAACTGAGGGAAACTTGCTGCTATACTCATCATACCTTCCTCTTGGGGTTCCCAACGAGCTCGTTATTACACGAGTCAGCAAGTACTTTTCTGGCGCCATTGCCGGGGAGTCAAGGACATCTTCACAAGGGGAGTCCCTCATAACCAATCTCTTTACTTTGTTGTTTTTGTTTTTCTTAGTTTATTTTTTCTTTGTTTACTTTTTTCTTTATCAAAAACACACACAAAATAGTTTTACTAGTTTGCTTTCTTTTTTGAAAACACAAAAAATGACTACTGTTGAAAACACTAAGTTGTGTGACTTCACTAGCACCAACAACAATGATTTCATGTGCACACCTATTGCTCCACCTGTTCCTGAAGCTACTTTCTTTGAAATTAAACCTGCTTTACTCAATCTTGTTTCGAGAGAACAATTTTCTGGTATTGGTAATGAAGATGCTGCTGCTCACCTAAATAACTTTGTTGAACTTTGTGAGATGCAAAAGCATAGGGATATAGATGGAGATATTATTAAGCTTAAATTGTTTCCTTTCTCTTTGAGAGGAAAAGCTAAAGAGTGTTTGAATTCCTTAACTAGGAATAGTATTGATTCTTGGACTAAATGCAAAGATACTTTCATTGGAAAATACTATCCTCCTGCTAAGATTATATCTATGAGAAGTGAAATAATGAAATTTAAACAATCTGATAATGAACATGTTGCTGAAGCTTGGGAAAGAATGAAATCTTTGGTAAAGAATTGTCCCACTCATGGACTGACTGCTTGGATGATTATCCAAACCTTTTATGCAGGATTGAACTATTCTTCAAGAAATATATTGGATTCTGCTGCTGGAGGTACCTTTATGACCATTACTTTGGGTGCTGCAACAAAGCTTCTGGATAATATGATGGTTAACTATTCTGAATGGCATACTGAAAGAGCTCCACAAGGTAAGAAGGTAAATTCTGTTGAAGAAACCTCCTCCTTGAGTGATAAAATTGATGTTATTATGTCTATGCTTGTTAATGGGAAAGCTCATATTGATCCAAATCATGTTCCCTTAGCCTCTTTGGTTGCTCAAGAAGAGCAAGTTGATGTGAACTTTATAAGAAATGATAATTTTGGCAACAATGCTTATGGTAATAACAATTATAGGTCTTAACCTCCTAATAATACTTATGGTTATAATGGCAAACCTGGAACACCTAGTGAAGGAAAAAAATTAGAAGTTGAAAGAGCCACTAAAAACTTCATGCAAATGCAATATGAACAAAATAAATTATTTACTAAAACTATGGAGGAACAATCTACCATTTTGAAGAATATTAGTCATCAAGTTGAGAGTTTAAATAGGGAAATTCCTAGTTTGCAATTGAAACATTCTAATGCTGAAAGAAATATATCATGTTTCTCTGAAGCACAATCCTCTTTGATTAATAAAATGGCTGCTAAACCTGAAACTATTGATAATCCATTTGCTGCTACTAATGCCATACAAGTTAGAATTGATGAAAATGTTAGACTATTAGCTGAATTGCATGCTAAGTGGGAAAGAGAAGATGAAATTGCTAGAAACATTAGTGTTTCTACTATCACTACCACTAGTGTTGAGGCTAGTAATAACTCTACTACTTTAGATGATAATTATGATTTTGATCTTGATGGTTGCAATATCTCTAAAGTTATTAAGTTCCTACAAAAGCTTGCTAAAAGTCCTAATGCTAGTGCTATGAATATGGCATTTACAAAACACATTAATGATGCTCTCATAAAAATTAATAAAGAAAAGATGAAACATAAAGCTTCTATTCCTATGAAACAAGAAGATGGTTGGGAACCCATCATCAATATGAAAGTGAACGATTTTGATTTCAAAGCTTTATGTGATCTTGATAGTAATGTTTCTATTATGCCTAGAAGGATTTATTATATGCTTGATTTGCCACCATTGGAAGATTGTTATTTGAATGTCCCACTGATGATAATGCTAAAAATAAACTCATGGGGAGTATTAATGATGTTCTTATTATGGTTAACAATGCCTATGTCCTCGTTGATTTCTATCTTTTGGATGTCGAATGCAATGCTTCTTGTCCTATTACTTTGGGAAGACCTTTTCTTAGAACTGTTGGTGCCATTATTGATATGAAAGAAGGCACCATTAAATATCAACTCCCACTCAAGAAAGGTATAGAACACTTCCCGAAGAAGAGAGAGAAGATTTATTTTGCTTCTCCTATGAAAACAAAATTTGCTCTTAATGCTTCTTCATTTGAGAACACTTGATTCTTTTTCTTGCTTCTTTTGCCTAACTTAAAGGTGTTAAAGAAAAGTACTTATTGGAAGATAACCCAAAAGTTTTAGACGAGTCTTGAAAGTTATTACCCCAGTAATAACCGCTCCTTATCCTTTTTATTTGATTTTTGTGCCAAGAATAACCTCTAATGAGAGAGAAGTAATGATTGAGAAAGTTGATGTCCCGAAACTGATTTCTGTGCTTCACCGTATAAATTCATGTATAATCTCTGTACGTTTATTTGAGGCGTGAATTTTTGTACTTCTGCCCCAGGTTGTTATCTAACTTTCTTTATTTCAACACTTTTTGGTTTGAGCAACAGAAGGTCTTCGAACAAAATTGTTTTTTCCTACTAGTCTGTTTTGACAGATTTCTGCCATTATTTGCCTTTGCTTCTTGTTGGTTCCTTTTTGAGTTCTTTTGGGGAACTGAGCTTTTTGAGGGAAGTGCTACAGTAGCTTGTGTTTTAATGGAAGTTTTATTGGTGTTGAAACTGAACCTAAAGACTTATTATCTTGAGTGCACTAATGTTGCTAATAAAGATTGTGTGAAGTTTTGATGAAGGAAAAATTTCAGGTGTATGGAGAGAATGATGTAATGAGATGAAGAATGGACTAAAGTTCAAGCTTGGGGATACCACGCGTGTCACCCCAAGAAATATTCAAGAGGTACAAGCGTCAAAGCTTGGGGATGCCCAAGGCATCCCCTTCTTCATCCATAAAAATCCTAGTTTTTTTCCAAACACTTCATTTTTATTGTTTCATGCACAGTTGTGTTGTTCTTGTAGCGTCTTCGTTTTTTGTTTTTGGTTTTCGTTTGCTTGGTTTTCTTAGTTTGCTGAATAAATTGGTTGGACCCCCTCTTTCATGCATTGGTTTTCAAATAGTTTGGTTTGGATTGGAAAAGAGTAGGAAAAGTTCATGCTTAAGTGGTAAAGAGAGCTTGTTTTTGACTGTGGCCTATGCTTTGTCATGCCATGCTTGATATTGTTTTGGCTTTATGCTTAGTGATCTTTGTTGTAGCATGACATGTTATAAACAATAGATATTGCTTAATGTGCCTTGGAAGAATCATGCGTTGTTTTAGCATATTAAAGCATAATATTCTGGTATTCTCCTTTGATGCTTTATTTGGGTTGACTTGGCGCATGCTCACACCATGTTATGACTATCCCAAGTCACCATAGCCTTTATGATCCTTTAGTTTTCGACTTGTAGTATCACTATATGCTTGATTAATGATGTTTTGTCGCTCTGCGTGATTATGGCCATTATTTCTCGCTTAGTTGGTCGCTCCCAGTCTTTTGCTAGCCTCCATAACCAACTATGAGTTCCACTCATGCATCCAACTCCTAAAACCAAGTTATTCCAAAGAGTCCACCATACCTACCTATTAGCATTTTCTATTCCAAGTATATTCATGTTTTTATCTACCTTCCGAATTGAACTTGTGATGAGAAAACTAGTGATTAAAGCTCTCACGAACTTGATGGCACACTTCACTTTTCCTGCCCTTAATAAACTTGAACCATTGTGTCGTCTATGCTGTATATGCTTACACTTATATGTTGGGGATTAGCAGAACCATGGTGTCATGGGGAACGCTTTCAACATTGCACTTGTACTTTGTACCTAGTTGATATCATGCTCTTTTGTCTATGGATGTCGTCAGTGTGAAATGAAAGGGGAGCTTGTAAGTACATGGAGTTATGTATGTGTGTTAGAGAAACGCCTGGGCCGCCGGTCTAATCCATGTTGTCATGGTGGAAACCTGCAGCGTAACCATAATGAGCTGTCTATGAAGCATTCTTCTTATAAAAAAGAGTCAGATATTGAGAAAAGGAGAAAAAGAAAAAAAGAGATATGAGAAAAGAGGAAAGAGAGAAAAAGTACCATTTTCCCATGGTAAATAAGAAGATTGTTGAGATGCTCGTTGTCTACTTGCCTTGTCATTTTGATATGGGGATTCTTCCGTATCATCGGGCAAGGGGTACCCCGTTGGTGGTTCTCTATGATACACATGTACTTACTATGACAAGAACTTACTGGTAACTAAACTTGAGTAGCATGAGGAGCGGCCCTCGTATTCAAGGGACATGAGATTTCCAACTTATACTTTGTCAAGCATATACTCCATAGTTTGTTCACTTTAACCTTAATCACTTCAAGATGCTTATGATAGGGGCAATGAGAGCTGAAAGCTAAAAAGTACCATAATTTTTGGGAGCTCTTTATGATACTTGAATCCCTGCTTCCTTGTATGAAGGCCTTTATTTTACTCTTATATTGAGTCTCCACCTTCGATCTTTATGCACCTATTTAGAGAGCATAGTGGCCATTCTTAGTTCTATGTGCATTGTCCCAAGACTTGTTGATTGATGCATAACTTTGATATTGCTTGTTCTTAAACTATTTGTATGTAGTAACTCTTATGAACTTTGAAGGTGTCTTATGCATTTATGTTTGCTACTCTATGAGGGACAAGCTGAATGCCACTGTGTTATGTTTTCTTTATGTGAAACAAACAAACGTCTTACAAAGCATTGTTATTCATGAATCTTTTGTTTGTGCATTTTCATGTTGCAACGTAGTTGCTATGTCTTATTGCTAGAACTTTATCGTTCATGCTATGTTGAAGTACTATGATCCCAACTATCAATGTTTTACAGATACTTTGATCAAGTTTATGATGGTGCATGTCACCTAAAAAATTATTCTTTCTTTTTATCACTTACCTACCCGAGGACGAGAAGGAGTTAAGCTTGGGGATGTTGATACGTTGCTAACGTATCCATAATTTTTGATGTTCCATACTTGGTTTTATCTACTTTCTTATGTTTTGTCCACACTTTGGAGTACTTTTTATACACTTTCTTGGAATAACCTATTAACAAGATGCCATAGTGCCAGCTGCTTGTTTTCTGCTGTTTTTTGGTTCCAGGAAAGTCAGAAAATGAATATTCTCAGAATTGGACGGGAGAAAACCAAAGTCAGTTTTTCACCGAGGGGGACACGGAGCTAGAATACGAGACGAAGAGGGGCCAGGGGCCGGCCATACCACCTGGCTGCGCGACCAGGCCTGGCCCGCGCTAGGGGGTGGTCTGGCTGCCTAGGGCACCCCCTCGGCCTCCCCTTTCGCCTATAAGATGCCTTCGATACAGAAACCCTAAGTACCCGATCAAAATTCCACGAAAGAGTCTATAGCCGCTGTCATCTCCATCCCTAGATCGGGAGGGATCTGAAGCTCTTCCCGGCACCCTGCCGGAGGGGAGAATTCACCCTAGAGGCCTTCTTCATCACCATGCAAGCCTCCGGTGTGATGCGTGAGTAGTTCATCCCTGGACTACGGGTCCATGTAGTAGCTAGATGGCTGGTTCTTCTCCTTTGTGCTACCATGTTTAGATCTTGTGAGCTCCGTTCATGATCAAGATCATCTATTTGTAATTCTACATGTTGTGTTTGTGGGGATCCGATGGATATTGAGATGCTATTTCAGATTGATTATTGATTCTATCATGTCTTTCTTATTTGTGATCTTGCATGCTTTCCATTGTTAGTAGCTATCTTGGCCAAGTAGATGCTAGCAACTCCAAGAGTTAGTATTTATGCTCGATAGTGGGTTCATGCCTCTAGTAATCTGGGGAAGTGACAGAAATCTCTAAGGTACTAGATGTGCTATTGCTACTAGGGAGAAAACAACAATCCTTTGTTCATAGAACAATCGCATTGTTTACTTTACACGTAATGCGTAATGCAATTATTTGTTGCTTGCAACTTAATACTATAGGGGGTTCGGATGATAACTTGAAGGTGGATTACTAGTCATGGATGCAGTTGGATTACGGTCTATGTATAATGTTGTAGTGCCCAATCAAATCTCAAAGGAGTCAAGATGATTAGTATATGCACGTATGCTTTCTCAATGTTTGTCAATTGTCCCGCTGTAATTTTTTTACCCAGCATGTCATCTATCTTAAGGAGAGCCACCACTAGTGAACTATGGACCCCGGTCCTTTCTTCCACACAATACGTTTAATCCTTTGTTTTCAGCAAAACCAGTGAGATTGACAACCTCACTGTAAGTTGGGGGCAAAGTTCTGTGGTTGTGTTGTGCGGGTTTCCACATTGCTGCTAGCACCGGTAGTGCGCTCTGCCAAAGGCCAGCTAGCAACACCTCGTAGGTGTTTCCTTACTCCTACTGGTTCGATAACCTTGGTTTCATAACTGAGGGAAACTTACTGCTGTGCTTATCATACCTTCCTCTTGGGGTTCCCCAATGAGCTCGTTATTACACGAGTCAGCAACGACCACCGCCCGCACTAGCCGATGGAAATTCTACAATGGCTGGAGCCGCTTGAGCTGCGGTCTTATGCACTGCACCAGAGCCGGTTCACCAACACCCATCGCACTGGATCTAGTTAATTGGGTCTCTCTGCCACTACATCGGAGCTATGGTCTTGTTCACCGCACCGATGGTGTTATCGACTGCCCAAGCTCTACTTTCCCGCCGCCAATAGCTACCCAACCATACCGGAGCCGCTTCACTGATGTCCACCAAACAGGATCTAGTTCAACGAGTTCCATGTCCACCACTCTAGACTAGCGGCAAAGGCATCACCGTTCACTACACCAGATCTCCCTCAACAATGCTCTCATCCATCGCGCTCAAGCCGACACAGATCTGCTTCCTCGACACCAACAACCACCACAACAGTAGCATCCTCGGTGATCAGGACGTTATCAAAACGGATACAGATGATGCTTAGACGCCCCTCCGACCATGGTAACCAAATTTCTAACATGCTTTTGTTTTGTGAGCAATATAGAAGGTTCAAGCATGTCGCAGTGAAGTAATCGTGCTACATACCAAGTCATTGCGCACGCTGATGACTCGGTTTCCTGCATCGATCAGGGTTATTGCAGTACTTGTAGCAACAAATATTATTTATATAAAGTTCGTCCCATGAAAGCTTTGGGGATGGAAATGACACAACCCCTCAACCGCGTTATCACAAACATAGCCACGTTCACACCCAAACTGTGATTTGGAAATAGCTTATTCTATAAGTTATTAGAATATCAATAACTTGAGAGAGGTTTAGTGTAACTAGGAACAAGTAAATAAGAACAAAGTAAACTAAAACTAAAAGTAAACAAAGGAGATTGTAATTGTAAGATTGAATATAATAAAAGGCGGTGTCTAGACTTTCGGTGTCACTAGTACTAGAGGGGCAACTATGTAGCCATCCTTTGGAATTGCACAAGATACATCTTTAGATGAATAAATGAACCCCTGTGGTTACCGGCCTATCACAAGGCGTGTACTACCTTCAACCTCGTGTTGTCACTACGCAAGTCAAATAATACACTCTGGTCCGAAGGATCACATCTATCACCTCTTTGTCACTAGAAGAGAGAGCAATACATATAATAGATGAAACTACATAGTCTAGGATTGCATACTAGATCATACCTCAACATAGAACCAGATTAATTACTCAAACATAGATGAATAAAATACAAATAGTAGATCATTGAGATCATCATGTTCAATCTTACAAATACAAGATCTAAAACAAGGGAAAGAGAGATGAAGGTGTTGCTAGAGATGGAGATGGTGATGAAGCCAGTGACGGTGCGTGGTGGTGATGATGGTGATGGCCTCTCTCTCCTCTTCTTATTGCTTGGATGGTGTGGAGGTGTTGATGGAGATCTAGATCTTGGAGGTGTGGTGGCTATGGAGATGCCACGGCGGTAGGGATCCATCATGGAGGCGTGTGAGGATGGGTTCCTTCTCCCTTGACTTCTCTCCTCTTTATATAGTCCTAGGAGGGTCCACAATTTTCCCTCCTACGTTGCCTATGACCTAAGAAAGGTCTAGGAATGAACGGGAGGCAAAACAGTGAAGAAATGCGTTGGTTCTGAGGTTTTCCATCGACAAGAACCCGCGGTATGGGCGCGCCCGTACCGGCGGTCATTATGCTTGTAGATACTTTTGTATTTTGGCCGCCGTTTCTTCATACGAATTCCGATTTATGTGCTCTTTGGCTCATTGGATTCTTATGGACGAGGGCTACAACAAGATGGCTTTCGATCTTCATTTGGAGTTGATGGAAATTTTATTTTTTCTACCCTTCATATGGCTAAGTCTAGTGCCTACAACTCTTACATATTGCATCCTATTCTCCTCTTGCCTTGCTTTATCCATAATCAATCACAACACCTACACACAAGTCAAAGACAAGAAAAAGTAATAAAATTGTAATAAAAACTAATAGTTGTGCAACACTCATATAAAAATGAATAAAAACTAGTAATCATGCATAATAGGTACAGTTATAGCTAGATATAGCATAAGATGAGTGACAATATGAATAATCTATATGCTTAAATATGTATTATATTTACACCCATCAACATCCTCAATCTAAACATTGCTCGTCCTCAAGCAAGAGAGTTGATAAATTAATGCTATAATCTAGCTTACCATAGAAGATCGATGTCTTGTATCCTTATTTTTCCTAAAAAATCAAAATCATATAGCAAGGCATCACAAGCTTAGTTATGTCAATAAGTAAGAGATAAATTACAACTTCAATCCTCTATCTATGTCAAAAGTAAATCTAACTTGAACCAAACTTGTGATCCTCCTAATGAGCCTTTTAGGGAACACCCACATCAATAAATCAAGGGTTCTATTTGTTGTCTTTCAAGAGATTCCATTTAATAATAATGAGACCATACCAAAAATTCTAGGTGATTCAATTGATTTTCATAATAGTTTCTATTTAATAGTAATAAGACCATGCCAAAAATTCTACGCATGTTATCTAAAAAAAAAGTTGCAAGGTGGTAAAATCGACACAAGTAGACATGATGATATAGAGCGCATGATCTTTGGTATCGAGTTTACAATTTAACACACTTTATTTTGCAATTTAATTATTTGCTATATCCAATGGCACGGACTTGTTGCGATCTATTCCCTCTACTTCAGTTTAAGATGTTTTACACTTCTCTAAAACACATGTAGTAAAGTGATTGAATCTATGCAATAAAATTTATCTAAATACTTGTGTTTATACTTGTGTTTAAAAATATCAAAACATCTTATCTTATATTTTAAAACCGAGGGAGTGAGTATCTGAAAAAAAAAAATTGGACGACACGGAGCGTGCGATCAGTGGGGGCCGAGCGGCCCACGCATCATTGTCCCATACCAAAATGACCGGTAAAGCCGCTGTTGGGAGATTCTGGAGCCACCGCCCACGGACTAGCCCCGGTGGCCCAGCCGTTGGTATTCAAAAGTTGCCGAAGCGGCAGGCTAGCCGTTGAACGAACGGCTCGCATCTTCCGGTTCTACCGGTAACCGACATCCAGCCGTTCTTCTCACTACCCTTCTTTACTGTTCCAGTCTGTCGTCCCCACCCGTCGTCTTCGAAAAGATAATTAAAATCCCCGAAGCAAGGGGAATCAGATAGAAGGCTTATTTTTATCCTAATAAAGAAAGGAAGAAACTTTTCCTTTTGCGCTCCGGCGATTGGGGATTCGGGTGGCGGAGACGGCGGCAGGAGAGTCGGGTGCGGCGCGGATCGACCGCGGCTGGGGTGGACGCGCCGCGTCGGATCCGCCGGGGAGGTGAGCCTTCTTGGGTTTACGGGAGTAGAGATTCCCTTTCTTCCTTGTCTCCGAAGGAACGGTAGATATAGGCGTTTGCTTTTCCGGCGCCGACTCTCTGGAGACGGAGATGTTGTCCGCTCGCTAGGTGGACGGGCATTTGCCGGATCTTGGTATGGATTTTTGCATATGAAGGGTTCTTACGCAGCTTCTGTCCGGAGGTTTCTCTACCTTGCTGGATGTGTCTTGGATCGCGTTGGACTCGCTAGGGGCGGTGAGGTTCCTGTGGTTTTGCGGACAGAACTTCTCCTTGTTTCCGCAATTTGGGGTTTTCTTGTAAAGGAAATAAAATGTTTGGCTGTGCCATAGGAGTTGATGAAGACTCTGGTCCTGGTCGGTGGTGCCTGCAAGGTGTTTCTTGGGTGTGGGCAGTGTCAGATACATTGGATCGAAAAGATGTTGATTTCATTGTGCTGTGCCTGTATGGGCTTTTGCATTTGACGAAGGCCCCTGAGATCCTGGTGTCTCGGCAGTGATTTCATGGTGAGAAGGCGAGCAGTGCATAGGCTTAATAATTTGCCTATGTTCACCCATAATAGGGTTGAGCCTTTAGCAAGAATGTCACATACTTGTTTTTTAGAGAAGATGCAAAATTGCACATGGTGCAGGCATGGCCTACTCACTGGAGGGCGAGAAAGATCAACCAAAGCTGTCTAGTCCAAGAACAACTCAGAGACAGATTCCCACCCTTTCGGTCACAAGAAAGAAAAACGGGGAGGTGATCCCTGGCTCCATTAATCAGACAATGAAACCCATACAAGTTCCTAGGTTCTGTTTTCTTCTGGTTCTGCTGATCGCTGCATCAGCCATGAGAAAGCAAAAACAAAGTGCGAAAAGTGAAATTTTACAGATTTTTCAACATAGCAGTCCACTGCTTTATTGCAGTCTGCACAATGGCAGATAAACTCATTCACGTGATATTACTTTCGTGTTCAAAGTCTTGCATACATGTATTCCAGTGATCGATCACCGCCAGGGTCGGATCCACTTGAGGTCTCAGATCAAAGACAAAGCTCGTCAATGGACTTGGGCTGGGGCTTTAGGTCTTCGCATTGTGTTGCCTGGTGTTTGGCTTTAGGTCTTCGCATTGTGTTGCCTGGTGTTTGGGTTTACAAAACAGTGACATACCCTGTTTGTACACAACAGTGGCATACTAACAACTTGGCCTGGTTGGCACAGACATACATCATATCTCTTCTGTCCAAGTGGCCCTTAGTTCAAAATCCACTTGGTAGGTGTATCAGTACATACATATAAATTAGTATGGGCCTATGGGCGACCTATGAGTAAGCAGTGATATATGGAAGTAGTGGCGGTCTGCTCGTGAAATGTTCGTGGCTGGTATCCACTCCTTCTACCTTTTAATTCATTCGAGAAATGTTCGTGTGTGCTGGTTCTTTTTAATTGCATGTTTACCTTTTTGTGAAATGGTGATTTTGCACCATATCCTGCAAGTTCTGTGCTAATTTTCTATGTGTTGTTGCCATTGCTATTTCCTGCAAGTTATTTTAATCTCCTTTTTCTTTTCCTTGGCAGTCTATGACCTACTCTCCTTCTGCGACGCAACTCTGTGAAGGACATACTGGGGGGTTGGCATTATAATGATTCTTAGACCCTTCCCTGGCCTCTACTACAGAGTGGAAATTGAATTTTCAGTGTTCACTCATAATGACAAGTGACAGAGGAAGGACTTCAAAGAAGGCTGCTAAGGGCTCACCCTCTGCTTCGGCTGTGCCTGATGGAGGAGCCAGCAGTGGACCAAAGAAGGGACGGTTGCCCGTTGGGTAATTTGTTTTATCAAATTAGAACTATCTACCAGGCTTTGTATTATAGATATATATAAGCTTATGGATCTGATTATTTGTACTTTAGGAGGACAACAGGTCCAGCAAGGCGCTCAACCAAAGGGAATTGGACCCTGGAAGAGGTAAAGTTTCGTGTAATTGTTTGCTAAAATACTATTCTTTTCAGAGAGCATTCTATTCTTGCATACTCCAGACAACCAGACAGAAATTTATATATGGTGTGGATTTTGTCCCAAATATTTTTTGTCACATATTTGATAATTGTGAATAGATTTAATCAATTAAACAGTGCATAGGAATGTATAATAGTCATGAATTGTACTAAGTTTGTTGTGTCTAAAGCAAGTACACTTGTGTTGTCTGATTTCTCTATGTATGCTACCAAATGTAGGATGATATACTTCGGAAGGCTGTTGAAATCCACAATGGAAAAAACTGGAAAAAAATAGGTACTTTTATTAGCCGATACAACAGCAAGAAAGTTGTTGGTTATTGTATTTGCTGCTACTATTATTATATTTCTTTAATCTCTGTATAATATGAGATTTATCTCCCAACGCGTGTTTTACATTTTGTTGATTTTTGTTGCAAGTATCAAGTTAGAATCACTATCTAAACTGTGACCCCTTTGTTTCATTGCTGCTCCGTCTGTTTAGAAATACTTGACTCTTTCCCAAATGGTCCTATTAACCATTACCCCCCACTTTTTAGAAACCACGACATGTTAATATTGAGAATAGCTCACATATACATTAATTTTGCTATGGCTTAATAGCAAATAAAGATAGCTGCCTCCATATGTAGAGGATGGCATTACAGAGGGGACTCCAACCGAGGCATAAAAAAAGTCCCTTCCGAACATGTACTTGCACGGGCAATACATTGATACTCCCTCTGGTTGCATAAAAGTTGCCGCTTAGGACAGTGACACCCTGTCCAACACACCACTTGATCACTAATCACTGTCGTAACTTATCCATAGAACCCCAGATCATTAAGTACTTTTCAAGAAAAAATTATGCATATGATTTACAAGTATCTAACCAAATATTATTGAAGACATCGGAAGTCAAAGTACCAAAAGTTTGCACTCCCTCTATCCAAAACGAGAGCTTGTAGCGAACCGTAGGATATCACATAAGTACAGGCTAAAGCCTAAAGGATGACTTAACCCCACCAAACTGAAGCCAACTCAATCCTCACATATAGCCTAGATGGATGCCTCATGTGTTGCATATTAACTCCTAACATATGGACTCTTGCTATCATGATGGCTGTAAGGCTTAAGGCTCATGTCCACCAACATATTTCATTATATGTGGCTATTAGTCTACTTCCATAAAAGTTTTTTGAGATTTTTTGAATTGATTGATGCCCTAGCTAATGCACATATATCGTGTCATTGATATGAAAGGGTTAACAATAAATATGCCCTTCTTGGATAGTGCTTGTGGTTTTCTTATTTCTGCACACTCTCAATAAAATATTATCAATGCTGTTCTCAACTTCATATTTGCTAACTCAATCTTACAACTGATCTAATACAAGAGATTGCCAGTATTCTTTAGATATGGTGGCCATATCATTTCAGATTTTGCGAACTAGGGTAAAAATGTGGTTAGATATGATAATACGTGCCATGGACAGTAAAACAAAAGATTCAACAGTCTTTTAACAGTGCTGCTATGCTTGCCTTTTGTTAGATGATATGTGAGCTGTTACACCTAAAAGTGCTGCTACACCTACTTGTTCTAATATTATGTACGTCTATGTCTTTTTTTAGACAAACAAGTACTCCCTCCGTCCTAAAAAGGATGTCCCAAATTTGTCTAAATTTGAATGAATCTAGACACATTTTAGTGCATAGAAAACATCCAAATTTTTCCAAATCAAAGACATCCTTTTTAGGACGGAGGGAGTATCTAAATCCTAAATTCAAGCACCCATCTGTGCATGTACATTTTACTTTTTCCTTGGACTTGGTTACAATTAGACTTCATGTCCATGCTCTTGTATGAGTTTTTTCCCTGCCTGTTAATGAGAACTCTTGCTGTCTCTTTGTCATAATATGATGCTTGACAAACTACCTTTTTTTTTTCTTCCAGCTGAGTGTTTTCCTGATAGGACCGACGTTCAATGCTTGCATAGGTGGCAGAAGGTTTTGAATCCTGAGCTAGTCAAAGGGCCATGGTCTAAAGAAGTAAGATTTATAGTTTAATAATGTCTTTGTATGCATGTGTGTATATAGTTTTCTAGAAAAATTAATTGTCCAATCCCAGGATAATAATGAACTATATCACATGCCACATTATTCTTTTCATTTCCATTTTCCAGGAGGATGACATTATTATTAAGATGGTAAAGGAATATGGACCAACGAAATGGTCAGCCATTGCCCAAGCTTTGCCAGGACGCATTGGGAAGCAATGCCGTGAAAGGTATGTCACGTCAGGTATCGATAGTATCAACTCCAAGTCCAAGATATATACTACTGGTAGCACCAGTAGTATATATGAAATATAGGCTGTTTATAGTAAGTGGGAAGCTCAGCCGAATTGTGCCTTCCATGGAAGTACATGTTTTGTTTTGGCGCAATTCAGCTGAGTTATCTCACTTATTATAAGCAGACTATGGTTCTATTATATACTACTCATACTACCAGTTATCCATGATGCTGGATTACTCAAGGTATTCTCTTGGTCACTCTGGATCATTGCATGATGATCGTTTCTAGAATTGTTTTATTTTAGCACGCATTCCTTTATAGGGACATATGTAATGCAAAGTAATAGTTTGGTGTAATTTTGCAAATCACTTTAAACTGGGCACCAAAAATTTCTGAGTTCCTGATCAGATATCTGCACGTAGGTGGCACAATCACCTTAATCCTGGGATTAATAAAGATGCATGGACACAAGAAGAGGAGATAAGACTCATTCAGGCTCATCAAATATATGGAAACAAATGGGCTGAACTGTCAAAATTTCTACCCGGAAGGTAACATTTTTACCCTCTGCTAGTGAAATTAGAATTTAACTAGTTGTGCTTTTCTATAAGGAAAAGGTAGTAAATGGTATCAATAGAAAAGACCGAATGCTTTACCAAATGGTAATAATTTATTCCCAGTTTGAGACTTTGAGTTATATTTTTTCAATTTAAAAACTGAATGATGTTCTATGTCTAATATACTACTACCTCTGTTCCAGAACATAAGGCGTTTTGGTCTACCAAAACATCTTATATTTAGGAACGGTGGTAGTAGTATACAAGTAAGAAATGCATCACTGCAAAGATAATTGAACTAGTGTTATTATATTTCCCTATCAGGACGGATAATGCAATAAAAAATCATTGGCACAGCTCAGTGAAGAAGAAATTTGAATCATACAGGGCAGAGGGTTTACTGGCTCAGTTTCAGGGCCTACCAGCTGTTGTATATCCTACAGGGAGTCTAAATGTTGATTCTTCATCTACTGTAACCCAGCAAAATAGCGAAGGTTGTGGTATGCATGTTATTCGGGAGGTAGAAGATTACTCCGACTTTAGTCAGTCAGCATTTGCTAATATTTCTTGTTCTCAAGTGGAGCAAGTTGACGAGGCTGTCAGCTGTCATGCTCAAGTACATTTCAATGATGAAGGAACACATGACTCTTACTCTTCATGTCAGGAAACATGCTATAGTAACGCCAATAATGCTGCCTCTGCTTTAACAGAGACTCATCACCTGTTACCATTCTCTGAAAACGGTCTAGATAAACACTTGCAGCAAGAATTTTCTGAAGCCGACTTCGATCTTCAGTCCAAACTGTGGCAGGATATTTCTTTTCAGAATCTTCTTAATGCACCAGATTCCATCAATGCCGATTCATTGTTGAGTTCAAATTACCAGCACAGTGCATATTCATCTGAAGTTCGAAACAATTTTGAAGAACCACTTTATCCATTGCATACATTGAACTCGTCAAGCATGGCAGACAATATGCATCATCAAAGTTCTGCAACATCATTACCTCCATCCTTTATTTGTTCAGGCAGTGATAGCGAGAATGTTTCATGTGATCTGCCTATGGTGGCAGTGTCGAGAGAGCAACAGCTGATAAGTGTTGAAGAGTCATCTTTGGAACCTACAACCATGGGAAGAGAATCATCACCAATCCATGGTGAATCTGTGGTAGGCAAAAATCAGCATTCAGAAGCTTTATGCTATGAACCTCCTTGCTTTCCAGGTGATGAAGTTCCATTTGTCAGCTGTGAGCTCTTAAACTCTAGTGACCTCCCAGAATATAGTCCTCTTGGCATTCGAGAGTTGATGAGGCCATCCATGAGTATCTCCACTCCACTAAGATTATGGAGCTCTCCTGCTCATGATGGGAGTCCTGATGCTGTGCTGAGAAGTGCGGCCAAAAGTTTCATATGCACACCGTCAATAATGAAGAAGCGGGAGAGAGAACTCCATTCACCTATTCCATATGTAAGATGTGCAAAGAAAATGGGTACTGAAAAGGATTGTGGTAACTCAGCCATGCCATCCACAAGAACCGAGATATCTTTCGTCGATGCCACTGGAGACGAATCACTTGATTTGTTTTCTCGTGAAAATAAGGAAAATTTGAAAGAAACCACTTGTCAGGGTAAAACTGAAGAAAATGGGAAGAGAAATAATTTGGAGGAAGGGGAGATATGTTTAGTGAAGGATGCCACCGACAATGTTGTAAGTGTTCTCATATAACTAATCTGTATTTTATATTCAATACCATAATATTCCAAGAAAGGAACATTTTCAATCTGGTAGCAGTAGCACACAGTGGGAAAATTCCCTCTGTCTGAAATACTGGTTACCATGGAAATGCTAACTGGCATCACATGTAAGCCCTGGTAAGATGTTTACTCGTAAGGGGTAGCATGCCCAATTGAATATCAAGACTATTGCAAAGCTGTTAAAATTCAAAATAGTAGCATGCTTATATACAATGTCGTCTTTTCCTGGTCTTGTTCTTACCAATTTGGTTTAATGCAGGTGTCCGTGGGGATTCTTACTGAGAGCAATGCCACTAGCTTCAGTACTCCTAAGAATGGTTCCAATCCAGAAAGTCGGAAGCTAGATACCACTGCAAAATCTTTTTCTAAAGACAAAATATCTTCTCGATCAAAACCAACAGAACTTCTTGTTGAAAAATCTTCAGTTTGTATCAATTCTGATTATGAGTATGTAAACATGTAAGGTTTACTCTCATATATTTCTGTCTAAGCACTTCTTTGGTTTGATTGCCATATGAAATTGTTGAGATCTTAGTAGTGGTGCTTTAACATCAATCTATAAAATGTTGTCTTGCCTGTTAGTCACAATTCACATGCCCCGCCTAACTTGGTCCCCACATGGATGTCATGTCATGAACAGATGCTGAAAATAATTAAGTACTATTCAATCTTGCCAAAATCATACTACACTCATTATAAGTGAAAATTAAATATTTTTTGTTGCTACAGGTTTTAGACTATCCTACACTAACTTCAATATTGAATGTGACATTTTTTATTCTGAATCTGAATATAAGTTATATATGAAGAAATTTATAAATCTGTCCTATTATAGTAGGGAAAAGTTCTTCAATTGGGTAATTTGGAGAACAGTGCACAAATATTTGTATTAAAGACAAAATAATGTGTAATACTTTGTCAGGAATGCTCACCTAGCGTGAGGGAAGGGGGGGGGGGGGGGGGGGGGGGTAATATATTAAAGTTAAAAATTGTCACTGTTGATTTCTTTGAATTTATCATCAGTCATCATCTTATATTTATACATTCCCCAAACCTATGTAAAATTTTATTGGAAGGGATGCTAGATTTAGAAGTAAATTTTTATATCGTTTCTAACCTAGTTTTGTGTTGATTTGATCTTCAAACAAAATTGGTTTCCATGATGCACAGGATATGTGGTGGCTGGCAGGCTTGTATCATTTCCACTCATCATATGAACGTTAACATATTTCTTATCTCAATTGAGCTGAAGTGAAAATTTTATTTAGGCTCTTTTCGTATAAATTACAATAGCTTTTCGTAGTGAACTTTCCCGCATTGTTCATAGTCTGTTGTAACCATAGCGTTGTATATCCTGTTGTAAATTACTATTTACCTTGTTTTGTGGCCTCATTGATAGAACAAAAGGAATCCTTTTCATTGTTGATACTCTAATAATGTGAGTGAAGAGCCTCCATTATTAAAATCATAACTCCGGAGTCCGAACTGCTTTATTTTCAGATTGGCTGATACCCCAGGAATCAAAAGAGGGTTAGAATCTCCTTCTGCGTGGAAGTCCCCTTTGTTCACAAACTTTCAGGTAGTTTGCTTGCATCAGTGCCTCACAGAGGCCAGTTATAATTGCATTCAATACATATGCAAACCAAAATTGAATTGTCAATTAATACCTTGCTGTTTGGAGTAATACTTGTGTGCTTGAAAGTAGCTGTTGTGCTATTCTTCCAGGATGCATTCTTCATGAGCTCAGCAAGCACAACTTTCAATGCTCTAGGATTGGTGAAGCAAATAAATGAGCAGAATGCTCCTGATTTGGAGGAGGCCCATGAGCTCCTGCCAAGTGGGGGCCTTCAGAACATACGTAGCGAGGAAAACTCTGATAAAGAAAACATAGAACATGTTATTATCAATCAGCCATCCAAAGCCAGGGTAAGTAAACTTCACTAGTGCCTAATTATGAATACTATTACCAAGCATTACTATTGATCATGTTCTCCGAGAAAGTTATAGGTTTTGTGAGAAATCTGTTGCGTATGTTAAATTCCTATGATGTTTCCTGAAACATATTCATCAGAAACAAATAACTTACTGCCACGTAATGTGAAGCTTGATTGGGCACAACTTTTGGTTCCATGCACAAATCATGTTTACTTAAGAGCCTAACTTAATTCTACAGTCCGAAGCAAGGATTCTTGATTTCAACGAGTGCACAACACCTGTGAAGAAGAAGAAAGATAACAGATGCCGCACTCTAGGAAGATCTCCAACTTCCTCTTATCTCTTGAAGAATGCGCGATAGAGTTCCGGGGAAGTGTCTCTTGGAAAAGCTTTTCTGATGCACGATCAGAATGTACATACCTGTAGTTCCTATTATACTTACATTTTTCTTCCTTTTTAGCTATATGCCTATATATATACACATTGCTCTTCGCCCCTCGCTGTCTATGTCATCATATGTATGATAAATTAAAACTTAGTCATGTTGCTCACAGAAAAAGAAGACGACTTAACCTTGTGGTCTCTAAATCAAGCAACTTATCTATTGAGTGTCAATGTTCGTAGAGAAGGACACACAGCTTTGTGTTACGCCATGGAATAATGTCAGGAAGTGGCACAACTGTATTTCAAACCTTGAGTTTCTCGCGGAGGATCATTCCTGCTGCGACTGGCTATTTTCCCAAGAGAACTTTTCCTTTGAAGTCTTGCACAATGCATAGCACAATATGTTGCAAGCTTACAAATTGACAACCGCACTTCTCATATGTGTGCATTATAAAAACAAAAGTCCCCTATCCGGTGTAGAAGCTTTTTTGTTCAGACCATTTCACCTACAGAGCTAAAAGAGCTTGAAAATTATTTGAAAATATACAAGCATAGACAAATATACCATTATGGGTGCCCCTACAAGTTAGATTTCTTTCGCTTTGCATAATGGCATCCGCGGCAATTTGTAGTGCGCATTCAGAAGTGCCAACTTGTGTTGTCCCTTGCAACAGTGCTGCAAAATTAATAAACCTCTTTGTCCCGGGTGCTATGTCATTGAGGATGCTGATACGAAAGCATGGATCGCTATCACATTGAGGCCTTGTTTACTTCTCTCGTATTCACTAGTGTATTTGCGGGGAACGGAGGGGATTATTCCAGTTCCCGCAAAATTCCCGTAGCCCGTTTACTACTCCGGGTTTGGCCGGGATAATCCCAGGATCTCCCCGCAAATCCTTCTTATTTTTGTCTAGATTGAAAACTCTTTCTACATGGTAGAGTATTTTTGGGAAAGAGTATTTGTAGGGATTGGAGAGTATTGGGTGAACACCAAATCTTCGTATATTCCCATAACTCTAGTGGATAAAAATACGAGAGAAGTAAACAAGGCCTGATGAAGTTATCCGGTTTTTTCATGAAATACTGATGCCCTATTGTTTGTTGGTATCTGGTTTGGAGTGTATTCTACATTACTAAGTGTGAACAACATAGAAGCAAGTAGCAACAGTAGTTTTGTTCGCTGCACATGATAGGTAAGACGAATTGAGCAGTTGCTATTTTTTTTTTTTTGCGAAAACGCAAAAGCTCTGTGTTTCGATGCATTGGTAAATCAAAAAAGAGCCATAATACAAGTCTAGAAAGGACCAACACCCACACTATACAACTCAACCCAAAGAGGCAACACAAAGCGAAGCCAAGCTAGTCTAAGGGAGTATCTGGCACAGCCCTCGCGCCCTAGCCTCGGCCCACGACTTAGCCTCAGGCTTGATCGTGTCGACCATGGGAGCCATCGAGGGGGACTCGTTGTTGAAGACGATCGCGTTCCTATGCTTCCAAATCCACCACGTCGTAAGCATGATCACAGACAAGGTTCCTTTGCGCATCTGACGTGGGTTGGAGCGCACCACCAGCTCACGCCACTCTGTGAAGGGGCCTTCAGCAACCGGAGGTCCAGCGGTAGATTGGATCCAGGATAGGACCTCGTGCCAGATGGTCCGCGAGAACGGGCATTCGGTGGGGAGGTGTGACATGGATTTCGTAGACTAGTCACATAGCGCGCAAAGCGGCCGGTGTGGAAGCCCCTGGCGCTCCAGCCTCTCACCCATCCATTATTTGTCCTGACAAGCGAGCCAAATGAAGAACTTCACCCTAGGTGGCGCCCATGATTTCTAGGTCAGCTTCCAAGGACCCGAGACTATGGACCCCTAGAAGAGGGCATAGTAACATGACTTGGATGAATACTGGCCATCAGTCGTCCACCGCCAGATCAGCCTGTCTGGCCCACCCCCCAAGTGCATGCCCTGAAGCTTGTTTCATAGTTACACATACTACCACAACGCAAAGGGGCTCATGACACCTGAGATGTCAGAGATCCAACTGCGGTCAGCAACTGCCTGTTGCACCATCCTCATCTTCCTGCGATGTTGTCGGATTAGCGCCAGAAGATCCGGCGCTATCTCACCGATCGACTTCCCATCCACCCATCTGTCCACCCATAATAGCGTCGTCGTCCCTGCGCCCACCACCATAGCGGTGGAGGCGAAGAAGATCTCGCGCTCATCCTTGGTGAACTGCATGTCTAGACCGTGCAAGGGTCATAGGGGGTCCGTATGCAGCCTCCACAGCCATCGGGTCCGTAGGCTAGTGGTCGTGCGAGCGAGGTCTGGGATCCCAAGCCCTCCGAAGAAGATTGGCCTGCGGACCTTCGCCCAGTTGACGTGGCAGTGACCACCCCCAGCCTCGTTCCTGCCCACCCACAGGAATCCGCGCAGAACCTTGTTCACCTATTTGAGTGCCATCTTATTGAGGGAGAGCACAATAAGCTGGTGAAGAGGGATCGCCGCGAGCACCGCCCGGATCAGGGTGAGCCGCCCCGCTTTAGGCATCATGGAAGTCTTCCAGGTGGGAAGCTTCTCCGCGATCCATTTGATGACTGGTTGGGGAAGGCTTCAGCCAGCAGTTGGCGAATTGCCAACGGAATACCAAGGTACTTGACTGGGAAGGGTGCGAGTTGGCACCCCATAACTGCCGCCGTGTCGTTGCCCACCTCCTCCGAGAACGCGATCGGGGACACTAAGCACTTCGCGAAGTTTGTGCGCAGAACAGGTGCCTATCCAAAGATGTCCAGGATACTACAGATCATGCACAGCTCACCCTCATCCGGGTGACAGAAGATCACCACATCATCCGCATAGAGCGACACCGAGGTCATCAGCTCCCGTCACGCTAAACGCTGCAACACACCCCACTCCATGGCTTTGGCTAACACCCTACTAAGCGTATTCATCATGAGGACAAACAACGTAGGGGACAGGGGATCACCCTGTCTGAGGCCCCTCCTATGCCAGATGGGGGGCCTGGTTCGCCATTGAGCATCACCCTTGTGCTAGCTATAGATAGCAAGATAGCGACCAACTCACAGAACCTCGGACCGAGTCCCACCTTACGAAGAACCTGGAAAAGGAAACCCCATGAGACCGAGTCGAAGGCCTTAGCTATATCCATCTTTAACATCACCCTAGGTTCCTTCATCCAGTGCAGGAACCTCGTAGTCTACTGGACCAACATAAAAGTTGTCATGGATGCTGCGTTTTCTAATGAAAGTACATTGGTTGCGATCCACCAGTGACTCCATCCTTGGGGCTAGCCCGTTAGCCAGGGTCTTCGCTACCAGCT
Source organism: Avena eriantha (assembly GCA_910589775.1). Classification (NCBI taxonomy): domain Eukaryota; kingdom Viridiplantae; phylum Streptophyta; class Magnoliopsida; order Poales; family Poaceae; genus Avena; species Avena eriantha. Next base: position 40,288,698 of record OU342740.1, read on the forward strand.
TAGCGAAGATGTGGATCAGACTAATGGGGCGATAGTCCCCTAGCGCGTTCGCGTCCGGACGTTTAGGCAGCAGTATGAGCAAGGCTTGGTTAAGGCCCTGAAAACTGTGCCCACACATCATGAACAACTTGGTGAATGCAGCCATGAAATCATCCTTCACTGTGGCCCAACAACTTTGGAGAAACTCCGACGTGAAACCATCCGGGCCTGGCGCCTTCCCATGGGGAGATCCTTTACCACCCCCAGATCTCCTCCTAAGTAAACAACTCCTCAAGCTCGGATAGGTCCTCCGAGGGCAAGCCCAAGAAGTCCAAGTTGAGAGTGTGCTCCTGGTCCAACGAGGTGCCTAGGAGGTCCTGAAAGTGGTTGAAGGAGGCCTCGGCCATGGCTGCATGGTCCGAGATGACCGCGTCGTCAACCTGAAGACTGTGGATCACATTCTTCTGCCTCCTGTAGGAGGCATGCTGGTGGAAGAACGCCGTGTTAGCGTCACCCTCGCTGAGCCAGGCAATCTTCGCCCTCTGCCTCACCATCAGTCGCTCTAGGGACGCTAGTCCAAGGTAGGTCCGTTTGAGGAGTGTTCAGAGTTGGGGCTCATCCGGGGAGAGCTGCCTCGAGTCCCTAGCCAAATCAAGCCTCAAGACCACCTCCTGCATGGTCATCAGCTGCAACTTAACACACCCTAACTTCTTGTCACTCCAGCTCATAATTTGTCACGCCGTGCACTTGAGCTTAGCTGTGAGCCTACAGAATGGGTTCGGGTCCCCATCGATCACACCCCATGCTGACTGGACCACCTCGCTGAAACCATCAAGTTTTAGTCAGTAGCGCTCGAACTGGAAGAGCTTCCTACCCACTATCTGCGTCGTGCAGTCAAGGAGTAGGGGGCTATGGTCATCAACCACCGAAGCCAGGTAGTAGAGGGAGCAGCTATTGTAGAGCTCCTCCCGCCTGTCGTGACAAACACCCTATCTAGCCTCACAAGGGTGGGGTTCTCCCGCTCATTCGACCAGGTGTACTGGTGCCCATGCAGGTAAACTTCTTTGAGTTCACAGACGTTAAGGAAGCATTGAAATCTCCCCATCATCCTCCAATCTAGATTATTGTTGTTCTTGTCTTCATCCTTGTAGATTAGGTTTAAGTCCCCGCAAAGTGCCCAGGGGCCTGGCCGTGTGGAGCATAGAGTCCGCAACTCGGCAAGGAAGGTAATCTTATCGTCATCTTCATGCGGCCCGTAGACACACATCAGCCACCACCTCGGGTCCCCCTGGCGGGTTCACCCTCGCCGTGACACTGTTGGTATCGATGTGTGCATTGTCAAGCTGCACCTTGGTGCTATCCCAAGCCACGATGATCCCACCCCTCGTATCGGTAGCCGGCAAGCAGAAGTAGTCATCAAACACTAAGCCTAGGGTTTCCATTACAATCGGGCGGGTTACAACCGATAGTTTGGTCGTGTAAACATACAATCGAAGCACCAGTAGTGTCCACCATACTCCTAACACCCGTGCAACGTGCGCGACTATTAAGGCCACACACGTTAGACACCATGACTTTGGATTCATAAATCATTGGGAAACGGTTTTACACCCTATAGTCCGGGGGAAACCCTATGGTCAGGCTGTCACAAGGTGCCCACCCTGTTTCCTGATGCGTCCAAAACCGAAGCATATTTACCTTTTATTTTTGCATAAATAGAGTAGGGATTTTTGTATTTCATTGCGCCTACGCGCGCTATTTTGTTCTTGTTTCAACAGGACCCCAAATCATGGAGTCATATATGAACATATCAATTAGAGCTGTCATATTGTGTAACTATATGATATTTCTAAGTGATAAAAGTCATTTTATGAATTTACCTTCACACCTGGAAGAATACCAATCAAAGGGGAGGCATCAGTATGGTTAACGACCACTGGTACGAGCGGAGCCCGCCTGTACCAGGCACCATCACGACCGCCTCATCAAATACTTCTGCTTGGCAAAGACGAGAGGGGGATCCGACATTCACAATCACCAAAAACCACGAAACACCACATCCGAGAGGGATCTGAAGGAGGAACTTGGCTGGGGTAAAATCTCAGCTGCTTCGTGGATCACTGGAGGATAACACATCATCCCCTTCATCATTTACTGCTGCATCTTCATCACCACCTATACTCCCATCCTTCATCTATTAGATCTCTTTGTAATTCCATATCCAATTGTGGTTTGCATTAGATCTACCATCGTACTTTTATCCATCCATTTGATTATGATGATGTTGTTGATTGCTTCCATGAGTGAGTAGCTCCTTTGTTCTTGGGGAGATGGAGAAATCCTAGCACCATTATGAAGTTGCAATAAAGATGATCTATTCTTTTGTTCGTATGACTTGCTTGTCTATGATATAATTATGATTTGTGTTTGATCTCTCTCTTTAGATGGTATGCATAGTCGGTCGCATATCATTTGCCTTCGAGACTAAAGGGAGGGAGAAATCCTTTGGATGTGTCTTGGAAGCATACCCGGAATGCCCCGTGTCAGATTGGCATCGGCTCGTAACCTGCACGGTCAAAGGAGGATTAAAGAGAGACTCCCTAAGCTAATTACGATATCCATGGGGAAATCCTTAATTGCGGTAGTTTGTATGGGTGATTTCTCTTAGACATCGCAATGGTTATTTAGAGATAACCTCACACTTGGCTCAACAAAGTGGCTTCCTACGAGCCTTGTCGTCGGATTGATGACAAGTACGTCATGAGGGGGTCCTCGAGGCGTGCGGAAGAGAGGGGTGTGAGGCGTACGGTGTTCCGAGACGGTGAGCGCACAAGTTTACCTAGGTTCGAATCCGCCGGCTTTTGACGGACCCTACTCCTGCTATCAATCCAGTAATACGGCAAAGCCGGAATATGGGTTACAAGGGTTTCGCCTGTGCGAGTTGAGATTGTAGACTATTGGTCGTGCCCTAAAGGCTCTCCCTAGGACGGCTTATATAGATATCCAGCCTAGGGTTTACAGGAGAGATCAATCCGGCTATGACTAAGAGTTGGTTACAGAGTACATCTTGAACTACAAGTAACATTATGGGCCTAAGTCGGTAAGTCTTCTGGGCCTTCCCATAGCCGGATGGGACTCCGTCTTCTCTCTCTAACTGGGCCGCCCGTGAAGCAAAGCTCTAACCCGAAGTGGGCCACCCTGGTCAGTGAGGAACGTTGAGGATACCCGGAAAGTATATCCCCAACAGTAGCCCCCGAAGGCCTCCAAGATCCAAAGTCGGATTTTATCATCGTCTAGCTTGATCTTCGGCTTGCAGAATCTTGAAGGGTTCTTGAAACTTTATAACAAAAAGTATGATCCGGGTCTTCAAAAGTAAGTCGGACCTTTCAATTAGTTAGTCGGATTTTCCAGCTCGCTTTTAAACTAAGCCGGAAACTTGGTCTCTACGCCACCCGACACAAGCATGGTCCAGTTACGTCATCTGACAGACGTTCCGTCAGCACGACCGTTGGTGGGTCCGCAGTTCGCGGAACCGAGGCGCCGTTTCAATGCGTGCGTGGAGAACGAGGCGACGCAATCATCACGCGGGCCCTTCCCAGTTCTTTCCACGATGCGTGGCGGTTACACTATAGCATTTGCACGAATCTTGGCGTAGGTAGGTAGATATAAGGGGTCTAGATTTTTTCTTCTCCTCTCCACCTGCCTTTCGCCGTTCCTTTCTTCCCAAATCTCCAGCGCGCCCAGAGCCCTTTTGTTTTCCTCCCACAGAGCTCCTAGCACCGCCACTTTAGGGTTACCCCTTTCCACCGGAGAGAAATGGCTTCATCCTCTTCTTCCTCTCTGGCGGCGGCGGCGTCGGCAGAAGCAGCTGCAGAAAAAGAAAGTTTTCGGGGAATCTGGATCCCTTGCGCCCTCGACGAGGCGGCCCTCAAGAACGTGGAGAAGGAGGGGCTTCTCGCCGCCGGTGACTGGCGGAGCGGTTCCGGCGAAACCATCCCCAATCCGCGCGAGGGCGAGCGCGTCCACTTCGGCACCCATCTGGACCGAGGTTTGTCTTTTCCTCCCTCGGAGTTCTTCTCCAAGGTGATTGACCATTATGGAGTTCAACTCCATAATCTTCCTCCCAACTCCCTTCTAGAGATGAGCGCGTTTGCTGCGCTTTGCGAGGGCTTTCTCGGCATTAGGCCGAGTTTGCTTCTTTTCCGGTATTACTTCCATGTCCGGAGAAATTCTATTACCGCCGGTGTTCCTTATATCACCGGTACTATTAGTTTTTCTGTTAGACGAGACCGGTCCTATCCCAAAATTGCTGCCAGTGACTCGGTCAAACAATGGCCAGCCACCCTTTTCTATCATAGGGATATTCCGGCTCCCGACAAAGCTACTGCTTTGCCGGCTTTTGTCGACGGAGCCACCACAGCCCAGCCTTCCTGGGATGAGGCTGCTCCGGCTCTTACGGACGATCTGATCCTTGCTAAGAGGCGGATCGAATATCTTATCAAGCACAAGGGTCTGAGGGGCTCCGACTTAGTTCAGTGCTGGGTCGCACATCGGATCCAGCCACGTCAGTACCACGGGGATAGACTGATGCACTCCATCACGTCTTCCAAAAAAGATTCTCTCCGCATCAGCCCTAAGGCCTACACCAGCCAAGGCTATATAAGCCAGATCAAATGGCTGATTAAAGAGCGGATCGAGAGAAAAATTTCGGAGATCTCTCTGGACATGCACACAGCAGAAAACCCCGTGGTAGCGGTAAGCTTCCATCAGTACACCTTTTACGTGTTTCAATCTTTTAAGTCATACATGTTTTCTTGTTTTCAGCTTGCCGAACTCCCTGAGTCGGAGCTTGCTCCACTCGAAGGATATCCTCCTGAGTTTTCTCAGGAAGCTGAAGTGGTCCCATTGCTGGACCTTGCGCTCAAGAAGCGCAAAGCTCTGACAGTGGCTGTTGGCACAAAGGAGGTGCCTGTTGTGAAGAGGTAACTTTCATTCACAATTTCCGCCTTTGTACCTTTCTCGAATTTCTTTCTGAGATGTAATATTTCCGACATTACTACATTCTCAGAGCAAAGCCTCTCATCAAGGGTAAGGGGAAGGGGATTCCTGCAAAGCCCCTGCGATAGGCGAAGCTTACCATAGCTTCCCCTGCCACGGCTCCTTCGACTCCTGCCCCTCAACCTTCTGAAACATCGGCGATTACTCCTTCTCCGGTTGTTGCAGAAGATCTGGCTCCTCCAACGGCGCCTGTGATCCTTGGATCGCACACTGACGTCACCGTGGGTGCGTCAGCTCAAGATAAGGGTGAACCCTCTTCGGGTAATGATCCCTCGGCTGAAGTCTTCGCCGACAACCTCCTCAGCAACCCCGGACTTGCCAAATTTGGCTTATCCCGGAAGTCCATAGAGGAGATCCAGCGGCTGGCCAGGCAAGTCCTGGACAAAAGCCATCTATCCCCCGAAGAGGAAGCGCAAGAAGCAGAGGACGTCAAGTTCTCTAACCTTCTCGCCCAAGTCCGCCTTCGCGACGAGAGGATCAGGACTGGAGAGCTTCCAACAGCCCTAGTAATTCCTCTTACTCTCGCCGAGAAGGTGGCAGTTGAGGTGAACGCGGGTTTAGACAAACTCACCCGCGAGCAATATGTAAGTCGGAATTCCAACTCTTGTTTTTTACCTTATATTATATCATATCCTCTAGCCCCCAAGCATGAAGTAGGATATAGAAATCTGAGTTTATGCTTTCGTTAGGATGCTAAAGAACGAACTAGTGTAGCCCCCAAGGCTCGTGCTGATATTTAGCAAAAAATATTAGCCCGAGTCTTAAGTAGATTTCTGACTTTGGATATTCTGACTTACAGAAAGTATGTTCCTATAACCAGGAATTGTTAAAAAATGTCTGTGATAAGCGGAGAGAAATCAAAGCTCTCCGGCTTAAAAATGCTGAGCTCAAGCTAGCCAAGGATGAAGCCGAAGGTAACATTTTGAGATTCAAACCTTGTCTTTTACTTTTCCAATATCGATTTTTTCTGAACTGTTGTTCTTTTTGACTTACAGCGTTGGTGAAACAATCCATCGCTATGATTGAAGAGGCCGAGAACCTCAAAACCTTAGTGGTGGAGAACAAGGGACTTCGCCAAGAGCTGGATAAGCTTAAGGCTGATCATGAAAGGAGCATAGCTCAAGTTCTCGAGTCCTCCTCCATGGCCACTGAAGAGCGCGATCTCAAGATTGCCGCTCAAGATAAGGTTATCTCGGACCTCAAAAATGAGGTTGGCAGAGAGAAGGATATCTCCCAGGCGCTCCGGGCTGAACTCCAGAGTCTTCGGGAAGAGAAAGCCAAGATTGACGACGTCATTCTTGGTATGTTCCATCTATCTGATTTATTCTTTCTTCGACTTTCATCAATGTCGGATTTTCATTGACTTGTTTTGTGTGTAGGTCCTCTGAACTTGACGGACTCCTCCTCGTCCGAACCCCGCACTCACCGGCTTACTCAAGGCGGTGATCTCATTCATGACTATCGCTAATCCCTTGAGGACATTGGCGAATCTCTTAGGATTCCGGACATGCCAAGCATGTCGGACTTCCAAGTGCGGGAGAAGGCCAAGGAGATGCCGCATCTTGTTCGGGACTGGAACATGTCCTATGCACGGACCGTTGCGCAGAACGCTCTCACCATGGTCATGAGCCACCATGGAAACATGGAGATATGGCAAGTGACCAGAGGGTACTGCAAAGTAGACGAAGACGGCCAGGAGCAAGACCTTCAAGCTATCATGCACTCCTGCGCTGGATATGGGTGTCACGTAGCTGATCTGACCAGCTACGAGACGCTCTTCTTCACCCGCGTGGATACTCCGCCACCTCCTCCAGAAGATGCCGAAGAAGTTTCGACGATGAGCAGACCATCTCGGATCCGGACATCTCGGTAAGATATCAAGGCGGAGTAGCCAGCGAGCCGGCAGATCCTTCATCTCCTCTTGTATCATAGACCAGAAAACTTATGTATTATTCTGGAAAAAACCTGATGCGATTGTAAATATTAAGTACTAAGATTTTTGCTAGTGCCAAGTTTTTTTTATCTATTCAGCACTTTTGTCTTAGGTTATTTGTGTGCCTGAAATGTTTGCATAAGCACTTGGAATTTTCCGCCTCTACTTATCATTTATCTGGCTTTCCGCCTCGTCCCTTTCGTGAGCCGGCTAAACCTTCAGCCAGAAACTTTGCCGAGCAACGGAGCTCAATTGCTAAACCAGTTTAAACTCGGAAACAAAGCCGACTTCCAGTACCAACAATTCACTACTCGGAAGATACCCGCATCTAGCAATCAGACAAATAACCCAAGTAAAGACTAGAGTTTTTTAGAGTTATACCCGAAGGTAGCAGTTTTAGAATCGGAAATCTAAACCAGAACGAACATGAGCATAAAGTACTTTCAAGCATTCTGGAATTTTCGACTATGACATGATCTTTAGGAAATAAGATGGTAAAAACTTCTCAGGAAAACTTTGAGGTAACAAATTTTTTTATTTCTCACAGAGCATGTACATATGTATAATTACAAAGAAAGATAAAACTAAGAATTAAAGGGACGTAGCTGAGCAATATTCCATGGTCTGTCTAATTCTTCCGGATTTGTACTGCCTCCAGCTCTCTTTCTCTTCTTAGTAGCAGGTCTTTCTTTGACTGGCCTCATGTCAGTTAAGTAGTACGACCCATTGTGCAATACTCGACTAACCAAAAAGGGCCCTTCCCATATTGGGGAAAGTTTCTGCTTTCTTTGTTGCACAAGCCGGAGAACCAAATCACCTTTATTGAAATATCTAGTTCGGACTCTCTGGCTATGATACTTGTGTAACTTCTGCTGATAGGCTGTAGATCTCATTTCAGCAACGACGCGAACTTCTTCGACTAAGTTGAGATTATTTTGTCGAGAAATCTCAGCATCCTCATCAATATACGCGGCCACTCTAGGAGAAGTATGAATCAAATCACTAGGAAGAACTGCTTCTGCGCCATAGACCAAGAAGAAAGGTGTATATCTTGTTGACCTGTTCGGAGTTGTTCGCAAACTCCAAATTACAGAGGGTAGTTCCTCTACCCAAGCCCCCGCAACACGTTTCAGTGGTGCTTCGAGTCTTGGTTTCAAGCCTTGTAGAATTAAACCATTTGCTCTTTCGACTTGTCCGTTAGCCTGTGGATGTGCGACTGACGCAATGTCAAGCCGGATATTTTGCTCGTCGCAGAATTCAACCAACTCTCCCATTGAAAAGTTACTCCCGTTGTCCGTGATAATTCTATGCGGATAACCATACCGGATTATAACATTCTCGACAAATCTTTTGGCTATTGCTCCATCACAACTAATGACAGGTTTAGCCTCGATCCATTTCGTGAATTTATCCACCATCACTAAGAGGTGAGTAAATCCACTTGGAGCTCGTTTAAAAGGTCCTACCATATCAAGCCCCCAGATCGCAGAAGGCCATGTTATAGGTATTGTTCGCAGCTGATCAGCCGGAACATGAGCTTGCTTGGCGTACTTTTGGCAGCCTTTGCATGTCTTGACTAATCGTTCGGCATCTGGCTGAGCTGTGAGCCAGAAAAAACCATGTCGAAAATCTTTTGCCACTAAAGATTTGGCTGCAGCGTGGTGACCACACTCGCCTTCGTGGATTTCTCTTAAGATTTCCGCTCCTTCTTCCGGAGATACACAGCGCTGAAAAACCCCAGAAACACTCTGTTTATGGAGCTCACCTTTAACAATAGTATAGGCTTTTGCTCGTCGGATAATGTCGTGGTGGTGTCACGGCAGATGCCACGTATAGGCTAAAGGTGGGGACTAATACACGCTAGGGGAATCCAGGGAGGGATAGTGAAGTGATTCTCCACACAAGAACTTGTATTGATTTCCTTCCAAGGTTACAAGTGCTCCTAGAGCTGTATTGGCGAGAGGAGGAAGAAGGAGCTCTCTTACACTCACCCACAGATCTCACCTGAAACCCTAGACCTTAACAGAATTGTACAGAGACCAAAACAGCCAACCCCTTCTACAGAAGCCCTAGCCCCCTTTTTATAGGGGAGGCTCGGTTCCCACCTAGGGCATACGTGGAGGCATATTCCTAAGAATATGCCTCCTCCCAAAGTGGTAAGCCGACCGGGGTGCTTTTTCCCCCGCGTCACACATGCTTTAGCTACGTGAGCCACTGCGGCGCCCTCGTCAGCTGACACGGGCGTCGTCACGCTTGTCGGCCACGCCCCGGTGGTCCTGTCCTAGCTCGCTTTGCTCAGGCAGTGCGTACCGGGGCTCCTTTTGACCATCGAGATTCCTTCCTTCTCCTAGAAGCTTGCTACGACCCGGATGATGGTTCATCCGGCCACACCCCTTTCCTGCATACAGGTAAGACATACACTTCCGACTTACTACTTAAGTCGGATGAGGCCTAGTTAGGCGAACGCCCCCAGGTCCGGATTACCCCGTGATTCGGCCTGCCTTGAGGTGACCCGGCCAGCATCTGCTTTGGCCTTGCCGAACCTCGGCTAACTCGGCCTTTATACCCCGGCGTGACCCTACTCGGGGGTATCCCCCCAACATTAGTCCCCGAAGCTGGTGCGGTTTTAGCCGCCTTGGCCGCTAAGCCACACCAGGTTCCATTTTGCACCCCTGTCGTTGTTGCCGAGTTACCTCTGTACCTCAGAGAGCTTGGATTTACGTTCCCTTCGCACATTGCAAGTTTTCACTTGCCGACCGGGTTACCACAGTTCCATCCGGGTCTTACTTCCTTCTCTCGTACGCTAGCCCATGTGAAGGGTAATCATTATGCCGTCTTATTTTAAGGGACGGTACAGTAGCCGCCGCAGCAATTGTCAGTTATCACTGTGCGCGGGTCACGTCACGCCTGCCTCCTCGTTTAGCGCATCAGTGCGTCACGTCACAGGACTCTCTCCGCCCTGTGGCCTTCCGTGTGGCTCCTTACTGATTGGTCTGAACGGGTAATACACGGCCACAGCGTGTGGCCGGTCCCCAGGGTGCGATCCCACTCACCCCTGATGGGGGTGGTTAAATAGTGTGTGTGGGGGAGGGTGCGTCCCTTAGGATTTTCCCCCTCCGCACCCCTCTGCCCGCTGCTATTCCTCTTCGTCTTCCTCGTGACCGCGCCGCCGCCAGCACTGCCAAAAAGCAGCGTCGCCGCCGCACTTCTCCGTTGCACCTCTGCGTCACCGTCACTGCGACGCAAATCTCCCGCTACGGGTCCTCGTCAATCCAAGCCACTGTCCCCCGCCGCCTCTAGCGCCAGCGAGGGCTTCGAGGAGCAGATGGCGGAAGAAGAACTCGCCATTGCTGAGCAAGAGATGGAGGAGGACGCCGCTGCTGCGGACCGCGGCGCATGGGCCGGCTCCTGGGTCTGCCGGGACGATCTGGACTGGCTCTACCGGACCAGATGCATCCCCGCCGGCGTCGACGCTCGCCTCGCCTCCGCTGAGCTAGCTCCTTCACCCAATCTCGGGGAGTTCGTCGTGTTCCTGTCTCACTTTCAACGGGGCTTTGGACTCCCGGTGAGCGATTTCTTCCACGATTGGCTCAGCACCTACCATCTCCAGCCGCACCATCTTCCAGCCAATGCCATTTCTTCTCTCTCTGCCTTCGCTTCTACGATCGAAGGCTACGCCGGATTTAGATAGATCATCCACGACAGCTTTATATGCTGCCATGTGCTTATTTGCATTACAAATATCCGACACTTTCTGAGCAACAAGATCCGAATCTCCATAACACATCAAACGTCGGATGCCAATATCCTTAGCAATCCGGATTCCATGCAACAGTGCTTCATACTCGGCAATGTTGTTTGTCGCTGTGAAGTGGATCTGCAACACATATAAAAGTTTATCTCCTTGGGGTGATTTGAGCACCACGCCAGCCCCCGAGCCCCCCTAGCCTTGGGTCCATCAAAAAAGAGGGTCCAATATTCCGACTCCGGGAGGACCATGTTCTCCTTGGTCTCTATCCAATCAGCGACAAAGTCGGCAAGGATCTGGGATTTGATTGCTGCCCGGGGTTTGTACTCAATATCGAAAGCTGCAAGCTCTATGCCCCATTTGGCGACGCGTCCTGTGGCATCGCTGTTATTGATTATATCTCTCATGGGAGCTTTGCTCACCACGGTAATTGGGTGCTCCTGAAAATAGTGTCGTAACTTACGAGATGCCAGAAAAACACCGTAAGCCAACTTTTGATAGTGCGGATATCGCTGTTTTGATTCTGTCAGGACCTCACTGACAAAGTACGTCGGACGCTGCACCAGGTGCTCCTGATTTTCTTCTGGTCTCTCCACCACCATAACTATACTGACAACCCTATTTGTCGCAGCAATGTAAAGCAACATCGGTTCCTGAGGTTCCGGTGCCGCAAGGATAGGAGCAGATGAGAGTACTTCCTTCAGGTCTTGTAGTGCAGCTTCGGCTTCGTCAGTCCAGACAAAATCCTTGGTTTTCTTCAGGAGTTTGTATAATGGTGCGGCTCTTTCACCAAGCCGGCTTACAAATCGACTGACCGCGGTGATGCAACCAGTTAATCTTTGTACATCCTTCAGGCGAGTTGGCCTGGAAATATTGAGAATAGCCTTGATCTTGTCACGGTTCACCTCTATGCCTCGTTGAGACACAATAAAACCTAACAATTTTCCGGCTGGTATTCCAAAGAAGCATTTCTTCGGGTTAAGCATGATGTTGTATTTTCTTAAATTGGCGAACGTCTCGTCTAAGTCGGAAACCAATGTTTCCTTCTTTTTGGACATGACTGCGATATCATCCACGTATGCATGTACATTGCGCCCGAGTTGATCATGGAGGCAACGCTGCATCGTGTGCTGGTACGTAGCTCCTGCGTTCTTTAGCCCAAAGGGCATCGTAACATAACAGAAGGTTCCGAAAGGGGTTATGAATGAAGTCTTGATTTTGTCAGATTCCTTCATCTGGATTTGGTGATAACCGGAATATGCGTCGAGAAAACAGAGGAGTTCCGAGCCTGTCGTAGAATCGATAACTTGATCAATTCTAGGCAGAGCGAACGGATCTTTTGGACAAGCCTTGTTCAAGGCAGTATAATCAACACACATCCTTAAATCAGTAGTGTCCCTTTTAGGGACCATTACAGGGTTGGCCGACCATTCAGTATGGATGACCTCTTCTATGAATCCGGCTAACTCGAGCCGCGCTAGTTCCTTAGCTATTGCCTTACGCTTTTCGTCACCAAACCATCGTAAGGACTGTTTGACGGGTTTAGCGTTCGGGTTTACATTTAGAGAGTGCTCGGCAAGTTCCCTAGGTACTCCGGTCATGTCAGATGGCTGCCACGCAAAGATATATTGATTTGCTCGGAGGAACTTGACGAGCGCGCCTTCCTATGCGCTACTTAGGCCTGCGCCTATTTGGGTCACCTTGGAGGGGTCATCATCCTTCAATGGCGTCGTCTTCGTCTCTTCTGATGCCTTGAACTCCGGATTTGGTTTTGTCACCTCCTTCTTCGTCGTGGGCATCTCGGACGGATCTATGCTCTTCTTGATCTCCTGGTACTCCTGGGCATGCAGCACGACTTCGGCAAAGGCGGCATTTCCATCCTCGCACTCTCGCGCTTTCTTCGGGTCACCCCTGATGGTGATCACGCCGTTGGGACCTGGAATTTTCATCATATTGTAAATGTAACATGGACGAGCCATAAAAGCCCAGTAAGCCGGACGTCCGAATATAGCGTGGTATGCTCTCTTGAATGGGACCACTTCGAAGGAAAGTGCCTCCGTTCGATAATTTTTTGGTGTTCCAAAAGTAACATCCAAAGTGATCTCTCCTAGGGAATTAGCTTGTCTTCCTGGTACAACCCCGTGAAAAATCACAGAGCTATGGTTAAGCTGTGTTTTCGAGATCTTCATCCGGCGTAGCGTTTCTACATAGAGAATATTGATGCTACTACCACCGTCCATGAGGGTCTTGGAGAAACCATAACCGTCAATAAGTGGATTAACGATTAAGGCGTATTTTCCTCGCCTATGCAACTTAGGCGGATGATCAGCGCGGTCAAATGTGATTGCCACCTCCGACCAGTCCAAATACTGAGGGACAGCCGGACTATTGCGTTGAGTTCGTGGAGAACTACTTTCTTGACCTTTGCTGGTTGAGATCCGAGGAAGGTGACGTAAGTGTCCTTCTTGGTAGGAAACGTTTTCTTCCCTTCCGACTTGGGATTTGAAGCGTCGGCTTCCTCCATGTCGGAATCTTCCTTGGTCTCTTTTTCTTTTTCGGGATTTTTCTTTCCCTTCTTCCGCTTAGCTTTGTAGCCCGCGGTATCATCTCTCTTGATGTCATCGTTAAAACGACATTCAGCGTTGGTGTGGGACGAGCCCCCATTGGCGTCTAAGTGATGCACACATGGGTTATTGGCAATGTCGGCCCAAGTGTAGGTTTTGCCTGGTTGTTGCTCTCCTCTACCTTGGACCCTTGATGTCGCACGACCACGCCCGCGGCCTCCACCACATCCTCCTCGTCCTCCAGTCCCGGAAACAGTAGTGACTACTGCTGTCTCCGCGTTGGGTTTTTCTTCCGAGGTGTTTTTGCGTTTTTGAGCCTGTTGCTTTGTCTTTGCTGACTGTGGTACAACCAGGACGTTAAGTAATCCCTCTGCATCGTCGTCAGCATCTGCATACTTGCTCGCTGTTTCTATCATCTCTCCCAGATCAGTAACCTTGTCACACTTCAAGCGATGGCGCAGTAATCCAATTGGGAGACCTGAAATAAAAGCTTCAATCGCAGTTTGATCATTTACTCCCTCGCAGGAGTTCTTGGTGTCAATCCATCGTCCGAGATAATCTCGGCAAGTTTCTTCGGCTTTCTGGGTGCAACGCTGTAGGTCTCCAACCGTACAGGGCCTCCGATATGTGCCTTCGAAATTCCGAAAAAACGCACGTTGTAAGTCATACCAGTTGTGGATGGTGTTTGCCGGAAGTTCATTGAGCCATGATCGCGCCGTCTTCCGCAACATAAGTGGGAGATATCGGGTTGCGACCAGGCTGTTTCCGCCTTTAGCGATGCAGCAAGCTTGGAAGAAGTCCTATAACCAGGTGTCTGGCCGAGCAATGCCGTCGTAGGCTTGAATATGTCTTGAGATAGCAAATCCTTCCGGGAATTTTGTAGCTCTGATGCGTGGTCCAAAGCACTTTGGGCCCACGTACACGTCATCGTTTTCGTAGCGCCGAGCCTCTATGTTGGAGTTGATCCTGTGCCTTGTGTCGTTCGGGGATAGGGATCGTCCCGAATATCGGTTGTGGCTGCGGTGCCTTGGAGCCGGACTTCGGCTTCTGCCACCACCTCCTCCGTCATGTCGTCCTCCTTGACCTCCTTGGGGGTCGTTGTGATAACTGTGCAGTGGAGAGGGTGGTGCAGCTGGGTTGTTTCCGGCTGATCGCCGGCCTCCGTCCGAAGCGTCATTATTCCGGTTCCGGGGAGGTTCTTGACTATGACGAGCCCCCTGCCGGCTTGTATCAGCATGGTTTCCGTCGTTCCTTCGTCCGTCGTTCCCACCATGGTAAGGTTCAGCCGGACGGTTTTCATGTCTAGGAGGTGGCATTTTCTGACGATCCTCCTCCCGACGTTTTTCTTTATCTTCTCCCTTTCGGGAAGGATTCCTCGGATTGAGTGCAGCGATTGCGTCTTTCTCGGCTACTGGAGCGACGTTGCTCCAGTTATGTGTAGCCCTGCGGTGCTGCCCCGTCGATCCGGTTCTTAAATAATTGTCTTCCCTGCGTTCGGGGTTATGATACTGCGCCTGAACATAGTGGGATCTTACGCCATCCCATGCCGGATCTGTGCGACATTGGTCGGAATCTGAGACCAGCTTTTGGCTTCCCGACAGGGCGACCTTTTGCTGCTCCAGTCCTTTGTTGAGTAGCTTGATACCCAAATGTATCTCTTCTGGTCCTGGATTAGCTGATAGAATTTCGCGAGCTACCACAGTATTTTGCACTGGTGTTGGGTAAACCCAATCTCCATTGCTGTCCTTCCGTGGCTTTCCCATCTCATCTCCAAAAAGGACGGCACGGACACGTGGGAATTGGTTGTCATCTATGTGACGCTTCCGTGTCTTCTGATGTAGACGGGACATGTACTCCTTGTTTGACATGCGCTTCTTCTCCACCTCGATGTTTTTGGCTTCATCAAGGAGTTGTTGACGACGCGCTTCTAGGGCTTGGGCCCTTTCGTCCAGCTCATCTGCGGTAAGATCTGCAGCTGTAGGGATAGGTGTGGTTAATGCGGCATCGATGAGTTTACGCGCACCTTCAGTGATCACGTGCCCATCCACCGATGCTTCTTTTTTCGGCTCGTCTGGGATAAGTGCTCCATCCGAGTCTTCCTCGTATTCCTCGGCAATCACTTCCTCTGTCAGAGGGTCTTTTGCCGGGGTCTTGTTCTTCTTGTTCTTCTTCTTTGCCCTCTTGGCAGCGCCGGTAGCAAAGATGACTTTGGGTCCGTTTCCCAGAGTCAAGCTCTGAGCGGTACTTTCGGACATCTGGAGTTCAGGATTGTCTCCGACCTCCATATCATCCTGCGCTTTGGGAGAGTGTTCCTCGGATCCTTCGTCCATGGCTTCTCCGTCTTCTGCAGCTTTGGAGTTGTACTCCTCGTCATATTCCGCGGAGAACTTTCGGAAATCTACCGGCGTCATGGACTCATCCGAGGATGCGGGAACGTCGGCGTTTGTTCCAATTGCCTCCAGCACCGAGTCGGTGTTTTCTCCAGCATCGGCAGAGCCGGATCCGGATCCAACGTATCCAATGAAGTGCGATGCGTGCTTCCTGAGGTACCTGAGGAAAGGCTTGTCTGTCCCAACATCATCAGAGTCGGGATCAGTGTCGTTGATGTGCTCCGCCTGGATTTCGACTTCCACGGGTGGGTCGATCTGGGATCCGGCTTCTCCAGGGAGATCCACTCCGGATTCGACTTGGTTCGCGAGGTTTTCTTCAGGCTCAGATTTCTCCACTATCTCCGCAACTGGTGCGGGCTGGGTGGGATTAGGGTTTTCTGAGATCCAGAACTCTGTCGCCTCCGCGGACAAAGGGGACCTAGAAGTTTCTTCTGCCTCTATCATCACCGCTGGGGTGGGTTGGGCAGGTTCAGCGAAACCGATGTAAACATCGATCTCGCCAAAATACATGATTGTATAAGCAGTCACGGCCTCCCTAGCTGGAATCCAAAGTCTCGTAGAGAACGATGAGAGGGACGTCGCTGGCGTAGAGGATGCGACCGACGGCGATGGTCTCGCCGATTCCGATTCTTGCAGATTCCGCTTGGAACATAGATCCGAAGCTCACTTGCCCCACGGTGGGCGCCAACTGTCGTCGGATTGATGACAAGTACGCCATGAGGGGGTCCTCGAGGCGTGCGGAAGATAGGGGTGTGAGGCGTACGGTGTTCCCAGACGGTGAGCGCACAAGTTTACCCAGGTTCGAATCTGCCGGCTTTTGACAGACCCTACTCCTGCTATCAATCCAGTAATGCGGCAAAGCCGAAATATGGGTTACAAGGGTTTCGCCTGTGCGAGTTGAGATTGTAGACTATTGGTCATGCCCTAAAGGCTCTCCCTAGGACGGCTTATATAGATATCCGGCCTAGGGTTTATAGGAGAGATCAATCCGGCTACGACTAAGAGTTGGTTACAGAGTACATCTTGAACTACAAGTAACATTATGGGCCTAAGTCGGTAAGTCTTCTGGGCCTTCCCGTAGCCGGATGGGACTCCGTCTTCTCTCTCTAACAGGGCCGCCTGTGAAGCAAAGCTCTAACCTGAAGTGGGCCACCCTGGTCAGTGAGGAACGTTGAGGATACCCGGAAAGTATATCCCCAACAAGCCTTGTAGTGAACATCTTATTATGGGGCTCTCGCCACACATATCATGACACAAGAAGTATGTTATCTTGGTTGCACCTAACAAGATAGTGGTGTATCCTACATCCCCGAGAATGTTTTAGCCCTATTGAGTTCAACCATGTTTTCACATAAACTTGTTACTTGTTTTCTTTTACTTGTTTTAATTACTTTTCTGCAAATAACCATAAACCTTTCAAACACCCTTTACTTGAGATCAAAGAAAGCTTATAAGTATACTTTGGTAGAGAGTAACAAGGGGCATAAATCCCTTTACCAATAGATCTCTATGGGTTCGATATCTTTACTTCGAAACTAGCTACAATTGGTCTATGCACTTGCAGTCATCAAGCTATTTTCTGGCGCTGTTGCCAGGGAGCTAAGCACTTTTGGTGTTTGTTCTTAGTTACTTATTTTACTCATTGTTTTACTAAATTTGTTTACTAGTTTCAGGTAAGCACCATGACTATACTCGGACTGATTAATCAGCTCGATGCTACTAAATACCTCAGGAAGTTCAATAGTGGACTAGTCAAAGAATTCTCGAGTGGGAGCGAACCAGAATACGAGGTCAACCCTCATTTTATCGCTATTATTAAAGAGAAAACTTTTGTTGGAGATGATCCCGATGAGGATCCTTACAATCATTTAATGCATTTTACGGAGCTATGTTGGACTCTTAAATTAAGAGGCTATTCTGATGATGAATTGAAACTTAAACTGTTTAGCCAACCAACACTGCTTTGGCTTGGTATAGAATTTGCCCTGCAGAGAAAATTGATACCTAGGAAAAACTTAAAGGAGAATTTGTGTCTCAATATTTTCCCAAGGTAAAAAATGTTGAAGTAAGGAGGGAAATTACAAACTTCAAGAACCACCCAGGTGAAGGTTTGGTAAGAGCCTACAAAAGGTACAAGTCTCTACTACATAAATGTCCCCATCATGATTTACCTGAATGGTACATTTTGCATATATTCTATGGGGGACTTAATCAAGAAATTAAACATGAGCTTGATACAAATTCAAGAGGTTCTTTCATGGAGTTAACAATAATTAAATCTTGGGAACTTTTAGAACGAATTCGCCATAATAGAGAAATATGGGGATTTGATTTAGGAGGCAAAGGAGGCATAGAAATTGAATATGATTGTCTCAATGCTTATAAAGACTCTGGTAAGGTAAAAGAAACTACTAATGAACTGCAACTTGATGATGATATTATCTTGCAAATCCTTCAGTCTTTTACAGAACATATTAAAGCTCCAAAGAAAGACTGGCTCCACTATACTCCACCACCTGAGCAGTTGTAGAAGAAGATCCAATAATCATGGCCCCTGTCGAGTGTAGCATCCCATCTGTCTAACATCTGTAATGCTACTTGGTCTAATAATAAAATGCTACTTACTACATATAATTGTTGCATCATAATTATATCATGCTCATGTCATCATGCCACCTTGCATTTGAGCATCATATAAAACTCTTTTAATTTGGTTCTTATCTCATATGCACTATTAATTGTATTTCCCTCTTGATATATTGTATTTGGTTCTTGATAAATGCTTGATGCCCAAGTTGAGTTGGGGGCATATCTTTTATCTAACTCCACCATCTTTTCTGGTCACCACCCCATAATTACACCATTCAACTACATGTGAGCTTTGCATTTTTATTGGGTTTACCTCTAGCTCATGTGGGTTGGCATGGATCCACTTCTATTTACACATGCTTCCATATATGCCTCATGTGGTTTTCACATTGTTGATATGTGGAGAGCCACATGGCCACCTTTGCATGCATGTGGTTAGTTTCACTTGCCCTATCTTCCAGATGGTTTGTTTTGGGAATATTTGAGCATTGTTTAAGTATATTTGTGGCCAAATGATCTTCTAGTGGAACATACACACTAGCATGGCCTATTATATTCATTATTGCTTAAATCCACCCTTGCCATATTTTATCAAGCTTGTAGCTTATGTGGTGGCCTTTATTCAAGTATGGATCTGCATGGGGTAATAGATGCCCATATGTATATGTAGTTGTTTTCACAACTAATGAATGTGGCAAGTATTCTTCATGCATGTCCCATGCAAGGCCCTCACTTGTTCTTCTATTTTGGGTTCTTTTGGAATATTTTTGGGTGGAGTTTGTTTGAACTCAATTGAACAAATGAACCATTTAAATACTTCTTTTCCACTTGTCTTCCACCTTGCCCCTCTTTTATTGTTTTCCCCTTTGTCAAGCATACATGGGATATATTTTGTTTTCACAAAATATTATCATGTGCATGAGGCTTGCAAGATCTTTTTCTTTCTTCCACCTCTCTCTCTTTGGCTCCTATTGTTTTCTTCCTTGTCATAGGTTAAACCTTTTGGTGTTTCTTAGCTACTCTAAAACCTAGCTCCTCCATCAAGTTGTTTTTCCCTCCCTCTTTTCTAGCTAAACCGAGCCCTCTCTCTCTCTACACCTAACTCAACTCTAACCCTAGCTTTTACTCCTTCCTAGCTTCGGCTAATACCTAACCCCCTCTCTTTTCTCACCACCACCACTACCAGGCTGAGCCTCCCTGTACCACCACCTGGTTCGGCCCCCATCCGAGCCACCCCCCTTGCTCAACACCCTCTCTAGGCCGAGCCACCCTCACCTAAATCCTAGCCGAGCTCCTCGCCTCTCTGTCTTCTCTCTCGCTGCCAGGAAGCCCCCACCCAAGCCACACCTACTGTTTCCTCTGGCCTAGCTGCAGCCCCACCCAGACCTCCCTAGCCTCGCTGGACACGTGAGGAGGAGGAGGAGAGGTGCACGCCACCTTTTCACCCCCGACCCCATGTGCAACCCCTCCCGGCCTTATCTTCCCCTCTCCCTTGCCTGGCATTCCCCAGATCCACCCAGGGCCCCGCCCAGCTACTTCTCCTTCCCCTACCTGCCGCTGTTTTCTCCTCGACCATCTCCACCCCACCGTCGGCATCGGTTCTCCACCAACGTAGCTAGGAGGCGGGCGTGGCGTTGAGGTGTTGGGAAAGACCGAGGAGTCCCTCTGGACCGTCCCTGTACATAGCAACGAGGAGGAGGCAGCCGGTACACGCTGCACGTCATCGACGCTGACGCAAACCCTAGATCGCCGGGCGCCAGCGTCGCTGCCGATCCCCTGCGCTCCTGCCTGATCCACCACCACCAGCCTCCCCGCGGTGAGCCGACGCACCCCCCTGACACCTCCTCTTGCCTATCCGTTTCCTGTACGCGCCGGGCAAACCATCGAGCTCTCTCTGTGCGGCGCGCTCGCAGACGCATCCTCGCAGTCGTGCCACGGAAGTGTTTTCTGGCCGCGCAGCTGCTACCCAGCACTAAACCAGGCGCACCGCAGTGGATCCGGCCCGCCAACTCTAGCCCGAGGTCGCGGGATCGAGCCCTGGCGGTCTCCTTTTTTTTGCCTGTCGCGCGCCGCCATCAGTGAGTTCAGAGAGAAGATCCACAGTAGCGCGCCGTTTTGCAAAACCCCCCCTGCCTTTTTGCGTGCGCAACCCGCGCTCCCCCTGGTCCCACCTGTCTGCCTCTGTGTGGCTTTTACAGAAAAGCACCCGGGTTTGTCCCGCCATCACAAGCGTGCCCCTCTCCGCGCCGCATGGCACGCCCTGGCTGAGTCGCGCGCGCTGTGGCCCCACCAACCTCAGGACCCGCAAGTCAGTCTCTGGGGCTAGACAACGCCGCGGTGCAAAAAGCCCAGAGGAGTACCCCGCTGCCGCCGCGCTGACTCAGCATCTCGGGTCCACCCATTAGTGGTTGTGGCTAGCTTCCTTTGCGTACAAAAAGTCTCGCCTCTCTCTCTGTTTAATAAAAATATTTTCCAGAAATTGTTTAATATGTTTTAATGTCCAGAAATTAATATCTTTAATTTGGTAATTCCAAATAATACAAATAATATATGTTTTTGAATCAGAAAAATGTGAGGATTTCAAATCTGTCATCCAATTTAATGTTTGGCTAATTTAAATTTTCGAAATTATTTAATTGCAATAAAAATGCCTTTTCTTAATTAATTAATAACTTTAATTCTATAACTCCAAACTCGACAAATAATATGTCTAAATCGATCAGCGCGACGAGCCCGTTCTGTTTATGCATTCCATGTTCTGAATTGAAGCATGCATCATGTCATTATTAAAAATCAGAACTGTTCATGGCAATAAAACTTGACTAAAAACTTAATAAAATGATTTATTCTTGTCCCCACACCTCACCCTTGCCATGCTACTTTATTGCCATGTAAATTGTGCATCATTCATCATGGCATGCCTGTTTGCTTGTCGCATTCTATTTATATGCTTGTGCACCTTATTTATGTGGGCCCTTGTTTGTTTGGTTCTTCTTTCGAATAGACGCCGAGCAGGGGAAATATCAGGAATCCCAGGAGTACTACCCAGATCCATCTCTCGCTTCAAATGAGCTGCCAGGCAAGCACTACCACATGCTTGCATACATATAGTACCTATTGTTTCTATCTTATTCTTGCATCATTGAGTCACGATTGCATTAAATTGAATCCCAAGTACTGCATAGCCTTTACTTTTAAACCCCACCGAGCCTGTTCCTCAATCCCATGAGCCATTACTACAGGAGTTGTTTGAGCCATGCGAGTCGTAGAACAACATGTGTAGGGTATGTGAGTGTCAGATGGATAACGAGGTACCTAAACAACTTAACCTGAGTAGTAATGGGATAACTAATGAAAGAGGCACCGGTGAGCAATATCTGTTATTTGGTTTTTCATGCTCACTTGTGTCCCGTAGGACCCCGAGTACTTGATTCCTGTTCCTTGACTATTCGCACTATCCACATACGGAAGACTCTATGAATCCCCCTTTGCTTGAGCTTGATTTGTACTTTATTTCTTGGGGCCACAAAGTAGTTTGGGGCTTTATTACTATCCTGTACTTATGCCATGTTTTACTGCTTTATTTAAGATTGTGCGTGGACCACCTGTACTGTTTAGGGATCGCGGCATGATTTCACGGTATCGACAAGCCCAGTCACACTTTCGGGTTCCCAGTCGTTTACAGCCGTTCTCGCAAACCCTGAGTCCGTCTCGGAGCCGGCCAACTTCGTTGCGGTTAGCTTATTGGGGTGGCCCCCTGAAATATTTTATGAATCCTGTGATTGCTTTGTCGTGAAAGCCTCGGTGGGTTTTGATTTGGTTTTTCTGAGGTCGATCGTGTGTGTGTTGCTATTTGTGCACCCCTGCAGGGTAAATCTTTCTGAAAGCCGTGTCCGCGGTTATGGACAACTTGGAGCACAGTTTCTCGATCATAGACAAGCATAACTAAAGTACCGCTTTTAATTTGACTAAATAACTGACTAGTAATTAGTGCAATACTCATCGAATGGTTAATAAAACTGCCAACGGATGGGTTGTTCGTCCGCTTTCTCGTTAGTAAGCGAGAAGGAGGATGGATCTGTTACTTTACACTGTTATAACTGTTGTTTCTAATTAACGGACATCCGTCTATTATTGATTAGGCGGATGGTTAACGAGTATCCATAGGTTTGTTAGTTATTATATTTTGCTGCAATGGCGTCACCCCAGGTATATGTCCCCTTTAGAGGCATAAAGACTTGCTGAGTACCCCTAGGGTCTCACACGATAAATTGTTTGATTCAGATGAACATGTGTATTCGCAAGATGGATACTGGGTGGAGGAGACAGATGATGTTGGCAACGATCACTCGGTGTAGAGATTCCGAGGATAGGGATCCATGAGATCTGTGGGTGGGATGTGCTTAGTTATGTGGCATCTTATGCCGATTTGCTTCTTATCCATACTCAGATCTTGTTTCCCGCTTCCGCTTGATACTCTGATGTTTGATGTATGAGGAGCTATCCTACACTATTATCTCTATCTAGGATATTTGGATCTTGCCGTATGGCATTGCAATATTTCTATTTCTTTTAGATGGTATGGCTTTGAGAACTGTTGTAAGGTAGCTTGCATACATACTCACTTGTGTATGTATTTGATCTCTTTGCCTGTTGCCTACGCCGCTGGCTCTTGTCCCGATGTTCTTGGAAGTGGTTAGGATGACCGACGGGTCTACACATGGGTGGCCCCTGGGCCCCCGCTATACTATTTTAACCACTTTCGGTCCATCCAGGCTTGAACTTAGAGCGTAGGGTTTGAGGTTGTTACATCGAGCCAATAAGGGAGTTACCCCCATATGTTGAACCCTTTCCTTTTCCAAGGATAGTAAGAAAACATATGATGGCTCAGCATTTGGAGGATCAACGCAAAGTGGAAGAATTATTTCTCAAGGAGCTGGAAGAAAAACACAAATAACGAAAACTAAAGAAGAGTGCGCACACGAAGCAGAGGCATTAATAAAGGAATATATTTTAACCATGTTTGCACATTGCAATGTGGTTGAACTAGATACCGAAGCTTTGCAATTTGTTGATGGAAAGGTCAAAGCTAAAGAAGTGGGTAAGCCTATCCTCCCTTGAACTTTTGGAGGAACTTCCTATTATGGCCTTTATGATTTTGGTATATCTATTAATGTTATCCCTTTTAATTTTTATTTAAAAATTCAAAACGAATTAGCTCCAGCTGAATTGGAAGATACGAATATGACTATAATGCTTGTAGATAAAGCTCTCAGGGTCCCCATGGGAATAATCAGGGACGTACCAATCTGTATTAACCCCTACAAATATCCTATTGATTTTGTGCTTATTGATATGCCCACTAATGTTTATTGTCCCATCATTTTTGTAAGAACTTTTCTAAATACCGCAGGAGCAACCATAGACTTCAAGAAGCAAACTGTGTCTCGCAAGTTTGGTGAAGAGAAAATGGATTTTCATTTCTCCAAATTTGACCATAAACCGGCTATTGAAGAATTAGATGATGATGAGTATGAACATGAGGAAGAAGGTAATATCATAAAATTAGCCTCAATAGTCATCGAGACTCCCGATGATGATCTAGCAGAAGTTTAGTCAACAATAATAATATTCTTCAATACATAAAAAAACTAAAATAGATAACTATCTCGACTCCACACCTGAGGTGGACATCGAGATCAATCAAAAATATGAAGAACCCGTAAGGAAAGGAGATGAGGCTCTTCCTCCTCCAATTCTTAAAACTCTACCAAAGGAACTAAAATATAGGTTTCTTGATGAGACAAATAATTTTCTTGTTATTGTAAGTGCTAACCTCGCAGAGAAAGAGGAGGAAAACTTAATGAAGGTTCTCCGCATGCATCGAAATGCTCTTGGGTATTCGATGAGTGACTTGAAGGGGATTAGTCCCTTGATAGCCACCCATAAAATATTCATGGAAGAAGGAGCTCAGCCAGTCGCGAACTTTTAGCGACATCTTAAACCTCACATGAAACAGGAGGTAAGAAAAGAAATAATACGTTTGTTGGATGCAGGCATCATATTTCATGTGGATGAGAGTGAATGGGTAAGTCCTGTTCATTGTGTTCCAAAGAAAGGTGGGTTTACTGATGTAGAAAATGAACATAATGAAATGGTATCTACTAGGACTGTTGTTGGACACAGGATGTGCATTGACTATAGGAAACTTAATAAGGAAACTCGGAAGGACCATTATCCTTTACCGTTTATATATCAAACTTTGGAAAGGCTAGCTATGCATTCTCATTTTGCTACTTAGATGGTTATTCCGGTTTTTCCCAAATTGCTGTTCACCCTGATGATCAACTGAAAACTACTTTTATTTGTCCTTATAGCCTTTATGCTTATCGTCGTATGCCTTTTGGTCTCTGCAATGCTCCTGCTACTTTTCAAAGATGCATGACTGCTATTTTCACCGATTATGTTGAAAGTATTATGGAAGTATTCATGGATGATTTCTCTGTTTATGGAACTTTCTTTAATCATTGTCTCCATAATCTTCATAAGTTTTACAAAGATGTGAAGACACTAACTTAGTCTTGAACTGGGAGAAATGTCATTTTATGATTCAAGAAGGCATAGTACTCGGTCACAAAGTCTCAGGTAAGGGCATAGAAGCCGATAAGGCAAAGATTGAAGCAATAGAAAGGTTACCCCCTCCTCGAGATATTAAAGGTATAAGAAGCTTCCTAGGTCATGTGGGATTTTATAGAAGATTCGTTAAGAATTTTTCGAAAACTGCTAGACCATTAACTAACCTTCTTCAAAAGGATGTTCGTTTCAATTTTGATGAAAAGTGTCTTACTTCTTTCAACATATTAAAACAAGCCCTTTTTGAAGCTCCCATTATAAAACTACCTAATTGGAAGAAACCTTTTGAGCTGTTCTGTGAAGCTAGTCATGAAGCTGTAGGAGCAATTATTTGTTAGTACGATGGTGATGACCTTAATATCATTTCATCATGCTAGTCGCACCTTAAACGGGGCCCAAAAGAACTATCCTATGGCGGAAAAAGAATTCTTCGTTGTAGTCTTATCTTGCGATAAATTTAGATCTTACATCATGGACTCCAAAGTTAGAGTACACACTGATCATTTTGGCTTAAAGGAAATCCTAGAAAGGACCGATGTTAAGCAAAAATGATCCGTTGGACTCTAGTTTTGCAAGAATTTGATTTACACATCCTACAAAGGAAGGAAGAAATGGATGAAGCGTTCATGGACACTCAAGAAGTTGCTCATCTTATGGAGGTGTCATCCATGTATATACCTGTGGGAACCATGCTACCAAAAAGGAAGTTCCATGTTTCTTCTTGCAATGGTTTTGGTGATTTTCTACGACCTGTTTTATTCGAAGAGAGGAAGAAAAGAAACTCAAATGAGACCATATTCCCTCGATGATCATGGCTTATGAAATCCTAAACACATCTTTGTTTTGGATGGTTTTCTGCTATTTATTTTTGCATATTTGATTTCCTCTCACTTTTCCGAGTTCATAACTGGTCTTACGAGATTGGTATGGGTGGGCGGTACGGTCGGATCCACCGTACCGCTGGTCGTTAAGACTGTAGGTACCTCGGCCTCGTTTTTGAATAATCGGTATGATCACGTCGTGCGAGCGTAGCCACCCATACGGCCAGTCGTTATCTATTCTGTGAGCGCCTTCTGATTTTTCTTTACTATTGCGTATAAAAAACATGAACCGCCATGAAGTCAGTACGGATGGGCAGTACGGGAGGAACCCGCATGTACTGCTTAGTCGGTTGACTAATTACCGACTTCAACCCATGTTGTTTTTGGAAACGACCCAGTACGGGCGCGCCGTACGGGCGTCCGCCTGTACCGTCTGGCCGTTATGACCAAAATTTCCTTCTTTTGCACTTATTTGTTTCCATATTTGTTATGATTCTTTTCTTGGGCGACCCTTTTCCTCTCAGTATGAATTTTACCTTGCATCTAACCCTTTATAGGTCTCTTTAGAGATCCACCTCTCTCTTATATCCACCAATCTAATCTACTTGACACGCTACTCGATCCAAGGCAAAGGCAAGCCTCTAAACCTCATGGCTCATTCGTGGGATAGTTTCCAGACCTCCTGCATCGAAGCCGATTATCTTGAAGATCAAGGCCTAAGCCTGAAGGACAAGCGGTACACTTATGATTCCGATGATGATTCTGAAGACGAGGAGTTCCAGATCTTCATGGAGCAATCAAAGAGGGGATGGAAGCAACCAGAATACTTGGCGATGGTGAAGCCTAAAGATGAGGAAGAAGCCAATAAACCTAATGGGAAGGGGTGCACAGAGTCACTCAAGCTTATCTCCGTCAACTACTCTTCACCAAAGCGTAATAAGTCTAACCACTCCACTGCAGGAACCTATCAGGAGACTATGGTTCATACGTCAACAACAAAAAAGATCACCATGAACGCGCGCATGAGCATGAATCCACAAGAGGATTGGGGGTTCAACTTTTGGATGTTCCAGTTGGCACACACGTCCCGGACAATGAACTCCATCTTAACAAGATAGAGAAGTACTAGAAAGAAGAGCTCATCCACAGGGAGAAGATACGCAAGCGCCTTTTGGATCTTGAAGGAAAGAAGGAACTCAATGAAATGATGAGTAAAGTTGCTGATGGGATGTTCCTCTTGCATTTGGATCTACAGAACTATCTTCACCGCATATCTGTCCTAGAAAATACAAATAAGAAGCTTTGAGTGGCACTATCCAACAAGACTTCTTCGCCATGAAGCACGTCATGGTATCAAATGATCTCAAGGGATTATTTGATCCACTCGGCTTGATTTCAAGCTTGGGGGTATCTGTGAGAACCTTGTAATCTATCTTATAGTTTTTGCATGTTTACTTTTCTGCACTCATGGTTAGGTTTAAATTTCTGAATTTGCATTAGTTGCATCAACTTCGAGTTCCCTTTGTTTAAGAGAATAATTATATCCGTTGATTTATAAGCCTTTATGATAATTGAAGTTATGTTTGATTCATGATTATTATATTAGATGATTGAACTAGGTTGAGTGTTATGATACTTGTACAGCTGTCATAATTTTAGGGACTTCCACACCAACAAAAGTATTGATTAAGTTATGAGAAGAACTCTGGTAGCATATTATAATTAAGATTTTTGAAAGCCATGAAAAGTAGTGAGGATGATCAAATAGTTGTACTGAAAAGAATAAAATAAAAAGGAATAAGCAAAAAAAATAGCATACACGTATAAAAAGAGAAGAAGAAAGCAGCTATCAAAAGAATCAAACATAGAAAAAGAAAAAAGAGAGAGAGAGAGAGAGAGAAGAAAAGAGAAAATGGTCATGAATCTTCACCATTAAACTTAGCGCTCTATATCTTTAAACTCCATGATTATATGATATGTTGAATCACTAGTAGCTTCTTATAATTTCATTGATACTGAAAAATGTGTGTAAGCCTCTAAGTTACGTAATGTGTAAGGGTATGGTAATACCCTCGATGTATCTCTACATCCGATGTTGTATTTGTTGGAAATATGCCCTAGAGACAAATAATAATAAGGATTATTATCATATTTTATAAAGTTTATGATTAAGTTTTATATCATGATATAACTATATTGAAAGGAAACATCAATACACGTGTGATATATAAACAACCAGGGGTTCCCAGTGAAACTCTAGTCATTGGTTCATAGGTCAACATATGATCAAGGTTTCCTGGTCATGTGGCATTTATGCGAGTTGGAAATGGAGTCAACTCATTCTGAGAATGAGATGATGAACCAATACCCAACCTAAACATCATGACCGTATCATGTCACGAATTTCAAGTTACGATGATTGAATGGATCCTCGTAGACTATTCCTTAGACCGTGAGGCTATATCAATCACTGTCTCCCGAGAGTGCTTAGATAGCATCAAGCATCACTTCGTACCACAGTGATTATAAAGGTGTGTTCAGGTACTCGGAGGAACCGTAGAGGCAATATATGTCAAGAGCAGGATTTGTCTGTCCACGTGACGGAAAGATACTTAAGGGCCCACTCGGAGAAGTTATATCCAATAGTTGCACAGCATGTGATTTGATCACAGGGATATCACTTGTCGGAACGAGTCAGGTAGCATTGTTCAGTAACGAGATTGAACGTGACATGGTGATGTCACTAATCAGATCTCGGGCAATGCAAGTATCGAGAGACAAAGGGAATAAGACGCGATTGTCCCGGTTCAAACGACAAAAGATTTTCGTGGAATGCACGGGGTTCACATGGCCATCCAGGTCCTTTTGTCGATCATTGGTCCGGAGTGTCCCAACCATGTCTGGAGTGTTCCCGAACCGTGGGGTATCATGCTTAAGGGCTTGATGATGCTTAGAGAGTGTTTATAGGATCAGTAGAATCACCGAAGAAGAGAAGAGAGAAAACCGAAAGGGTTTTGGTAAGTCCGGAGGATGTCTGGAGTGGAGATGGAAGCTATTCCATAGCCACAGAGATTGAATAATATGTGAATGAATATTAAATATTGATTTAATCATTTATTCATTATTATTTAATAAAACAGAAAATCAATTAAATGGTGAAAGGGCTTAATGGGCCAATTTCCGGAGGGGAAAGGGCCCAAGAGGGGACCACACCCCTAGGAGAGGCCTAGGGGGTGGTCGGTGGCCCTAGTGGGCCTGCCCCACATGGGGCCCATGGGTGGGGGCTGGCCGGCACGCCTCCCCACCTCTCCCCCTCCTTTAGTCCCACTCCGGGACTTTGGGGGAGGTAGTACCTCCCCTCCTCCTATATATAGTGGGGGTATTTGGCCAGATAAAGACACACAATATTCAATAAAGGTTTCCTCACCTTTTGGGGAGACCTCCAATTGATATTCTCTCTCTCCCGTGACCGTGGTCCCAAATTCGGACTACATGAATGAGAGACATCTTCACCGTGGAGCATCGTCGCGCTGCGGGATTCGGATTTAGGAGCTCTACTTTCACAACTACTGCTGGATCAGGGAAACGGGAGTCATCGTCAGGCACCAGACGTGTGTAACTCCCCGCGAGGTGTCACACTTGAGGCACTCAAGTCGTTGGAGCCACATGAGCGCAAGGATTTCATCACGACCTTGAGGTCGGCTTCGGCTCGTCTACATCAACCACGCTCTCCTGAGCGTTGACAATGCTTTTTGTTCTTCAAGGGTAATTTCACGAAAAGCCCCTCCCGTTACTGTATTACTATAGATAGGTCCTAGCAGCATTAGGGGTTCAGGGGTGTAGGGTAAAATTTTATTGTTTTCATACGCGAATCCCTACAGTGGTATCAGAGCTACATCTATGTGTAGTAATGCTAGTACGAGTAGAACACACGAGATGTAGCGTGTGGGCGTTGACCTTTTAGTTGTTACCCTCCCACGTATACTTGTGTATACCGCAGTAATGTTTGATGAAGCGGCGCCCAACCTACTTTACACGTTCATTCGCGAGACTGGTCCACGCTTGACATACGGCTTGTACCGTATAAAGTGGCTTAGGGGGGGTGTTTGTCTCTCTTGCATTAGTTGGTGTGCCATTTGAAACAGAGGGCCCCGAAAGGGGTATAGTATAGAAAACTACTTGATCAGCGTTGTGGTGACAGTTCATAGGTAAGAACGGTTCTTGTGCGAAAGCCCATTCAACAACGTAAAACATGCAAAGATAAAGTAGAGGCGTCTAACTTTGTTTTGCAGGGGGTGTTGCTTTGTGATATGGTTGTGACAAAGTTAAAGTAATTACCATATGTTACAAATTAGTAGTAGATAGTCACGCAGGTGACGAACTACCATGCCGGAAATATGCTAGTACCCTAGTGTCTACGGCGCCGGAACCCTGGCGCCAGAATCCGGTGACGCCGGATGGAGATCATGACGTGAAGGACCATATCACATTGCATTTACATTCAATGTTATTGTTTTTATCTTATTGTGTGCTAGTATTAGATACTCGACGGTATCCTAATAAGACGATCTCTGTTAAAAATTACCAATGCTTGTGTTCTCCCTTAGTGTGCACCACCAAGAAAGTTCTTCGGTATGAGGCAGGCCATGATGATCGGGTGTCTGACATATCTATGTTCGCATAATGTGGGTGTAAGCCATGTTGCACAGTGAATACACTAAGGTTGAATTGGTGAGCCTAGCATGTAGCAGACATGGCCTCGGAACACGGATGGTCGAAAGATCGAGCACGAGTCACATGAATGATGGGACCGACGTTTAGCCTCCACCCTAGAACCCACATTGATGGTCGTGATGATTGGGGGAGATGTGGGGAGGGGTCGTGTTATCACTAGAACCCTTTAGGGGATAGGTGTTTTTGAGTGGAGTTATTATTAACTCATTTAATTATAAACTTAGTCTAAATTCCTTTTGCAATTATAAATGTAGAAAATGGTTCTCCCCGAGATTACCTTCCCTATTGACAATTGGTTAAAAGGAGAAAAGCTCAAGTTAGATGGATCCAACTTCTCTGTATGGGTCATGCGCCTTCATGATCTCCTTAGCGAGAACAAAGTGGCCTACTACATGATCTGCGAGATGTACTTGGAGCCACCCTATCTTCATGAGACCTAGGAGCAGCGGGATCTCCGCTGCCGTCATCGTGTGATGGCCACATTCATATCTGTAACGATGCGCCTCGGGATGGAAGATGGGCTATGGCCGATTGTGGGAAGTCTCAATACCCGAACGGTTATGGCACATCTGAGATCGCATTTCATGGAACAAGTGTGCATATGGGAGTATGAGCTGATGGGGATTTCCTCTCCATAAAGATGGAGGAGAACTCATCACTGGAGGATCACTTGTTATGCATATATGATGCATACATGAGTCTTGCATACTTCCTGGACAACTGGTTCACAAGCTCTTTTGCAATAGGCGTGTTGCTGCGGTCGCTGCCACCAAGCTACCAAGCACTTGCCAGGTGATACATTGCAAATGTATCTATAATTTTTGATGTTCCATGCTTGGTTTTATCCACTTTCTTGTGTTTTGTCCACACTTTGGAGTACTTTTGATATGATTTCTTGGACTAACCTATTAACAAGAGCCACAGTGCCAGCTACCTGTTTTCTGCTGTTTTTGGTTTCAGGAAAGTCAGAAAATGAATATTCTCGGAATTGGACGGGACAAAAGCCAAAGTGCCTATTTTTCTGGAAGTCATCAGATGCTAGAATACGAGACGGGGAAGGGCTGGGGGCCGGCCACACCACCTGGCCGTGCGGCCAGGCCTGGCCCGTGCCAGGGGGTGGTCTGGCCGACCACAGCACCCCCTCGGCCTCTCCTTCCGCCTATATTTCCCTCGGGATGAAAACCCTAAGGGCCCGATCAAAAATCCACAAAAGAGTCTGTAGCCGCCGACATCTCCATTCCTAGATCGGGAGGAATCTGAAGCTCTTCCCGGCACCTTGCCAGAGAGGGGATTTCACCCTAGAGGCCTTCGGTGTGATGCGTGAGTAGTTCATCACTGGACTAGGGGTCCATGTAGTAGCTAGATGGCTGGTTCTCCTCCTTTGTGCTTTCATGTTTAGATCTTGTGAGCTCCGTTCATGTTCAAGATCATCTATTTGTAATTCTGCATGTTGTGTTTGCGGGGATCCGATGGATATTGAGATGCTATTTCAGATTGATTATTGATTCTATCATGTCTTTGTTATTTGTGATCTTGCATGCTTTCCGTTGTTAGTACCTATCTTGGCCAAGTAGATGCTAGCAACTCCAAGAGTTAGTATTTATGCTCGATAGTGGGTTCATGCCTCTGGTAATCTTGGGAAGTGACAGAAATCTCTAAGGTACTAGATGTGCTGTTGCTACTAGGGAGAAAACAACAATCCTTTGTTCATAGAACAATCGTATTGTTTACATTACACGCAATTCGTAAAGCAATAATCTGTTGCTTGCCACTTAATACTGGAGGGGGTTCGGATGATAACCTGAAGGTGGATTATTAGTCATAGATGCAGTTGGATGGCGGTCTATGTATAATGTTGTAATGCCCAATCAAGTTCCAAAGGAGTCAAGATGATTAGTATATGCATGTATTTCTTTCTCGATGTTTCTCAATTGCCCCACTGTAATTTGTTCACCCAGCATGTAATCTATCTTAAGGAGAGCCACCTCTAGTGAACTATGGATCCCTGTCCTTTTCTTTACATACAATCTATAAACTGTTTACTACTTTGTGTTTACTTTCTGCAAACTTTTACTTCCTTCCATTCGATACGTTTAATCCTTTGTTTTCAGCAAAACCGCTGAGATTGACAACCTCATCGCAAGTTGGGGACAAAGTTTTGTGGTTGTGTTGTGCAGGTCTCCACATTGCTACTAGCACCGGTAGTGCGCCCTGCCAAGGCTCAGCTAGCAACACCTTTGGGGTGTTTCCTTGCTCCTACTGGTTCGATTAAACCTTGGTTTCATAACTGAGGGAAACTTGCTGCTATGCTCATCATACCTTCCTCTTAGGGTTCCCCAACGAGCTCTACATCAACACCGAGCCATCACCAGGATTTGCATTATGAGAGGTGACACGGAAACACGGGATTTCCACGAGTTCATATCACATTTCAAGAATGGGATGGTTGAACCTATTGTCGCTGAGGTCATCAATGACAAAGGTATATATTTGATATACAATTTTATAAATGTTATAATCTTGCAAACATATTTGCAATGTTAAGTATATTTGATACTTGTTCTGTTTTACTGAAAACAGGTCCTTCTGCATTGATGTACTTGCTGGAGAAGAGGTGACATTGTGTGTTGATGGCGAGCATGATGATGATGGCCAACGACACTCTCCCTCGACATTTATCACTTAGTTTATATTTTGGATAGTTATTGTAATCAAAAGATTGTGAACCGCTTTAGTGAGTCTCACACTTAGTGAGATGATTATTCATGTGAGCTTGTAACAAATAGTTGTTCCACTTTTATGAATGATTACTATTTGTGTTCATATCTTGTTTGATTATGTGTGAATTATCCTTTATGATTGAAACTAATTGATAATGCATGAACGTTTGTAAAATATTGAAATGCCTTTAAAAATACCCAACTTAAATGATATATTCATTAATGAAACCATTGTTTAAATTCGAAGTTATATTGGTAATATGTGAAAGTCACTTGTATTCTTGTCACATATGAATCATGCCTATGTTCGGCAAAATAACTTGAACACCATGTATTACTTGAATACAAAGTGTTTGATGAATTGTTAAAGAGAATACATTTCGATGTATTGTAGTTTAACAAAATGGTGATTATCATTATATGATTGTTTAAATGTGTAAATAAGTTTACCAAAGTAAACATGAATATGAAACTATTTGATGTGATCAAATTGTTTCATCAGGGTATTAAAGATAAATAAGAATCTAATTACTACGATTTGATCAATAGTAATGAAATTCAACTTTACAAGTTTGGCATAAAAGAAATTGTGAAATGCAATGCGTTTGAAATGCAAAGCATCACAATATCATATTTGATATCAAAATGGGTGAATAGATGGCACCAAATAAATCATTGTAGTATAGATGTAGAGACCATTAGTTAGAAATAGTTAGCACTCAGTTAGAATATATAGTGAAACATGTGAATTCATGAAAGCGGCTCCATATCTAGTATGGATTGTCATGGAAGTTTTGGGGTTATTCGATATAACCAAAACAATAGAGAATAAGTCCTTGTAGAGTATTCATTGGAAACTTTGAATACGAAATCCATAGCTTAAACCAAAAGAGAAGAAAAACTAGTATTGCTTGGATTTTGGTGCATTCTCGAGAAAATTCACATTCAATGATATTTATCGATTATAGAGCAAATGTAAGATAGTGAAAAACACGATGAGGATTCAAAACCCTGCATCAGAGTGTTGAGAAGTGCAACGGAAAGCGTTCCTGAACGATTCTCTTCATAAAGGAAAGAATCATGATAATGATCATTGTGTTTTCCCCACTGGTTTTTTCACTACATGAAGTAGGATTCAAAATGTAACCCATATCTTGTATGGAGACATTTGTGAATAATTTTTCATGATTACTAGAATATGACATACCTACGAACTACTAAGGAAATAATGGTAAGCTAAATTTATGAGAAATCCCATAGTAAAATTCACTTGATATTAGAAGCAATTCGTTGCTGAATCTTACAAGTAAAGGGGTTACTTGGATTTTCCCAAATGCCTGCAAAGCCATAATGGAAAAGGGGTGAATGGCAAAAGCACAATTTGTCAAGTGTTGGACAAATTCAAATGAATTTGATTCAAGTGTGCTGAATGTCTAGTGGATTTAAAACTGGTAAAGTACTAGTATCTCATAGTAAATCTCCAGGTTTGATATTTGATCAAAGGATTTTGAAGTGGATATGCAATTTGCATGAAATTGAGTGGGAGCTATGAAAGTCTTCCTAAAACAATTTGTGAATGACATATTTTTGAGTGGGATCAATATAAGTCTCAAATTCAAATATGTAGGAACATAGTTTGAGTAAGAGTAGTGACTCATACCCAAATATGTTGGGAACATATTTTGAGTGGGAGCTTAAAGGAATAATTCTTAAGTGTGTACATGACACATTGAGGATAAAAGCGCAAGTACCGATAAATAATGATTTATTGGGAGTCGAAATTGATAATAAGAATATTACGATATTATGTAGTATTCGTTGAAGGATTCTGAAAAAGGGTTTTTAGAATAGAAGTTAATTAAGAAACTGGTCCTTAATAACTCAAGTTAGGAACAGTATTAAGTTTAACATCAATGGTTGAAAGAAAGAAAAGGATGATCATCATCCACTATGTTGAGACATAGGTTCTATCTTAGAAAACCATGATGATAACTTAAACATAATATATGATCCAATAAGAAACATTTGAAAAGTGATTAAGTTTGAATCACGGAACATTGAGCTGAGTTTGTCCACAGTGTCTAATAGAGAACTATAGACATGTTTTCTCAATCCATAAAGGATGGCATATCTTAAAGCATAAAGAGTTATGTTATAAGGGAATATGTTGGAAACTCCTTTAATACCGACTAAAGTCAAGTAGGAAGCGAGGTGAACAAAACATCGAAAGTTGCACAGGGTGCACTTGCATTTCGATAATTACATTTATAATAATAGATAAGGGTACCATATAAAGTGTTGTATAATGTTATGGTGGGGGTAGTTCGCTTTTAACGTAGAATGATGTGTCCTAGGCACAATGCCCATGAGAAAGCCCTCGAGGTTGATCCAAAGTCACTGTAGGCTCCTGGAATACGGCCTCGTTCTGCTGCCATAACGACGATGCATACACAAAGATGTTATCATGTGATGATATAGTATTAATGTCAATCAAGGTGACATTAGTAAGTTGCAAAGGATTTGAGACTGTAAAGTACAGGCCCAAGACTCAACCTCTTCCATGAGCAAGCATGTTCAGGGTACCAGAAATATAGTGCCATTGATTAAGAACAAATGCAGCTAGTTTATTTGTACTATAGTGCAAGTGGGAGACTATTGGAAATATGCCCTAGAGACAAATAATAATAAGGATTATTATCATATTTCATAAAGTTTATGATTAAGTTTTATATCATGATATAACTGTATTGAAAGGAAACGTCAATACACGTGTGATATATAAACAACCAGGGGTTCCTAGTGAAACTCTAGTCACTGGTTCATTGGTCAACAGATGATCAAGGTTTCCTGATCATTTGACATTTATGCCAGTTGGATATGGAGTCAACGCATTCTGTGAATGAGATGATGAACCAATACCCAACCTAAACATCATGACCCGATCATGTCACGAAGTTCAAGTTATGATGATTAGAATGGATCCTCGTAGATTATTCCTTAGACCGTGAGGCTATATCAATCAGTGTCTCCTGAGAGTGCTTAGATAGCATCAAGCGTCACTTGGTAACAAAGTGATTATAAAGGTGTGTTCAGGTACTCGGAAAAACCGTAGAGGCAATATATGTCAAGAGCGGGATGTGTCCGTCCACATGACGGAAAGATACTTAAGGGCCCACTCGGAGAAGTTATATCCAATAACTGCGCAGCGTGTGATTTGATCACAGGGATATCACTTGTCGGAACAAGTCAAGTAGAATTGTTTAGTAATGAGATTAAACACGACATGGTGATGTCATTGATTAGATCTCGGGCAATGCAAGTATCGAGAGACAAAGGGAATAAGACATGACTGTCCTGGTTCAAACAACGAACGATCTTCGAGGAATGCACAGGGGTCACATGGCCATCTAGGTACGTCTGTCGATCATTGTTCTGGGAGTGTACCAACCATGTCTGGAGTGTTCCCGAACCGTGGGGTATCACTCTTAAGGGCTTGATGATGCTTAGAGAGTGTTTATAGGATCAGTAGAATCACCAAAGAAGAGAAGAGTGAAAACCAAAAAGGTTTCGGTAAGTCCAGAGGATGTCCGGAGTGGAGATGGAAGCTATTCCACAGCCACGGAGATTGAATAATATGTGAATGAATGTTAAATATTGATTTAATCATTTATTCATAATTATTTAATAAAAGAGAAAATCAATTAAATCGTCAAAGGGCTTAATGGGCCAATTCCCGAAGGGGAAAGGGCCTAAGAGGGGACCACACCCCTAGGAGAGTCCTAGGGGTGGCCAGCGGCCCTAGTGGGCCTGCCCCATGTGGGTCCCATGGGTGGGGGCTGGCCGGCATGCCTCCCCACCTCTCCCCTCCTTTAGTCCCACCTCGGGACTTTGAGGGACATAGTACCTCCCCTCCCCCTATATATAGTGGGGGTATTCGCCCAGATAAAGACACACAATATTCAATAAAGGTTTCCTCACCTTTTGGGGAGACCTCCAATTGATATTCTCTCTCTCTCTCTCCCGTGACCATGGTCCCAAGTTCGGGCAACACGAACGAGAGACATCTTCATCGCGGAGCGCCGTCGCGCTGTGAGATTCGGATCTAGGAGCTCTACTTCCGCAACTACTACTAGATCGGGGAAGTGGAA
The DNA here is from genome assembly GCA_910589775.1 of Avena eriantha. Taxonomy (NCBI): domain Eukaryota; kingdom Viridiplantae; phylum Streptophyta; class Magnoliopsida; order Poales; family Poaceae; genus Avena; species Avena eriantha. Next base: position 40,326,015 of record OU342740.1, read on the forward strand.
GTCATCGTCAGGCACCAGACATGTGTAACTCCCCGCGAGGTGTCACACTTGAGGCACTCAAGTTGTTGTAGCCATAGGAGCGCAATGACTTTATCACGACCTTGAGATCGACTTTGGCTCGTCTACATCAACCACGCCCTCCTGAGCGTTGACAATGATTTTTGGTCTTCAAGGGTAAGTTCGTGAAAATCCCCTCTCGTTACTGTATTACTAATAGATAGGTCCTGGCAGCATCAGGGGTTCAGGGTCGTAGGGTAAAATTTTATTGTTTTCATACGCGAACCCCTACATTATTCCTGCTTCAATTTCTACCTCATTTATTGTAACGACTCGTGTCTCATGAACATGATGATCTTGTCCATAAGCCACCATCTTGCTCGTGGACGAGCAAGGAGCCTAGCTTGGGGGAGTTGATGCGTCCAAAATTGAAGCATATTTACCTTTTGTTTTTGCATAAATAGAGTAGAGATTTTTGTATTTCACTGCGCCTACACGCGCTACTTTGTTCTTGTTTCAACATGATCCCAAATCATGGAGTCATATATGAACATATCAATTAGAGCTATCATATTGTGTAATTATATGACATTTCTAAGTGATAAATGTCATTTTATGAATTCACCTTCGCACCTAGAAGAATACCAATCAAAGGGGAGGCATCAGTATGGTTAACGACCACTGGTACGGGCAGAGCCCGCCTGTACCATATGCCCATACCAGGCGCCATCATGATTGCCTCGTCAAATACTTCTCCATGGCAAAGACGATAGGGTGATCCGACATTCACAGCCACCAGAAACCACGAAACCCCACATCTGAGAGGGATCTTAAGGAGGAACTTGGCTAGGGTAAAATCCAGGTTGCTTCGCGGATCATTGGAGGGCAACGCATCATCCCCTTCACCATCAACCGCTACATCTTCATCACCACCATTACTCCCATCCTTCATCTATTAAATCTCTTTGTAATTCTAGATCCAATTGTGGTTTGCATTAGATCTACCATCGTACTTTTTTCCATCCATTTTATTATGATGATGTTGTTGATTGCTTCCATGAGTGAGTAGTTCCTTTGTTCTTGGGGAGATGGATAAATCCTAGCACCATTATGAACTTACAATAAAGATGATCTATTCTTGTGTTTGTATGACTTGCTTGTCTATGATATAATTAATGTTTGTGTTTGATCTCTCTTTAGATGGTATGCGTAGTCGGCCGCATATCATTTGCCTTCAGGACTAAAGGGAGGGAGAAATCCTTTGAACGTGTCTTGGAAGTGTACTCGGAATGCCCCATGACAGATTGGCGCCGGCTCGTAACCTGCACGGTCAAAAGAGGATTAAAGAGAGACTCCCTTACTATGTCGTATAGTAGTAGTCATCATGAAGATGAATGACAAGACCGGTAACATCATGGACTTAGCGTCAAAGTGGAGCACTTGATGGAGATCATGGAGCGCAAAGACAACCATGTAACGTCAGATTTAGATTAGATATGATGTAATATTTGTGTGCATCTTGTTTAAGTGCAAGTATTAGATACACAACAGTAGCATTTAAATAGGATGATCCCTAATTAATACCAACGTAATGTTCTCCCATTAGCGTGCACCACCAAGAAAGTTCTCCGTTATGAGGCATGCCATGATGATCGGATGTCAAACATATCTACGTTCACATACAGTGGGTGCAAGCCATGTATGCATAGCAAATACACTACGGTTGGGTTGGCGAGCCTAGCATATAAATACATGGCCTCGGAACCCAAAGATCGAAAGATCGAACACGAGTAACATGGATGATATGATCAACGGATATAGTCCACCCTGGCAGCCGCATCAAAGGCCATGATGATCGGGGATGATGTGGTGTAAAGGGGTCGTGTAATCACTAAACTGTCTTTAGGGATGATAGTTTGAGTGGGAGCTCATTTGTTAATATGATTGCAAATTTGAACTCCATACTATGAACTTAGTCTAAGTCCCTTTGCAAATGTCTTGTAGATTATGGCCATCCCCTCAGTTCAGGACATCTTTGGTCCATTAATGAACATGGAGAAACTTAAGTTCGATGGGTCAAATTTTATCGACTGGTACCAACGCCTAAGAAGGTTCCTCATAGAAAACCATATCCTCGTTGTCCTTTGTGAACCCCTAGAAGATTTCCCTAATGAGTCCGACGGTAGATAATATATGACTCTTCGTGACCGCCATGATACCTTCACGAAGGTCGACCCCAAAGCTGGGACCATCGTCAATGGAAAGGGTATATGTGATATAAAAGTAATAAATGTTTCCATGAAATACTTATGTAGTTTTCAGGTATATTGGATACTTAATCTTGTTTTATTGAAAACAAGACCCTCTACGTGAGAGTTATAGAATAGAATGAGGCATTGATGGCGTGATGATGGCAAACAAGCTAGTTGATGACCGACGACACTCCTTCCCTAAAAGTTTATCATTAGGATTAGTAGATTTGAATAAAAGCCTTGTAATCAAGTTTGTGAAATTTATTAGTGTGTCTTGCTTATGGGTTATTCGTTTGCCACTATAGGCCTCCATATGATCAGTTTTGCCACTAGCGCGGAATGGTGCTCAGTTTTGCCACTATTTCGGGCGCAACTGCTATGGCGACTCCAACTAACCAGTTTAAATGAGCATAACAAATTCAAAGAAATTCAAAAAAATGAAAAACCTGCGCACATAGTCTTCTTATGTCTTATACTAATGATTCAAGTTGACAAACAAGGTCTACATACATTCAAACGAAAAATTCATGAATACGTGATAAACAAGGTCTACATACATGAATACATGAATTTTTCGTTTGAATGTATGTAGACCTTGTTTGTCAACTTGAATCATTAGTATAAGACATAAGAAGACTATGTGTTCAGGTTTTTCATTTTTTTGAATTTGTTTGAATTTGTTATGCTCATTTAAACTGGTCGGTTGGTGTTGCCATAGCAGCTGCGCCCGAAATAGTGGCAAAACTGACCACCATTCCGCGATAGTGGAAAACTGAGCATATGGTGGCCTATAGTGGCAAACCAATAATTAACCCCTTGCTTATTGCGAGACAGTTATTCATATTAATAAGAAACAATTCAATTGTTCTATTTTTATGAATAATTTATTTTATGATTCACATTGGGATTATAAACAAGTTATTCTAGTCTTTATCTGTATGATAAATGGATATTTATGAAAATTTCCAAAAATATTCAAGTTTAAATATCGAATAATGTTTAAGTCATTATGGTTATTGCATGTTCTTCATGTTTATGAAAATCAGGGTCTTAGATATTCGATCTAGAGACTTTGAAAACCATGCCTCATTGGGCATAATGACTAAAACTCTACATTCTGGTAAAACGGTGATATGCAACAAATAGTCGAAATCATTATTTTATAAACTTCATGGTGAGTTTAAGTAAATATGTGTATTTACTTATGAAACACAAGTTTGAAACTATTTGAATTGTTCAAATGATTTCAGAATGAAGTGGATATAAGATTAACAAGAATTCGAAATCTCTGTGGTTTGATCAAAGTCATTATGAATTCAAGTTAATAAGCTAATTGGCATAAAATGACTTGTGAAAACAGTTTCACAAATTATGATAATTAGATAAATTAAAAGTGTATTGACTTGTCTAAACATCATGATCATAATGTATAAGATACATGTGGTCCAGAATTATCTTCTAAAGGATACATTGGGAAATATAGTTTAGAGATTGAATTAGTAAACACTCAAAAGTATTAGGAACATCTGAAGATTCACGGAAACAACACCATATGAGATATGGCAAGCTCGAATTTCTAGAGATTTCGATTGCTTGAGATCATTGTGAATAGTAAATATTTGTGGGACATTCTTGGTAAGACTATGAATACAAATTCCAAACTAATACCCGAAGAAGACAAAGTTTTGTCTCAGTGTGGTACTTCTTCAAGAAATTGTTTTCTCATAGAAGTGTTAGTGGAAGGGTATAAATGTCAGCATAAGTTTTTGCTAATACTTTATAAAAGTAGGATTCGAGAATTTGTTCTGCCATTTGCAGGATTTCTTTCTTGATTCACTTGTCCTATTATTGGAATAAGACATACCTATGAACTACAAAGAAAGATTGATGGACCTAAGTACAAGTAATGACTTAGAGTCATGAAATTAGCAAAGGATTGATCAAAACTACAAAGTCTTCAAGAGTTTGAAGGAAAAGGTTGTAACTAGTACAACATGCAGTTTTGACCAATCCAGAATTGCTAAGTCTTGTAGCAGAAAATTCTCGATTTGATGTAAGATCAAAGAATTTTGGATTTGTCAGGATTATCGAGAAAAGTCTTCAAGTTGAGTGGGATCTAAGAAGTTTTCCAAATAGAATATGTGGACGAAACATTTGAGTGGGAGATGAGTGACATCCTAGAATTTCAAATATTGATAAAATATTTGAGTAAGAGCGTGACAATGTTCTTGAATATGTAAGTGACGTATTAGTGAACAATGTGTTTCGTATTAGAAATGATTAGATCATTAGATCTATGAAATTTAACATATATTAAATATAGTGGATCTATGTGATTAGATCAGGATGTTTAATAAACATTAAATGTCAAAATACTTGGAGTTCTGAAAGTAGTTCAGAAGGACCAAGTTGAGACTCTGAAAATAGTTCAGAATGGATTTAAGTGAAGAATTGGTTCTTACTTGAACAATTAGGAGAATTATTGAGTAGTGACTCCGTATTCATGACAACACATGAAGGAAAGAAAGATGCATCGCAACAACTGTGTCTTGGCCATAGGTTTTTCCAGAAAACACATGTTATTTTCACTTGACATAATGTGGTCCAATTTCTTAATGTACCAACACGTTTCTGAGTGATTAAAGTTAATCATTGAACTAGAGTTAAGTTTAGCGCAAAGGAAGCGTGGTTAGGGATCAAAGCTGCAAATATTGCAATTTGATCAAAGTCTATATAGATATAGAAGTATTAGGATACTTTAGTGTTAGCAAGTATGACTTTGGTTTAAAGAAAGTTTGACTTTTGACTAAGTGTGTTTTATAGTTATACTCCCTCCATCCCAAAATATAAGGCGCCTAAGGACCGGTCAAAAGTCAAATCTTATTAACTTTAACAAAATATTTCGGAAAAAAGATGTACATCTACATTATATAATGGACACATTAAGAAAATATACTTTATGATAAATCTATTGATATTGATTTGGTATTGTAAATACTTATATTTTGTGTATAATCTTGGTCAAACTTAGAAACTGTTGACTTTTGACTAAACCTTATGTGCCTTATATTTTGGGACGGAGGGAGTACATGGCATCTTGAAAGTTCAATCGACTGCTAGAACGTCATCGTATATACGAGAAAACAAAAGTCTCACTTTGTCACCAAAATGCTACAACACATTATATGATAATAGTGTGAATATCAAAATAGGTGACATTAATGATTTGCAAATAGGACCTTATGAATCTAGTAAAACAGACTTAGGACAGGAAGTCCTCCATGAGCAAGCATTGTCGGAGATTTGTCCCGCGAAGGGACTAGGGTCCAACGTTCCCTTGGTTCGTGAGGGGGTTGAACACGCGGTTCCGAAGGAACTCAACGACGATGGTGACGGCAGAGTGAGCACATGACAGAGAGGTGACACATTTTTTTACCCAGGTTCGGACCCTCGTGAGGAGGTAAAGCCCCTACTCCTGCTTAGTTGTATTGCTCGCGTGCTTTGCATGGGTAAAATGGAGGATGAAAGTCTAGGGTTTTAGATCTCAAGGATCGATCCCCTCCAAGGTAGGAGAAGTGCTCCTTATATAGGGCGGCGTCAGGCCTCTTCCCCCGGTCCATGGGTGGGAAGGATCACCACAGTGTCGTTCCCTGAGGTCCTGGTCTACAAGGCTACTTTTTGGTGGACCGAGTCTTGGACACTGGGCGCTTCTCCGTCCACGGGTAAAGTGGCCTTCCTTTTCCTCGTTCGTCCTTGTACGGTGCTGCCTGCTGTCTCCCTTGCACCAAATCGGCAAGGTAGTGTGCCTGCCATGCTAAGGTTGTCTATCCTTCTGCTGCAGAAAAGGGGGCGGACTGGACCTTCCTTTATCGAGGCGAACAGAGGGCGCATGGCAACTATGCTCGTTGTCGGGAGTTGCCCCGCGTACTGGCTGCCTTGTGAAGTTACCGATAAGCCTCGGAGTGTGCTCTAGGTCATTCGAAGTTGGGTTCTGCGGTGGCGCCTCCGGGGGAGGAGAGTCTTCCTCGGGAGAACATCCCCTTGTGAAGTGGACCCTCGTGAGGGCTCACCCGGCGGTGCTTGTCGCTAGAGGTATTGGAGCCTCTCGAAGGCTCATCACTTTGAGGCGTCGGGGACTGCTAACCGTCGGAATGCGGCACCCCGGTTTCCAGGGCCCCGACAGTAGCCCCTGGGCGCTTGTCCTGCGCGTGTTCCCTGATGGGCTCAGAGGGGCAAGCGGCCTTGGACGGTTGGTGGACCCTAGTGCCTACTCGGTCAATAAGGACCTACCACGCCCTCATATTGACTATAGATTTGAAACGCCCATAAACTCTTAACCGCGAATCTTGGGCATGTCGCCTCCGCCCCGGGAGTTGTTCCCATGATGTGACGGCACGTGTAGCCTTGCAGTTATACCGCGTGCTCGAGGCAGCGATACGTCTTTTCAACTGACCCCGTTTATACCGGGACGTGAGCGCGTGAGCTCCTTACCCTTGCGCCACTATTCCCCTTCCCTCTTGAAGTGCACTTGTGCGAGACTCATCCCCCCAATGGCGCCCAAACGCTTCTCTGCCATCGAGAAGGGCAAGGCCGTGGCGACGACAACAGAAGAGACCCCTTCGGCTAAGCGGGGCCGAGAGCGGCCGACGTGTCCTCGGGAAGGGCCTGCGCTGAAGACACTCCCGAGGCGGGGAGGAACACTCCCGGGAGACACGACCGAGTATGTGCAGGTTGCGGCTGTTAGCACCACCATTCCAGCTCGAGGGTCAACCCGGGTCATTGATGTCCCAATCCGGGATCAAGGTTGACAGCGGAGGTGAGCCCAAGCCGGTCACTGACTTCATCCTAGTCCTGAAAGATGATGACTAGTCCACCAAGGTGTGTCTCCCGCCACGCTTCGCCCTTACTACGGGGGCCCATCTCCAGGAATCCGTGCCACTAAGGCACTCAGGGGGTGGTGACTGGTAGGCCGTGGAGCTTGATATTCCCTAAGAGGGGCATTGCTGCCCAAGAGAGCACTAATGTTTTGTAGGAGAGGATGATAAAAGCATAAACTTCGGGATACCCATGCTACCCAAAGAATAGGAAAGTGAAGAACAAATGGAGGAATAATGGAGTAGCTACCCATCTCCTACTCCCAACAATGGTAACACACAAATTCCCACGAACCACCCTTCTCATACTATTTCAAGTAATGATGATCTCTATTTTGATAAACCCATACTTGATGAATCTTTTAATGTAAATACCTTTTATGGAAAATCATATGATATTTGGGTATAAAATATATTTTAAAGGATACAAATGATTCTATTAGTGCTAATCCTCCTATTAAAATGAAAGATGAGGAGTTTTGCTTTGATAGTGATATATATGATGATCCTTTATTACCTAAATTCCTCTATGTGGAACAATTGTATCTAATATATGGGAGGATGAAAGTGATATAGTTGAGTTAGATGATCCATTATGCTCATTAGATGGTAAGTATTTATGTGGTGATTCTATTAAAAACTATGTGGTTGAGTTTAGTTTTGATACTTGCAAATATTATGAAAGTGGAAGAAATAAGAGCCCTCTTTGTGTTTCCACTTTATTAAAGATGCAATCTACTAATCATTATATTCATTGGCTACCACGAAGTTGCTTATATTTATTCATATACAAACTGCCAATGCATAGAAAGAGAATTAAACTTAAAAGTTGTTGGTTTTATGTTTTGTGGTGTGCTCCATATACTTTCCCATACTATTCAGTTTAAGCACACCTTTGTACCCTTGTAACATGTAAAATAACTTTAGCTACTATTTTCTAACAATTATCTTAGGATTATGACTAAAATAAAAATTGCAAAAGTAAATGAGAAAGATGAGCAGTGGAGAATTTGGAGTCAACCTTGAGCAAGTGTTGTTCATGTGAATGGAACCACTGGTTTTGGGTGTTGTTTCTGTAAATTTCAGAATTTTGAGATGAAATTCAGATTTTTTTGTCTGGGAGTGGAATGTAATCATGATTTAGGGTTACCTCTTCTTAATTTGATAGAAAAAATTGCACATTGTCTCCTTCTTAGGTTCCCTAGATCCATCTTTGTATCTCTCAGTCAGACACTACTTCTTGGATAATTTGTTCGGGAGAATGGCATAGTTTCTTATGAAGGTGATCTTGAGGTAGAGGTCAACATCAAGAGGGATGATCTATGTTACAATGAAGTCATGGAATTTGCAAAGGATGTAGGATGTGGAAAGGGGTAGAATGCAAGACAATTTGCAATTAAAACTGTATTAGCTAGTACTAGGAAACACATTCATTGATGGCCTAATGTTTATGTATTACGATGGTTCTATAAAGATAATTGATTGTACAACTCTACATGGTGATAGGGTAGACATATTTGTTGAAGAAGTGTTTGCAGATGTAATAGATGAAGCACAACATGCTGGTGAACCTTGCAATGCAGGTGACAATTAATATAAAGAACCAAAAAATGATGGTTTTGAAGTACCGGTTGCTGAAACGTATTCCTCTTAGACAGGATCCAAGTGTCCATTGATACATGTGCAGCTTGTCACTATTGATTTAATGGAGTCCTTGTTGGAGGAAAAATCTTTAGTTCCAAGACCAGCAAAGAAACTTGCAGTTAGGAGGAAGGTTATTGAGCATGTTGTATAAGAGCAGCAACATCTTGATGAAACTGTTGTAGAAGAGTAGCAACCACCTGTCTAGGAGTCAAACGGGTTAGAGAGTGACTATGAGACAGTTCCTAAATATCATTTAGATGATTCAGAGGCAGAGCAACATAGAAGGCTAGCTAGAGAGATAAGGAGGCATGGGAGAAACAAAAAACTTGGTAAAGGGATAGACCATATCATCAAAGACAATAATGTAGTAGCAATTGAGTCTAGAGATTAAAATCTTGACACTTACTCAGATAGTGAAGATTGGGAGTCTGATGATGACAACTCATATTTAGAAGAGAGTGATGGAGAAGATGGAACTATCATGATAAGGAACAAGAGCATCTAGCCAAGGTACATCAATAAATTAGATCAGAAATTTCAGCTTGGCATGGTATTCAGAAGTAGAGAGCAGATTAAGAAAGCTTTGATCAGGTTTGGAATCAAAGACCATAAGCATTTGGATTTCATAAAATATAGATCTTATTGTACTTGTCCTGGTTGCAAGTCGATCATTTATGCATCTAGGACTAGTAAGAACAAGTGGTTGCAAGTATCCACTTTTAGTGACATACATGAATGTGTTCATAGAAGATACAACATGCTTGTTACATCAACTGTCATTGCTAGTAAACTAGGTAGATTGATCAAAGCTAACCCAACGTGGAAGCTTGAACACGTTCAATAGACAGTGATACATGACTTGTGTTTATATGTGCTAGTTGCTCACTGCAAAAGATCAAAGCAGCTTGTGTTTAGGAAGATGATGGATTCAACTCAAGGAGAATATTCCCAAGTGTTCGATTATCATATCTCAGTTAGTTCATAATAGTTTCATATTGTGCTATAACTATATCAATCGGAAACATTGATACGGGTGTGGTATGAAACAAACCAAGCCCCTAGTAGCCTCTATTTATACTAGTTCGTTGGGCAAACGATGATCAAGGTTTCTCGATCATGGAGCATTTATGCCAGTTGACAATGGAGTCATATATATGATATGATGGACATTACCCAAAGATAAGTATTACAACACAATCAAGTCACAAGGTTCATTGTTGCAATAGTTAGAAATGCAGTATCCTTCTCCTTAGACCATGAGATCATATTAATCACTATCTCCCGAGGCTGCTTTGATCACATCAACCATCATGTCCATAGCTAGGTGGCCATAAAGGTGTGTGCTAGGTATTCTAGAGGAATAGTTGAGGCATATGTATCAAGATCGGGATTTGTTCACCCGTGTGATGGGAAGAAACTTGGTGAGATTACATCCATAATGTTGCAACATGTGACTAGGTCACGAGGATGGAATATCACGGGAACAAGTGAAACAAAACTTGTCAGTAACGAGATTGAACAGGGTATATGATAACCAATGATCAGATCTTGGACAAGTTGTATCGAAGAAACAAAGGGAATTGGACTCGACATTTACGATTCAAATGACATTGTCATCATGGAATGCACAAGGGTCATTATGGGCATCCTGGTCCCGCTAATGATCATTGATATGAGAAGAGTCTCGATCATGTCTATGACGTTCCTAAGCCATTGGGGTAACACACTTAAGGGTATGATGATGCTAGAGATCATTCTATAAGAAGGAATCACAGATGAGAGAGAAACCAAAATCGTTCCAAAGAGAATCTGAAGTTGTTCGGAGGAGGAAGAAAGAAAGGAAAAAGGACGAAAGGTGTTTCGGATAAATAGCAATTTATAATATGTTAATAATGAATTAATATGTCTAAATAAATATTTAAATTAAAATTTATAGGGCAACTTCCTGAATAGGTCAAAACCCTGGAGGGAATTGGCCCAGGAGGAAGCCACCCTGAAAAAGGACAGAAAATAGTGCCACGAGCGAACTGGGACATTTCTGACCGTCCCAAGCAAGCAACAGCTGCGTGGGCAGGACGCCGGGCGCCGCACCGCGCGCTGGTAGGCCGCAGTCGCGAGCTGTCCCACCCGGGCTTGGCAACTACATGACCGCAGCCTCGACGCGCTAGGCGCGCGCGCAGATTTGGCTGCGGGTGAGTGCGCTAGCCCACCCAGGCGTTGGCCACTGTCATTGTTGCTAGCACCGCGCTGGGCCATGGGCGAGCATCGGCCCACCCAGGCAACTGCAGCCGTGGGCTGCTATCTTGCACCCCAAGCTAGGCCGCCATCGCCTGCTAGGCTAGGCACTGGGTGGCCCAGCCGGCTGTGTAGCGACCTCACCCGTTAAGGTACATTTCCATGTGTTTATAGTGCTAGTCCCTGGATCGAAAAGTTAGCACCTATAGTTTAAGATGTAATACCAAGAAACAAAGGTCATATTACATTGCATATCCAAGAATAAAAATAGTTCATTACAACTTATATAGCTCATATGGCTATCTTATTACAAAGCAGCAGATATAACTATAAAGAATTTAGTACATCTTCATGTGCCACAGGCAAACATGTTGGGTGCAAACTCTTAATTTCTACTGATCAAACTTCACTATCACCAAGTAATCCTGCAACATGATAAGTTACAACCACAAAGGGTCAATAATTTGAATGTATTGACAAGTGTCACTAGTATGTGGATATAAAGTGGAACCTATTACTACATGCATATCGTGCTAGGTAGAGCTTTGGCTAGTTTGCAGCAAGAAAGTTTTTCCCTATCTTTTTACAAATAGTTTGCAACACTTATTATTGACTAAGTTACACTGGATACCCTCCAGGTAATATTTTCAATCACAACATAGTGGTACCACTGATAGAAATCAGTGAACCTAGGTTCCATTGATAGAAATCAATGAACAAACAACCTTTGTTCACCCATCAAGTTTTAAATTAGAGAAAGTATAATGATAAGATTCTTGAACTGCTTCAATGTCTTGATTCTCAGAAATTGTCCATAACCGAGGAGATGGCTAAGTACTTAGTTTTACCCTCTCGAGAGGTGGTGCACTTTTCCCACAAGACTCGACATGCATCGAGACGACTTTTCAGAAGCAATCCCTCAGACTACCACGGACACGTTCCATCCTATCATCATTACCACCAACTGTCTGTCTGGCTGAGTTCTCGCAACTTAGTCGGTCAATGCAGAGCCCATATGCCATGTGGCTGCACTGGAAGCTTCACAACAAGAAAGTCTCCAATCTCTTTGTTCCTAGTTGGCCATCCACAAGTGTGATACACCATCCGACCATAGATATGGCCCGGGTAACCACTGAACACAATCCATACAGGTCCCATTTTCACCTAGGTGTTTCATTAAGAACTTGTTTTATTATACAAAACATATATTTCTAGTACTTCATATAGTAATATAATGATATTCCACCCCAGAACTATAGCAGGGATAAGCATTTCTAATCTTACGATGTTTCACCTATCAGTTGGAATTTACCATATCCTATTCTACATAGGAGTTATAACATAGCATAATAATAATAATATAGTAGTCCTATCATGCATAGTACAAAATACACTAAGTATAATGAAAATAATGGGACATAGATGATAGTGCCACTTGCCTTGTTAGTAGAATAATTAGATACACTTCTCAAACTTTCAATGTCACACTGAGCAAAATCTACAACATCATCAATCAAGCAGCATGCACATTCTCAATATCACCAGCAACACAAAAATGATGCAATACATGAAAGGATGCAACATGTTACTTTTATTGCACAAGTTTTCCTAATAAGGTACTAAACACTAAAATAACCTACTGATCATTTTATATATGTTTTCTGCCAAATCCAACAATTTATGCACATAGATTATGTAATAACATTTTTATTAGTAGAAAAGGCCTTACTCAATAGAATGTTTTTTACTATAATTAAATTACATGCAAATCGTTGTTTCTGACTTATTAGGATAAGGGGTCTAAAATACAACTAAGTGCAAAAGGATTCACTCAAAAATATTTTATAGAACACTTTTTATAGTCAAAATACTCAAAATATGGTTCTGTACAAAATATGATTTTAAGAGATGCAGGAGTACCAAATTATGGTTTCATGGTGTTCTACTCATTTTTATGAATCTATATATATATATTATTTGCTAAATTTGGACATACAGAACAAAAGATATGATTTTTAGAAGTTTCTATGATTTTCTGTCTATGAATCCGAAAATAGATAAAGCTACGGCACATGGCAAAATCTGGTAGGCCGATACCCCTTCATTTAAGTGACTTATTCTAAACCTTTGGATGGAGATCAAACAGACCAAAAATATATCACCGGAATACCTCACCGGAGAGATCACCGGAATGACGGGTGCGGGCTTGACGTTGACGTTCTCGTTGCTAGGAAAGTCACCGGAGTTCATGAAGACGTGGACGGCATAGAGAACGTAAAGGCGAATGCTGTAGAGACCATGGCATCGTCTTTAGTATCCAGTAGAGGTAGGAATCCTTGGATGGAGTGCCGTGTGACGTCGGGCGGCGTGGCCAACTACAACAAGAAGGTGCACCATCATGTCCTGGAGGTAGGGATCTATGAGTAAAGTATTCCAGTTCAAGGAATTGACAAGTGTTTTAGCGTGGACGACACGATCTGACGATGAACTAGAATTTTGGGCTGAAGTTGGCATCTTTGGTATGGATTGTAGAGACTATGGAGAAAGTTTAGGAACAAAAGTGAAGGAGGAGGACTAGAGGTACGCGCTGCTTCTCTCGGTTCGTCTTGATATGCTCTAAGGAGGGAGATCGAGTGATGTATACCGACAGGTGGCATTCGGAGCACCGTTTCGGTTTGGGCAATTGACACAATAAAATGGGGAACTAATACTCTAAATGGAAGCCCCACATAATTCTGAACATATTTCGTATTAAAGTTGAGAGGAAAAGGTCATCAAATTGATGAGGAGATGAAGAGGCAGAGGTAGTCATGGATATAAGGTCCAACCACGTACGTGCTGGAGGAGGAAGATAGCACGAGCTCTCGATCGGCTGGTCGGTTCGGTGTTGTTGTGTCAGAATGTTGCGGCCCAAGATAGAATAAAGGAAAAACAATTAGGAAAAGAAGCGACTGACCGGCTGGACAGGCCTTGGTCCACATTGGGTGGGTCAGACCAATGGTGGTCCGGCTGAGCTTTTTTTCTTTTCTTTTTCTTTTCCGTATTTCTTTTCTAGTTTATGATTTATGGCTTGAAATTGATTCAAACTTTTCATAATTTTTTTGAATAAAAAAATATATGTTGATAGTTTATATAAAATAGAGTACTTAGTCAGTATAAAACTAATTTAATTAAAATTTGAATATGGCGCATAGGCTCATATGTTTTTATTATATTATATTTTCTTTATCTTAGATATTTGATATATTTTGTTTTAAAACTCCAAAAATCTTCAAACCAAGTTGTAGAGTTTTATAAAATGATTTTTTCATTATTTATTATTTAAACATACTTTTATTCCATTTAAATTTACATTTTATCTATGGCTTAAATTGGCCTTGCAATATTCTTATTTTTTTCCTTCTTGTATTATATAATTCATATCTTTTTATTCATGGATCCAAACAGAGTGAAACCAATTTCTATGGTTTTGTAATATTGTTGTTTACCATTATATATCACTTAGGAATGTTTATGCTCAATATTTATATGAAACATAGCCATATATTACATTGAACTTGTGATGATTTTTCTTATAAGGGTTTAGGTTTTGGGTCTATCCTTTTTCTTCATAGGTTTTAAAGTGAAAATCCTTAGTGACAAGATACATGTCATGGATGATTATATTGGATCTTTGGATAATTTGATTGTTACTTCCTCATTCAAAATTCTTTTTGTTTAAGTAAGGTTTTGATATTTCCTATAGAGGAACAAAAAAGTTTCTTTTCCTCCTAAATTTCATCATTTATTTCCTTTGTTTGTTTGATTTTTAACATTTCAAAATTTGGAAAATTTTGGGAGTGACAGGCTACCACCCTTAAAAGGAATCGCATCCCGAGATTTGGAGAGGCTAGAAAGAATAGGCCGGGTTTTAAGACAATTAGGGTACTACCACCCTTAAAAGAAAATTGACTAGGTTAAATCTTGAGATTTGACCTTGGCTTGAATAACATTGGTAGATGTTGTACTTTGATGGTATGTTTCATCTATTGAACTAGATGATAGATGTGGCATTGGACATGGACATGATCAGTTCCTTCACATAGGAAACTGGTAACTTGAGATGTGGGGCATTCTCCAAGTGGATGACTTCCATCACAATTAGGGCACTCATCAGTATGCTCTTTATAAGTGTCCTATGTCTCCACATATTTTGCAAGCTCTTAGTCTTGCCACAATATCATCCTTGAAGTAATTGTTGTCATAGTTTCTCTAGGGAGTATTGTTGCTCATGTGTATCATCTAATTGATCATCCTTTGCAACAATTGGGATTTGGCTCCCAAGAACTTTAGCATTTCTGGGTCTAATTCAGTGCTATTGCGGTTCTTGGCTATAAACAGGGTTGTCAGTTGATTCAACTTCGTTTGTGTTGCTAGCAGCATTGTCATGTGCATCTCGGGGTTTTTGTCACTATCATTGATGTTGGAGTTGTGGTCCCTTGGATAAGTCATCTGCTTGTGCTAGATTGGGATTGGGATTAGAATAGACAAAATATTCCTGGGGAAAGAATTCTATTCATACACAATAGAGACACGCAATATGCAAGCAATATCAATCATACATACAACAACAAAGTTCAGTCATCACTTAGGCAAACAAAATATTATTATCATACCACATAAGTTGGTATGACCCATAAACAATCATGAAGTCGATTATTTAAACGAATAACTAATGTGGTGGTCCAACTATAGGGTTTAACTTGAGACTATTCCGTCTAACTCCATAGCTACTGCATCAGGTATTAAATCAAGGCATCCTTGGAAGAAATTAGGTCATCTTGGTCAAATAGCTCTAAGTCCATGTCTATAATATTTTTCCTAAGTTGAGTTTCCTTAGTCTCTACTAGGTCTTGAGTATTCTTCTTCCATTACTTGAAGCCCTTCTGAATGTTGTGCAGTCTATGCCTAAGTCTTCCTCCAAGTTCTTCAATATCTTTCCATTGTAGAGTCAAAGAATGACGTATGAGGTTCTGAGTTGGTGAACTTCCAAGTCCCATTGTTTTGTTGTTGTCTTCCTTGATAGATTTGTTGACGCTAGCCAAATGAATCAAGATAGTTCCAAGAGAAAAAAGCTAATATAACCTAGTAAAACCATAATAGATAAGTTTCTCATCCTAATGTCCTTCTTAATTTCTCTCTCATATTTTTCTACTAAGCTTGAACTTCTCCATTGATCTTGACTTCTCGTCTTGATCCTGGAATGCCTTGTCCTTCTCCTTTAAGTTGGACGTGTAGCTCATCATTTCCTAAGTAGTTGGTTTCTCCTATCATCAACAAGATCCTAAATAAAATTTCTAAGTCCTAGAACTATTGAAGCACAATTCTTCCTTCTAAAACTTGTTCTCCTGGCTTCTTTTGGTGATGGAGATTTGTAGATCTAGCATGTTGATGATGTTCAAAAGTCCAATTCCAGGAAGGTGGTATTGAAGTCCTTAGTGATGTCGAAGATGAAGTCCTTAGTGATGATGAAGCCGAAGTCCTTTGTGAGGTTGAAGTCCTTTGTGATGTTGATGTTGAAGTCCTTTGTGATGTCGAAGTCCTTTGTAATGTTGAAGATGAAGTCCTTGATGATGCTGAAGCTGAAGTCCTTAGTCATCAAGTTGAAAAAGGGACAGATGTAGAAATAAAATAGAATACTAAGGAAAGAATTTACAAAATTGTTTGTAAATAACTTAGAGCAAATGCAACTCCTATTATTCTAAGGGGGTTTGTCCAAATCCTAGGGTTATGAACCTACATGCAACATAGTTCTCTGATACCATTTGTAGCGACCTCACCCATTAAGGTACATGTCCCTGTGTTTATAGTGCTAGTCCCTAGATCGAAAGCTAGCACCTACAGTTTAGGATGTAATATCAAGAAAAAAGTCATATTACATCGCGTATCTAGGAATAAAAATAGTTGACTACAACTTATATAGCTTATATGGCTATCTTATTACAAAGCAGAAGATATAACTATAAAGCTTGGAGTCCATCATCTTCATGTGCCACATGCAAATATGTTGGGTGAAGACTCGTAATCCCTACTCACCAAACTTCACTATCACCCTGCAACATGATAAGTTACAGCCATAGAGGGTCAATACTTTGAATGTATTGACAAGTGTCACTAGTGTGTAGATATAAAGTGGGACCTATTACTACATGCATATCGTGCTAGGTAGAGCTTTGGCTAGTTTGTAGCAAGAAATTTTTTCCCTATCTTTTTACAAATAGTTTGCAACACTTATTATTGACTAAGTTACACTGGATACCCTCCAGGTAATATTTTCAATCACAACATAGTGGTACCACTGATAGAAATCAGTGAACCTAGGTTCCATTGATAGAAATCAATGAACCAACAACCCTTGTTTACCCATCAAGTTTTAACTTAGAGAAATTAGAATGATGAGATTCTTGAACTGCTTCAATGTCTTGATGCTCAGGAATTGTCCATAACCGGGGATACAACTAAGTACTTAGTTTACCCTCTCGAGAGATGGTGCACTTTCCCCTCAATACTCGACATGCACCGAGACGAGACTTTTTGGAAGCAATCCCTCAGTCCACCACATACGTGTTCCATCCTATTATCACTACCACCCTCTGTCCGTCTGGCTGAGTTCACGCAACTTAGTCGGTCAAGGCAAAGCCCATATGCCATGTGGCTACACTGGAAGCTTCACGACAAGAACGTCACCAATCTCCTTGTTCCTGGGTGGCCATCCATAAGTGCGATACACTAGCCGACCCTAGATATGGCCCCTGGGTAACCACTGAACACAATCCATACAAGTCTCATTTCCACCTAGGTGTTTCATTAAGAACTTGTTTTATTATAGAAAACATATATTTCTTGTACTTCATATAGTAATAACATGATTCTCCACCCCGGAACTATAGCAGGGATAAGCATTTCTAATCTGACGATGTTTCACCTACCAATTGGAATTTACCATTTCCTATTTTACATATGTGTTATAGTATAGCATAATAATAATATAGTAGTCCTATCATGCATAATACAAAATCAACCAAGTATAATGAAAATACTTGGACATGGATGATAGTACCACTTGCCTTGTTAGTAGAATAATTAGATACACTTCTCAAAACTTTCAATGTCACACTCCTCAAAATCTATAACATCATCAATCAAACAACATGCACATTCTTAATATCACCAGCAACACAAAAATAATGCAATACATGAAAGGATGCAATATGGTACTGAACACTTAAAATAAGGTACTGAACACTAAGGTACTGAACACTAAAAATAACCTGATGATCATTTTATATATGTTTGACGCCAAATCTAACAATTTATGCACATAGAATATTTAATAGCATTTTTTCTATTAGTAGAAAAGGCCTTACTCAATAGACTGTTTTCTACTATAATTAAATTACATGATAAATCGTTGTTTCTGACTTATATTGATAAGGGGTTTAAAATACAACTAAGTGCAAAAGGATTCACTAAAAAATAATTTATAGAACACTTTTTATAGTAAAAATACTCAAAACATGGTTTTGTACAAAATGTGATTTTAACAGATGTAAGAGTACCAAATTATGGTTTGATGGTGTTCTAATCATTTTTATGAATCCATAGATATATTACTAAATTTGGACAAACAGAACTAAAGATATGATTTCTAGAAGTTTTTATAATTTTCTGTCTATGAATCCGAAAATAGATAAAGCTACGCCATATGGCAAAATCTGGTAGGGCGGTACCCCTTGGTTTAAGTGACTTATTCTAAACCTTTGGATGGAGATCGAACGGACCAAAAATATCTCACCGAAATAGCTCCCTGGTGAGATCGCCAGAAAGGCGGGCGCGGGCTTGACGTTGACGTTCCCATTGCTCGGAAAGTCACCAGAGTTCCTGAAGACGTGGATGGTGTAGAGAACGTAAAGGAGAATACTGTCGAGGCCATGACGTCGTAGTTAGTATCCAGTAGAGGTAGGAATCTTTGGATGGAGCGACATGTGACGTCGGGTGGCACAGCCAACTACAACAAGAAGGTGCATCATCATGTCCTGGAGATAGGCATCGATGAGTAAAGTATTCCAGTTCAAGGAATTGACAAGTGTTTTACCATGGACGACACGATCTGACGATGAACTGGAATGGGGCTGAATTTGGCATCTTTGGTATGGATTGTAGAGACTCTGGAGAAAGTTTAGGAACAAAAGTGAAGGAATACGACTAGAGGTACGCGCTGCTTCTCTCAGTTCGTCTTGATATGCTCTAAGAAGGGAGATCGAGTGATGTATGCCGACGGGTGGCATTCAGAGCACCGCTTCGATTTGGGCAATTAACACAATAAAACAGGAACTAATACCCTGAACGGATGTCCCACAGAATTCTGAACATATTTCGTATTAAAGTCGAGAGGAAAAGGTCGTCCAATTGATGAGGAGATGAAGAGGGAGAGGTAGTCATGGTCATGGATGTAACGTACAACCACCTAAGTGCTGGAGGAGGAAGACGAGCACGAGCCCTCGATCGGCTGGTCGGTTCGGCCTTGATGGGCCAGAATATTGCGACGCAAGATGGAATAAAGGAAAAAAATTAGAGAAAGAAGGGGCTGACCGGCTGGACATGCCTTGGGTCACTTTGGGTGGGTCGGACCAATGGTGGTCCGGCTGAGCTTTTTTTTTTGGTATTTCTTTTCTAGTTTGATTTATGGCTTGAAATTGATTCAAGCTTTCATAATTTTTTTGAATAAAAAAATGTTAATAGTTTATATAAAATAGAGTACTTCGTCACTATAAAACTAATTTAATTAAAATTTGAATATGACGTATAGGCTCATTTGTTTTTATTATATTATACTAGTTGAATGCACGTGCGTTGCCACGACCTCAAAATTATTTTTTGGTATGTAAAAATAGTAATACACACGAAATTCACGTGTATTAAAAAAGATGGCCACACAGAAAGCAATAAAAATAAAATAGCCACATAAAAGATAAAAAAGTAGAGTAAAATTCTAAATTACTTAAAATGTAATAGTTTAATAGGATCTATAATTGAACATGTGCAATGACCTCATTTTACTATTTGACTACAATTTAACCTTGCTGGTATCCTAGAGGTGGCTGGGAGTGCCCTTGTGATGTACAAAATATCGTCTTATGTTGTTAGGACCGTATGATAGTGATGAGGTTTGTCTATCATATTAACCAACCAAACCCATCATTTCTTTATTAGATTAGCCAACCATAGCTAGCTATATGAATGTCTCCGCATTTGTCTCGACGCATGTTCTAAAACCATAGTCTACAGTAACAAAAATGAGTAAAACCATACTATCAAAAGATCATTCAATTTTATGAACATGCCATTAAATATTTCCACACAATCAGAAATTATTTTATGAAATAAACAAAAAAAGGTACATTTTATAGGTATGCATGCCAAAGGAGATAAATAACGTGAACCTTGTTTTATTCGGCTAAATTATTATAATCATCCAGTGGATGCACATGTATAAATAGAGACAACAATCCAACAAGAGGGAAAGGATATGTATTCTTTCTCAAATTTTACCCGAATATCATACATCACAAACATTATTTTCTGAATATACACTAGTAGAAACTAGGCAATTAGCCCCGGTTCGTAAGAGTCTTTAGTCCCGGATTACAAACCGAGACTGCCAAAGCGGGACTAAAGATCCAATCTTTAGTCTCGGTTCTGTTACGAACCGGGGCTAGAGGTCCAACCACGTGGCCCATGCGAGGCGCGTTCGGCGGTTTGACATTTATTCCCGGTTCGTGTTATGAACCGGCACTAAAGGTTTCCTGCCGCGGCAGCATTTTGGGCCATTTGGCTGCCGCGGTAGGGGATGGGGTTTTAGGGTTTTGTGTTTTTCTTTTCATTTTGTGTTTTGTGTTCAATTATTTTTCTTATTAGAAACAAGTTTTCGTATACATACAGAATGCTACTACACAGTACTTGTATACATTGATGCAATATATAATATAATTTGTCTTACAAGCATACATGGAGTCCCAACCGGGTCCAGAGCATGTATATTTGATTACATGGAGATCATTACGTGGATGCTTTAGGGTCTACGTATAGAGTATTCTCCGTATGGGTCTATGACCTCGTCGACAAAAAATCCAGCAAATTCCTCTTGGATTGCTATTAGGCGGTCCTCTGGTAGGAGTTTGTCCCGCATCGCGTCCAACTATATAAAAAGGAGATCGTATGAATTAGACTCAACACAACTTTTTGTAATAAAAATAAAGGGTGAATATATTGTTTACTTACTCGAACATTTTCCGAGGGCTTCTCAATACTGATGCGAATGAACTTGCACACGTAGAATTCACATAGATTAGTCCCCTGTGCCTCGCGCACTTTACAAGAATAGAATTTAATCAAATAATAACTCTAGCATGATAAATGCACATAAACTAGAATTAAATAGATGTGCGGACTTAGCTCGTACTACTTACCGAGAGTGATTTTAAAAATAGCTCCTCACGCCATTGACCGCGGACATGGTTCTTGAACTGTGTCCAAACCCTACCCGACAAACAAAATTAATGTATGAGTTAATAACTACTTGATATCCTAGAAAATGAACAAAAGAAACCGATATAGTGCGATAATTGTTGAAATTACCTCTAGAGTGCATCGATAATGCTGCTGTAGTTTTCAATATCTTTGTTTAGTGAGTCCATGATGTGAACTCTTCCCAAGTCAAGTGAAATGCTTAGAAGAATCCAGTGGTACCTACGCAAGGTTTACATATGTCAGTACTCATCATTTACATTGAACATCGAGTAAGCAAAATTTAATGTGTACAAAAACTCACTTGCCATCGTGGTAAGGAAATAGTATTTCATTATAGAAATGCTATTTCATGAGAAACCGCAACAAGTTGTGCTCGGTCTCCAGTGGTTTATCCTTTCGTATAGCTCCATGAATTCGATGTGGGTCAATGAACCCAAATCCATTGATAACCTTTCTTTTACAGTTGAGCATCTTCATTCTGCATCATTATATATAGCGTACAAAAGAATATAATGAGTATACTTACCGGCAATGAATTGAACAAGCTGAGATAGAGACCTAATTACATAAATAAAGTAATCACTTACAGACAATACGAACTGAGGATAGTTTTGTCGAGTTCCTTTAGATTGGATAACTGAAATAATTCTGTAAATTCAATAGGACCTCATCTTCAGTGAAGTAATGCGATTTTCGAACTTTCAGTAAGAGCCAATATTGCTGTTCTTTTGATGCTTTCATGTACCATTCATGGAATCGTCGCATTTGTGTTGGCATATCCTGAAGCCTCTCAGAACTGACTAGAGGCTCCCCGTGAACAAATTTGGGTGCTACCTGAGCCTTGGGCATATCGCCGTGAATAATGTCATGAATAGACATATTACATTGCTCGGCCAATATCTTAGCCGTTTCCAGATCCATAGGTTCAACCTCATATAGTTGAGGTTCGGGCATGTTCACCTGGAGTGGGGGGAGCGATTGGTTTGCTTGTTTCCCCAGCTGGGGAACATCTCTTTTGGTTCTTCGGCTACCACTCGATTGTTTTGCTTGTTTCCCCAGCTAGGGGACGCCCGTTCTGATGCTTCCGCTACCACTCGATTGTTTTGCTTGTTCCCCCTGCTAGGGAACCTCTTTTGTGATGCTTCCTCTACCGCTTGATCTCTTATGTTTCAGTGTCTTCTGAAGACATCGTGTATAGTCATCTGGCGCATTTAACTGAGCTTGGGATGGCTATGTCAGTAATTTCCTAAAGTGCTCCTTGGTTTCCGGTTTTATTTGGACCTCTGGCTCAGGTTGTTTCTTTTTAAAATGAGCATCCACTTCGGCCTGTACGACCGTATCGGTCTCCTCATCGGTCAGATCGTAAGCCCTCTTGTGAGGAACCGGCGGTACTCTTGGGAAGGGCGACAACTATCGCTTTGGGCGTCGGTTATCGCTCGACGGAGCGGTGATATTCTTCTGCTTTTGGCCCTTAGTGGGTGGAGGCGGCTGCGTAGATTGAGATGGACTCATGTTGGGGTCATGGATTGGACTTGGAGGTGGTGGACTTTTACTGGGAGGAGACAGTGCACTTGGAGGTGGACTTTTACTAGGAGAAGACGGTTGCCTTGGAGGTGATGGATTGTTTCTCGGTGGAGAAGGTGGCCTTGGTGTCGAGCCTAGAAACTTGATGTATTCTTTTTTCCAAAGAATTAAGCCACTCGTGACTTCTCCCAGTGTCGTCTCCCCTTCACCTCTAGGGATGTCAACCTGTAGTGACTGACACATAGGTTGAATTTCATCCACACCGACACGAGCATAGCCAGTTGGAATCGGATTGCAATGGTAGGTCGCTCCCGGTGCAGAAGGTAAAGCAAAGCCGACCGCCACCTTCATGGATATATTCTTCAGTTCAACATGCAGCTCACAACTAGTCTTCTCCTTAATTGCATCCACGGGGTACACATCCATCGTTGTATCATTACAGTGGCCCTCTGTGGAACCCACACTGCTTTTCCGTTGCGATGGGCCGACCGTACTGTCTGGTGCAGGATCTTGCTGTCGGAGTCCTTTAAGTTCATTAAGCTCCTAGCGATGCTCCTGCAGCATGGCTTCAAACCTCGCGAACCGCTCCGTATCCTCCTCTTTTTTCCGCTTTGTATTTCTAGATCAGCTTCTGTACGTGTCAAGGTGCTCGGGAAACCCGATAACCCATGGATAAGAAGGTCCGAACCCTCTTGTTCGTCCAACCTTTTCAGGATTTCCGAGAGCCTTTGTCAGCTCATCGTTCTCTCTGTCGGGAACAAATGTTCCCTCTTCAACCTCTTTTATCACTTTAATAAGTTCATTCTTGGGTGAAGAAATTTCTTCGGCTACAACAATCTCGCCTGTTTCTGGGTCTAACGATGCCCCATGCCCGAGTACCCAATTTCTTGACCTCCTGGGCCAATAAGACGTACCTGGAGTGACCCCTTTAGCCTCCAGGTCAGCCTCAGCTTTATCCCACTTAGGCATGGCACTCCTGTAGCCACCTGTGCTCATATGATGGTGATATTTATTTTTGGCTGCATTTAACTTATTCTTTGCTGACATTGCCTTAGCTGGTGCCGAGGTCTTGTATTCCACAAATGCAGCCCAGTTATCATGCTGCAACTCTAGTGGGCCAGTGAATGGAGGAGTTTTTTCTTCAAGACATACTTGTGGTACAATCTTTTTTTCCATTCCTTGAATAGTTCAGCCATCTTCTTAAGAGCAAAGTGCTTGACTTTCCTCGTCATTTGCTGTGTGAGCTCATTATTCTCCAAGACTGGTAGGGTCAAATGTGTCATGAGAGAATTCCACATCGTATCTCTTGCTCTGTCATCTACAAAACTAGCCCCAGTTGGATCCTTTTCTTTCCTGACTTGTTCCAATTTCGCGTGGTGATCAGGACGGTGTCTCTAACAATCACTCCGCATTGACTTGTAAATGCATTCGCAGATTCTTTGGGCTCCAGCGGTTGACCCTGCGGAGAGACTAAGTTAATGCTGAAACAGACAATGCTGAAACTCTCTCTCGATTTTTCTCCACTGCGACCCATCAGCGGGGTGTCTCAACATCTCGTCTTTCTTACGGTCTTCCATGTGCCATCGCAACAACTTGGCATGCTCTTTGTTCCTGAATAAACGTTTCAACCGTGGTGTTATAGGAGCATACCACATCACCTTCGCAGGAACCCTCTTCATGCGGCGCTCGCCCTCAACATCACCAGGGTCATCTCGTCTTATCTTATACCGCAATGCAGTGCATACTGGGCATGCATCCAACTTATCGTACTCCTCGCCGCGGTAGATGATGCAGTCATTAATGCATGCATGTATGTCCTGCACCTCTAATCCTAGAGGGCAGACAACCTTCTTTGCTTCGTAGGTACTGGTGGGCAGTTTGTTATCCTTTGGAAGCAACTTCTTCATTATTTTTAGCAACTTTTCAAATCCTTTGTCAGTCACACTGTTCTCTGCCTTCCATTGCAGCAATTCCAGTGTGCTACCTAGTTTTTTGTACCCATCTTCACAATTTGGGTACAACAATTTGTTGTGATCCTCTAACATCTTCTTGAACTTCAACCTCCCCCTTTCAGTTACGCATTCTTCCTAGGCATCCGCAATGGCCTGACTAAGATCATCATTGGGCAGATCTGATGCCCGTCCTTCATCTTTTTCTTCATCAATGTCTTCCATTGTAGTACCATCGTATTAAGGGTAGTCGTTGTCATTCTCTTCTTCTTCGTTGTATTCCATCATAGCCCCTCTTTCTCCGTGCTTGGTCCAACAATTATAGCCGGTCATGAAACCGGACCGAAACAGGTGGCAGTGAAGGACTCTTGAGGAAGAGTATTCCTTATGATTCCGACAGACACCACATGGACAAGACATAAAACCATTCCGCTTGTTTGCCTCGGCCACAAGAAGAAAAGAATGCACGCCTTTAATGAACTCGTTAGAGAGTCGGTCAGCGTACATCAATTGCCGGCTCATCTGCATTATATAATCAATTAAGTACATCAAACCTAATCATAATTAATTAGTACTAATGTAAAAAACAAAATTAAAGCCAGCAACCGGGACTAAAGATATGATGAACCTTTAGTCCTGGTTGGAGGAACCAACCGGGACTAAATGTGGATGTGGAGACAACATGTCGACACTATGTCCTCAGTGGGTAGCACTAAGCCAGTAAATTAAATGACGACACTATTTTGGGTGGATGGCAGCATAATCATAATTAATTAGTACTAATCTAAAAAACAAAATTAAAACCAGCAACCGAGACTAAAGATATGATGAACCTTTAGTCCCGGTTGGAGGCACCAACCAGGACTAAATGTGGATGTAGAGACAACATGTTGACACTATGTCCTCAGTGGGCAGCACTAAGCCAGTAAATTAAATGATGACACTATTTTGGGTGGGTGGCAGCATAATCATAATTAATTAGTACTAATCTAAAAAACAAAATTAAAACCAGGAACCGGGACTAAAGATATGATGAACCTTTAGTCCCGGTTGGAGGCACCAACCGGGACTAAATGTGGATGTGGAGACAACATGTCGACACTATGTCCTGAGTGGGCAGCACTAAGCCAGTAAATTAAATGACGACACTATTTTGGGTGGGTAGCAGCACTATGCAGGGTGAGTGTGTCGACATTATGTCATCAGTGCCCGACACTATGTTTTGCTACTTAATCTATAAATATGTATTCATTCTTCTGAAGAACTGCAAGATGGTGTGCGAGATCAGGGACACCACTACGGCGGAGCTTCTCGAAGATGTCTTAGGACCTCGTCCTCATACATCTTCGAGGAGCTCGCCGTAGAGGCACTCTCTAATATGTGAAATTAGGTAGCTCCACCAGCATACTAATCTAGCTAGAGAAGATATAAACTGAAAGATGGTGTGCGAGAGCAGGGACACCACTATGGCAGAGCTTCTCGAAGATGTCTTAGGATCCCGTCCTCAGACATCTTCGTGGAGCTCGCCATAGAGGCACTCCCTAATATGTGAATTGTTTTAGTTACTCGGTGTATTAATCTATAGCTAGAGAAGTTATTAACTCCAAGATGGTGCCAGAGGGACACCACTACGGCAGAGCTTCTCTCGAAGATGTCTTAGGATCCTATCCTCAGACATCTTCGAGGAGCTCGCTATAGAGAAGCTTCTCGAAGATGTACTGTGATGTCTTCTTATCAAGCTTTTATAAATTAACCCTATCTTTGTTACAGTTTTCCCTTTGTTGAACACAGGTAGATGAAGAAGGATATTTTGCGCAGCTAGCTAGTTAGAATGATGAACTCACGCATGTGTGTGCTTCTAAAATCAAATTTTGAGACTACGTGCCAAAACAAGATATATATAGATAGAATCCACATATTGTGATATTTACCTTAGAGTTCCTTACATTAATACAAGATAGATAGAATCTAAACATCGATCTCATGCTATCATTGCAAAAATTACTACCAAACTAAATCCACAAATCCATCTATAAGATAGAGCATGAAATGAGCTAATATAGCAATGAGAGTTCAAAGGATGAAGTTGCTCACCTTTGGATAGATAGGGCACCACAAAATATAGACAAATCTTGAGGAAAAAAAGGGCATGAACTCGATCTTGAAGCAAAAAAAAGAGAGAGGAGAGCCACCCGCTTGAATGGTGGCTCGGGCAGGGGAAGAAGATATAGCCAGGCCTTTAACCCCGGTTCGTGTCTAGAACCGGGGCTAAAGGTCCACCTTTAGCCCTGGGTCGTATAACAAACCGGGACTAAAGGGTATGGCGCCCGACCCGGCCTGCCTGAAACCCTTTGGTCCCGGTTTGTTACACGACCAGGGGCTAAAGGTCCCGTTCGAACCGAGGCTAGTGCCTGCCACCCCCCTGGGGACAGTTCTAGCCGTTGGACCGGGCCATTAGTCCCGGTTTCTAGCAAAACCAGGGATAATACCCCTGGACCAAAGGTCGGTTTTCTACTAGTAATATGTTCTATACATATAAATGAGGAACTTCTAATGGGCATATGCAAAATCAGTGACCATGGCTAAAAACTGCAACTCGATATTTTTCATACAAGAGAGAGCTTGCCAAGACATTTTCATTAGTGATCACTGCATGATCAGAATAATTAGCACCGTATATTTTACTTCGCCTCATACTCTCTTGAGCACGATCATGTATTGGAAAAGGAATGCCATCTCTCACTTTTCATCTATCAGATTAATCTTTGACATAACCACAATGAACTTGTTGAAGGTGGCGATTGGCGAGGGAGCTGAGAGTCCCACCCTGGCGTGCATCTTTCTAATTCCTCTCCAGTCACATCATACACGTACCAAATCAGCTGCCGATGATCCACGGCATCATTAGAGTAAAAATGGCATGATTAGTTAATGTTACCTGAGCGAGTCTGGTGTTGAATCCGGCGTGGGGGCTCTCGATCCAATCTTTAGACTTGAGGAACTCTACCTGAATGAATTTTTTCAGAGCGCTCGTCCCGTGTTGCCCCCCAGGCGACACATGGGTGATTCCCCGTCTGCCGCCGCTAGAGGCCTTCCAGCCAGCTCGTGCCGCCGCTGCCGCTGGCTCCTTCAGCGGTGGCGGCGGGCCTCGTTGCCTAAGGTTACGGAGACGTCTTTCCTCCGTTAGTTGGGGTCGCTGGAGGCCGGCAGGTGCAGCTGGGGAGCAGCGAGCGGAAGCCGAGGCGGGCACCCCGAAACTCGGTCGACGCTTCTCATCGGCAGCACGACGGTGAAGCATGGCGGTGGCGGGCCTGGGCGCGGCGGATCTGGGGATCTAGTGGCCAGTTTTTCTTGCGACTGTTGCTGTCCGAGTGGAGGTTGTACCTGGCGCACACTCCGGGCAAGGACCAAGAGGCTTCTCAAGGTCTGGGCTAGGCGTCCCTGATCTGCGCGTGCTGAACTCGAGCCCCATCGTGGTTGCCGGGAGATGGGAGGTCGCTTGGGTGGCGTCCCCTCCATCGGAGTGGGGTGGGTGGTCGCATGGGTGGCGCCCCACCACCGGGAGGTAGAGATCTGACGACGGCGGCCAGATCTGGATCTGGGCCTGCGAGCCTAGATCTGGGTCTGGCGGGCGCTGGTTGGTGGCTCGAGGGCCCAGGTCTGAGCCGGGTTGGGTCCGGTCGCCGTACCTGTCTCCCCACCTTGCTCTAGATGCTCCATTTTAGGGTTGGTTGCCGTTGTGCGCCAATTGACATGTGTCGTTCTTGTTGGTTCACTGGGAGGGGTTCCCGAGGCCAGCGCACGCTTGCCGAGGGAGGCAGCGTGTTTTCCGTCCGACCCTCGGGTGGGTCGGGGGTGCGGTTGTGAGTTCGGCCGGGTCCGCTCTGTGTCCTCGTGTCAGCGTACGGATTTTGGTTCGGTTGGATCTCGGCGAAAGCTGCACTTGGCCTAGGCTAAGATCGGTGATGGCGTCACCTCCGGGTGTCGCTCCCTTGTTGAAGGCGTCCCGACGCTAATTCCCTGGGCTAGCTTGATGGATTCCGTCCCTCCGCCCTAGGGTTGTTCCCTAGGTGGTCTTGCTTCAGGCTAGTTGATGTCTGCAAGAGCACGAATCGTTTGTAGCTAGTTTCGAAGTATAGATATCTATCCCACAGGAAGCCCAAAGGTGAGTGTTTATGGGTGAAGTCTCTATCAGACCCGAAGTTGTCACAGGTCTTCGAGTGAATTGACTGCATACGGTTTTGATTAAATGAGATGTATTTAAATAGAACTAAAATGTAAACTTCAGAAATATAAAGCATAAAAGTAAAGAACGACTTGATTGTTTGTTGTTTCCTACAGATGGCAAAAGAAGGCGTGGGGAGATTCAGTTCATGGTGATAGTGACTGTGCCAGGTGGACGAATGATAAATGTAACAATTATAATCTTATAAATATATGTGTAGGCAAACAACCCATAATTAGCCGGAACTCTTCTTGGTAGATTTCATTCCAACTTTAATAATCCTACTAGCATGTTACCAAAACCATGGTCAGACACTAGACAATTAAGGCCCTTCAGGTCGCTTAGCGATTAAGCTCCTTGGATCGGACTAATGCAATAAGCATAGTGGTTCCTCGTTATCCTCGAGTCTACTAGTTTTCCATTGATATCCACGTGTCACCCGCGGGTCGCCGGTCCACTAGCGAACAAGATCTTATCTATGTAGAACAAAGCATCATGTTGTTTGGGCCCTTAATTGGACAACAAGCATTAGCATCCCATAGATAGTTAAGCACACACAATATAGTAATTAGAATCAATTACAAACTAATGGAGAATATATGAAGGCACATCACATGTCACCAATCCGCTACATCTCCCACGCCCAAGGGAATTACTCACACATGAGAGAAGAATGGATCATTAATATAATCAAATAAAGGGAATTTGTCTTTGTATTATCGTGGAGATCCACAATAAATAATAGAAAAATATCCAACACAATTCAAGATGGGAAGAAACAATCTCAAACTCTAGCCTTGCAAGGTGGAGATCCCTCTTTCTCTCAAGTACAAGTAGTGGCTATGGGTGTGTATTGGCTAGGAGGTCGAAGATCATGGAGCGAGATGAAGAACGTCTTCCACTTCTTCTCCGGATATCTTCTTTCTCCATTCTGGATGGTATGGCGGCTGCTATGTTGTGTTATCGTCCGTGGTCCCTTCATGGAAGTTGTCTCTTTTGACAAGACAGAGGTGGTGGCAACTATACAGCGGGAACTATACAGCCGGAAAAATATTTCCGCCATATAGTTGCTCGTTAAACCTTCTGTGAGGTCCCCTCGCATGCTTCCAAACTGAGACTTGTTTGTTTTCTCCAGAATATTGTGTTTCTCTTGTTAAAACCTTATGTTGACGTTCAGAACCTGAAACACACATTAAAAACCAAGTTTTGTTTGCTACCGAAGTATTAGCATTATTAGGTAAAGCCAGAAAATGATCAAATCCGGGAGAAAACCATCAATAAAAGCCATAAAAATGTGTCAAATCTCACAGCTATCATCTTCCCCAAGCTTAGATGTTTCTCGCCCTTGAGTGACAAGGAAATAAGGAAGAATAAATTATGATCGAAATAAAGGAACTCACAAGTTTGATTTGGTGTTAAATTATTTTCTTCACAACCCCTACAATCTTAAATATGATCATACAAGTATTCACAAGATTGCACTGAGTCCACTTCCTAACCACGTGTATCTTGTTAACAAATAAATCATATGCCCAAGAAAGTGTCAAAAGTTTAGCTAGGAAAGTGAGACAAATTCTTTTGGCGCCTCTCTTTGTTGAGAGATGAAAATTTTGTTGTTCTTTTTTGTTTAACCAATTAAGAGTACTCAAGTTGGCATCAAAACATTTAATATAAGAACAACTCATCTACTCTCATGTCAAAATTTTAAGACTATCAAAGCACCTCTTTCTTTTCTTTTTCCTTTCAAAAACTCTAGCTCTTTCACAGAGAAAGCATGACACTATTTTTATCATGTTTAATTGGGCTGTGTTGTGCACTCGTGACCATGCCAATAAATAATTGTTGAGCAATAATGGGCCAGAGGATTACTATAACTTCACTTGGAACGTGAAACCATGAGGAGACTAATTTTTTTACCCGTCATAGCATTACTGCTACAGATGTTTACATAAGTCAATAGCCGAAATCAAGGTGGTTTCCCACATTTAGATCGTTCGTTGGCCAGCGAAGTTAATAGTTCCCCATGGTGCACGACAGAGTTGTAATGACACACGTAAAGAAATATCTTACTGTAATTATTAGGAAAAAGAGTGGCATAATTTTTACTACTTTGAAGCATCCATTTTATCAAACAATTTCAATCGAGGGTACTATCAAGTCTATTTATATTAAGATCAAACAGGATGGAGTAGTTCTAAAATTAAATTCTTTGGGCTAAACATGGACTCAAGTCATCTTTCAGATGCTTTTTCTTGTTGTAAAAATGTAGGAAGTATTTTTAACCAAGTTCATTGCTCATTGTTTCAATGCTAAAAAACAGGCACTGGCTAAGGAATAGAATTTATAGGATAACAAGCTAAGTGGGGAGTGACTCCAGCGCAAGCAGGTAAATAATTGTAGGATCAATTTAAGGTTGCAGAAAGGATGATGAAAGGAATGTGATAACTTTTCTTGCTTGCTTTATTCTCGTATTTGAGTCGAACCCCTTCTATGTTTCCATATTGCCAAGTCACCTGAAATTAAGCAATCTACGAGAAAAACTAAGAAATGAACTTGCAAATAAAGTTACAACTAATTTCTTTTGTATTTTTGGTTTAGACATGCAGAACTGAAAATAAACATGCAAATTTTGAAGAAATAAAATAAATCAAAATAAGAAATAAAAACATGAATGCAAAGTTTGGAGGTTTTCAAACCTCCCCCAAGCTTAGGCTATTGCCAGGCTCAGTTGTTGTCGTCATTTGGCGGCTGGTGCGGAAACTTCTAGTAGTAGTCAAGGAAGTGGGTCATGAAGTGACTGAAGTTGTGAGTCAAAGTATTCACATCTTCATTCACTTCCTGAAGAGTGTGGTCAATCTCCCCAATGCGCTGGTTGAGCTACTGGAACTCCTGATAGGTAACGTAGCTATACCCTGTTGTGGCTGGTTGGGCCACGGGTCCCAAGCTCCCCCTTGCTACTGCTGCTATCCCTCCCAAGCAGGGTTGTGTCCCTACTCTTCCTCCTGCTCCTCCTCATCCTACTGCCCTCCTTCTTCACCTTCCTCTTCATCGGGCTGGTGCTCGAACATGATCTCCATCACTTGGTCCCTGGTGAGGATCCAAGTGTTCTTCCCTACAATCGAGAAGGCATGTGGGCAGGGCAGCTGGACCTGCTCACCATGTGCAACACCAAGATAATTGAATTAATATGCTTAGAGCCTCCGCTTAGCATGGTAAACACCAAGGAAGCCACAAGCAGTCAAATACTTGACGTCCATAAGTTTGGAGCCGTCAATAGGTTCCATAATAGGTAGTATAATATTTAATGCATAGGCGAGGTGGGTTATCAATCCAACAATAAGAGTATCACCTTTGGTCTTGTTTCTTTGGTGGCAAAAGTGCTGGATGAGTAGAGCTGCAGGACTGGGGCTTTGCGGTGAAGTGGGGAAGAGGGCCTTGGTGATCATGGCCATGTATGCATTGGCCATGGAGCCTGTGTCACCTCTTACCAATAGTGTGTTGGTGAGGAACAAAGTATAGTAGTGGATGGTTGGGTTCTGAATGGTGGACATATGATTCTGATAAAATTGCCTGCCACCATTAACAGAAATAACCTCCCAAGTCTCTCCACTTGTGACGTTGTAGAGGTTAGTAAAAGCAGGCTCCCCAGTATGAGGGAAGCTGAAAGCATTGCAAAATTGTTCGAAACTTATGTCATAGTGCTGCCGGTTCATGGTGAAGCTTATCATGCACATATTATCTTTCTCCCTGTGGTCGTCATCGAAGGAGGCAAGGAACTCATGGGTAAGCTCAGCGTAGGTATCGTGGCTTGCAAAGCCATGTACCGCCAACCCCGCCCTGTTGCACATGAGGTCGAAATCCTCCTTCAACCCTGCCGCGGTGAGAAAGTTGTGGTCGGCCCAACGTGTGGGCAACACCCTCCTCGATGAGACAATGTCCAACTTGGAGTTGCGCGGGACTCGGGACCCCAAGCTCGAGCCCTCACCCTGTTGGCGCTTGCTTGAACGAAAGAGGTTACCAATTTTGTTCATCATGATGCACTGAAACATTTCACCATAAAACCTTAGGCATATAGTTTCTACATGATATATGAACGATTCTACGTGGAAAAATTCTATCCTAACGTGAGAAATTAATAGGAAAAACAAAATAAGCTTGAGTTCATCCACTAGATCCATGTGAGAGTTTGAACCATGGAAATCTGAAAAATAAAGCCTAGATAGGGAGAGAAACATACCGATCTGTTGATTCCCCCACTCAAACGAACGAAATCCATGAAGAATCAAGAGTTCTAGGTGGATTTTGGGAGGTTTACAGAGAGAATATGAGAGAAATAATGAGGATAGGAGGAAGACCTAGCTGCTCAGGTGCAATTTTATGGTCGCACCAAACTATATGGCCGGAACTATACAGACCGGCGATGTTGTTCTGTCTGTATAGTTCACCCGTCTGTATAGTTGCGGTGGCACCACCAACTAGGATTTCTTTATACATAAAATAGCTATACAGATGCAACTATACGGCCGGATCACAATGATCCCGCCGTGTAGTTAGTCGTTAAACTGTCTGCCTCTCGAGATAAATTTCTAAAACTAGCATCGATATCTATACGACCGGAATTATGCAGCCAAAATTTTTATTCCCGCCATATAGTTGGTCGTTAAACTCTCAGTACCTTTGGGATGAATTTCTACGAAGGCATCAATATCTATACGACCAGAGCTATATGGCCAGAATTTTTTTTCCTGCTATATAGTTGGTCGTTAAACTCTCAGTACCTTTCAGAAAATTTTGTACGAAGGCATCGATATCTATATGATCGGAGCTATACGGCCAGAATATTTATTCTTGCCATATATTTGGTCATTAAATTCTCTGTGTCTTCAAGGAAAATTTGTTGATGAAAAAGATATCTATACGATCGGAACTATACGGCCAGAATTTTTATTCCCGCCGTATAGTTGGTTGTTAAACCATCAGTAATCATCAAAAAAATTCTATTTCTTTAAGGATACCTTCTTATCCCAAAACTTAGCGAAATACCTTATTTTTAATAGAAAATTGATAGTAAAACTATCGACCAACATTAGCATATTAAAAGCAAAATTTTGGCTCCTGTAAATGGAAAACTCAAACTTTTATTCTTATTATTATTTCATACTCATTCAATCGACATTTCTACTACTTTTTGACAGCTGCATCTTCACGGGCGCGCTTCCACAAGAATGTCTGTGAAAAAGTGGTAGGAATGCAATAAACTTCTTATTCTCTAATCTACTTAATTGACGTGATGGGTTGACTCCCATTAAGCATTTATTAAGAATGGTTGAGTAACTCAACCTCTTATCTCTTCTCGAATTCTTACCTTGGGTTACCCTTATCAAAGGCACTTACCACATGAACTCGTTTTGTCGGTGGAACATATATTTCTCCTACTTCTAGCTTCTTTGGAAAATACCGGATGATTTCAGCATCATAAACATTGAAGATTATCTTTCCTTCAACACAATCTACTGATGCGCCTGCAGTATTAAGGAAAGGTCTTCCAAGTATTATAGATAATTTTTCATCTTCTGGCATTTCAAGAATGATAAAATTAGTGGTAATAACATGCTCATCTATTCTAAATAAAACATCCTCGATCATACCAACGGGTTGTTTAGTATACTTGTCAGCCATATGTAAAGTGATAGTAGTAGGAGAATACTCCCCTAATCCTAACCTTTTATAGAGGGAGTATGGCATTACACTAAATCCTAATCCTAGATCACACAAGGCATTATGAATATCAGTTTTACCTACTAAGCATGAAATAGTTGGTATTCTGGGATCTCTAGACTTAGACAAAATCTTCCCGTTAGCAGGATAGCTAGTTACCATGGCAATAGTTTTAGTTATTTCTTTCTTTCTACTAAGAATATCACGGAGGAATTTACTATAAGTAGGAACTTTGATTGCATCCGCAAATGGAATTTCCAGACGAAGGTCACTTAGTGCCTTTGTGAAAGAATTGTAAATTACATGATCCAATGCTTTCTTTTTTCGATCTGGATAAGGAAGCTTTTTCTCACCTGACTTACTCTTGTCTTTTACCTTTTGTGGGGGGTTAGGCTCTTTTGTTGCTTTCTTTTGTTGATGCTTATGGCTTTTCTTCTTTTATACTACAACAACTTCATCTTCCTTGCTTATTTCTTTATCTTCTCTTGGATCAACCGTCTCTGCATCAGAGTCGTTATGGTCATCTTGTGCAACATTTTTTTCCTCCTTGGTTTTATCTTGTGTCTCAGTTTCATCTTGAGTATCCACCAATCTATCATCTTCTTAGCTTGCCTCGAGCAAGGATTTTCCTTTCGCTCTTTTTCAGCTTCATATTTCGGTGGTCCTACGGGTCTTGTAACAATTGAACCCCTTCTTGTGACAACATTAGTGTAAATAGGAATATCTTTATCATCACGAAGAAAAATTTGATAACCAGATGCTATTTGTTCACACTGGGTTTCAATCATACTAAGATACTTGTGAAATAATTTTGTTTCTTGGCCAATCTCATCATAATTTTACGTGAGTTCATCCAAAATCTTTTTGTGTTTATGGAAATGCTTATGCAGATTATTATGAGATTTTACTTGTCAATGTTTTAATTCTTGAAAAACTTTTCTAGTTTCATCTTCTTTAGTTAAAACTTGTAGCAAATCTACTTTGTTTTCCTTAACAAGTTCAGAAGATATACCTTTTTCTTTCATAGTTTTGCGTACCTCGGGCATAAGATCGGGAATTATCCAAAGTATCTATTTTCCGGCTTAGTGCCAAAATCAGGATTATATAAAGAATCTTATCCCTAGTAGACATCAATTCCAAACATTCTTTAATATTTATGTATTTATTGATCCTCTTGCTGAGAAGTCAAGAAACTCTCTACATTGAGTATTGAGACCATGGTAAAATAAATGGCAAATTGTTAGTTCATAATAGCCATGATTAGGAATACTATTGATCATTCCAAAGAATCTTTCCTAGGCTTGTGGGTAGTTCTCCCATGTTCTAACTTAAGTTGCCTATGTTCTTTCTTAGTTCATTTACCTTTTTAACAGGATTAAACCTGTTTATGAATTTAATAATGCAGTTTTCCCAACATTTAATGTAATGGCGAGGGAGACAATATAACTAGTCTAGAGCTTTACCTTTGAGAGACCATCAAAATAATTTAAGAAGAGATAAGTCTCTTGGCAAACCTTTTGGTCCAAGTATCACATCATCGAACTCTCTAATATGTCTTCCTAGGTCTTCATCTTCCCTTCCACTAAAAGCTTTCTCCTGCAAATTTTTAATAATTCCACCATCAAATCGATATTCTCTAACTCTAGGACTAGGGAACTCTATTGGTTGTTTAAGAAATTCAGAACTTGGAGCATTGTATTCCCTGAGTTTTTTCTCATGTTTCATAGGAGTTGTCCCGTAAATAGACATGATTTCCATAATATCACTCAGGTTTTCAACTTCAACTTTATTTGATCTAAAAAGTTTTTCAATAATTTCTTCCCGCCTTTGAGGAGCCACGCGCTCAATATAATCCGGCAGGTAGGTCCTACCAGAGCGTGTAGACCCTTTGACTCCTAAGGAGAACATTTTGTAGTAGCAACACCTGAAATGTCAAAAGAGAAACACTTAGCGCTTATCTCCCCAACAACGGTGCCAGAAAATAGCTTGATGTCTGCAAGAACACATATCGTTTGTAGCTAGTTTTGAAGTATAGATATCGATCCCACAGGGAGCCCAAAGGTGAGTGTTTATGGGTGAAGACTCTGTCACACCCGAAGTTGTCACAGGTCTTCGAGTGAATTGACTACAAGTGTTGAAATAAGAATGGGGTTTTGATTAAATGAGATGTATTTAAATAGAACTAAAATGTAAATTTTAGAAATATAAAGCATAAAAGTAAAGAACGACTTGATTGTTTGTTGTTTCCTACAGATGGCAAAAGAAGGCACGGGGAGATTCAGTTCATGTTGATAGTGACTATACCAGGTGGACGAATGATAAATGTAACAATTATAATCTTATAACTATATGTGTAGGCAAGCAACCCATAATTAGCCGGAACTCCTCTTGGTAGATTTCATTCCAACTTCAATAATCTTACTAGCCTGTTACCAAAACCATGGTCAGACACTAGTCAATTAAGACCCTTCAGGTCGCTTAGCGATTAAGCTCCTTGGATCGGACTAATGCAATAAGCATAGTGGTTCCTCATTATCCTCGAGTCTACTAGTTTTCCATTGATATCCACGTGTCACTTGGGGGTCGTTGGTACACTAGCAAACAAGATCTTATCTATGTAGAACAAAGCATCATGTTGTCTGGGCCCATAATTGGACAACAAGCATCAGGACTCCCATAGATAGCCAAGCACACACAATATAGTAATTAGAATCAATCACAAACTAATGGAGAATATATGAAGGCACATCACATCTCACCAATCCCCTACATCTCCCACGCCCAAGGGAATTACTCACACATGAGAGAAGAATGGATCATCAATATAATCAAATAAAGGGAATTTGTCTTTGTATTACCATGGAGATCCATAATAAGGAATAGAAAAATATCCAACACAATTCAAGATGGGAAGAAACAATCTCAAACCCTAGTCTTGCAAGGTGGAGATCCGTCTTTCTCTCAAGTATAAGTAGTGGCCATGGGGGTGTATTGGCTAGGAGGTCGAAGATCGTGGAGCGAGATGAAGAACGTCTTCCCCTTCTTCTCCGGATCTCTTATTTCTCCCTTCTGGATGGTATGGCGGCTAGTGTGTTGTGTTTTTGTCCGTGGTCCCTTCACGGAAGTTGTCCCTTTTGACAAGACAGAGGCGGCGACAACTATACGGTCAGAAAAGTATTCCCGCTGTATAGTTGCTCATTGAAGCTTCTATGAGGTCCCCTTGCATGCTTCCAAAGTGAGACTTGCTTGTTTTCTCCAGAATATTGCGTTTCTCTTGTTAAAATCTTCTGTTGACGTTCAGAACCTGAAACACACATTAAAAACTAAGTTTTCTTCGCTACCGAAGTATTAGCATTAGGTAAAGCCAGAAAATGATCAAATCCTGGAGAAAACCATCAATAAAAGCCATAAAAATGTGTCGAATCTCACAGCTATCACTAGTCTCTCTGGAAGTGTCCTGTGGAGTACCCTGTGTCCTCTCGCTGGTGTCTTGGTCCTTGCATACCGTTGGCTTGGCTACATTTAAATGGTATGGCTGCGGTAGCTGATGGCCTCTCTAGCGCCTTGGGGGGCTCTGCTAGATGGGCGTCTGGTCGTAGCTGTTACCGGTGGGCTCTTCCCAATGCTAGGGGAAGATGGTATGTCGGGGTTTGGTCCTAGCCCGAGCTCCAGGGGTGGTGGCTCTGGGTCTAGGTGAAAGCTTTGCAGGACCTCAGTCCCTACCGACGACAATGTCGTATTCTTATGCCATTCACCTTCTTGGAGGCGTCGCTGTAAGACCCCCTCCTTTGGCTCCTCAAGTTCTACTAGGTTGCTGCCCCATCATCGAGTCCCTCGTGGGCTGCTGTCTTGGTGTGGTGGAGGTGTGTTGGTGTGGAGCTGGTCGTGATCACTCCGGTGCAATAGAAGACAAATCTCCCTCATTTTGGATCTAGCTGGCGCACCAGCGTGGCGTTTTCTGTGTTGTCTTGTGTTGTGTGTTGTGTTGGGCGCCTTGGGCGTGTGTGTGCTGTAAATATTGGTGTAACTCCTAGCCGATTGTTGGCTTCGTTAATTCAAAGCCGGACTCACTTTGAGCCTTCCGTCTAAAAGAACTCTGCCTGAATACGAGCCACACATTGGTGCATACCTAGAAGAAGAATGCAGAAATGCATCACACATCAATAAACAAATGGGATTGTTTCTTAATTCTAGATGCCAAATCGCATGGAGCGTCGTCCATCGAAAAACCTGCCTCTTCTCGAGCACCGGCATCAGGATGAGTCTGATCCTTCGTCTCCAACTCGTGTCCTGCACACCTCATCCATCTAAAATGAGCGTGGACACCCTCTTAAAAACATGGCACATGACTTGGTACTCCGTACTCGTACTGATGGTAGACCGGCAGAGGTCGGAGGCTAACAAACGAAAGGAGCAACCTATGCTATGGCAGAAAACTGGGCATCAGAAAACATGGCGAGGCAGGGGATGACGAGGTGAGGTGGTAGGATCTTTTTGGGTTAGTGAGGCTGTACTGTAGTGCAACTCCTCCAGGATTTCAGGCGTTGTTCGGCACTTGCCGCATCTCAAATTAATTGGCACTAAAACTTCATGGACAAATCACTGGATTTAACAAGAAACAGCCAAATGAAGCCGTTGCTTGCTATTGGCCCGGTAAGCCCTACGACCAGGAGGCCGAGGGCGGGGAAGCTTCTCTACACCACGCGCGAGTTCCAAGAGCTCTCCATGTCAAATCGATTGAATCGATTGAGCAGGCCGGGCTCCGATTGATTCAATCGAGGACCTGTATGACCAAATCGCGACTAGGATGTGGCGGCTGGTGTGCTCGCCGGCGTCTGGAGGGGGAGCAGGGGTCTCGGTGGCTGGGGCGTAGATGGGGATGCGACAGCTAGGGGAAGGGGTGCGACAGCTGGGAACGGAGATGGGGGTGCACTGGCGATGGAGGAGCTCGTCGGCGGTAGGAGGGGGGAGGGAGGAGGGAGCTTGCCCATGATGGGGAGCGGTGGAGCCGCTCGCCGACGGCTCTATACGCGGTGGAAGGGCTTGTAAAATCTTAGAACAATCAAGGGCAAAAAATTGATGGACGAAAATCTTGCTGCGACGAAAAGCACCTTAACACTTTTTTATATATTAGTGATTTTCTTTATCTTAGATATTTGATATATTTTGTTTTAAAACTCCAAAAATCTTCAAACCAAGTTGTAGATTTTTATAAAATAATTTTTTCATTATTTATTATTTAAACGTACTTTTATGCCATTTAAATTTACATTTTATCTATGGCTTAAATTGGCCTTGCAATATTTCTTTTTCTTCTTGTATTATATAATTCATATCTTTTTATTCATGGATTCAAACAGAGTGAAACCAATTTCTATGGTTTTTTAATATTGTTGTTCACCATTGTATATCACTTAGGAATGTTTATGCTCAATATTTATATGGAACATATCCATATCTTACATTGAACTTGTGATGATTTTTCTTATAAGGGTTTAGGTTTTGGGTCTATCCTTTTTCTTTAGCGGTTTTAAAGTGAAAATCCTTAGTGAAAAGATATGTGTCATTGATGATTGAATTTGATCTTTGGATAATTTGTTTGTCAATTCCTCATTCAAAATTCTTTTTGTCTAAGTAAGGTTTTGATATTTCCAATCGAGGAACAAAAAAGTTTCTTTTCCCCCTAAATTTTATCCTTTATTTCATTTGTTTGTTTGATTTTTCACATTTCAAAATTTGGAATATTTTGGGATGTGACAGGTTGCCCCCTCCTTTTCCCTTTATTACTTTATTCTTTTAGTCTCACATGGGACACCCAATTGATGGAGTACCCCTCCTCCACCTATATAAAGGGGTGCCCATGGGTAGGATTAAACACACAATAATTCAATATTCTCTGAGGCACTTTCCTCAGGGAATCTCTCTCTCTCGTTGTCCTCTCGCGATGGAGCCATCCCTGGAAGGATGGCACATGCAAGAGACAACACACCTGCAGCACGTTGTTGCGCTCAAGGGATTCCAGCTAGGGGATCTACTTCCACACTCCCGATAGGTATCAGGGAACTGAAGGTCGTCATCGTAGAACATATGTGTGCGCAACCATGAGGGTGCTGCCACTTGCAGCACCTTGGATGTTGTGAGCTGGAGCTGCTGCACGATGGAGCAAGGGGTAAATTGTGAGGTGCTTCGCGACCTTGAGGTTGTCTACGAGTACGACTACATCATCCATGTTCCTCTTGGAACGTTAACCTCTTTCAGGCTACAAGGACATGTATCTGAAACCTCCTCAGTCGTTACTATATTACTCCTAGATAGATCCAGTGCTAGTCAGGGCATTCCAACATAGGATTTTTTTTGTTTTTACCAGGGAACCCCTTCAGTGGTATCAGAGCTAGATCTATGCGCAGGAATATTGTACAACCAGTACGCACATGGATTGTGCGGGCATTGATCCTATAGGTTTCCCCTCTAATGTGTACTTGCTAATATTGTGGCATTGTTTGATGAAGCAGTCCGGACCAACCTTACACGTAATCTTACACGAGACTGGTTCCACGCTCAACATACGGCTTATACCATATAAGTCGCTAGCGGGTGACTGTTTCTCAATCAATAGTTGATATGGCATTTACAATGGTGGGCCCCATGAGGGATGTAGTAGAGACAACTATCTTATCCATGTTGTGGTTAGAAAGTTTGTAGATTAGAAACAGTTCTATCGCGAAAGCCCTAGTAGCCACCTAAAACTTGTGAAATATAAAGTAGAGGCATCTAACTTTATTTTACTGGAGGGCTTATGATTTGATATGGTCTTGGTCATTATGAAGGTAAAATAGTTTACTTTTGTATTCGTAAGTAGTATAGTAATAGTCATTGTTCCGATGGACCTGCTGGTGGTGTCGTGGACTTGGCATTAGACCAGTTGCAAGATGGAGATCATGCCGGAGCACTCGATGGAGATCAAGGTGCAAGAAGAAGGATCATATCATATCACAATATACATATGATGTTGCTACCTATTTTACATCCTACTGCATGCTAGTATTAGATACTTGATGGTAGTATACTATATAGGATAATCCCTATTAATACCAATGTAGTGTTCTCTCTTTAGTGTGCACCACCAATAAAGTTTGAAGTTATGAGCATGCCATGACGATCGGGTGCTAGACATCTCTGCATTTGCATATGGTGGGTGCAATCCATGTATGCACTACAAATACACTAAAGTTGGATTGGCGAGCCTAGCATGTACATACATGGCCTCGGAACACGGGAGATCGAAAGATGGAGCACGAGTCACATGGATGATGTGATTGACTGATATAGTCCACCCTGGCAGCTATATCAAAGGTCGTGATGATCGGGGATGATATCATGTGATCGCTAAAATGGTCTAATGGATGACAATTTTAGTGGGAGCTCAATTATAGAATTGAACTCGTATTATGAACTTAGTCTAGATGTTTTTGCAAATATCTTTGTAGACCTTGGCCTATCCCATTGAGGTCCTTTGCGACTGTGGGAATTTTCTTGCTATTGTGGAACTTACAGAAGAGTCCAACTTCATAGATTAATACCCATGCCTAAGGGATATCCTCGTAATATATGATCTTCTCTTCTTGATACAAAACCATTAGCAGACATTCCAATAACTCTGCAAATGTCATCCAATGGACTCTGCTCCATTGATGATATTTTTTCTTTTATCCATTACCATCCAATGAAGCCACTCTCCATTCGATGGAAGTTCGTCTAGACTATGATTGTGTTTTCACATAGATCAGACACATAAAGTATGAGCCGTTGGATGAGTTTCCTTCCAAGATGGAAGAAAACGGAACTTGGAGAATCACTTAGTGATCTTGCATTAGCATCATGAACGTCACACATACGATGTGGGATATGGAAAACTTTGTGGCAAATGGGGTGCTGCAATTTACTTCTTCCCGATCACAAAGATGTCATTAGGGGATATATCGTGAAAGATGAATAGTTCAACTTCATGAGTTCATGACAAAGTTAAGAACTCTCAAAAAGGGCTTGATCACGGTGGGAGTCATGGAAGAAAAAGGGTATATGTTAGACATACATGCTCTTCTTGCAAAACTCGTTGTAGTTTACAAAGTATTTGAGACTTGTCCAGTTTTGTGAAAACATGATTGTCTGCTTGAGAATTACTAAAATATATCCAAGTTTAAATATTGAATAGCATTATCATTTAAGTCACTATGATTATTGCATGTTTTTCATATTACTGAAAATAGGGGTCTTAGATATTTGATCTAGAGATTTTGCAAAACCATGCCTCATTGGGCAGAATGACTAAAACTCCGCATTCTGGTAAAATGGTGATATGCGAAGTTGAATTTTGTACATATAATGTATTGTATTTTCAAAAAAATAGTGGAAATAATTATTTTATAAACTTCATGGTGAGTTTAAGTAAATATGTATATTTACTTAATTAAACAAAGTTTGAAACTATTTGAATTGTTCAATTGATTTCAGGATGAAGGAGGATATTGAATTAACAAGAATACAAAATCTCTTCGATTTGATCAACATGACTAAAGTATTTAAGTTAAGTTTTAGCATAAAAGGACTTGTGAAAGATGTTTCACAAATTATGATAATTGGACAAATTCAGTGTATTGACTTGTCTAAATATCATAGTCATTTTGTATTAGATACATATAGTCTAATATTATCTCTTATCAGGGTTATAATTATCATTTAGATTTAGAGACCAAATAAGCCACTAAAACCGACTTAGGGGAAGTTTTGCCTAGTTTTGTAGATTTCAGAGTTGAAATTGTACCAAAATTTAGTTTTGCGGGATTTGTATCCAATCCTTGACATCTGGGGTGAAATATTGTCGTGGTGTGGAACATGGCAGTGCCATCAGGGATGGCATGAGAGGGGACAATCAGGATGCTATCAGTGGCTACTCGCAATGGTTTGGGCACAAACACCACAGTCACGGTGATGTACCCAGGTTCGAAGCCCTCTTGGCAAGGTAAGAGTCCTACTCCTGCAAGGATCTACTATATCGGGGGCAACACCCAGTACAAGTGCTCCTTGAGCTGTTTTGTTAGCTACTATCGAGAGCTAAAGGAAGAAGATGAACTATTGAACTATCAGAATGACTTGAACTTACCTAGAACCCTAGCTCTACCCTCCCTTATATACTGGTTGGGAGGGGTAGGTTACAATGTGGACTCTAGGGTTTACTGTTTGGGCTTTGGGTTTACAAAGCGGGCCGGTTGGCGGGGTCTAGCCGGTGGGCTAGGGCCTAGTCAAGCCCCCAGTACAGGGGGGATAACACTATAGTGTCCCAGCGCCGGTTCTTTAGGCATCACCCGATGCTTTAACGGTCAGCTGGAGCTTTAGCGGTTAGCCAACAGTTCCTCGCTC
The DNA here is from genome assembly GCA_910589775.1 of Avena eriantha. Lineage (NCBI taxonomy): Eukaryota > Viridiplantae > Streptophyta > Magnoliopsida > Poales > Poaceae > Avena > Avena eriantha. Next base: position 40,370,419 of record OU342740.1, read on the forward strand.
AGCTTCCAGCTTTGGCGCAGTTGTCTTCTAGCGCTGGCAGGGTGGCATGCCAGCCTATTTTGGTGATGCAAGGAGTCAGGGGCACGCTTAGCAAGGAGCATGACCCCCTTTGTAGCCTTGCCAGCGAATCCAAGGCGACCAGGTGGAAGCGGCCACCCAGTAGGGCTCTTCTGGCCATCCGGCTAGACGGGCTAGCCGGGGAATCTTGAGGGTGGACCGGTTGGAGCGGTCTGATACATTGCAAATATATCTATAATTTTTGATGTTCCATGCTTGGTTTTATCTATTTTCTTGTGTTTTGTCCACACTTTGGAGTACTTTTCATATGATTTCTTGGTCTAACCTATTAACAAGAGCCACAGTGCGAGCTGCTTGTTTTCTTCTGTTTTTGGTTCTAGGAAAGTCAGCAGAATTGGACGGGACAAAGGCCAAAAATCCTATTTCACCAGAAGACTCCCGGAGCCAGAATATGAGACGGAGTGAGGCTAGGGCCCAGCCACACCACCTGGCCGCGCAGGCTAGGCCTAGCCGCGCCAGGGGGTGGTCTGGCCGCCCTAGGCACCCCCCAGTCTCCCTCTTCGCCTATAAGATGCCTTCTGACCTAAAAGCTCAGGGGGGTTCGATGTTTTTCCAGAAAGAGTTCTGCTCCGCTACCACCACCAGATTCCACGAAACAGCACCAGAAACTCCGTTCTGGCACCCTGCCGGGACGGGGAATTGGAGGAGATCATCGCGATCATCATCACCATCGCTTCTCCATCGACCATCCATGTTTCCCCCATCTATGAGTGAGTAATACCCCACTATAGGCTATGGGGATGGTAGGGATTGGATGAGATCGTTCATGTAATGGCATCAGATTGTTAGGGCTTGGTGCCTAGTATCTTCTATTAGTGCTTTATGACTTTGTTGCGACTTGTTATGCTTAATGCTTGTCACTAGGGCCCGAGTGCCATGATTTCAGATCTAAACATGTTATTCATTCGTTATGATAGTATTGATTTTGGTCTTACCTGCAAGTTGTATACACACGTTGTTATCCAGAACCAATGGCCCTGAAGTGACAAAAATCAGGATAACCAGAGCGAATGGCTTTGATGTGAGGATCACATGCGATCATGGAGTGTTAATGCTTTGCTCTGGTGCTCTATTAAAAGGAGCAGCTTAATTGTCAGAGTTCCCTTGAGGCCCTGCTGCAAATGGGCTGGCAGGACAAAAGATGTTGTGCAAGGTCTCATTGCGAGCACGTATGACTATATATGGAACACATGCCTAGGAATATCTAGTACGTGGATGCTTTATCTTATTTATCTGCAATTTCCCTATGTTCCGATTTCCATGTGAATTGTCTTGTCTATGCAACCCCTTCCATCCATCCCTATGTCTACCGCACTCGAATCGTACTGTTTACTACTATTGTTACTACTATCTTTACTTTACTACTGTTGTTACTTCACTACTCCTACTACAAAACTGTTGCTACTGATAAACTGCTGTGAGCAAGATTGTTTCCAGGTGCAGCTGAATTGACAACTCAGTTGTTAAGGCTTATAAATATTCTTTGGATCCCCTTGTGTCGAATCAATAAATTGGGTTTCACTTCCCTCGAAAATACTACGATACACCCCCTATACTTGTGGGTCATCAAGACTCTTTTCTGGAGCCGTTGCCGGGGAGCATAGCTTTATTTATCAAGTCCACTTGGAATCACTATTGTTCAAGCTTAGTTTATTTCTGCCTTGTTTGCTTGTTTCTTTATCAAAAATACAAAAAATTAGTTCCTACTCTAGTTGTTACTTTCGTTGGTCTGTTATTGTCTTGCTTTATCATGCTTTCTATCAATGGTTGTTTTCTTTGAAACTGAATCTTATTGGCAAGGTGGGTTCACGGGTGATCAAAAATATTATTATAAGGAATACCGCTTGTCACAAAAAGGGAAACACTTATGGGAACAAATTGATAAATTGTATACCATTGTTATAAACGTGTGCTCTACTTATAATGTTACTTATTGCTTTGATAAATCTTGTTGCTGCAGGAGGTACAAACACCTCCCTTTTCAATGTGAGTATAATGATGATGTTACCATATCTTCTTATGTTAAGGGAAATTATGACTTTTATGATGTGGAACAAATTGAGGAATTTATTGCTTGGAAGGTGCATTTGAACTTGCTAGTTTGCTTGAAAATATTGATGATTCACCTTATAAATATGAGGTTTATGATATACTTAAATTTTGCTTTGATAATTACAAGGAAGAAAATGGCTATATTCTTGAATATATTAATAGATGCTTTCCACAAATGGAAGAGACTAATGCTTTGTAGGATCTTATGGAAGACGAAATTGATGAACCTGAAAGCTCATTAGATGAAAAAGTGGAGGAGAGTGATGAACAAAAGGAGGAAAAATGGATTAGCTACCCATGCCTACCTTCTAATGAGAGTAACTCTTTATCTCTTACATTATTTGATTGCCCCCCATGCTTACCAAAGGAGGATGAATGTTATGCTCATGTTATCTGTGATAATCCTTTATTTGTGCCTAACTTCGAGATGCATGGTACTAAAGAGTTTTGCTTAGAAATTGTTTATGATAAAGCTCTAGACGATGTTCCTATATTGAATGATCAGTCATCGTTTTATAGAATTGTTAAAAGTGGGTTTGAAGATTTTAATCCCACTATTTTTGAGCTTGATAAAAATTATGTTTTTGTAGAACATGAAAAGCATGCTTTATGTGATAGTTATATTGTTGAGTTCATTCATGAGGCTACTGAAAATTATTATGAGAGAGGAATATATGGTTGTAGAAGTTTTCATGATATTGAAACACCTCTCTATGTGCTGAAAGTTTTGAAGTTACTCTTGTTTTATCTTCCTATGCCTGTCACTTTGTTCTTTGCGAATTTATTTGCATACAAGATTCCTATGCATAGGAAGTGGGTTAGACTTAAATGTGTTTTGAATTTGCTTCTTGATGCTCTCTTTTACTTCAATTCATATGTTTTATGTGAGCATCCTCTCAAACGATCATGCCTAACTTAAAGGCGTTAAAGAAAAGTACTTATTGGGAGATAACCTAAAAGTTTTAGATGAGTCTTGGAAGTTATTACTTCAGTAATAACCGCTCCTTATCCTTTTTATTTGTTTTTTTGTGCCAAGAGTAACCTCTAATGAGAGATAAGTAATGATTGGGAAAGTTGCTGTCCCGAAACAGATTTTTGTGCTTCACCGTACAAATTCGTGTAAAATATCTGTACGTCCTTTTGAGGCGTGCATTTTTGTGCTTCTGACCCATGTTGTTATCTAACTTTTGTTAGTTCAAGACTTTTTGATTTGAGCAACAGAAGGTCTTCGAAAAAATTCATCTTTATCTGCTGGTCTGTTTTGACAGATTTCTGCCATGTTCTACATTTGCTTCTTGTTGGTTCCTTTTTGAGTTCTTTTGGGGAACTGAGCTTTTTGAGGGAAGTGCTACAGTATCTTGTGTTTTAATGGAAGTTTTATTGGTGTTATAACTGAACCTAAAAACCTATTATCATTTTTTGAGAGAAAGACCTATTATCTTGAGTGTACTAATGTTGTTAATAAAGATTGTGTGAAGTTTTGTATGAAGGAAAAATTTCAGGTGTATGGAAGGAATGAGTAATGAGATGAAGGATGGACTAAAGCTCAAGCTTGGGGATTCCACTCGTGTCACCCCAATAAATATCCAAGAGGTACAAGCGTCAAAGCTTGGGGATGCCCAAGGCATCCCCTTCTTCATCAATAAAAATCCCAGGTTTCTTCCAAATACTTCATTTTTATTGTTTCATGCACAGTTGTGTTGTTCTTGGAGCGTCTTCTTTTTTCGTTTTTGTTTTGGTTTATCGTTTGCTTTGTTTTCCTAGTTTGCTGAATAAATTGGTTCGACCTCCTCTTTCATACATTGGTTTTCAAATAGTTTGGTTTGGTTTGGAAAAGAGTAGGAAAGTTCATGCTTAAGTGTTAAAGAGAGCTTGTTTTTGACTGTGGCCTATGCTTTGTCATGCCATGCTTGATATTGTTTTGGCTTTATGCTTAGTATTCTTTGTTGTAGCATGACTTGTTATAAACAATTCAGATTGCTTAATGTGCCTTGGAAGAATCATGCGTTGTTTTTGCATATTAAAGCATAGTATTGTGGTATTCTCCTTTGATGCTTTATTTGGGTTGACTTCACGCATGTTCACACCATGTTATGACTATCCCAAGTCACCATAAGCCTTTATGATCCTTTAGTTTTCAACTTGTAGTATCACTTTATGCTTTGATCAATGATGTTTTGTCACTCTGCATGATTATGGCCATTATTGCTCTCTTAGTTTGTCGCTCCTAGTCTTTTGCTAGCCTCCACAACCAAGTATGAGTTCCACTCATGCATCCAACTCCCTAAAACAAGTTATTCCAAAGAGTCCACGATACCTACCTATTAGCATATGCTATTCCAAGTATATTCATGTTTTTGTTTACCTTCCAAGTTAAACTTGTTATGAGAAAACTAGTGATTAAAGCTCTCACGAACTTGATGGCACACTTTACTTTTCTTGCCCTTAATAAACTTGAACCATTGTGTCATCTATGTTGTATATGCTTGCACTTATTTGTTGGGGTTTAGCAGAACCATGCTGTCAGGGGGAACAATTTCAAAATTGCACTGGTACTTTGTACCTAGTTGATATCATGCTCTTTTGTCTATGGATGTCGTCGGTGTGAAATGAAAGGGGAGCTTGTAAGTCCATGGAGTTATGTATATGTGTTAGAGAAACACCTGGGCCTCTGGTCTAATCCATGCTGACATGGTGGAAACCTGCAACGTAGCCATAATGAGCTGTCTATGAAGCATTCTTCTCATAAAAAAGAGTCCTATATTGAGCAAAAAGAGAAAAAGAAAGAAAAGATATTATGAAAAGAGGAAAGAGAGAAAAAAGCACCATATTTCCATGGTAAATAAGAAGATTGCTGAGATGCTTGTTGTCTGCTTGCCTTGTCATTTTGATATGGGGATTCTTCCGTATCAACGGGCAAGGGGTACATCATTGGCGGTTCTCTATGATACACATGTACTTACGATGACAAGAACTTACCGATGACTAAACTTGAGTAGCATGAGGACCGGCCCTCGTATTCAAGGGACATGAGATTTCTAACTTATACTTCATCAAGCATGTACACCATAGTTTGTTCACTTTAACCTTAATCACTTCAAGATGCTTATGATAGGGGCAATGAGAGCTGAAAGCTATAAGTACCATAATTTTTGGAAGCTCTTTATGAAACTTGAATCTCGGCTTCCTTCTATGAAGGCCTTTCTTCCACCATTATATTGAGTCTCTACCTTCTACGTACTTTGAGAGCATAGTGGCCATTCTTAGTTCTATGTGCATTGTACCAAGACTTATTGATTGATGCATACCTTGATATTGCTTGTTTAAACTATTTGTATCTAGTCACTCTTATGAACTTTGAAGGTGTCCTATGCATTTATACTTGCTACTCTATGAGGGACAAGTTGAATGCTATTATGCTATGTTTTCTTTCTGTGAAACAAACAAACGTCTTGCAAAGCATTGTTATTCATGAATCTTTTGTTTGTGCCTTTTCATGTTGCAACATAGTTTCTTTGTCTTATTGCTAGAACTTTGTCTTTCATGTTATGATTGAAGTACTATGATCCCAGCTTTGAATGTTTTACAAATACTTTGATGAAGTTTATGATGGTGCATGTCACCTCAAAAATTATTCTTTCTTTTTATCACTTACCTACTCGAGGACGAGCAAGAGTTAAGCTTGGGGATGTTGATACATTGCAAATGTATCTATAATTTTTGATGTTCCATGCTTGGTTTTATCTACTTTGTTGTGTTTTGTCCACACTTTGGAGTACTTTTCATATGATTTCTTGTTCTAACCTATTAACAAGAGCCACAGTGCCAGCTGCCTGTTTTCTGCTATTTTTGGTTCCAGCAAAGTTAGAAAATGAATATTCACGGAATTGCACGGGACAAAAGCCAAAAATCCTATTTCACCAGAAGACTCCCAGAGCCAGAATATGAGACGGAGTGGGGCTGGGGCCCAGCCACACCACCTGGCGCGCGGGCTGGGCCTGGCCGCGCCAGGGGGTGGTCTAGCCGCCCCAGGCACCCCCTCGGTCTCCCTCTTCGCCTATAAGATGCCTTCTGATCTAAAAACTCAGGGGGGTTCGATGTTTTCCAGAAAGAGTTCCGCTCTGCCGCCACCACCAGATTCCACGAAACAGCACCAGAAACTCGGTTCGGGCACCCTGCTGGGACGGGGAATTGGAGGAGATCATCGCCATCATCATCACCATTGCTTCTCCATCGACCATCCATGTTTCCCCCATCTATGAGTGAGTAATCCCCTGATATAGGCTATGGGGATGGTAGGGATTGGATGAGATCGTTCATGTAATGGCATCGGATTGTTAGGGCATGGTGCCTAGTATCTTCTATTAGTGCTTTATGACTTTGTTGCGACTTGTTATGCTTAATGCTTGTCACTAGGGCCCGAGTGCCATGATTTCAGATCTGAACATGTTATTGATTCATTATGATAGTATTGTTTTTGGTCTTACCTGCAAGTTGTATACACACATTGTTGTCCGGAACCAATGGTCCCGAAGTGACAGAAATCAGGATAACCGGAGGGAATGGCTTTGATGTGAGGATCGCATGTGTTCATGGAGTGTTAATGCTTTGCTTCGGTGCTCTATTAAAAGGAGTACCTTAATTTCTAGTAGTTCCCTTGAGGCCCCGCTGCAAACGGGCTGGCAGGACAAAAGATGTTGTGCAAGTTCTCATTGCGAGCACGTATGACTATATATGGAACACATGCCTAGGATTATCTAGTACTTGGATGCTTTATCTTATTTATCTGCAATTGCCCTATGTTCTGATTGCCATAAGAATTGTCTTGTCCATGCAACGCCCGTCCATCCATCCCTATGCCTACCGCACTCGAATCCTACTGTTTACTGGTATTGTTACTACTGTCTTTACTTTACTACTGCGGTTACTTCACTACTCCTAGTACAAAACTATTGCTACTGATAAACTGCTTTGAGCAAGATTGTTTCCAGGTATAGCTGAATTGACAACTCAGTTATTAAGGCTTATAAATATTCTTTGGCTCCCCTTGTGTCGAATCAATAAATTGGGTTTCACTTCCCTCGAAATTACTGCAATACACCCCCTATACTTGTGGGTCATCACGGTCCACCCAGTTGTGGTCCTCTGTCTTGCGGCTATCTGGCCAGGCACTCCTGGAGCCGGCCAGTTAGGCCTAGCGTACCCTACCCGGGTGGTCATCCCCCTGAAACTAGTCCCCAAGTGTGTTGGGACTTTGCCTCGCGTAGAAGTTCTTGCATGCTCATTGATCGAACTGAAATGATTAGTGATGAAAAAATTGGGTGTAGATTTAGCTTGAGGTGTCTTTCATTTTCCAGCTTGAGGTGCTTGTTGATTCCCGGCTGAAGTTTACCGGCTAGGGAATTGGTGGCCACCCACGAGGTGTGAGCGGCGATTGTATCGACCAGCTGCCGCAGCCGGGGAAAGGAGATGAATCGCCTGGTCACTGAGGCCAGTGCTTATGCTAGCCATGCCTGGCGGTTCTGATGCACCTCGCATCACCTTGACCATTTGCTCTGCGGCGGCAGTTTTTGGTAACTGCGCACATGTTTGGTCACTACGGTTTCTTGGAGATCGTGTGCATGCCTCGCCTCCCGTAGTAATGCATGCGGGATCCTCTATGGGTAATGTGTTGTTGCATTTGATCCGCCGCTGAATCGTTGTGGGGGAGGTGGAGCGGTTACCTTCCACGTGGCAGAGGGGAGTGGAAGGAGCTTGCTCAACCTGTGTGATAAATAGGGTCACGGGGATGGGGTTTCCTCCCCCTTTGTCTCCTTCCTGCTTCTTGCCTTTCTTGCCCTTCTCGCCCTTGCGCTTCGCCTTCTACCTGCTCTCCATTGCCAGATTTTGGTCGTCGGCGCCGCCGTGTTTCCTCGCAACGACCGAACCCCGTTTCTTCGCCACGGTCATCGTGGAGGAGGAGATGCTTCTAGAGCAGGGTGGAGGGTGGTGCGGCTCCTATGTCACCGAGGAGCTCATCTACAAGTACCGGCGGGAGAGATTCCTCCCGTCAAAATGGGTGGTGAAGCACCACCTTGCACCGGAGGGGGAGCGCGTCCATAGCCCCTAGCCCGACGAGGTTGCCGTATTCCTCGCGCACTTTGACCGCAGCTTCGGATTGCCGGTGAGCAACTTACTCCTCGAGCTCTTCGGCATGTTCGACCTCCACCTTCACCATCTGGGGGCGAATGCCATTGCGCACCTGTCGCATCACGTGGCCTGCTGCAAGTCCTACTTGGAGGTTCACCTGGACGTGGTGAACTTCCTCAAGTTCTTCAACTTCAAGGACCAGACCCTGGTGAAAGACGGGCCATCGGTGTAGGTCAGCTGTTGCGCAATCTACCCGCGTGCCGTCGTCCATGATGTCGCGGCTCGAGATCCCTGACACGGTGAAGCTGTGGCAGCGCTCATATTTTTATGTGTGTAGTGTCATAGAGGTCGACTGGATCCGGCTTCTGGTCTTCGTCAATGTCCCCTCCACCCGGAAGGCTAGGACCGCGAAGTGGTTGGGCGCCCTGGCGGACATCAATCGGATGGCCGCCTAGGAAGGTGCTAGTGGAGATGGAGCAGCTAACCGGACGGAACATCGCCTTGTCGTGGATGGTTTGCTAGGTGCTTCCGCTGCAAAAGCGATCACACAAGATGTGCCACATGTCTGGCCCTGACGACCCCACGCGGGTCTCTCGGCTGGATGTGCCTTACAAGGCCTTCCGTGACTGGCTCGCGACCATCTCGAAGGAGACTTTGGAGGAGTGCTGGCACTACTCCTTCTGGCTATATCACCGAGGTCGTCTGCCACCTAAGGTTAGTCTTCTGTCCTTGCAGGGTGATTCTCCCCGAAGGGTTTCTTCTCGTTTCTTATCCGCCCCTTTTGAGTAGCTTTTTATGGCACAACTAGCGGATTACGGTATGGGTGATCATGAGCTCCCCAACTTCTCGGCCGACCTCAAGCCACCAAAGTACCCACCGAAGGATCCAAAGCGTTTCCCCACCCGAGGTGACAAGGGATGCGAGGATCTGCCCGGTGAATGTTTTCTCCTTGCGCTTGTTCGCCTGCCTATTTTCTCCAGCCGGACGCTGACGCTTGCTTGTATTCATGTAGCCGCACATGGTGAAGATGAACCTTCCGCTTCCAGCGCTGGGACGAAGGCCAGGGGGAAGCATGCGGCATCCAGCGCCGCTCCAGCCGGTGGTGGCCCGAAGAAACCTTGCTGGCAGAGGCCGGTGAACATCATGTCAAGCATTCCGGGTACATGCCTTTGTTCTTCTCAGCATTCTCGTTGATATGCTTTTTATTTCTCTTAGCCTTGTTTTCTTCGCTTAGCATGGCGACGTTGCTTGACGGCTCTGGCATTGTCACTACCGCGTCTGCGCCGGCTCTAGCTGCACCTGAGGGGCCGGTTGGGCCGACTGCGCCCTCCTCCACCATGTCGACTAGGGCCGCCATAGCCGTGCTGGAGGCGACATTGCCAGCTGCCCCCGCACCTCTGCATCATGCCCCTCCGCCTCCAAGCTCACTCAGATTCTCGCGTTTGGGCGTGACGCCACCATTCCTCCGCTCCGACTAACGATTGTGGCGAACCCGGAGGATAGAGAGACTCAGACGGGTTTAGGCACCTATTGGGTGGAGGAGCCAAATGAGCTGGCACAGGGCGTCTCCACACAACCGGCTACCGGTGATGGGGGGAGGGTGGTGGCTTCTGGCTCCGGCGCCGTAGGCGGCAGAGCTGAGGTGATCTCAGCAAGGGCTCCATAGGCCAACACCGATGACGAGGCTGAGGTAAAGATCACCGGCTATAAGCCAGCTCTGGCTGTGCTGATGTCGGGTGACATCCTTTCCCGGCTCTCCTATTGGGCCCTGTCTCCCTCGACTGGGCGAGCCGCCTGGTGGAGGTGATGGAGCAAGGGCTCAGCAAGGCCAAGGCGCTGGTTGTCTCTCTTGAGGTAAGCATCTCCTCAGGCTTTTGCTCCTTTGCCTTAGTTCTTTTGCCCCTTCTCTTTTTCACTTCTTTCCTTTTTCCACATAAAGCTTTTTCTAAGATGACCAAGAATAAGCAAGACCTGGACCGTAAGATTGCTCGCTCTGCCATGTCTTCCCAATTGCGTGATTTTTCGCGGTTTTTGTTGACTGTCGGGTACCCTCCTACAACCATGATAGTGGATAGGGAGCGGGAGGTGGACCGGCTGAAGGCGGAGGTGACCTGGCTGTAGAACTCCAACGATACATGCCAGGGACAAATCAATGACCTGGTGGAGCATCAAAATAAAATGGAGATCTCATCTAGCCAAGCCAAGAAGACTACCAAGATCCGCCACGATGCTCTCAAGAGACTTGAGGGTCTTTACGAGAAGCAGGAGGAACGGCTAAAGAGGGTGGAGGCTCAGTAGAAGGCCGCGCACGCGTAGCTGGGGTGCATTGCCGAGATGGTCGTTAGTAAGTTTCTTCTCCTTTGCTGAACTTTCTCCATTTGCCGCTGTCGGTTTATAATAGCTACTGTCTGGTCGGGTGCATCTCATTATCCTAAGTCGATCGATCAGGTCGTCGCTGTGTGCCTCGGGCAGAGGCCAGACGTGATCTGTGCCCTAAGGATCTTGTCACGATGGTGAGCAAGGACATGGACCGGTTGCGCCAGGCTAGCCTAGACATCTTTGCTTACCTCTGGCCCGACAGCGCCTCCCCGCCAATATCGATGCGCTGGCCGCCGAGCTTGGGTTGGCTGCCGACCTCATCGAGACGGGGCAGGAGTGGTTTGCACGCGAAGGCATGGATATGGACCTTGCGCTACTCAAGTCCTTGTATCTGGTTCAGATCTTCGTAGCCTTGCCCGGGGATTCCAGCAGGGGACCAACTACGACTAGCTTCATGCCGAAATTCCTAAACCACTCTTGCGGTGTCAAGATCATGAGCTACATCTAGCTAGACCGGGACTTCAGCGACCTGGCTAGGACGGAGCCGTTCATCAGGATTCCGGCGCTAACTCCATCACAAACTGTTGCTCCATCTGCGCCAGCCTCCGACCTAGCCATCACTAACATCGCATATTACATCCAACCTCCAACAGACGCCTCTGATCCTTCTACTGAGCCCCAGGATTGATCCTTGGAATGGCAAGAGTGTTTTGTACTACCTAAAACTTGTCTTTTATCCTTGGTTGTATGCGTGAACAACTTGTAGTACTTTGAATTCTGATGGGAGCTTCGTCTCGCCTCCGTATTGTATTGTGCTTTCGAGTTTGCACTTTCGGATTGCCTCACCTGCTTTCATCGTTTGCTAGTTTTTGCGTGGGAGGACGGGAGCGCACCCACTGGGCATAGTCCCCGAGGTTCAGGTCGGCTGGAGAATCCAGCCGGGTCAAAGCTCCCTTCTGTCTTTGGCGTTTGCAGGTCTTTGTATAGGGACACGGGAGCGCACCCACTGGGTGTAGTCCCCGAGGTTTAGGACAGCTGGAGAATTCAGCCGGGTCGAAGCTCCCTTCTGCCTTCTGCTGTCTGCGGGGGGTGATGAGCACCCGGCCCTAGTACTTGGCGGGGTTTTGACTCATGCAAAAACAAACATAAATGGTAGTTTCTGCGTTAGACATCTATGATGAGAACGTTGTTTGCGGTTCATTCATTAAGGTGGGAAAAATTGCCATATCGCGCAAGGCCAATAACCTTGTCCTTTTCTTAGTGAGCATTGGTCGTTAAGCTATGTCCTTCCCGATTGCGAGCCAGGGTGCGGTCTGCAGCCGAAACCTAAGGGGTAGCTAGTAAGCGTACTACACAGTACTTCAAATTTCTGTTACCGATGTCGAGCAAGCGAGTGCAAACGGAACATCCAGACGTCTTTGTCTTCCTTATGATTTTTCTTGTAGGGGTCCTTAGGTTTTTTCTCTTGCTGAACTGGCAGCCGGGTTGCGGTCTGCAGCCGAAACCTAAGAGTGAGCCCTTAGAGCCGTATACAGTACTTCGCCATTTGGAATGCGCGACCACCTGGGCCAGCCGGCGAGTCCCCGGGAGAGACCGCCGGAGCCGGGGTAGAAAACAATGCAGCAAGAAATGCCAAATGATGCAACATGAAATGCCAAATGATTATGGAGTCCCCAAGACTGTGTCGAGGATCCTCAGCTTGTTCATTACATAAAACTAAGATACATACACTTCTTGTCTAAGTGTAAAATGGGTGAAGCAGGTTCGCATTCCATGGGTGCTTAGTTTTTTGTTGGAACGGTCCATCTTGTTATTTACTAGTTGTTGGGCATCAGTGAGGTAGTACAAGTTATTCTGCAGTGCCTGGCTGATGATGAATGGCCCCTCCCAAGGGTGAGACAGCTTGTGCATCCCCATGGTGTTTTGTACCTATCGCAGCACTAGGTCACTCTCTCAAAACAAGACGTGGAGAATTCGGCTAGCATGGTAGCGGCATAGGTTCTGCTGGTAGATGGCAGATCTGGACAAGGCTAGCTCGCGCGCCTCTTCGAGGAGGTCGATGCTATCCTCACGCTCTTACTTGGCATGTTGCTCTGTGTATAACAGCTTGCGAGGTGCATCGAACTCGATGTTAGTTGGCAGGACCGCCTCTGCTCCGTAGACGAGGAAGAAGGGGGTGTAGCCGGTGGAGCGGTTTGACATGGTGTGCAGGCTCCACAGCATAGCCGGCATCTCTTCTATCTAGCATCTAGGGGATCTCATCAGCGGTTTGGTCATCCAGGGCTTGATTCTGGCTAGGACCAGGACATTTGCTCGCTCGCACTACCCGTTTGACTGGGGGTGCGCGACGGAAACAAGGTCTAGTTGAACGCCCTTTTCTCCGCAGAATCATGCGAAGGCCCCTTTGGCGAAATTTGTGCCATTGTCGGTGATGATGTTGTTGGGGTAGCCAAAGTGCGTGATGATGTCTATGAAGAACTTGGTGCTCCATCTAGCTTCTTGATAGGCTTGGCCTCTATCCACTTGGTGAACTTGTCCACCAGCTGGTGTGTCATGTCGGATCGCGCTGTCTTGAAAGCGCCGACCATGTCTAGCCCCTAGACGGCAAATGGCTAGGTGATGGTAATTGTTTTGAGATCTACAGCCAGAGTGTGTTGTTGCTGAACGAAACGTTGGCATCCATTGCATGCCTTGACCATTTGCTTGGCGTCTTCTAACGCGGTAGGCCAATAGAAATCGTGGGGAAATGCCTTGGCCACGATGTCCCGTGATGATGCGTGGTGGCCGCACTCGCCTTGGTGAATGTCCACCAGTAGTCGGATTCCTTCATATTGGCTCACACAGTGCTGATAAATTCCTCCAACGCTGCACTTGTGTAGATCGTTGCTGATGATGGTGTATCCACTTGCTGTACGCTTTACCTTCCTTGCCTCAACCTCTTCGCCAGGAAGTTCTCCTTTGTCTAGGAAGTTCATGAACGGCTTGGCCCATGCGGGGGTTTCCCTGATTGCATGCACAGTCTCCATGATCAGCTTGATTTCCTCGCGCATGGCCGGCTCGGGCTCGTCAAGCGGCTTGGTGGGTGGAAGGGCGGAGCCGGTAGTCCTCAGTCTGGTGGAGCCGGCTTGGGGTGTCGGGGCCTTAGACGCGACAGTCCCCGGGATTGGTGCGGCAGTCCCCGGGTTCGACACGGTAATCTCTAGGTCCTTTGCGGTAGCTTCTGGCCACTTGGAGCCTGCAGTCCCGAGGTCCTTTGCGACAGCTTGTGGCCGCTTGGAGCCGGTAGTCCTCGGTTCCGCGTCTAGGATGATGGAGTTGGATTCCAGACACGACGTGATGGGTGTCTTGCACAGATGCTCGAGAGAGACTCCTGGCGGAATTTCCTGCCTTATTGATCCGACTCGAGCGAGTGCATAGGCGGCCTTGTTGTTGGCCCTAGGAACATGGTGGAACTCACACCCCTCGAAGCAGGTGCATAGCTACTATACGAAGAAGCGCTATAGGGCCATGTTTGTTTCTTTGGCGTCCAAATCGCCCAACACCTATTGCACCACCAGGTCTGAGTCACCAAAGTAGAGGATTCGCCAGATGTTGATCTCTTTTGCCATTTTGAGTCCATGGATAAGCGCTTCATACTCGGCAACATTGTTGGATGTGCGGGAGTGGATTTGTGGCATGTACTCGAGCCGGTCTCCTTTTGGGTAGGTGATGACGACTCAGGCTATGAGCCCCCTGTACATCTTGGAGCCATCGAAATGCAGCTTCTAGTGTGTGGAATCGGAAACCGGTGGCAGGTACTGGGTCTCTGCCCAATGGACGAGGAAGTCAGCCAGCACCTGGGACTTGATCGCCATTCTTGGATCATACTGGATCTTATGGGCGGCCAGCTCTTTTTCCCATTTCACCACGCGTCATGTGGTGTCCTTGTTGCCAATTATCTCCAGGAGTGGTGTGAATGCCACTACCCGGATGGAGTGCTCTTGGAAGTAGTGCTTCAGTTTCTTGGCGGCCATGTACACTCCGTACACCAACTTCTAGTAGTGGGGGTAGTTCTGCTTCGAGAGCGAGAGTACCTCACTCAGGTAGTACATCGGGCGCTGCACCGGCTGCGTATTTCCTTCTTCTGCCCTGTCAACCACGAGTATGACACTGACGACCCGGTTGGTAGCTACGATGTACATTAGCATCAGATCCTTTGTAGCAGGAGCCGCTAGTCACTACAAGAAAAGTTGTCTTTTACAATGGACGATTTTCGTGGTTGAAGGCCCGTTTTTCGTGGCTAAAAAGTCTTCTACGACAGATGCCCATCGTGGTAAAAGCCCCGTCACAAAAGAATCTACCACGGTTTTTTCTGATCGTGGCGGATCGCAACCTACAGCCACGAAAACTTGTTCCGTTGTAGATCTGTTTGCCAGCCCCGTTGACTGCTGATGTCATGCAAAATGCCACGTGGCGAACATCGTTAATGCCCAGTTACCGTTGTTAATGGTCACAGGAACCATGGCAGAAGCCAGGCCCAGACAAGGCCTGCTAAATATTAAGTGGCCGACCCATGAGGAGAGCCCAAGAAGAAGAAGGCATGTTACTGTTTCATCCAACACTATTTGAAATGTGTCAACTAGTGCAGCCATCCACACCTGTGAACTTTCAAGCCCGACACTGTTTCAGTCTACAGAAGGCCCACCTTGGTCCAATACTGTGCGGCCCATTCTCCGCCTAGGCCAAGTCTGTCTGTTACTGTTAAGGCCTGCTGTCGACCCGTGACTTTTCCCATACCTATCGTGGGCCCTTACGACCCTCTACCATTACGACCCTTTACTATTCTAGACATTCACTATTTCATCCTTTTACTATTCAGTCCCATAAACGGGCTGAGAAGTTTTTGGCCTGCTAAAGTTTTGGCCTCCTACTGTTCTAGCCTTGTTACCGTTTCCAGCCTATTACTGTTCTGGCGTCCTACAGTTTTCTTGTACCAGCCTTTTACTTTTCTAGCATTTTACTGTTCCGGCCTTTAACTATTCTGGCCTTTCACTGTTCTGGCCTTTCATTGTTCTAGCCTTTAACTATTTTGGCTTTTCACTGTTTTGGCCATTTACTGTTCTTTTGCGGTCAGATTCTACATATAATGGCGTCAGTGTAGGCCCGCCACTATTGATTGGTGACCCATCAAGGACTGAGACAAACATTGTAAGCCCGCTACTGTTTAATCCTATCTAACTTAGATTCATTGCCAGGACATAAAGGTGGATAAACAAAGAACACAAGTTCTCTAAAATGCTAAATAAATTCTAGAACTGTGCAAAAAAACTTATAACTGGAAAAAGTAAATTATTACAGTCCCGAAAAATTCTGTAGCTTATAAAGCATCATCGGAGTACAACACAGCTGATAAAAAATATAGTCTTAGTTTTAAAAAATGTTCCTTTTAGGGAGCTCGCGCCGCCTCACATGTAACGACGGGATTACCACAAGACTTGTTGAGGATATTATTAAATAGATTCTCCATCAAAGGTTGCCTGTTTTTCAACTTAGATAACTCCTTCCTTGCTATGGAGACTACTGCATTTGTTCTGTTGGATTCCTGTCCATCTACATGAAGTGCATCTTGGAGTGTAGCACCAAATATTCTTTATACTGGAACGTATGGAGCAGTCGAGATCGTGTACCTATGTGAGCAATACGCATTGTCACTGCTGCTCTATCCAAAGAGATCTACACTTGAGGTTGTTGTTTTCTGTTTTGTCTTCATATTTATATTTGCAAGCTAAAACAAAAAGAAACGTCATATAACATCATTACCAAGGAAAGAAAAAACAACGAATTTCAAATCAGTCCTTTTGCTAAAAGGAAGAAAGCAATTAGTAACATTAGGGCATCATACATCTCTTTCTTATGGAATAACTGGAACAATAGACTTCACCGAGGGATGAGATAGTGTGCAACTGTTACTTCTGCCCTGTGAAATGACTGCTCTATTTGATGAAGGCTGACACTAAGATAAAAGAAGTTACAACATCATACAAAGGAACAAAACTAGCAAAATCATTTTAGATAAATGGTCAAACAATCTATCGAACAGTTATAATGTTTAAATTTTTTGATAGTCTGCCCAAACACAAAGTGTACTATCACGTGCCTCGTATTAAAATAGCCATACATGTGTAGATACCATAGTGAGATTTGAAGTGCACATTTGCTTATGATCCTTCCTTTTCTGTTATATTGGATTCCCTTGCATGTCTAGCCTTGTTATAATCGCCCTAGTGCCTCCGACAAAAATAACAACTCATCTAGAGTGAATGGCATGACACCAAGGGCCTTAAACCTTAAAAAGGGGGGCGTCCTTACCATAGCTCTATGTAGAGTCTCAGGGTTGCTGATTTGGTTACAGGTATGTTTGTCGATGATGTCCGCTGCATCAAGTAACTGGACTGGTGATCTCCATAATTCAGTGTTGGTCCTCTGCATAATGGTGCAACGAATAGTAAACACAAAAAGGTTCCAGTCTCACAGATGTTAGCATGAAGTGATACAAAAGCAATAGATACTTATGAGATTATAGGGGCCATTCATTCTACGATTTCTACTGTAAACTTCACCTATTTATTACGTTACAACAGCAAACAGTTAGGAATAGTGGGGTAAGCAGAAGCAAATGAAACAGACATCTTAGTGGAAGCAGTATAGCGAATGTAAACACGTATTGCATAGATAGAACAAAAGCATCAAGCAAGAAATAACAGTTAGTGCCATAGCCTATGCTAAGCCAGAGAGAAATTATAACTGCATCACATATGGGCACTTACTAAAGTACATAATGGAAACAAATGTGTTAACCGTTGGCTGACTCATATTTCGCCATGACATACAAAATCGCAGTTGAATGCCTTACGGTTAAACCTGACTACAAAACAAATTTTTAGGAAGATACAAGTAACAAGTATAGTACTTGTAAGTTACTACAAAAGTAGCACCAATAGAAAATATAGTTAACTGCTACATATTTATCTTACCAAACTCCAAGGAGATATGGTTACCTCGGTCGTGATGGCGTTTCGGCATCCTGGAAATCCTGGGTGGTGACGTCGAGGTTGTCGAGGGTGCTGTGATTGTGGTGCTTGTGGGCGAAGGTGAAGCAGAACAGGGGTTCCTCCGAGCGCTGGACGACAGCAGCGAAGAAGCAGATTCCTGGCGGTGGGAATGTGTTCGGCGCACTGATACATTGCAAATGTATCTATAATTTTTGATGTTCCATGCTTAGTTTTATCCACTTTCTTTTGTTTTGTTCCAACTTTGGAGTACATTTCATATGATTTCTTGGACTAACCTATTAACAAGAGCCACAGTGCTAGCTGCCCGTTTTCTGCTGTTTTTGGTTCCAAGAAAGTCAGAAAATGAATATTCTCGGAATTGGACGGGACAAAAGCCAAAGTGCCTATTTTTTCGGAAGGGATCAAGTGCCAGAATACGAAACGGAGAAGGGCCAGAGGGCGGCCACACCACCGGGCCGCGCGGCCAGGCCTGGCCCGCGCCGGGGGAGGTGTGGCTAGCCTAGGCACCCCCTCGGCCTCTCCTTCCGCCTATATATTGCCCTCGGGACAAAAACCCTAAGTGCCCGATCAAAAATCCATGAAAGAGTCTGTAGCCACCGTCATCTCCATCCCTAGATCGGGAGGGATCTAAAGCTCTTCCCGGCACCCTGCCGGAGAGGGGAATTCACCCTAGAGGCCTTCTTCATCACCATGCAAGCCTCCAGTGTGATGCGTGAGTAGTTCATCCTTGGACTACGGATCCATGTGCTTTCATGTCTAGATCTTGTGAGCTCCGTTCATGATCAAGATCATCTATTTGTAATTCTACATGTTGTGTTTGCGGGGATCCAATGGATATTGAGATGCTATTTCAGATTGATTATTGATTCTATCATGTCTTTGTTATTTTAGATCTTGCATGCTTTCCGTTGTTAGTAGCTATCTTGGCCAAGTAGATGCTAGCAACTCCAAGAGTTAGTATTTATGCTCGATAGTGGGTTCATGTCTCTGGTAATCTGGGGAAGTGACAGAAATCTCTAAGGTACTAGATGTGTTGTTGCTACTAGGGAGAAAACAACAATCCTTTGTTCATAGAACAATCGTATTGTTTACTTTACATGTAGTTCGTAAAGCAATAATCTGTTGCTTGCAACTTAATACTGGAGGGGGTTCGGATGATAACCTGAAGGTGGATTATTAGTCATAGATGCAGTTGGATGGCGGTCTGTATTATGTTGTAATGCCCAATCAAGTCTCAAAGGAGTCAAGATGATTAGTATATGCATGTATTGCTTTGTCAGTGTTTGTCAATTGCCCCGCTGTAATTTGTTCACCCATCATGTTATCTATCTAAGGAGAGCCACCTCTAGTGAACTATGGATCCCGGTCCTTGTCTTTTACATACAATCTACAATCTTTTACTGCTTTGTGTTTACTTTCTACAAACTTTTACTTCTTTCCATTCGATACATTTAATCCTTTGTTTTCCGCAAAACACAGTGAGATTGACAATCTCATCGCAAGTTGGGGAAAAAGTTATGTGGTTGTGTTGTGCAGGTCTCCATGTTGCTACTAGCACCGGTAGTGCGCCCTGCCAAAGCTTAGCTAGTAACACCTTTGAGGTGTTTCCTTGCTCCTACTGGTTCGATTAAACCTTGGTTTCATAACTGAGGGAAACTTGCTGCTATGCTCATCATACCTTCCTCTTGGGGTTCCCAACGAGCTCTACATCAACCACGCACCAAGCACTTTTCTGGGCGCCGTGCATTGAGCCATCAAGTGATTTTCTGGCGCCGTTGCCGGGGATCGAAGAAGAAACTCCCACGTCAACCACACGCCATAAAAAGACGATTTTCTGGTGCCGTTGCCGGGGAGTCAAGGACATCTTCACAAGGGGAGTCCCTCAAAACCAATCTCTTTACTTTGTTGTTTTTTGTTTTGCTTAGTTTATTTTTGCTTTGTTTTCTTGTTTTGTTCTTCAAAAATACAAAAAAATTAGTTTTACTTGTTTGCTTTCTTATTTGAAAACCCAAAAAAATGACTACTCTTGAAAACACTAAGTTGTGTGACCTTACTAGCACCAACAACAATGATTTTATGAGCACACATATTGCTCCACCTATGGCTGAAAATACTTTCTTTGAGATAAAACCTGCTTTGCTCAATCTTGTTATGAGAGAACAATTTTCTGGTATTGGTAATGAAGATGCTGCTTCCCATCTAAATAACTTTGTTGAACTTTGTGAGATGCAAAAGCATAGGGATATAGATGGTGATATTATTAAACTGAAATTGTTTCCTTTCTCTTTGAGAGGAAAAGCTAAAGATGTTCAAAATCCGTAACTAGGAATAGTATTGATTCTTGGACTAAATGCAAAGATGCTTTTATTGGAAAATACTATCGTCCTGCTAAGATTATATCTATGAGAAGTGAAATAATGAAGTTTAAACAACTTGATAATGAGCATGTTGCTCAAGCTTGGGAAAGAATGAAATCTTTGGTAAAGAATTGTGCCACTCATGGACTGACTGCTTGGATGATCATCCAAACTTTTTCTGCAGGATTGAACTATTCTTCAAGGAACCTATTGGATTCTGCTGCTGGAGGTACCTTTATGACCATCACTTTGGGTGCTGCAACAAAACTTTTGGACAATATGATGGTTAATTATTCTGAATGGCATACTGAGAGAGCTACACAAGGTAAGAAGGTAAATTCTGTTGAGGAAACCTCCTCCTTGAGTGATAAGATTGATATTATTATGTCTATGCTTGTTAATGGGAAAGCCCATATTGATCCAAATAATGTTCCTTTAGCCTCTTTGGTTGCTCAAGAAGAGCAAGTTGATGTGAACTTCATAAGAAATGACAACTTTGGCAACAATGCTTATGGTAATAATGCTTATAGGACAATTTTGGTAACAACAATTATAAGCCATATCCTCCCAACAACGGTAATGCTTATGGAAATTCTTACAACAATAATAAGAGTGCTCCCTCTGAACTTGAAGTTATGCTTAAAGAGTTTATTAGTAAACAAACTACTTTCAATAAAACTATTGAGGAAAAACTCTCTAATGCTGAAAGAAATATAGCATCTTTAGCTGAAGCTCAAACTACTTTGAATAAAATGGCTGCTAAACCTGAAACTAATGATAATCCCTTTGTAGCTACTCATGCCATACAAGTAAGAATTGATGAAAATGTTAGACTATTAGCTGAATTACATGCTAAGTGGGAAAGAGAAGATGAAATTGCTAGAAACATTAGTGTTTCTACTATTACCACCACTAGTGTTGAGGCTAGTAATAGTTCTACTACTTTAGATGATAAAGTTGATTTTGATCTTGATGGTTGCAACATCTCTGAAGTTATTAAGTTCCTACAAAAGCTTGCTAAAAGTCCTAATGCTAGTGCTATGAACATGGCTTTTACAAAACACATTACTGATGCTCTCATAAAGATTAAAGAAGAAAAGATGAAACATAAAGCTTCTATTCCTATGAAACAAGAAGATGGTTGGGAACCCATCATTAATATGAAAGTGAATGACTTTGATTTCAAAGCTTTGTGTGATCTTGATAGTAGTGTTTCTATTATGCCTAGAAGGATTTATGATATGCTTGATTTACCTCCTCTTGAAGATTGTTATTTGAATGTCCCACTTGATGATAATGCTAAAAAGAAACTCATGGGGAGTCTTAATGATGTTCTTATTATGGTTAACGATTCCTATGTCTCCGTTGATTTCTATGTTTTGGATGTTGAATACAATGCTTCTTGTCCTATTACTTTGGCAAGACCTTTTCTTAGAACTGTTGGTGCCATCATTGATATGAAAGAAGGCACCATTAAATATCAACTCCCACTCAAGAAAGGTACAGAACACTTCCCTAAAAAGATAGAAAAGATTTCTTTTGCTTCTCCTATGAAAACAAAATTTGGTCTTAATGCTTCTTCATTTGAGAACACTTGATTCTTTCTTTGCTTCTTATGCCTAACTTAAAGGCGTTAAATAAAGGACTTATTGGGAGATAACCCAAAAGTTTTAGATGAGTCTTGGAATTTATTACCTCTGTAATAACCTCTCCTTATCCTTTTTATTTTCTTTTTGTGTCAAGAGTAACCTCTAATGAGGGAGAAGTAATGATTGGGAAAGTTGCTGTCCCGAAACAGATTTCTGTGCTTCACCGTAAATATTCCTGAGATAGCTCTGTATGTCAGATTGATCTGTACTTTTTTGTGCTTATGACCCAGGTTGTTATATAACTTTCGTTAGTTCAACACTTTTTGATTTGAGTAACAGAAGGTCTTCGCAAAAAATCGTCTTTACCCTCTGGTCTGTTTTGACAGATTTCTGCCATTTTCTGCATTTGCTTCTTATTGGTTCCTTCTTGAGTTATTTTGGGGAATTGAGCTTTTTGAGGGAAGTGCTACAGTATCTAGTGTCCTAATGGAATTTTATTTGGTGTTAGAACTGAACCTTAAGACATATTTATCTTAAGTGTACTAATGTTGCTAATGAGATTGTGTGAAGTTTTGTATGAAGGAAAAATTTCAGGTGTATGGCAGGAATGAGTAATGAGATGAAGGATGGACTAAAGCTCAAGCTTGGGGATGCCACACGTGTCACCCCAAGAAATATCCAAGAAGTACAAGCATCAAAGCATGGGGATGCCCAAGGCATCCCCTTCTTCATCAATAAAAATTCCAGGTTTCTTCCAAACG
The DNA here is from genome assembly GCA_910589775.1 of Avena eriantha. Lineage (NCBI taxonomy): Eukaryota > Viridiplantae > Streptophyta > Magnoliopsida > Poales > Poaceae > Avena > Avena eriantha. The sequence goes on from OU342740.1 coordinate 40,392,756, forward strand.
CTTCATTTTTATTGTTTCATGCACAATTGTGTTTTTCTTGGAGCGTCTTCTTTTTCGTTTTCGTTTTGGTTTTGGTTTTCTTTGGTTTTCTTAGTTTTCTGAATAAATTGGTTGGACCCGCCTCTTTCATACATTGGTTTGCAAATAGTTTGGTTTGGTTTGGAAAAGAGTAGGAAAGTTCATACTTATGTGGTAAAAAGAGCTTGTTTTTTACTGTGGCCTATGCTTTGTCATGCCATGCTTGATATTTTTTTGGCTTTATGCTTAGTATTCTTTGCTGTAGCATGAATTGTTATAAACAATTGAGATTTCTTAATGTGCCTTGGATGAATCATGCGTTGTTTTAGCATATTAAAGCATATTATAGTGGTATTCTCCTTTGATGCTTTATTTGGGTTGACTTGGCGCATGCTCACACCATGTTATGACTATCTCAAGTCACCATAGCCTTTATGATCCTTTAGTTTTCAACTTGTAGTATCACTTTATGCTTTGATCAATGATGTTTTGTCGCTCTGCATGAGTATGGCCATTACTGCTCTCTTAGTTTGTCGCTCCTAGTCTTTTGCTAGCCTTCACAACCAAGTATGAGTTCCACTCATGCATCCAACTCCCTAAACCAAGTTATTCCAAAGAGTCCACCATACCTACCTACTAGCTTATGCTATTCCAAGTATATTCATGCTTTTGTTTACCTTCCAAACTAAACTTGTTATGAGAAAACTAGTGTTTAAAGCTCTCACAAACTTGATGGCACACTTTACTTTACTTGCCCTTAATAAACTTGAACCATTGTGTCTTCTATGTTGTATATGCTTGGACTTATTTGTTGGGAATTAGAAGAACCATGCTTTCATGGGGAACGCTTTCAACATTGCACTTGGTAGTTGTACCTAGTTGATATCATGTTCTTTTGTATATGGATGTCGTCGGTGTGAAATGAAAGGGGAGCTTGTAAGTCCATGGAGTTATGTATATGTGTTAGAGAAACGCCTGGGCCGCTAGTCTAATCCATGCTGACATGGTGGAAACCTGCAGCGTAACCAAAATGAGCTGTCTATGAAGCATTCTTCTTATAAAAAAAGAGTCCTATATTGAGAAAAAAGAGAAAAAAAGAAAAAAAAGAGATACTATGAAAAGAGGAAAGAGAGAAAAAAGAACCATATTCCCATGGTAAATAAGAAGAATGCTGAGATGCTCGTTGTCTGCTTGCCTTGTCATTTTGATATGGGGATTCTTTCGTATCATCGGGCAAGGGGTACCCCGTTGGCGGTTCTCTATGATACACGTGTACTTACAATGACAAGAACTTACCAGTGACTAAGCTTGAGTAGCATGAGGAGCGGCCCTCGTATATAAGGGACATGAGATTTCTGACTTATACTTCGTCGAGCATGTACACCATAGTTTGTTCACTTTAACCTTAATCACTTCCAGATGCTTATGATAGGGGCAATGAGAGCTGAAAGCTATAAGTACCATAATTTTTAGAAGCTCTTTATGAGACTTGAAGCCCTACTTCCTTTTACAAAAGGCCTTTCTTCCACCATTATATTGGGTCTCCACCTTCTATCTTTATGCACCTACTTTGAGAGCATAGTGGCCATTCTTAGTTCTATGTGCATTATCCCAAGACTAGTTGATTGATGCATACTTTGATATTGCTTGTTTTAAACTACTGTATCTAGTCACTCTTATGAACTTTGAAGGTATCCTATCCATTTATATTTTCTACTCTATTGAGGGACAAGCTGAATACTATTGTGCTATGTTTTCTTTATGTGAAAAAACAAACGTCTTGCAAAGCATTGTTATTCATGAATATTTTGTTTGTTCCTTTTCATGTTGCATCATAGTTTCTTTGTCTTATTGCTAGAACTTTGTCTTTCATGTATGATTGAAGTACTATGATCCCAACTTTGAATGTTTTGCAAATACTTTGATCAAGTCTTTGATGGTGCATGTCACCTCAAAAATTATTCTTTCTTTTTATCACTTACCTACTCGAGGACGAGCGGGAGTTAACCTTGGGGATGTTGATACATTGCAAATGTATCTATAATTTTTGATGTTCCATGCTTAGATTTATCCACTTTCTTGTGTTTTGTTCCAACTTTGGAGTACTTTTCATATGATTTCTTGGACTAACCTATTAACAAGAGCCACAGTTCCAGCTGCCTGTTTTTTGCTGTTTTTGGTTCTAGGAAAGTCAGAAAATGAATATTATCGGAATTGGACGGGAAAAAAGCCAAAGTGCCTATTTTTCCGGAAGGGATCAAGTGCCAGAATACGAGACGGAGAAGGGCTATAGGGCGGCCACACCACCTGGCCGCGCGGCTAGGCCTGGCCCGCGCCAATGGGTGGTGTGGCCAGCCCAGGCACCCCCTCGGCCTATGCTTCCGCCTATATATTGCCCTCGGGACGAAAACCCTAAGTGCCCGATCAAAAATCCACGAAAGAGTCTGTAGCCACCATCATCTCCATCCCTAGATCGGGAGGGATCTGAAGCTCTTCCCGACACCCTGCTGGAGAGGGCAATTCACCCTGGAGGCCTTCTTCATCACCATGCAAGCCTCCGGTGTGATGCGTGAGTAGTTCATCCTTGAACTACGGATCCATGTAGTAGCTATATGGCTGTTTCTCCTCCTTTGTGCTTTCATGTATAGATCTTGTGAGCTCCGTTCATGATCAAGATCATCTCTTTGTAATTCTACATGTTGTGTTTGCGGGGATCCGATGGCTATTGAGATGCTATTTCAGATTGATTATTGATTCTATCATGTCTTTGTTATTTGAGATCTTGCATGCTTTCCGTTGTTAGTAGCTATCTTGGCCAAGTAGATGCTAGCAACTCCAAGAGTTAGTATTTATGCTCAATAGTGGGTTCATGCCTCTGGTAATCTGGGGAAGTGACAGAAATCTCTAAGGTACTAGATATGCTGTTGCTACTAGGGAGAAAACAACAATCCTTTGTTCATAGAACAATCGTATTGTTTACTTTACACGCAGTTCGTAAAGCAATAATCTGTTGCTTGCAACTTAATACTGGAGGGAGTTCAGATGATAACTTGAAGGTGGATTATTAGTCATAGATGAAGTTGGATGGCGGTATATGTATTATGTTGTAATGCCCAATCAAGTCTCGAAGGAGTCAAGATGATTAGTATATCCATGTATTGCTTTCTAGGGTTTTTCGTAGGGGTTGCGCAGCTGGGGGCGAGGATTGTGTGTGGGTGTGGGGGTGGGGGTCGGTGGTAGTGGCGGGGCTATAGAGTTACTAAATGGAGAAATTACGATTGAAGCCCCAACGAACCGACCTCCCTAGGGGTAGAAGGGGGATTCCAAGATGTATGAAACATTGGATAGCGGGAGATTTTCCCTCTCGACTAAATTCAGATTTATGTATAGTACAAGTAGTAGTAAATTGGTAAGCCGTACTCTCTAGAATCAAAGGCCGACAGGCACATTGGTAATCATCCATGGCCCATACTGCCTCAGTTTAGAAATTAAGGGCCCATTTGGCCATTTGGCATCTAAATATTGATCATCCATGGCCTAGATTGGCTCGGTTCAGATATTAAGGCCCAGTTTGGCATCAAAGTATTTTAAAATTATTTAGAAAACATTTTGATTTCTGAATAAACTGAACTGTTGAATACCTTCCAGTGTTTTGTTCCAACAAATAATACGAGTTTAAACTGAAGTATTCTCCAAAACTACGTTTTTTAAAATAATTGAGAAAGAGGTTAGACCCCTTTTTGAAGAAATTGAGAAGAGAGAAAACTGAAGTATTACTTTGGTAGGCACTAAAATACTATGGCATTGATATATTCACGTATTATATCTATTCATCAATGATGATGCGTATGAAGATGTTGTCACCAAGACATGTAGTGAGCCCAAAAATTACGATTAAAGCCCCAACCAGCTCGATTGGATTTGAATTTATCCATAGTCCAACTAATAATAGCATAATGGTAGGCCCGTGGTATGGGGAATCGAGTGTAATAATAAAGCGCCCTGAGCTTTAATAATATAAAGCGCCCTTTATCGATAATTTTTCAATCATTATGGTTGGGAGTGTTCATACTTCTATTCTAAACAAAAATTGGGAACCCTCTATTTCGCTAACATGAATAATCTAGCGCCTGAGCGACAACATCAAACCACTCATAAGGTAAGCAGTGACAGTATTTTCATCGAAAAAATGTGAAAGTTGCTAGGTCCCACAAGTACTTTGTTCTCACAACTTTTATTGTCCCTTCGTGCTAAGGATGGCAATTTTATCCACGAGTGTCCACAGGTACCGTACCCGCGTTTGTAGGGTATGGGCACACTTTTATGCCCATGGGTAATACCCATACCCTAACCCGTTAAGTCATGGGTACGGGCACGGGTAGATAGACCCATACCCTATCCATTTAAACTGACATAGTAGTAAAGTTTTCTACCCATTGACTGAACGAGAGTGGGTATGATATTACTCTACCCTAGTTATACCCTACCCTTTGTCATCCTTACTTCACGCTCATTGATTAATGTGGCCACATTTTTCTTCAGGTTTTTTGAAAGTTTTTCGGTCATGCACACATAGCATATTCTATGAAGTACAGTAGTACAACATATGTAGACCGCAATTAATTAGACGAGCTATTCTTCTTATTTAAAAAGAAAAATTATTGGGTTTTAGAGCATGTCCTACAACTTTTTTGTATTGAATTGCTAAAATCTGACTCTAGGAATGTGAAGGTTTATCAATGGAACACAATTTCCAATTTCCTAGCCTTCCTATAAGCATTCATTAGTGTTGCCCTTCCTAGCAAAAATCATGTCGACATGACAATGACATGTGGAGTCAACAACTCGGCCACCCAATAAATAAATCCCCTTTATCGATAAATTTTGAATCACTATGGCTGGGAGTGTTCAACCTTATGTTTAAAAGAAAATTTTGGGAACCCACTATTCCACTAACATGAATAATATAGTGCGCCTTAGCAACAACATCAAGGCAACCCATAAGGTAAGCTCATTAAAAACAAGAAGAAATGTGGGGTTTCTAGGCCCCACAAGTAATCTGTCTCACAACTCTTATTGTCCATTCATGCTCATTGATACATGCGGCCTTGTTTTTCCTTGAGATTATCTAAAAGTTGTTCGTTCATGCACATATATCATCATCGCCAATGTTTTCGAATTATCTCTACTACTATAATGGAGCAGTTTTGAATTGGATCCATAGCACCAATCATGACAGTTGGGTTGTTAGATCCATTGGTTCAAAGCAGATGAATTCGTGTTGAAGGAGTAGTACCTAGAGCAAACTCCACCATGTTCTAGAACCATCATTTCAACCCCCCCCCCCCTCGCAAAAAACATTCATAGCACAGTAGGTTGTATTCTCAATATTTGTAGATAGTTATTATTAATATACTTAATGTATGCCTTTTTTATCTAACAAGACTATTGGTTAATAACAACTTAATGTTCGTTAAATCATATTTCATACAGTATATACGAGTGTGGCACATGCCTTTTACTAGTAGGAAGTTGCGTGTGACTTCTTGCAAATCTTACCACTATATAATGTACGAGTAACTTTAAAAAATGAAAATTGAATCAAGACTGGCAAATCCCAACAATGTTAACTCTTGGATATTTTTTCCATTCTAGCATGTAGAAGATTCTATCAATAGTTTTAACATATCAAAAATATTAAACAAGATTATCAAGTTCTAATCACCCAAGATTAGGGTTAACAAAAACTTTTATTCTTAAGCCCATATAAATGCATGTGTGTTTAATACTAATGCATGAATGCTTGCTATGCCATGTTTGATTGCTATAAATGATAAGGATTAGTTTAAAAATGAACACCACATCATCTAGGTCAATTCAAAAAAAATCAAATAAAAATAAAATCAAATATGAAGCATATGATCACGTGGTCATTTTGGACAAAGTTAATCACTAGCCTACTTTGGGCATCTCTAGCAAATGTTTTCCAACAGAAACAATTCTACCTCTTCACCCCTTGCTAGACTAAGTGAAAATTAGTACAAGAAAACTTTACAAACTTATAGAAACCAATTTCAAATCTATTTGAGAGACATTTCAAAATTGAATCAAGTATAGGTACCTAGATCATCATTTTGCAAAAACCACTCAAACCAGCACCACTTGACAAATCCCAGCAACCAGAGACACCCAAGCATGTGACCAGCACACCCACCAAAAATCATTTGAAAATTTAAATGTTTAGTTCATGTGGCCATTTGATCGAACACTTAGCAGACAGAGTACAAGTTCAACAAATATGCATTGTTTTGATCAATCAATTTCTCACCAAATGTACTCAAATTGTCTCCACTACCCACCCACGATCACTCCCAGTACCCAGCCGTGCAGCTCGCACCACTCACTTGCTGTTTGCACTAGTGCCATGCCGTACCCAAGCATGTCCATGCTGGTCGATCATGGACACGTCGCCACACGCCGCACCGCCCTCTCCCACGACCCCCAGGAGGTAGGCGTGACCTCACCGCATTCGCCCATCCACCCCTCGACCAACGACAACCAGCAGAGAAGCCAGCGCAGCCATGCCACTCTCCTCTGTTCGCCACGCCGAGTGCACGCCAGAGCGCCAAGCCACTCCCATGCAGCCACACCGCCCCTTGCTCTCTCATGTGTAACTGCACTCACCGCGTCACCAGAGACCTCCTAGACACGACCATTCACCGCCGCGCGCCCCGTGACCACCGTATGCCATGATGAACACCGTCGTACCCACAAAGAGCACGAACGCCACCCGACCGTTTAAGACCGTGCCTCACTGTGCCACTATGCGCATGACGGTCGTCGTAGACCACCACGTCAACCTATGCCCTTCGCCATGCCTATAACGACCTATAGCAACATCGCCGATGAGCCTGAGCCATGCCGCAGTGCCTCTCTCGTCGGTGTATAAATAGGACCCGCCCCCAGCCTCAAACGACACACCATTCAACTCCCCTCTCCCTCACAAAAACCCCTGACCCTTCCCCCAGAGCAAGGCGAGCACCACGTCGCCGGAATTTCACGAGAGCCCGCCGCTGCAGTGAAGGAAGGGCACCGTTGATTGGAGCCACCCTAGGAGCCGCCGCGGCCACCATTCGACTCACCATCGTCTACCAGCTCATTTGCCCCCATCGTCGGACCTAGATGGAGCCTTGGTAATCTTCCGACGACCCTCACCATGGCGCTAGGTTTAGAATCCCCCGCGCGCCATTCACCGGAGATGACGACGCTCAGCCATCGATCTCGTTCTAATCGTGTGGCTTAGAATAGATGATACCGGCTCTCGTTAGATTTGTCACTAACGCGTGGGACAAGCTCGTAGTCTTCCTGCTGTGCGCGCGCTGTGCAGTTGGGCCGGCCCATGTTCGTTCCCGCGCGTAGCCTAGAAATTCAAATATGAATTTTCCATTTAAATCAAAAACCTATTCTGTCAGTGATTTAAAAATTGAATTTAGAGAGTTTTACTTAACCAAAATGCATGATTCCAATTTTCTTAGAAAGTTACTGAAAATATCTACACAATCCCATTGGACTCAAACTATTTGAATTTATAGATCACCTATAGTAAAAATAACAAGACAGAGACTTTTACAACTTCAAACATTTTTATAAAATCAACCATGAATGCTTTTGAGTTGATTCCAACTCTCAAAAATCACATTTGCCATGTTGTATATGAATATGCAGAAAGATTTAGTTTTACATGCATTGATCATGGACTAGTATTAAAAGAATGCTATATAGGCATTTCTAGTCACTTTAATATTATTAAATAGCAATACTTAAACTGGTAATATATGCCAAACCCTTTAAATCACATTCCCAAGTATTGGAATATGTGGTGATGGCATGTGTCAATATGATCCCATATTTTAGTTGGAGAATATTAAACCTTAAGTATTTTCAATGAGTAGAAATTACTTTTCCAAAATAAGATAAATAAGAATGTGTAAATATTGCATGTGATGATTGAGATGATGCTAGATCATCTAGTGTGAGCCCCTGTGTGTTAAATAGAATTAGTTAAGTGTTGCTTGGTGATTGTGTACCTCGAATGTATTTATAGACGCTAGTACCGACCCGGGGTACGACGAGGAGGAGTACTTCGAGGAAGAGGAAGAGAACTTCAACAACTGCACTACTCAAGGCAAGCCCACTATGCAAGCTATCCATGCAAGCTTAGCTATGCAAGCTGACTTGTGCAGATACCCTATGTAAAGTTATGAGATGCAACTTTACCAATTCCCAATTTTATTCCAAGCTTGACTTTTCCCTTTACAAAAGTTTCTTACCTAGTTAATGAATTGTGATAGGTGGAAAATAGGATGGATACCACCAAAATCATAGAACTAGTCGTGGGTACTTATAGTTGAGTAACACCCCTCAATATTAACACCCTCAATACTAGTGGCTAGTGCTAAGCTAAACTTGATAAGATGGGAATACCTAGAGAAAATGATTATGAAAACCTTGTAATGATGAGTCATTCTATTGAAATGTTTTGACATGGTTTATGAAACATAATGGTTTGATGATGAAACTGAATGAGGCATGAGCCTTGACTTTGATAAAAACTGATGGCTGGGTTCGGATGCAATAGCATTCCAATTTTACCGTACAACCATAATATATGAGTTGAGTAGGGCTTAACTAGAAGTTTATATGTCCTAGTATGGGTTCCCTTGCGGAAGAGGTTGAGCTGAGGCTACCTCGTGAATATGAATGTCCACCTATGCAGTTCCCGGGATGGCAGTTGGCCATGGCTGGGAGGCCAAGCTCATAGGGGATGTGCCTATACTAAGGTGTGTAATTGAAAGGTTAGGATTGATAATCCGCATACCAAGTATGATGATTCAGGGTTATCCCTGACGGATGTATCGAATCTTGTGGTGAAAGTGTACTGATACATTGCAAATGTATCTATAATTTTTGATGTTCCATGCTTGGTTTTATCTACTTTCTTGTGTTTTGTCCACACTTTGGAGTACTTTTCATATGATTTCTTGGACTAACCTATTAACAAGAGCCACAGTGCCAGCTGCCTGTTTTCTGCTGTTTTTGGTTTCAGGAAGTCAGAAAATGAATATTCTCGGAATTGGACGAGACAAAAGAAAAAGTTATTATTTTACCGGGGGACACTTGGAGCCAGAATATGAGATGGAGAAGGGCTAGAGGGTGGCCACACCACCTAGCCGCGTGGCCAGGCTTGGCCCGCGCCAGTGGGTGGTGTGGCCAGCCCAGGCACCACCTCGGCCTCCCCTTCCAACTATAAGATGCCTTCGGGACGTAAACCCTAAGTACCCGATCAAAAATCCACGAAAGAGTCTATAGCTGCCGTCATCTCCATCCCTAGATCGGGAGGGATCTAAAGCTCTTCCCGGCACCCTGCCGGAGAGGGGAATTCACCCTAGAGGCCTTCTTCATCATCATGCAAGCCTCTGTTGTGATGCGTGAGTAGTTCATCTCTGGACTACGGGTCCATGTAGTAGCTAGATGGCTGTTTCTCCTCCTTTGTGCTTTCATGTCTAGATCTTGTGAGCTCCGTTCATGACCAAGATCATCTATTTGTAATTCTGCATGATGTGTTTGCGGGGATCCAATGGATATTGAGATGCTATTTCAGATTGATTATTGATTCTATCATGTCTTTGTTATTTGTTATCTTGCATGCTTTCCGTTGTTAGTAGCTATCTTGTCCAACTAGATGATAGCAACTCCAAGAGTTTGTATTTATGCTCGATAGTGGGTTCATGCCTCTGGTAATCTGGGGAAGTGACAGAAATTTCTAAGTTACTACATGTGTTGTTGCTACTAGGGAGAAAACAACAATCCTTTGTTCATAGAACAATCGTATTGTTTACTTTACACGCAATTTGTAATGTAATAATTTGTTTCTTGCAACTTAATACTGGAGAGGGTTCGGATGATAACCTGAAGGTGGATTATTAGTCATAGATGCAGTTGGATGGCGGTCTATGTATAATGTTGTAATGCCCAATCAAGTCTCAAAGGAGTCAAGATGATTAGTATATGCTTGTATGCTTTCTCGATGTTTGTCAATTGCGCCACTGTAATTTGTTCACCCAGCACGTTATCTATCTTAAGGAGAGCCACCTCTAGTGAACTATGGACCCTAGTCCTTTCTTCTACATACAATTTACAATCAAACTATTTACTGCTTTCTGTTTACTTTCTGCAAACTATTACTTCCTTCCATTCGATACGTTTAATCCTTTGTTTTCAGCAAAACCGGTCAGATAGACAACCTCATCGTAAGTTGGGGCAAAGTTCTGTGGTTGTGTTGTGCAGGTCTCCACATTGCTACTAGCACTGGTAGTGCGCCCTGCCAAGGCTCAGCTAGCAACACCTTTGGAGTGTTTCCTTGCTACTACTAGATTGATAACCTTGGTTTCGTACTGAGGGAAAACTTGCTGTTGTGCTCATCATACCTTCCTCTTGGGGTTCCCCAACGAGCTCGATATATTTTGGGCCATCAAGCTCTTTTTCTAGCGTCGTTGCCGGGGACTGAAGAACAAGAAGAAGCCCCCACGTCAACCACGCGCCAGCAAGTCTTTTTCTGGCGCCGTTGCCGAGGAGTCAAGGACATCTTCACAAGGGGAGTCCCTCATAACCAATCTCTTTACTTTGTTATTTTTGTTTTGCTTAGTTTACTTTTGTTTTGTTTGCTTGTTTCTTTATCAAAAACACACAAAAATTAGTTTTACAAGTTTGCTTTCTTTATTGAAAACATAAAAAAATTAGTTTGCATCTTAAGTTGCCATTATGTCTAGCCTTGCTCCAATCACTATGTCACCAGAGGACATGATTTTCACTTTTAAACAAGGAATTGAGGAGAGCTTCAAGGAGGCTTGGTCTAGATTCTATGATCTACATGAAAAAATGACTCAAAGCTTGTTCCTTAGCAGTTTTTACCTTGGAATTGCTCTTTGCTATAGATATTCTTTAGATGCTATTGTGGGAGGAGATTTCCTCCAATGCAATGAGCATGATGCTGTTAATGCTATAAACAAATTGATCTTTACTTACAACTTGCCTAGCAAATCTAATTTTTCCTTTATGAACATATTTGCTAGATTGAACACTCTTGAGACCCGCACTACTAGTTTAAAGGATTGTTATAATACGCTTAGATAGCATCATAATTATGTTCCAATAAGTTCTGAACCATCAAAGTGGCTCCCCACAGTAAAGATTGATATAAATAATGAAACTTTTCAAGCTCGTTGTGATATCATGTCTGAATTTTGTCTTATGCCCAAAGACATTTATTAATCTTTGAATCTTTGGGGCTTTATGAAGGAGTAAAAGAAAAATTTCTTGCTAATAATGCTAAAATATTACCTATTGGAGTAGCTGAAGGAGTGTTTACAAAGATCCGTGGGAAAATGATTTTTACTGATTATCTTGTTATTGAATGTGCAGGAAAATGACAAATTACACTTGGAAGGTCCATATTAGAACTCCTTGGAGCCATAATAGATGTGGGAAAGGGGACCATGTACCTTGCTCCAAACAATCATATGTTTCCCAATGCTAAGAATAAAAGTAAGAGAGGTAAGGGCAAGAAATTTGGTTCTAATGCTTCTTCGAACACTTGATCTTTTTCTTGCTTCTTATGCCTAACTTAAAGGCGTTAAAGAAAAGTACTTATTGGGAGATAACCCAAAAGTTTTAGATGAGTTTTGGAAGTTATTACCTCATTAATAACCACTCCTTATCCTTTTTATTTGCCTTTTGTGCCAAGAGTAACCTCTAATGAGAGAGAAGTAATGATTGGGAAAGTTGTAGTCCCAAAACAGATTTCTGTGCTTCAGCGTAAAAATTCGTGTAAAATCTCTGTACATCCTTTTGAGGCGTGAATTTTTGTGCTTATACCCTAGGTTGTTCTATAACTTTCGTTATTTCAACACTTTTTGATTTGAGCAACAGAAGGTCTTCGACAAAATTCATCTTTACATGCTGGTATGTTTTGACAGATTTCTGCCATTTTCTGCATTTGCTTCTTGTTGGTTCCTTTTTGAGTTATTTTGGGGAATTGAGCTTTTTGAGGGAATTGCTACAGTAGCTAGTGTTAAATGGAAGTTTTATTGGTGTTAGAACTGAACCTAAATACTTATTATCTTGAGTGCACTAATGTTGCTAATAAAGATTGTGTGAAGTTTTGTATGAAGAAAAAAATTTCAGGTGTATGGAAGGAATGAGTAATGAGATGAAGGATGGACTAAAGCTCAAGCTTGGGTATGCCAAGCATGTCACCCCGAGAAATATCCAAAAAGTACAAGCATCAAAGCTTGGGGATTCCCAAGGAATCCCCCTCTTCATCAATAAAAATCCCAGGGTTTTCCAAACGATTCTTTTTATTGTTTCATGCACAATTGTGTTGTTCTTGGAGCGTCTTCTTTTTCGTTTTCGTTTGGGTTTTTAGTTTGCTTGGTGATGTATACGCACTTCTATTCTTGTAGACAGTTGTTGGGCCTCCAAGTGCAGAGGTTTGTAGAACAGCAGCAAGTTTTCCCTTAAGTGGATCACCCAAGGTTTATCGAACTCGGGGAGGAAGTGGTCAAAGGTATCCCCTCTCAAGCAACCCTGCAATCAAGATACAAGAAGTCTCTTGTATCCCCAACACACCCAATACACTTGTCAGGTGTATAGGTGCACTAGTTCGGCGAAGAGATAGTGAAATACAAGTGGTATGGATAATTATAAGTGGTAACGGTGATATAAAATAGCTTGATGGCGTTGAATAGACTAAAAGAAAACTGAAATAAAGATGGAAGCAAGCAACATGTAATAGATCTATTAGCAAACGGTGTTTCAATGCTTAGAAACAAGGCTTAGGGATCATACTTTCACTAGTGAACACTCTCATATAAATATCTTCTCTTTATGATACTACTCTTAACTACTCTCCGGTTGGACACTCTAATCGATGGTAGGGCTATAACAGCACACCTCAAAGTAAGCCTTTCCCATCTAGATAACCCCACACTGTCACCTTGAGTACTAGACGGTTCGAACAAACACCACAATTTCATAAATACATCCAACTCCAAATATAACTCATAACAAGTATTTGTAATCTCTAGCCTAAGTGCCACCATGGTGTGCACGCTGTCACTTTCACACACATGGGGAGAGCAGAGATCTATTAAAGCACTTGAGTAGCAAGGTAGATCTACTTGATTACAAAGCTCATGATCACAATATGATCATGCATAGAAAGAGATATGAACACATAGCTACCGGTAGAACCCTTAGCCTTGAGGAAGAACTACTCCCTCATCATCATGGGAATCAGCAATGGTGATGGAGATTGTGGTGGAGATCGATGGAGATGGCTCCGGGGGCACTTTCCCATCCCGACAGGGTGCCGGAACAGAGATTTCCTGTCCCCCGAATCTCCCCTTCGGTGGCGCCGGCGCTGTGGAACTTCTCGTGGATTTCTGATTGACGACTTAGGGTTTTTGCATCGGGCGGCTTCTTATAGGCAAAGAGGCAAGGTCGGTGGGCGGCCAGGGGGCCCACACCACCTGGTGTCGTGGCCAGGGCTAGCTCGCGCCACCACATGGTGTGGCCGCCCTATGGCCCCTCTCCGTCTCGTATTCTGGCTCCGTGAGTCTTCCGGTAAAATATCGACTTTGGATTTTGTCCGGTCCAATTCCGAGAATATTGATTTTCTGACTTTCCTGGAACCAAAAACAACAGAAAACAGGCAACTGGCATTGTGGCATCTTGTTAATAGGTTAGTCCAAGAAAGTGTATGAAAAGTACTCCAAAGTGTGGACAAAACATAAGAAAGTAGATAAAACCAAGAATGGAACATCAAAAATTATGGATACGTTAGCAAGGTATCAACATCCCCAAGCTTAACTCATGCTCGTCCTCGAGTAGGTAAGTGATAAAAAAGAAAGAATAATTTTTGAGGTGACATGCACCATCATAAATTTGATCAAAGTATTTGTAAAACATTGAAAGCTAGGATCATAGTACTTCAATCATAACATGAAATACAAAGTTCTAGCAATAAGACAAAGCAACTATGTTGCAACATGAAAAGTACAAACAAAATATTCATGAATAACAATGCTTTGAAAGACGTTTGTTTGTTTCACATAAAGAAAACATAGCATAGTGGCATTTAGCTTGTCCTTCATAGAGTAGCAAATATAAATGCATAGGACACCTTCAAAGTTCATAAGAGTGACTAGATACAAATAGTTTAAAACAAGCAATATCAAAGTTATGCATCAATCAACAAGTCTTGGGACAATGCACATAGAACTAAGAATGGCCACTATGCTCTCAAACAAGGTGCATAAAGATAGAAGGTGGCGACTCAACATATAAGTGGAAGAAAGACCTTCGTAGAAGGAAGTAGGGATTCAAGTCTCATAAAGAGCTTCCAAAAATTATGGTACTTATTAGCTTTCATCTCTCATTGCCCTATCATAAGCATCTTTAAGGTGATTACGGTTAAAGTGACACAACTAAGAGGATATGCTTGACAACTTATAAACCGAAATCTCATGCCCCTTACTTACGAAGACCGAACCTCATGCTACTCAACTTTAGTCACGAGTAAGCTCTTGTCATTGTAAGTACATATGTATCATTAAGAACCGCCAACGGGGTACCCCTTGCACATGATACAGGAGCTATCCCATAATCAAAATGACAAGGCAAGCAGACAATGAGCATCTCAGCGATCTTTTTATTTGCTACTTGCATAGGTTTTTATTGAGTATGCTTCATAGAGGGCTCATTATGGTGATGCTGCAAGTTTCCTCCATGATTAGGCATGGCCTAGGCTAGCGGCCCAGGCGTTTCCCTAACACACATACAAACTCCATGATCTTACAATTTCCACTTTTATTTCACACCGCCGGGATCCATAAGCAAAAGAACATGATATCAACGGGGTACAAAGTACAAGTGCAATGTTGAAAGCGTTCCCCATGATACATGGTTCTCCTAACTTCAACTTATAAAGCGCAAGCATATACGCAACAAAGAAGGACCCAATGGTTCAGGTTTATTAAATGCAAGAAAGTAAAGTGTGCCATCAAGTTCGTGAGAGCTTTAATCCCTAGTTTTCTCATAAGAAGTTTAATTTGGAAGGTAGATAAAAAAACATGAATATATTTGGAATAGCATAAGCTAGTAGGTAGGTATGGTGGACTCTTTGGAATAACTTGGTTTAAGGAGTTGGATGCATGTGTGGAACTGATACTTGGTTACGGAGGCTAGCAAAAGACTGGGAGCGACAAACTAAGAGAGCAATAATGGCCATAATCATGCATAGCGACAAAAAATCATTGATCAAAGCATAAAGTGATACTGCAAGTTGAAAACTAAAGGATCATAAAGGCTATGGTGACTTGGTATAGGCATAACATGGTGTGAGCATGCGCCAAGTCAACCCAAATAAAGCATCAAAGGAGAATACCACAATATTATACTTTAATATGCTAAAAAAACGCATGATTCATCCAAGGCACATTAAGCAATCTCAATTGTTTATAACAAGTCATGCTATAGCAAAGAATACTAAGCATAAAGCCAAAACAATATCAAGCATGGCATGACAAAGCATAGCCCACAGTCAAAAACAAACTCTCTTTAACATTTAAGCATGAGCTTTCCTACTTTTTTCCAATCCAAACCAAACTATTTGAAAACCAATGTATGAAAGAGGGGGTCCAACCAATTTATTCAGAAAACTAAGAAAACCAAGTGATACGTTGCTAACGTATCCATAATTTTTAGCATATTAAAGTATAATATTGTGGTATTCTCCTTTGATGCTTTGATGCTTTATGAGAAAACTATTGTGGTATTCCCCATGACAACCAATTTTTAGCATATTAAAGTATAATAAATTAAACTTGTTATGAGAAAACTAGTGATTAAAACTTGATGGCACACTTTTCTTTTCTTTCCCTTAATAAACTTGAACCATTGTGTCGTCTATGTTGTATATGCTTGCACTTATCTGTTGGGGATTAGCAGAACCATGTTGTCATGGGGAACGCTTTCAACATTGCACTAGTACTTTGTACCTAGTTGCTATCATGCTCTTTTGTCTATGGATGTCATCGGTGTGAAATGAAAGGGGAGCTTGTAAGTCCATGGAGTTATGTATATGTGTTAGAGAAATGCCTGGGCCGTTGGTCTAATCAATGCTGACATGGTGGAAACCTGCAGTGTAACCATAATGAGCTGTCTATGAAGCATTCTTCTTATAAAAAAAGAGAGTCCTATATTGAGAAAAAAGGGAAAAAAAGAGATTATGGAAAGAGGAAAGAGAGAAAAAAGCACCATATTCCCATGGTAAATAAGAAGATTGCTGAGATGCTTGTTGTCTGCTTGCCTTGTCATTTTGATATGTGGATTCTTCCGTATCATCGGGCAAGAGGTACCCCATTGGCGGTTCTCTATGATACACATGTACTTACAATGACAAGAACTTACCGGTGACTAAACTTGAGTAGCATGAGGAGCGGCCCTTGTAATCAAGGGACATGAGATTTCTAACTTATACTTCGTCAAGCATATACACCATTGTTTGTTCACTTTAACCTTAATCACTTCAAGATGCTTATGATAGGGGCAATGAGAGCTGAAAGCTATTAAGTACCATAATTTTTGGAAGCTCTTTATCTAACTTGAATCTCTGCTTCCTTCTATGAAGGCCTTTCTTCCACTTTTATATTGAGTCTCCACCTTCTATCTTTATGTACCTACTTTGAGAGCATAGTGGCCATTCTTAGTTCTATGTGCATTGTCCCAAGACTAGTTGATTGATGCATAACTTGATATTGCTTGTTTTAAACTATTTGTATCTAGTCACTCTTATGAACTTTGAAGGTGTCCTATGCATTTACATTTGCTACTCTATGAGGGATAAGGTGAATGCCATTATGCTATGTTTTCTTTATGTGAAACAAACAAACGTCTTGCAAAGCATTGTTATTCATGAATCTTTTGTTTGTGCCTTTTCATGTTGCAACATAGTTTCTTTATCTTATTGCTAGAACTTTGTCTTTTATGCTATGATCGAAGTACTATGATCCCAGCTTTGAATGTTTTACAAATACTTTGATCAATTTTATGATGGTGCATGTCACCTCAAAAATTATCCTTTCTTTTTATCACTTACCTACTCGAGGACGAGCAGGAGTTAAGCTTGGGGATGTTGATACATTGCAAATGTATCTATAATTTTTGATGTTCCATGCTTGGTTTTATCTACTTTCTTGTGTTTTGTCCACACTTTGGAGTACTTTTCATATGATTTCTTGGACTAACCTATTAACAAGAGCCACAGCGCCAGATGCCTGTTTTCTGCTGTTTTTGGTTCCAAGAAGTCAGAAAATGAATATTCTCGGAATTGGACGGGCCAAAAGCCAAAGTTATTATTTTATCGAGGGACACTTGGAGCCAGAATATGAGACGGAGAAGGGCCAGAGGGCGGCGACACCACCTGGCCGTGCGGCCAGGCTTGGCCCGCACCAGGGGTGGTGTAGACAGCCCAGGCACCCTCTCGGCCTCTCCTTCCGCCTATATATTGCCTGTAATACGGAAACCCTAAGTACCCGATCAAACTCCCACGAAAGAGTTTGTAGCCGCCATCATCTCCATCCCTAGATCAGGAGGGATCTGAAGCTCTTCCTGGCACCCTGCCGGATAGGGGAATTCACCCTGGAGGCCTTCTTCATCATCATGCAAGCCTCCCGTGTGATCCGTGAGTAGTTCATCTCTGGACTATGGGTCCATGTAGTAGCTAGATGGCTGGTTCTCCTCCTTTGTGCTTTCATGTCTAGATCTTGTGAGCTCCGTTCATGATCAAGATCATCTATTTGTAATTTTGCATGTTGTGTTTACGGGGATCCGATGGATAGTGAGATGCTATTTCAGATTGATTATTGATTCTATCATGTCTTGTTTATTTGTGATCTTGCATGCTTTCCGTTGTTAGTAGCTATCTTGGCCAAGTAGATGCTAGCAACTCCAAGAGTTAGTATTTATGCTCGATAGTGGGTTCATGCCTCTGGTAATCTGGGAAGTGACAGAAATCTCTAAGGTACTAGATGTGATGTTGATACTAGGGAGAAAACAACAATCCTTTGTTCATAGAACAATCATATTGTTTACTTTACACGCAATTCGTAATGCAATAATCTGTTGCTTGCAACTTAATACTGGAGGGGGTTCAGATGATAACTTGAAGGTGGATTATTAGTCATAGATGTAGTTGGATGGCGGTCTATGTATAATGTTGTAATGCCCAATCAATTCTCAAAGGAGTCAAGATGATTAGTATATGCTTGTATGCTTTCTTGATGTTTGTCAATTGCCCCGCTATAATTTGTTCACCCTGCATGTTATCTATCTTAAGGAGAGCCACCTCTAGTGAACTATTGACCCCGGTCCTTTCTTGTACATACAATCTATAATCAAACTGTTTACTGCTTTGTGTTTACTTACTACAAACTATTACTTCCTTCCATTCGATATGTTTAATCCTTTGTTTTTAGCAAAACCGGTGAGATTGATAACCTCATCGTAAGTTGGGGGCAAAGTTCTGTGGTTGTGTTGTGCAGGTCTCCACGTTGCTACTAGCACCGGTAGTGCGCCCTGCCAAGGCTCAGCTAGCAATACCTTTGGAGTGTTTCCTTTCTCCTACTAGATTGAGAACCTTGGTTTCGTACTGAGGGAAAACTTGCTGTTGTGCTCATCATACCTTCCTCTTGGGGTTCCTCAACGAGCTCGATATATTTTGGGCCATCATGTACCACCTCTGGATTGCGATGTACGGCATAACTAGCATCTGGATTTAAAAATCCGAGTGTTGACAAGTTGGTATCAGAGCCATCCTGACCATAGGAGACCCTAGTTAGAATGGACGTCTAAAAAACCTAGTTTCAAAACAAAGTAATTGAGTATTTATGAAAACCTATTCTCACTCTTACCCTTGAGATTCTTTCAAAAGGGAGTTCACATGTTCCTAAAAATTCTTACAATTCTACATAAAATTTGACACACTTGATCACCTCACTAACTTAATCATCCTAATTGCTATAGATGGAGGTCAAATACAGCAAATTTTACGAGCTGGGCAATGGAGGGGAGCTCATCCTTGAGAGGGATTTGGACTAGCTCTTGGAGTATCATGGACACCCACACCCGGAGTTCTTCGGAGCACATCTCAATGACCAACAAGGAGGGGAACTATAGTGGTTGATAGTGGCGGATCTGAGAGGCAAAATGGAGCCACCTCTTTTGGAGAAGATTCAGTTCAGCGTGAGGGAGAACAATTGGTTGGACGGATTAGCTCGAGCCATGCAGGTGGCACTTGCTCATCTGTGTGCATAAAACATCAACCAGATCAACAGCACCCGTTTTTCCCACTATGCAAGACGTGACTCTATGGGACAGCCTTTGGTCATGCCGTCACATCCAGAGTTGAGGCATTACATGGACCACCTGGACTTCATGCTGCACGAGACGCAAAAGGAGATGGACAACACCCGTGCCTATGCCAATCAGAATCATGCGGAAGCCACTGAAAGGAAGCAAACCCTCACCATCCTTGCCAAGGAGCGCAAGTTACTTCATTGCCATCGTGACAAGAAGGACCACATCATTGCTCGTCTTCGCCAGAAGGTGGCAACCCTGGAGGAGACCATCCATGACCAGGAGATCTAGATGGAGGAGAAGTAGGAGGAAGGTGAAGATATCCGTGGTGATATCCACTCTTACCTCAGTGATGATGATGACTACCTGGAGGACGTCGCCATGGAGTTCCACATGGACGATGATGACGCCGACATCATAGATGATGAAGAAACCCCCGGTTCTGATGATGAGTAGTCGCACCTGAGCACTATCGTAGGTGTGAGTGTATCCGATCCCATTGTATCGTAGCTTCACAGAATGGTTCTTAAAACCATCTGCTTTCGTAGTTATGGTGTGTGTTTGTATTGTGTGCTTGGAATGAATGAATGAGAAGAAGTTGTTAGTTTTCAAAGCTTAGTCATACTCAAAGTTTAAAAGCTTTTTGAACCCTACCCATAAACCATAGAAAATTTCCTTCTTGTCTTATGATCTATCTCAATCTTCAGATGACTCGCGGAAACCCCGGTGGAAGCAGCTCATCCCAGGATCCAATGCTTCAGATTCTACAAATGTTAGTTTCAGACCATGAAGCCGGTAGAGCTGAACGTCAAGCCAATATAGCCACTCTTCAACAGATAGCCTAGATGGCACACAACAACCAAGGACACGGAAACCAAGATCATCATGGATCCAAACTCAAAACTTCCAAAACACCAATCCTCCTATGTTTAGCAAATCAGAAGAGCCCTTAGATGCTGATGACTAGTTGCAAACCATGGAAAACAACTTAGAAGTGGTAGGAGTAGATGCTAATGAGAAGGTACTGTTTAACACTCACTATCTAGTAGGTTATGCAAGATCATGGTGGAAAAGCACCCGTACAATGAATGGAGGACAAATGATGACTTGGGGGAATTCAAGCTCAAGTTCAGCAGGACCCATGTGCCCCCAGGTTTGATCAAGAGGATGAGGGATGAATTCAGGGAGCTGAAGTAGGGAAGAATGAGTATGGTAGAATACCGTGACAAATTCCTATCTCTGGCTAGGTATGCCCCTAATGAGATCGACACAGAAGCAAAAAAGAAGGAGAGATTCCTGAATGGCCTGCATGATGAGATGCAGATAGTGCTAGTCAACATTCCCTTTGATGACCTAGAAGCTCTAGTGGATTCTGCTATCCAGATGGAAGGAAAGATCAACCAAGCCAGTGAGAACCGTAAGCATCGTATGATGCACCAACTTGGACCCCACCATACCCCGAAGTATCACCCCAACCCGTCTGCAGGATTTGCACCAAGGAACAATAGACCCCCTATGATCCGTCCGAACTATCCCGATCGTGGCGGAGGAAACCCTAGGCTCGGAGGCCACCACAATAACAACTCCAGCAATCCCAATAACTTCAA
This sequence comes from Avena eriantha, assembly GCA_910589775.1. Lineage (NCBI taxonomy): Eukaryota > Viridiplantae > Streptophyta > Magnoliopsida > Poales > Poaceae > Avena > Avena eriantha. The sequence goes on from OU342740.1 coordinate 40,413,857, forward strand.
CCGTGCACCGCCAAGGTCCAACAACAACAACAATACTGCCCCAAGGACTAGAAGCAATGTTGTGCCTATCGCAGGGAAAGACAAGTCAATGATAACTTGCTTTGAATGTGGAGTCACGGGTCACTACTCCAACGAGTCCCCCAAGAAGCTTGCCATAGCAACCAATGTCACTGCACCTTCCCAGCAGCAGCGTTGTGTCCAGCCTAGAAAGAGATTTGCCCCAGGAAACCCACACAACTGTATTGGCCGTCTTTTCCACATGAATGCTAAAGAATCCCAGGAAGCGCCAGATGCCGTGATGGGTATGTTTTCTGTTAACTCAGTACTTGCAAGAGCGTTGTTTGATTCTGGAGCATCACACTTGTTTGTTACAGAAGAATTTGCATGCACTAGTAAGATTCAACCAACAAATTTGAAGCATGTTATGATAGTTCAAATACCTAGTTCAACCACCAAAGCTAGAAAAATTTGCAAGGTTGTGCCTATCAGAATCCATGGGATAGATTTTTATGCCAATCTAATAGTACTTGGAACCAAAGGTCTGGAAGTAGTACTAGGAATGGATTGGATGTTGAAACATCAAGGATTAATTGGCTATGCCAAGAAAGCCATAACCATGACTAGTAGCTCCGGAGTATTAGTAGAGCATGTATCTAAGACGTTGCCCCGTCAATTCAAATGCAACAAGGGTTTAGCTCAATCAACCATAGACCAAGTCAGAGTAGTCTGCGAATACCCCGATGTGTTCCCAGATGAATTGCCCGGTATGCCCTAGATCGGGATATCGAGTTTATCATTGAACTAGTCCCTAGAACTGGACCCATAGCTTAGAGACCCTATAGTATGAACCCATCTGAATTAGTGGAGCTAAAGAAGAAACTTGATGATATGTTGGGAAAAGGTCTGATACAACCAAGTGCATCGCCATGGAGATCACCTATTTTGTTTATGGATAAGAAGGATGGTGTCAACCGTTTGTGTACGGATTACCGGAAGCTGAATGACGTCACCATCAAGAACAAGTACCCACTACCGAAGATAGAAGATCTGTTTGACCAACTGACTAGTGCTAGAGTGTTTTCTAATATTGATCTTAGAACTGGTTATCATCAATTGAAGATTCGTGCAATGGATATTCCAAAGACCACCTTCACCACCAGATATGGATTATATGAGTCTAATGTCATGTCTTTTGGATTAACCAATGCCCCAGCTTATTTCATGAACCTCATGAATAAGATTTTTATGAACTTCTTGGTTAAGTTTGTCGTTGTTTTTATCGATGACATTCTGATCTACTCCAAGTTAGAAGAAGACCATGAACAGCACCTAAGAACCATCCTTGAAACCCTTAGAGAGCATCACTTGTATGCCAAGTTTAGCAAATGTGAGTTTTGGTTAAAGGAAGTAGGATTCCTAGGACATATCTTGTCGGCAGGCGGAGTTGCTGTCGGTCCCGCCAAGATTAAGGATGTTGAAGAATGGAATGCCCCAACCACTCAGACTGAATTCCGCACATTTCTTGGATTAGCCGGATATTATCGCAAGTTTGTTGAAGGATTTTCAAGCATCGCAAGGACGATGACCTAGCTGTTGAAGAAAGACAAGAAGGTAGAATGGACTAACAAATGTGAATCAAGTTTCCAGGATCTCAAGAATAGATTGATTTTAGCCCCAATTTTGATCATGCCCGATATCGCGAAGCCTTTTGATGTATACTGTGATGCATCCAAGATTGGTCTCGGATGTGTGTTGATGCAAGAAGGCAAAGTCATATCTTATCTGTCACGGCAATTGAAGCAACATGAGAAGAACTATCCTACCCGTGACTTAGAACTGGCAGCCGTAGTTTTAGCCTTGAAGACATGGCGTCATTACCTCATGGGTAATCGCTATGAGATTTATTCGGATCATAAGAGTTTGAAGTATATTTTCACCTAGAAGGAGCTGAATATGAGGCAAAGGAGATGGATAGAGTTAATAAAGGATTATGACCTTGACATTCACTATCACCCCGGCAATGCCAATGTGGTAGCGAATGCTCTTAGTAGATTGCCATGTAGACTAAACACCATGATAAAGGATGCTCAGCCAACTCTACATGAGGAGATGGAGAACTTTAGAATGGAGCTAGTTAGCGAAGGATTTCTAGCCAGCATTGAACTTCAACCCACTTTGATCGGTCAAATAAAGGGAGCTCAGAAAGGAAATGCCAGTATTGATGGAATTAAGCGTCATATCGGTATAGGGAAGGTACCCGGATTTACCAAAGATGAAGAAGGAGTTCTGTGGTATAAAGAACGTATCTATGTGCCAGTAGATTCAGAGTTGAAACAAGTCATTATGCGGGAAGCCCATGATACCCTTTATTCTATTCACCCGGGAGGAACCAAGATGTATCAGGATTTGAAGGAGAAATTTTGGTGGTACAAAATGAAGAGAGAAGTCGGAAGCTATATAGCCAAGTGTGACATCTATTAGAGAGTCAAGGCAGAACATCAGTGACCCACATGAATTTTGCAACCATTGCAGATTCCAGAATGGAAGTGGGATTCTGTTGGAATGGATTTCATCATCGGTTTGCCTACATCTAGTAGGGGAAATTATTCTATTTGGGTCATAGTAGATAGACTGTCCAAAGTAGCTCATTTCATACCTGTCAAGACCACCTATCAAAGCTCGAAGCTAGCAGAGTTGTACATTGCTAGAATAGGCAGTCTGGTTGGAACCCCCAGGACCATTGTGTCGGATCGAGGAACCTAGTTTACCTCAAGGTTCTGGAAGAAAGTCTAGGAAGGATTAGGAACCAAATTGAACTTCAGCACAGCCTATCACCCGCAAACCGACGGATAAACAGAAAGAGTAAACCAGATACAAGAAGATATGCTGAGAGCTTGTGTTTTAGAATATGGATCTAAATGGGAAGACTGTCTGCCTTTCGTAGAATTCTCATAGAACAATAGTTATCAAGCCAGTTTGCAAATGGCCCCATTTGAGTTTTTGTATGGAAGGAAGTGTCGTACCCCCTGAATTGGTCGCAAGTAGGAGAGAGTGAGATATTCGGACCAGACATCCTACGAGAAGCCGAAGAGAAGGTTCACAAAGTCCATGAACACCTCAAGACCTCCCAATCTAGACAGAAGAGTTGCGCTGATAAAAGATGTCGAGACCTGGCCTTCAATGTCAGAGATTTTGTGTATCTCAAAGTATCACCCTTGAAAGGAATGCAGCATTTTCAACTGAAAGGGAAGATTTCCCCTAGATATATTGGACCTTTCAAGATTCTAAGTCGTCGAGGAGAAGTATCCTATCAGCTAGAACTGCCTGAGGAGATGTCAGCCATACATGATGTGTTCCATATCTCGTTACTTAGGAAATGCCTAGAAGTTCCAGAGAAGACCGAAGTTTTCAAGAACATCGATCACAGAGCCATAGATATCAACAAAGATCTAACTTATCATGAAGTGCCCATTCGTATTTTGGAAGAAGCCTTCGGAACCACCCGGACCAGAAGTATCAAGTTTCTAAAGATCCAGTGGAGTAACCATACCGAAGAAGAAGCCACTTGGGAGCGAGAAGATTATATTAGGACTGATTTCCCCAATCTCTTTAGTTCCTAGTTTTTCTTGAATCTCAGGATGAGATTCTATTTAAGGAGGAAAGGTTTGTAACATCTCAAAAATATTAAACAATATTATCAAGTTCTAATCACCCAAGATTAGGGTTAACAAAAACTTTTATTCTTAAGCCCATATAAATGCATGTGTGTTTAATACTAATGCATGAATGCTTGCTATGCCATGTTTGATTGCTATAAATGATAAGGATTAGTTTAAAGATGAACACCACATCATCTAGGTCAATTCCAAACAAAATCAAATATGAAGCATATGATCAAATGGTCATTTTGGCGAAAGTTAACCACTAGCCTACTTTGGGAATCTCTAGCAAATGTTTTCCAACAGAAACAATTCTACCTCTTTTCACCCCTTGATAGACTAAGTGAAAATGAGTACAAGAAAACTTTACAAACTTACAGAAACCAATTTCAAATCTATTTGAGAGACATTTCAAAATTGAATCAAGTATAGGTACCTAGATCATCATTTCACAAAAACCACTCAAACCAGAAGCACTTGACAAATCCTAGCAACCAGAGACACCCAAGCATGTGACCAGCACACCCACCAAAACTCATTTGAAAATTTAAATGTTTAGTTCATGCGGCCATTTGATCGAACACTTAGCAAACAGAGTACAAGTTCAACAACTATTCACTATTTTGATCAGTCAATTGCTCACCAAATGTACTCAAATCATCTCCACTACTCACCCATGATCACTCCTAGTACCCAGCCATGCAGCTCGCATCCCTCACTCGCCGTTTGCACCAGTGGCATGCCGTACCCGAGCATGTCCATGCCGGTCGATCATGGACACGTCGCCACACGCCGCACCGCCCTCTCCCACGACCCCCAGGAGGTAGGCGTGACCTCACCACACTCACCCATCCACCCCTCGACCAACGACAAGCAGGGGAGAAGCCAGCGCAGCCATGCCGCTCTCCTCTGTCTGCCATGCCGAGCGCACGCCAGAGCGCCAAGCCACTCCCGCGCAGCCATGCCGTGCCTCGCTCTCTCCGCGTGTAACTGCACTCGCAGTGTCACCAGCAACCTCCCAGACACGACCATTCGTCGCCGCGCGCCCCGTGACCACCATACGCCATGACGAACACTGTCATACCCGCATAGAGCATGAACGTCACCCGACCGTTTAAGACCGCGCCTCTCCGTGCCACTATGCGCTTGACGATCGCCGTAGACCATGATACATTGCAAATGTATCTATAATTTTTGATGTTCCATGCTTGGTTTTATCTACTTTCTTATGTTTTGTTCCAACTTTGGAGTACTTTTCATAGACTTTCTTGGACTAACCTATTAACAAGATGCCACAGTGCCAGTTGCCTGTTTTTTGCTGTATTTGGTTCCAGGAAGTCAGAAAATGAATATTCTCGGAATTGGACGGGACAAAAGCCAAAGTTACTATTTTCCCGGAAGACTCACGGAGCCAGAAGGAGAGTCGGAGAGGGGCCACGGGGTGGCCACACCACCCCTTGGCGTGGGCCAGCCCGGGTCGTGCCAGGGCATGGAGTGGGCCCCCTGGCTGGCCACCGACCTTGCCCTTTGGCCTATAAGAAGCCTCCTGAGGCATAAACCCTAGATCGTCAATCAGAAATCCATGAAAAGTTCCGCAGCGCCGCCGCCACCGAAGGGGAGATTCGGGGGACATAAAGTCTCTGTTCCGGCACCCTGCTGGGACGGGGAAGTGCCCCCAGAGCCATCTCCATCGATCTCCACCGCCATCTCCATCACCATTGCTGATTCCCATGATGAGGAGGGAGTAGTTCTCTCTCGAGGCTAAGGGTTCTACCGGTAGCTATGTGTTCATCTCTCTCTCTATGGATGATCATATTGTGATCATGAGCTTTGTAATCAAGTAGATCTACCTTGCTACTCAAGTGCTTTAATAGATCTCTGCTCTCCCCATGTGTGTGAAAGTGACAGCGTGCTCACCATGGTGGCACTTATGCTACAGAATACAAATACTTGTTATGAGTTGTATTTGGAGTTGGATGTCTTTATGAAATTGTGGTGTTTGTTGGACTCATCTAGTGCTCAAGGTGACAGTGTGGGGTTTTCTAGATTAGAGTGTTCAACCGGAGAGTAGTTAAGAGTAGTATCATAAATAAGAATATATCTATATGAGAGTGTTCACTAGTGAAAGTATGATCCCTAGGCCTTGTTTCTAAACATTGAAACACCGTTTGCTACTAGATCTGTTACATGTTTGCTTGCTCCCATCTTTATTTCAGTTTGCCTTTAGTCTCTTCCATGCCATCAAGCCATCTCCTATCACTGTTACCACTTATAATTATCCATACCACTTGTATTTCACTATCTCTTCGCCGAACTAGTGCACCTATACACCTGACAAGTGTATTGGGTGTGTTGGGGACACAAGAGACTTCTTGTATCTTGATTGTAGGGTTGCTTGAGAGGGGATACCTTTGACCACTACCTCCCTTAGTTCGATAAACCTTGGGTGATCCACTTAAGAGAAAACTTGCTGCTGTTCTACAAACCTCTGCACTTGGAGGCCCAACAATTGTCTACAAGAATAGAAGTGCCTAGACATCAGACCACCGCGTTGACCTATGCCCTCCGCCATGCCTATAGCGACCTATATTAACGTCGCCGACGAGTCTGAGCCATGCCACACTGCCTCTCTTGCTGGTGTATAAATAGGACCCGCGCCCAGCCTCAAAGGACACACCATTCGACTCCCCTCTCCCTCAGAACACGCCTGACCCTTCCCCGGAGCAAGGAGAGCACCACATCGCCGGAATTTCACCAGAGCCTGCCGCTGCAGTGAAGGAAGGGTGTCGTTGATTGGAGCCACCCCAAGAGGCACCACGACCACCATTCAACTCGCCGTCATCTACCAGCTCGTTTGCCCCCATTGCCGGACCTAGTTGGCGCCCTGGTAAGCCTCCAACGACCCTCACTGTGGCGCTAGGTTTAGAATCCCCACGCATCATTCACCGGAGACGACGATGCTCAGCCGTCGATCTCGTTCTAATCGTGTGTCTTAGAATAGCTGATACCGGTTCGTGTTAGATCTATCACTAACACGTGGGACAAGCTTGTAGTCCGCCTGCTGCGCGCGTGCCGTGCAGTTGGGCCGGCCCATGTTAGTTCCGCGCGTATCCCAGAAATTCAAATATGAATTTTCCATTTAAATCAAAACCCTATTCTGTCAATGATTTCAAAATTGAATTCAGAGAGTTTTACTTAACCAAAATGCACAATTCCAATTTTGTTAGAAAGCTATTGAAAATATATACACACGCCCGTTGGATTCAAACCATTTGAAATTACAGATTACCTATAGTAAAAATAACAAGACAGAGACTTTTCCAACTTCAAACATTTTTATAAAATCAACCATAAATGCTTTTGAGTTGATTCCAACTCTCAAAAATCACATATTCCATGATATATATGCATATGTAGAAAGATTTAGTTTTACACGCACTGATCATGGACTAGTATTAAAAGAATGCTATATAGGAATTTCTAGTCACTTTAATATTATTAAATAGCAATACTAAAACTGGTAATATATGCCAAACCCTTTAAATCACATTCCCAAGTATTGGAATATGTGGTGATGGCATGTGTCAACATGATCCCATATTTTAGTTGGAGAATATTAAACCTTAAGTATTTTCAATGAGTAGAAATTACTTTTCCAAAATAAGATAAATAAGAATGTGTATATAGTTCATGTGATGATTGAGATGATGCTAGATCATCTAGTGTGAGCCCTTGTGTGTTAAATAGAATTAGTTAAGTGTTGTTTGGTGATTGTGTACCTCGTATGTATTTATAGATGCTAGTACCGACCCAGGGTACGACGAGTAGGAGTACTTCGAGGAAGAGGAAGAGAACTTCAACAACTGCACTACTCAAGGCAAGCCCACTATGCAAGATATCCATGCAAGCTTAGATATGCAAGCTGACTTGTGTAGATACCCTATGCAAACTTATGAGATGCAACTTTACCAATTCCTAGTTTTATTCCAAGCTTTACTTTTCCCTTTACTAAAGTTTCTTACCTAGTTAATGAATTGTGATAGGTGGAAAATAGGATGGATACCACCAAAATCATAGAACTAGTCTTGGGTACTTATACTTGAGTAGCACCCCTCAATATTACCACCCTCAATACTAGTGGCTAGTGCTAAGCTAAACTTGATCATTTTAGATGGGAATACCTTGAGAAAATGATTATGAAAACCTTGGAATGATGAGTCATTCTATTGAAATGTTTTGACATGGGTTATGAAACACAATGGTTTGATGATGAAACTGAATGAGGCATGAGCCTTGACTTTGATAAAAACTAATGGTTGGATTCGGATGCGATACCATTCCAATTTTACTGTGCAACCACAATACCTGAGTTGGGTAGGGCTTAACTGGAAGTTTATATGTCTTAGTATGGTTTCCCTTGCGGAAGAGGTTGAGCTGAGGCTACCTCGTGAATATGAATGTCCACCTATCCAGTTCCCGGGATGGCAGTTGGCCATGGCTGGGAGGCCAAGCTCATAGGGGAGGTGCCTATACTATGGTGTGTAATTGAAAGGTTATGATTGATTATCCGCATACCAAGTATGATGATTCAGGGTTATCCCTGACAGATGTATCGAATCTTGTGGTGAAAGTGTACCACCTCTGCAGAGTGTCAAATTATTCGAATAGCCGTGTCCGCGGTTATGGAAAGTTGGAGTGGCCATACTGTACCGTTGTCAGATGTTTTCAACATGACTTGTGACTTGAACTATGAATTTGACTTGACCACAACAGGGTTGTGGACATGAAAACTAGGTTCCCACTTAAGTAATCTAGAGAACTAAATTAGGCTTTACTATGGAGTACTTATGAAATAAAATTGGCTTGTTGCAAACAAACCTAGACCTTAGGTTTCCTACTAGTATTACCTTACTTATGTTAGTGATAGTTTGCGAGTACTTTAAGAGTACTCATGGCTTTGTCCCTGGCTATTCCCATGGCCAGACTATGAAGAGGACTGTCCCGAAGACGGACAGCAGGAGGTCTATGATAACTAGGATCATCTCCCATCGTCAGCATTGCCTGTGACCATGAAGATAGAGTCTACTACATTTATTCCCGCTGCTCTGATTTGTATTAAGACTTGATCATGAGATCAACTATTTGTAAGAATATTATGGTTTGTAATGGATGATCTACTATGGTACCAATTTTGTTATGTCTCGCAAAAATGGTAATCCTGGGATTGCGATGTACGACATAACAGGCATCTGGACTTAAAAATCCGGGTGTTGACAATAGACCTTAGCACAATGAACACAGTGCAAAAACCACAAAGATTCTAATGACATGTTATACATTTAATTAACTTAGCATACCCCAGTATATAGTGTACGAATAACTTTGAACTTTAACCGTTGGATCAAGACTAGAAATCCCAACATTGCTAACTGATGGATTTTCCTTCCACTCTAACATTTAGAAGATTCTATAAATATCGGGTATTATGTACCTACTAATTGGTTGATTTCTAAATGATACAACTTACAAAAACCAAAAATACACCAGATACTTTATGGATATGGCTCAAAATTATAATTATTTTTGATCTTTCCCTATTATTAGTTTACATTACAATTATATGTTAGTACTATGTTATCTAATTAACTATGAAACATTTCCCAAAAAAACTAAGAAACATTCAATGAATGGTTATGTATTATGTACAACAACTATAGAAAATGTCTGTATTTTGCGCAGAAAAGGTCTATGGTTGTTGTTATGTGCAAAAACCTCCCCAACATGTGGTGGTACTTGCAATATTCTCGTTGCTGATGCTCTCGGGGTGAAGGAGTACCAACCATTTGATCTTGTTTCAACGATGGAAGGTAGCTCTTGTAAAAAAATGATGGAAGGGAACTCTTGTATAAAAAAGATGGAAGGGAACTGCATGGCTGCTCCTATAGCACGTGGCAACTCCTGGATGTCCCGAGCAAGCCTTTTTAATCGGCCATCAACAATGACCACCTCTTGCATCCAGGCATGACGCACATAGTGAAGAAGTCTCTCTGTCTCTCCCTATCCCTTTAGGCCAGCCAAGCCACCACACACACAAATATACCGCGCAGCTGTTCTGATCAGTGCACCTCCATTGACAAGTCCAACGTAAGGCCAAATGGGGATATCAGTCCCTACCATGGTGATAGCGGGGAGACCATTGACAGGCTGTACTATTCCGACACCATAAGGTAATTTTTCCGACGAGGACCCTGCTTACCATCATCTGATGAAGGGGACGCACCGGCAGAGAGAAAAGAGGAGGAGGAGGAGGAGGGGAAGGAGGATCCTTGGTCTTTCCTCTATTAAGGAGACATCGTCTTCAAGAAGAGTTCACTCGATCCATCCTCCATCGGCAAGAAGAAGAAGGAGCAGGAGGATGAGGGGTCGGAAGATTTATGGCCATTTCTCGACTTCGTCTCCAAGAAGAGTGCACTCGATCCCGCCTTCATCGGCAATGAGAAGAGGAAGGAGAAGCAGTCAGGAGGCTTGAAGAAGAAGATGACGAGAGCTGGGTGATGCCACAGGAAGCGGAGGGACGACGCCAGCACGAAGGTGACAGCGGAAGGATCTAGGTCCAAGAAGACGAAGAAGTTTTAGGATTAATTTTGTTTAATTTCACCTCTACTTCCTTTCTATAATAATGTTCGAAGATTGAATATTATTATCAAGTGCAAATTGGAATGGTGTTTGCGATCTACTAGCATGAGTACTATGTTTGTCATTTCATCTTCCACTCCGATGCAATAAAACATATTGTATTACTGAGGAAGGTGAAATTACTTCCTCCCCTTAATTTTTGCATGTGTTCGAGGAAAGAAGGGTGCCAATATAGAGAAACCCATGTTAATTACTCACATGAATTCAGGTAATTAATACTAAAAGGAAGAAGCCTGGGAACCCGCATGTATTCTTTAATTACTAATATCAATCATTATAAGTGAAATATGGATTAGTAGTATATCAAAGTCCATGGATAAAAAACCTCTGTATAGTCCACGTAAATCATCTCCTTATGCGGCATTGATTTTAAATTATTTAATGTCACATTTATTTGAAAACTCAACTGCGCCCAACATGCCACATGCTCTCCCCTAACCCCTGGCCATCACCGCGGCATGTCAGGAAGGCTATGTTGCCTGAAAAATCAAGCAAGCATGAAACATCGGTCTATATATGCCAGAAGAATCCAACAGACATGCAAACATCATAGTCATATCCCTAGCTAGCCTCGGTCCCTTCGATGCTCACCGGCGAGGAACCTACGATTACATCAGCATTAAGGTGCACCTCAAGCTTGTGGGTTGCCCACAAGAAATAGAAAATTGATTTTCCCTCTTTCCTCTCTCTTCCATTTTCTGAGTTCATGCTGATTTTCACTAGAAACGTCCTCTATTTTCACTACAAGTGTCGCATAGTCTTGCTCATGTTTTTTTAACATTGGTAGCTCCACAATATGTTATTTCATCAAAATTTCAAAAAAAGATTCACGAAACACCTTTTTGGGTGCACAAGGTGTTCTTCTATGTGTCGTAGGGTTGGGCCTTGATTGGTCCAGACCTACCTCACACGGATCATTGCCACCCACTTTAGGATCCTCTACGATCCAAAGAGCTTGATATCTTCATGGTATCTCCCTTTTCGTTCAAATTTGGCACTAGAGCACTAGTTTGACATCAAAGCCATAAAAAAGTTCTTTGAAAAACCCTAGCCTTTCTCCGGTGATGTTTTTTATAATTTGAAATTTGTGAGGCTTTTAGGCAATCGTTCCCTTTGTAATTTGAAATTTGTGAGGCTTTTTATGATGTTTTTTATAATTTTAAATCCGTGAGTCATTTTGTGGTCCTTTTTATAAGCTAAGATTTATGAGATGTTTACAAATATAGGATTCCTTTTACAATTTGAATTTTGTGATGATTTTTTGATCCTTTTTATAAGTTCAAATTTGTGAGGATGTTTATAAATATATGACCCTTTTATATTTTGAAAATCATGTGGCTCTTTGTGTTCCTTTTTATAATTTGAAATTTGTGAGGCTGTTTATGAATATGTGTTGCTTTCTAGAATTGTTTTCAAAACACGGTCAAATTTCGAGGCATGCATATTCTTAGCAAGAAGTTGAATCTTGCCAAACTCTCACTCGTTCTCCATACATTGACTGCCTGGTGGGTCCACTGAATAGTTTTTCACAAGGTGTGAAGTTAATTTCAAAACACAGCCAAAATTTTGAAACACGGTGAGTCATAGCCTCCTTGATTGTTTTCAAAACATAGCCAAATTTCTAGGCATGCATATTCTTAGCAATAAGTTGAATCATTCCAAACCCTCACTCGTTCTCGGTACATTAACTGCCTGGTGGGTCCATTGAACATATTTTCGCAAGGTGTGAAGTTCATTTTGAAACACACGCAAAATTTCAAAATTGTGGTGAGCCATATCCACTTTGATTATTTTCAAAACATGGTCAAATTTCTAGGCATGCATATTCTTAGCAATAAGTTGAATCATTCCAAACTCTCACTCGTTCTCAATACATTGACTACCTGGTCGGTCCAATGAACAGATTATCGCAAGGTGTGAAGTTAATTTCAAAACACAGCCAAAATTTCAAAACATGATGAGTCATAGTCTCTTTGATTGTTTTCAAAACACGGTCAAATTCGAGGCATGCATATTCTTAGCAAGAAATTGAATCTTGCCAAACAACTCTCACTCGTTCTTGATACATTGACTTCCTGGTGGGTCCACTGAACAGATTATCACAAGGTGTGTAGTTAATTCCGAAACGCAGCCAAAATTTCAAAACATGATGAGTCATAGTCTCTTTGGTTGTTTTCAAAACATGGTAAAATTTCTAGGGATGCATATTCTTAGCAAGAAGTTGAATCTTTCCAAACTCACATTCGTCTGGATATATTGACTGCCTGGTGGTGGGTCCACTAATTAGATTTTCGCAAGGTGTGAAGTTAATTTCGAAACACAGGCAAAATTTCAAAACACGGTGAGTCATAGTCTCTTTGATTGTTTTAAAAACACGGTCAAATTTCTAGGCATGCATATTCTTAGCAAGAAGTTGAATCTTTCCAAACTCTCACTCGTTCTCGATACATTGACTGTCTGGTGGTGAGTCCACTAAACAGATTTTCGCAAGGTGTGAAGTTAATTTCGAAACACATCCAAAATTTCAAAACACGGTGAGTCATAGTCTCTTTGATTGTTTTCAAAACATGGTTACATTTCTACGTATGCATATTCTTAGCAAGAAGTTTAATCTTGACAAACAACTCTCACTCGTTCTCGATGCGTTGACTACATGGTGGGTCCACTGAACAGATTATCGCAAGGTGTGAAGTTAATTTCGAAATTCAGCCAAAATTTCAAAACACTGTGAGTCATAGTCGCTTTGGTTGTTTTCAAAACACGGTCAAATTTCTAGGCATGCATATTCTTAGCAAGAAGTTGAATCTTTCCAAACTCTCACTCGTCTCGATACATTGACTTCCTGGTGGTGGGTCCACTGAACAAATTTTCTCAAGGTGTGAAGTTAATTTCGAAACACAAGAAAAATTTCAAAACAAGGTGAGTCATAGTCTCTTTGATTGTTTTCAAAACACGGTCAAATTTCTAGGCATGCATATTCTTAGCAAGAAGTTGAATCTTTCAAAACTCTCACTCGTTCTCCATACATTAACTACCTGGTGGTGGGTCCATTGAATATATTTTTGCAAGGTCTGAAGTTAATTTTGAAACACAGCCAAATTTTCAAAACATGGTGAGTCATAGCCTCTTTGATTGTTCTCAAAACATGGTCAAATTTCTAGGCATGCATATTCTTACCAAGAAGTTGAATCTTGCTAAACTCTCACTCGTTCTCGATACATTGACTACCTAGTGGGTCCACTGGACAAATTTTCGCAAGGTGTGAAGTTAATTTCGAAACATAGCCAAAATTTCAAAACACGGTGAGTCATATCCTCTTTGATTGTTTTCAAAACACGGTCAGATTTTGAGGCATGCATATTCTTAGCAAGAAGGTGAATCATTCCAAACACTCACTTGTTCTCGATACATTGACTACCTTGTGGATCCAGTGAACAGATTATCGCAAGATGTGAAGTTAGTTTCAAAATACAACCAAAATTTCAAAACACGGTGAATCATAGCCTCATTGATTGTTTTCAAAACATGAACAAATTTCTAGGCATGCATATTCTTAGCAAGAAGTTGAATCTTTCCAAACTCCCACTCGTTCTCGATACATTGACTACCTAGTGGTGGGTCCACTGAATTAATTTTCGCAAGGTGTGAAGTTAATTTCGAAACACAGCCAAAATTTCAAAACACGGTGAGTCATAGTCTCTTTGATTGTTTTCAAAACACGGTCAAATTTCTAGGCATGCATATTCTTAGCAAGAAGTTTAATCTTTCAAAACTCTCACTCATTCTCGATACATTGACTGCCTGGTGCTGGGTCCATTGAAAAGATTTTTGCAAGGTGTGAAGTTAATTTCGAAACACTGCCAAAATTTCAAAACACGGTGAGTCATAGCCTCTTTGATTGTTTTCAAAACACGGTCAAATTTCTAGACATGCATATTCTTAGCAAGGAGTTGAATCTTTCCAAACTCGCACTCCTTCTCGATACATTGACTGCCTGGTGGGTCCACTAAATAGATTTTTGCAAGGTGTGAAGTTAATTTCGAAGCACAACCAAAATTTCAAATCATGGTGAGTCATAGCCTCTTTGGTTGTTTTCAAAACACGGTCAAATTTCTAGGCATGCACATTCTTAGCAAGAAGTTGAATATTACCAAACTCTCACTCGTTCTCGATACATTGACTACCTGGTGGTGGGTCCACTGAACAGATTATTGCAAGGTGTGAAGTTAATTTCGAAATGCAGCCAAAATTTCAAAACACGGTGAGTCATAGTCTCTTTGATTGTTTTCAAAATACGATCAAATTTCTAGGCATGCATATTCTTAGCAAGAGGTTGAATCTTGCCAAACAACTCTCACGTGTTCTCGATATATTTACTTTCTAGTGGGTCCACTGAACAAATTATCGCAAGGTGTGAAGTTAATTTCGAAACGTAGCTAAAATTTCAAAACACGGTGAGTCATAGTCTCTTTGATTGTTTTCAAAACACGGTCAGATTTCTAGGCATGCATATTCTTAGCAAGAAGTTGAATCTTTCCAAACTCTCACTCGTTTTCAATACATTGACTGCATGCTCTCCCTCTATAATTTTACATTTTGAGGCTTTTATGATGCTTTTTATAATTAGGAGGTTGTGCGCCACGCAAAGAAATGAAGAGCGAGCAAAGACGACCAAAGGGAAGAAAATCACCGAGAAATAGTAGTAGAGAGTAGCGAAATGAAGTGCTTTGGCTGTGTGGTCACGCAGCAAGGCTTTATCCAATCGCTAGGCATCGGGGCCCACCTGGGACATGCATTTGAGCACCTAAGTCTCTGGCATCTCTGTAGGAACGACTGTGGTATGATGACAACTGCATTAGAGCAGTATAGGACTGCAGCACACTACTGAAGTCTTACTTCATGAATCAGTGAGTAGGAGTACTCGAGTACTACTCCGTACTACTAGAACCCTACTTCCACCGCTGCCCGCCGCCCTAGGCGTAGTAAAAAGCCGCAAATAGCCACCACCGCCCGCCACCCGCCGCTCGCAGATGCCTACCTACCGGAGTATAGTAAAAATAAGACATATGTATTACTATTGGAGTACTAGTAGTACAAATCAAGTATAAAAGAACTTATACTCCGTATTACTGGAGTACTAGTTCAACTATACTACTACTCTATATCTAGACAAGGTTTAACCACAAGAAAGAAATAGAGAAGAGAAATGAGTCTGCCATGCCGAGAAACGAAAGAGCTAGAAGACACAAGCAGATAAAATAAAATGCACATGGTGTTGAAGAGATGCATGTAGTTTTCGTTCTCTCCCCGTAGCACTATACACTTTGCGCTAGGCCCCAGTTTTCTCTGTCTCCATTTCCAAAAAAGGCGTAGACCTTCTTACCACTCATGTGGGTACGATTTATTTGTCTAGTATAGTACTGTACAGGGTAATAAGTACCTGATTTACTCTCACCTGTCAACTTTCTGCAGCCTTCATTCAAAAAAACTCAATGCTGCATAAAAATTCTGGACTGCGGGCACTACATCGACGAGTCCAGCTTCCAGGGAGCCACTCCAATGTTGGGTGCGTCGGCGGATTCCACTGTGAGCTAGCCGGCGATGGAAAAAGACGAGCTAGTGCCGATAACTATTATATGCACCCACGACGGCTGCCTCGCCATGGTCATCTACCACGAGCTCGATGCCTACAAGGTCGCGTGCCCATACAGCTCGTGCGGCTGCATGGAGGTCGGCTACAGATTAACCGCCTCGACGGTCGAGCTCCTTTTGCACCTCAACAGCGTCCACAAGGTACAAGTGCATAGGCTATTGAACAGCCAGACCATGGAGTGTTCAGTAATGATGTTGTTACCGTCCTTTCCGCCATCCATGGTCATTGTCTACAGTGATGAAGCTACCGTGTTCAGCCTCATTATCGGTAAGCTAGGCCAGGCTGCTGCCGTTTCCTTGGTGTGCGTTAGGGCAGCCTCATACTCGTGGCCCCGGTATAAGGTGAAGTTGTGCGTGACTGGCCCAGAGTCGTCATCGGACTTCTCGACGGACACCCTTAATAGGGTCATTGAGCCGATGAGCTGCACGTCACCCGGCAGTGTTGGCCTCGAAGATCTGACGTTCTTCATAGTGCCGCCACGGTACATTATCGCGACTGGTGGATAGTACCGAATGATCATGGTGTTGCCTTTCTACGTTTGCATCGACATGATGAATTGATCTTAATCTTGGGCTATGTGATCCTAATGCGATGGTAACGATGTATTACTAGTGAATTTAGTTGTAGATAAGTACCACTTGTTTACTAGTTAATGTAGTAGTCGGAGGCAGGGTCTCTTTTGGAACTAGGAAGGCGGTATTTTGGTTGTAAACTGTCTTTGCTGCTAATATTTATATTTTGGATTTTAAGTGTTTTCTGAAATTGTTCAACTACTACTCCACGTGCCCACTGCTAGGGGGACTCAGATTAACATGCCTCCTTTATCTACCATCAAATATTCATCCGATGGAAAAAAGTGATCCAAAGCAACGTAGAAAAGAAAATATCTCACACTTACGCCCTAGTTTTCAACTATGTTTAATTTTTTAGACACTAGACAATAAAAACATTTTGTCAGTCATTTATAGTTCAAAATACATGCATACATTTATTCAAAAAGTACAGACATATAATTTTACCAAATTTGCATAAATTAATTTTCATACTTTTGTCCGCACACTATATATAATAGTGGTAAGATAAGAAAAGAAAGACTATCAATAGTATCTTCTCGATGCTAAAATGGAAATGAAGATCCAACATCTGACAATGTTGGGATTTGCATCTTGATCCAACGGTCAATATTCAAAGTTATTCGTACACTATATAATGGTAAGGAAAAAATGAGAAACATGTGTTTTGACACCTTTGAATACAAAAAAATCCTTTGGCTTCTTCACAATGTGTATTGGCCTACGGTGTATGAACATTCGTGGTTTTGACCCGAACAGCGATGGTCATGATCATATTGACATCATATATAGTATCTGATACAGTTCCTACATCTGGTAGATTCGTGCATCTTCTTCAACAAGATCTGCTAAAAGTGAGCAGTGCTCTATTTTCTTTTGTTAAGCAAGTATACTAGTCTTACGATTACCAGTATCTTAACACTATATGGTATACGAAAAAATTTGAGTATTAATTGTTGGATCAAGACTCACGAAGCCCAACATTTTCAGCCGTTGGATCTTCTTTTCCATTCTAGCATCTAAAAGATTCTATTGATAGTCTTCATCACAATGAAATGCTATATGCACAAACCTCAAAACACACTTCTCCATCATTCTAGAATCTTCCCCCTCATTTCTATAGACGATGTTACCAAAAATTTCAAGTATTTAACTTTAGAGTCCTTTGTGCTAAATGTATGGACTTGTATGTGTTTTTCATTTTTTTTGAGGTCCTTAGTGTAACATGTACACATCCACTTACCATGTTAATTAATTGAAGAATCTTGCTCCCTCGGGACATATACCTTAATCAAAACTAGTATGAAGAGTATGGCTCGATGAGCTGCTCTCTCGAGAAGGAGTCGTACCCGACTGTTTTACTTGCTTGGTTTTAGGGTCCTTTGTGCTAAACATATGGACCTTGATGTAATTTTCCCTTTTTATGTCCTTGGTGTAAAATGTACCCCCACCATTATTTAAAATTCTAACGAAAAAGTGTAGGTGGTGTAATTTAAATGAATCTAAGCTTACTTGTCAACGAGTATGAACATTCTTTGATTTCAAGCCAAACGACCAAGGTCAAGGACATATCAACATCATACTTTATGTTGATGACCCCATATCAGAGAATTGGCATGGTAACAGATTTGGCCATATTTTGAAATAGTCAAAGAAGTAGTATGAAGAGTTTGGCTCAGATCAGTTGATCTCTCAAGAAGGAGCCAAACCAGAAAGTTTTCCTTTTAGGGTCCTTTGTGCTAAATGTAGGGACCTCGATGTAATAATTTTCCCTTTTTAGGCCCTTGATGTAAAATGTACTCCCACCGACCGTTTAAAATGTTAACCTAAAAGTAAGTGGTGAAATTTAAACGAGTTTAAGCTTAGTTGTCAACGAGTATGAACACTCTTGGATTTCAAGCCGAACGACCACAAGGTCAAGGTCATATCTCTACATCACATACTTTTTTGAGGTCCCCGATGTAAAATGTACTCTGATCGACCATGTAAAGTTCTAATCTAAAAGTAAGTGGTGAAATTTAAATGAATTTAAGCTTAGTTGTCAACGAGTATGAATGATTCTTGTATTTCAAGACAAATGACCAAGGTCAAGGCCCTATCTACATCATACTTTATGCTTATGATCCCATATCCAAGAATTTGCATACCAAAAAATTTGGCCAAATTTTGAAAACAATTGAAAATGAAGCAGTATGACGAGTATTGCTCAATCAGCTACTCTCTAGAGAAGGAGCTGAACCCGACTGTTTTCCTTTCTTAATTTTAGGGGCCTTTGTGCAAAATGTATGGACCTCGATGCAATTTTACCCCTTTTGTTAGGTCTAAAAGTGTAAGTGGTGAAATTTAGACAATTTTAAGCTTACTTGTCAATGTGTATGAGCATTCTTGGATTTCAAGCCGAACGACCAAGGTCATGGCCATATTAACATCATACTTTATGTTGATGATCCCATGTTAGATAATTTGCATGGCAACAGATTTGGCCATGTTTTGAAAACAATCGAAGAGGAAGTAGTATTAAGAGTTTGGCTCAGATCAGCTGATCTCTCGACAATGAGCCGAACCAAATTTTTTATTTTAGGGTCCTTTATGCTAAATGTATATGGACCTCGATGTAATTTTTGCTTTTTTAGGTCCCTGATGTAAAATGTACTCCGATCGACGTGTAAAGTTCTAACCTAAAAGTATGGGGTGAAATTTAAATGAATTTAAGCTTAGTTGTCAGCGAGTATGAAGCATTCTTGTATTTCAAGACGAACCACCAAGGTCAAGGCCATATCTACATCATACTTTATTTTGATAATCCCATATCCAAGAATTTGCATGCTGACAAATTTGGCCATATATTGAACACAATCGAAGATAAAGTAGTATGAAGAGTATGGCTCGATCAGCTACTCTCTCGAGAAGGAGACGAACCCGACTATTTTCCTTGCTTAATTTTAGGGTCCTTTGTGCTAAATGTATGGACCTCGATGTAATTTCCACCTTTTTTTAGGTCTAAAAGTTTAAGTGGTGAAATTTAGACGATTTTAAGCTTACTTGTCAATGATTATGAGCATTCTTGGATTTCAAGCTGAACGACCAAGGTCAAGGCCATAGCAACATCATACTTTATGCTGATGATCCCATGTTAGACAATTTGCATGGCAAAAGATTTGGCCATGTTTTGAAAACAATCGAAGAGGAAGTAGTATTAAGAGTTTGGCTTAGATCAGCTGACCTCTCGAGAATGAGCCAAACTATATTTTTTTCTTTTAGGGTCCTTTATGCTAAATGTATATGGACCTCGTTCCTTGATGTAGAAAGTACTCCCATCGACCATGTAAAGTTCTAACCTAAAAGTATGGGGTGAAATTTAAACTAATTTAAGCTTAGTTGTCAACGAGTATGAAGCATTCTTGTATTTCAAGACAAACCACCAATGTCAAGGCCATATCTACATCATACTTTATTTTGATGATCCCATATCCAGGAATTTGTATGCCAATAAATTTGGCCATATTTTGAACACAATCAAAGATGAAGTAGTATGAACAGTATGGCTCGATCAACTACTCTCTCGAGAAGGAGCCGAACCCATCTATTTTCCTTGCTTAATTTTAGGGTCCTTTGTGCTAAATTTATGGACCTCGATGTAATTTCCCCCCTTTTTAGGTCTAAAAGTGTAAGTGGTGGAATTTAGACGATTTTAAGCTTACTTGTCAATGAGTATGAACATTCTTAGATTTCAAGCCGAATGACCAAGGTCAAGGCCATATTGACGAGGGGCAACCTCGGCAATGCCCATGGTGATGGACTTGGGGTTTCGCGGAAAAGAGACCGCTGGGGATTTCGTCGGATGTCAAGAAAACAATGAAGACAAAGTCGCCTGAATATTGGGAAAACACTCTATTACAAGT
The DNA here is from genome assembly GCA_910589775.1 of Avena eriantha. Taxonomy (NCBI): domain Eukaryota; kingdom Viridiplantae; phylum Streptophyta; class Magnoliopsida; order Poales; family Poaceae; genus Avena; species Avena eriantha. The sequence goes on from OU342740.1 coordinate 40,434,339, forward strand.
TGTCCTCCAGATTTCGGTACCCTCGCTTGGGCTTCTCCCGCCCTATATATAATAGGCCGGGTCTCAATGTTGTATGCGGATAGGTTTCATACACGCGTGATTACAATACCAACATAATGTCAGTTCGTGGTTTGTTTCCTAATACAATAAAAAGTCTCTTTCGCTTGCTTCCTTGGGCCGTTATCCGGAATCTTTATGGGCCTTAGGCCTTTTACCCAATGTAGGGTAGCGAATAATGAGCATCCGAGTAATCATACCCATGTCAGTAGCCCACGAGGCTCTATCTGAATCCGTAGTTTTCAGGTTGAGTCTCAAAGTTTTCTTTCTTCTTTCTCTTATTTTGTTTGATTTTATTTTTTGTAGAGATTTTGGTACAACGAGTCGGATGCTTCCGACGGGTCGGGAATCAGTTAATTGCTCCTACGCAAAAACAAGGTTGACCTACATCAAACTCAAGTCCCCAGGCTTGAATCCAGAATTTGTAACTAGTGTAATTCAGTTCGAGCCGCTGAGATCTTACCAAATACTGAATTCCAGTTTTCTATTTTTTATCGGGTACCCAACGCGTCCGTCGGGATTTTTCATTGTATCGTTGATACAGATTTTTACTGGCAGAGCGCATTCTTGTGCGATTACCAGGCCACACAGGACGAATCCTGGGGTCTTACCTTCATGTTTCTGAACACGTCATTCGGATTTTTTCCCGTGTTTGAGCATGATCCGTGAGTTTTATTTTACTTTATGTATCCTGCTCCTGATAGGAGTATTTATCATCGAATGCTTCCGTTATTTTTCTTTATCAGGTGCACGCCAGCGCTCCTGATAGGATTAGCCCCCGAGGCCATGTTTGGATATATGTATCAAGACATAGGCTCGAAAAATGCATCGTTGTTTCTATAAATTTTGTCGGGTGCATGACCAGTGCTCCCGATAGGAGTAGCCCTCGAGGCTACAATCATAATGTTGTATATTTCGAGTGTAGTCTCAAATCTTCTCCTGGAGGAATTTACTTTGACTCCAATTGAATTTCTTCGGGTCATACCCTGAGAAAGCCACAATTTTTGCTGTAGTGCTTTTTGTGACATCGGTGATGACGTATCTGATGATGTTAGTTTTCAGAAAACACGCCATGATGGGACGTGTCGAACGTGGGCCCATGCGTAGTAATGATGATGCGTGATGGCGTTTTTAGCGGAGATTCTTGACTGCACGTCCCATCGCTACACGAGAATCAAGGCGTCACACGATGTTCTCTGTTTTAACCGCAGTCATAATTTATTTTATATTTTCCTTTTCGGGACCTTTTGTAAACACGTGTCATCATCGTGCAATCCTCTATTGTTTCGATTTTGCATCGAACAGTTAGGTCCTTGTGTTGTTGCTCTTTATAAGGGAAGGGATATGCTTTTTACTATTTCACCTAGCTTCCCTCTGCTCCTTCTTCCTCCTTGCGCTCTTGCCCCTTGCGAATTTTGATTTTCGTGCCCTTCTTTCCTTGTTCTGCCACCATGGGCAAAAGCAAAGCCGCTGGGACTTCCGCTGCCCCCGCAAAGGCCACCAGGAAAAGGGCTGTCGGGTGGGATCCCACCAAGTGCACAACGCGGGAGCTCCACGAGGCGTCGAACTCTGGCCTTCTGACAGAGGGCTCCTTCAAGCTCCCCGGTGACGAAGCTTCTCCCATCCATGAGCTTGGCTGGAGGGTAATGTTCCTCTTCTTCCTCTTCTGTGGTCTTTCTCTCCTCGTCTATGAATTCCTTCGAGGCCTTTTGTTTGTTTATGGCGTGCAGCTTTATCAGCTCATGTCCAATTCCATCCTCCATGTTGCTTGTTTTGTCACTCTTTATGAGTGTTTCCTTGGGATTCATCCCCATTGGTGCCTTTGGAAATACTTCTTCTATGTTTGCAGCAACGCCACTAACACCATTGTCCATGATGTTGGTGGCGCCATTTTTTCTGTCTGATCCGATGTTGATTACTTAGATTTCAAACTCATGGATTTTGTCCAAGGTTGGAAGTCTAAGTGGTTTTATGTCAAGGACCAGCCACTCGAAGGCCAATCTTTCAGGTTAGCCCCCTTTGAATCTAAAAAAGTTTGTTGTAAACTCGACTCCTTGGATCAGCGTCCCTCTGCCGAGGAAATGGCCAAAATCCAGCCCTTTGTTGATTGTATTTCCGAGCTGCGGCATGAGGTTAGCAAAGAATTGTCGGGTCTCCAGGTCCTGGCATATTTTTTGTGGATTTATGTCCAACCGCTTCAAGCCCGGTATTCCGATATGTGGGCGTATATCGGGAAGAAGGACCCGATGAGGATTTCCTCGGAGGACCTCACCCTTAAGCTGTATGAGAAGAGAGTCTGGAGCTTCACAACTTTGACAGCAAAGAAACTGGTCCTTCGACTTGCCTTGTAGAGACTTATGGCAAGAAGAAATGGCTTCCCGAGGTACATTTCCTTCGCCTTTGTCTTTTTCTTGTCTTCTAATTATAGATACATTTTTCAATTCTTCTGCTTTCTATAGGATTTTGATCACCTAAGCTCACTTCCTCCCCTTCCTGAAAGTGGTGAGCCCCCTGTCCACCCTTTTGCATCCGATGATCTCCCTATGACTGGGACTGCCGCAGATGAGGAGGGGGACATTTCTGTGTCTGACTCTTCGTCAAAAACACAATCTCTTCCTTCGGCTGCCTCCGGGGATTTTTGCGTGGAGCGTGCCGGCGAAAAGAGGAAGCACCCTTGTGTTATGGAAAGGGTCGAGGATTCGGATGACTCGACTGCTTCCAAGCCTTTTGGCACTTCTTCGATCGCAGCTGCTCCTGCCCGAATGAACTTGTTTCTTCTTGCGCAGGATGTGTCTTCATAAGTATTTGCTTTCTTCTTCTTCTGTTTTCATTGGGTATTTTTGCTGCTGATGCTTACTCTTGTAGTGATGACGAAGATCCTCCTACTTCTCATCTTCCCACATCTGTGGGCTGCTCCACAAGGAAAACCCCTCCGCCATTGGTGGAGCCGAAGGAGAAAATTTTGACTCCTATGGAGAAAGAGGTCATGAAGGATGTCGCTGCTTCATCCAAGCCACCGCCGCAAAAAAGGAGGAAAATGGCGGGTAAAGGGGTGGTGATATCTGAAGAACCAATTGATGTGGACATGAAGGATGTAAGTTACTTTTGAGGCCAGAATTTTTCCTTCCCCATATATTTAATCTTCCTTTATATCCTTTTGTTGTGTTTTCCCCTTGCTCAGCCTTTGATGCGTGAGATGGTCGGTATGGCCGCTCGCTTTATAAGGATCCGTGATGTTGCGACCTCGGATCATTAAGGATCCTAAGTCCCTGTGATTAACATGCTAGTCCCTGGATCAATAGCTAGCACTTCACAGTCGATGAATATCATGTAAAACACAAGTCATTACTACACGAATAATCCAGAGTATATTTATTACAACTTGCATAGCTTATAGCTAGCTCAAATGAAACAGCGGAAACTAAGAAGAACTTGAGTCCATCAACGCCCCAGGCTAGTTGCGTGAAGACCCGCGATCCCTATGCACCTTTTATTCTTCGGATTCTGCACATAAGACGTGCAGCCAACAAGTTGGGTCAATACTTTGAATGTATTGGCAAATTACACCAAGGACAGAGTAAGACTATCTCTACATGCAAGGCTAAGAGTAGGCACTGGGGTTCATTTGCGTAAAGCCAATCTTATTATTGTAATAAGAAAAGAGGAAGGATGTTTTCCCTACTTTGTAAACTTCGATAAATAGTATAGGGTCGAATGGAACACGTGGATATTACTCACCAAGTGCCCAAATCAACCTAGCACTTGGATATTGCGCACCAAGTTCCCAAAATCCCACCCAATGGCGATATTACTCACGCCTTGGGGTTTATAAAACGTTAAGTTTGGAAAAGAGAGAGGAAGATCTTTCAGAGGCTCCATCCTTCAGATGCTCAAAGTTGTTTTGTTTCCGTGAACACGGCTGATCGATCAGATTGCAATACCCTCGAGAGGTTGTGCACTTTCCCCACAATCCATGATCAAGTCCTTTTACAGACAAGATCATGGCAAAGCCTTCCCTTAGTAGCCCCTCTACCAGCTGGATCCAACCGTGCCAAGAACCTCCAAATGTTGGTACCCCGGTGAGGTTTCCCACTAAGTACTAAGCCAAGCCAGAGCCCATATGTATTGTGGTTGCATGGGAAGCTTCTGAATTCTGAAACATGGCAGACTTCTTTGATTCCTGGGCGGCCGTCCTCCACCAAAATCTCACTCGTTGTCCCGACAACCATTCCGCCTAGAAGAAAACTTAGTTTTATTTTGAAGGGGTTTTGGAGAAGAAAAGTTCGCTCGAGAGAGCTCCCATACTTAGAAAATTCTTGAGTCTTTCGAACCCTCCCAACGGTATTTGATATATATAAGTATATAGCATAGCAAGCAACTTAGAAAAAACGGGATACCCTATTGGGATGAAAAATCCTAAGCATAGAGCTACTCATGGCATACTACAAAACCGTACTTGCAAAATAGTAGTAAGAAATTCTACCAAAACCCTACACATGCATACTACAGAATTTGAAGAGTAAAACATGCATAGTCAAAACTAGGACATAAACATGAACAAGTGGTGTAACTTGTCTTGATCCGAGCAGCAATCCACACAATAGTACTCCTCAGTGCACTCCGAGCAATCTAACGAAACAAACATGGATCCAATCACAATTTGCACAAAACAAGTCACGAAGTCAATTATGCATGCATGCAATATGGTAATATGCAAGGATGGATTCTATTTCGACCACGGGTTTTAACCAGGGGTGTTGTTGAGTTGGGGATGTCGTTAGAATTAATTCCCCACAGATTTTAAGTATTTTTGGGTTAAACCCTAAATAACCAAGCTCAAAACTAGATCTACAACTCCAATCTACCACGAGATAGATCTGAACACCCTAAGCATGGTATGATAATTTTCTACAGAAGGTCTTGTCGAAACAAAGCGAACGCAACAAGAATTAACCAAAACGGAGTTACGGATAATTTTCTAGAATTAAAATACTCTAATCTAAACTTTAAATCCTACTGCAAGATTGCTGCGGAAAAACAGTAATATTATTATAGATCTGTGTTCTACTCGAAAATATGAATCCAACGGTATATTATACGCAATTTTTGGACTAATATTTGAATTACTACGGATTTTACAAGATTGGAGCAATTTCAGTCTATTTTAAAAGAAAAACAAAAGGACCAGCGATGCGACGACACGTGGTGGCCCGGTATTGGTCCGCGAGGCGCGCGTGACGTCGACGCGGCGCTGACGCGGCGACGACGCGGAGGCTTCCACGTGGCGCGGCGCCATTCGCCGGTACCTCTTCGGCGCGGCCAGCCTAATCTGGGCCGTTGGATTGGTATCGGACGGCTGAGGGGATGTGGCCGGCGGCTTACCGAGGTGGGCGGCGACGTGGTCGACGGCGGACGGTGGCGGCGCGTCGGTGATGGTCGGCGGCGGAGCTTCCCCGGCGTGACAGAGTAGTGGACGAGGTGTGGCTCCTCCTCGTGGTTCCGTTCCTAAGGGCGGCGTCGGCCCTCCTTCTCCGAGGCGACGGTGAACGGCGGGGTTCCGGCGAGGAATTGGCAGCGCTCGGTGGCGGTGGGGCAGAGAAAAAGGCTAGGGTTTTTGGGGAGGCGTGCCGGGGCTTAAAAGGGCGCGGTTTCTTGGCGCGGGGGTCGTGGAATCCGCTTCCGATTCGCCGGAGACGGTTGGTGCTGGCGCGGCGGCGGTCGTGCTCGAGTCGGACTCGGGGAAGGCGGCTGACGGGCGAGGCCCGCCTGTTGGCGGCTGTGGGCGCGGGAGCGGGCTCGCGGCTGCTGGCTGCTGGGCCGGCCTGGGCGTTGGCTGTGCTGCGCGTCGCCCACCCGGCCAGGCGGCGGCAGGTAAGCCCCGGGCCCTCTCGGCCGGCCCGGTTAGGTTAGTTTTCCTTTTTTTTTATTCCTTTTATTATTTTCTGTTTTGATATATGTTTAACAACTTTTGCAAACGGACTCCGAATTAGACGAAATTTGTTTCTAAAATTTTGTAAAAAGAAGATGGTTAGAGTAGGACTATAAAATAACACTTTTGCAAGGGTTTTGGTGGTTCAAAAAGGTTTTACCCCTTTTAGTCTATGAGTGACTAGGGGGTTTAAGAAAATACCTGATGCAGTTTTTGGATATGTGATGCCATGATGCAATGATATGATGCATGCTTCTAGTAACACCTGAATTGCAAAATTTGGGATGTTACAAACCTACCCCCCTTAAGAAGAATCTCGTCCCCGAGATTCAGGTTGGTTAGCAAATAGGTGTGGGCGTTCTTTCTTTAGGTCTTCTTCACGCTCCCACGTGGCCTCTTCCTCGAAATGGTGATTCCATTGAACTTTGCAAAATCTGATAGTCTTGGTACGAGTAGTTCTCTCGGCTGTTTCCAAAATCCGGGTAGGTTTTTCCTCATAGGTGAGATCGTTTTCCAATTGAACTTCTTCCAATGGAACTGTATCCTTTAGTGGGGTTTCAGCCATTTTCGGGTGACACTTCTTTAGTTGCGACACATGGAAAACATCGTGAACCATTAGCACTTCGGGCAATTTCAACTGATAGGCAACTTCCCCTCTACGACCCAAGATTCTGTAGGGCCCTATGAATCGGGGTGCTAACTTACCCTTGATACCAAATCTCTTAACTCCTCGTAGTGGTGAAACTCGGAGATACGCACGGTCTCCTACTTCATAAGTCACATCCCTGCGTTTGGAATCAGCATAACTCTTTTATCTGGATTGGGCTATTTTTAACCTGTCTTGAATCTGTATCACCTTCTCTTCGGCATCCTTGATCAGTTCCGGTCCAAACAAACTACGTTCTCCTACTCCACTCCATAGTAGTGGAGTCCTACACTTTTTGCCATATAAAACTTCAAATAGAGCCATCTTGATGCTAGTTTGGTAGCTGTTATTGTATGAGAATTCCACATATGGCAAGTTATCATCCCAACTAGACCCATAGTCGAGCGCACAGGCTCTTAACATGTCCTCCAAGATCTGATTAACTCTTTCCGTTTGTCCATCGGTTTGCAGGTGGAAGGCAGTACTAAACTCCAATCGTGTCCCTAGAGACTCGTGTAGCTGCTGCCAAAACTTGGAGGTGAATTGGGTACCCCTATCCGAGACAATCCCTTTGGGTACACCATGAAGGCTTACGATTCTTGACATGTAAATCTTGGCAAGTTTAGCACTCGTATAGGTGGTCTTTACGGGAATGAAGTGGGCCACCTTTGTGAAGTGGTTGACCACTACCCAGATTGAGTCATACCCAGAACGAGTCCGCGGTAGTCCTGTGATAAAATCCATGCCTACCTTGTCCCACTTCCAATCGGGCACAGGTAAAGGCTGCAACAGTCCTGCGGGTTTTTGATGGTCGGCCTTGACTCTGTTGCACACGTCACACAAGGAGATATATTCAGCAATTTATCTTTTCATGTTGTTCCACTAGAACCTCTCTTTCACATCCATGTACATCTTTGTATTACCGGGATGAATTGAGTAAGGTGAATCGTGAGCTTCCTGAAGGATTAATTTCCTGATATCAGGGTTATCGGGAACGCACAGACGCTTCTCATACCAAAGTGTTTCTTGTTCATCCATGTGAAACCCTTTTGCTTTACCCTTGCCTATATTAGCTCTTATTTCTTCCAACTCTTTGTCCCCCTTTTGGGCCTCTTTGATTTGGTCCAGAAGTGTTGGCACTATATCCATAGTTGCCAAGTATCCTTCCGGAACTATTTCCAGCCTGAGGTCCTTGAATTGTTCACACAAATCTTTTGGAAGTTCTCCCACGGTAAGTCCATTTACATAGGCTTTCCGGCTTAAGGCGTCAGCCACAACGTTGGCCTTTCCAGGATGGTACTGCAGGTCTAAGTCATAATCCTTGATGAGCTCAAGCCATCTCCTTTGCCTCATATTTAATTCCTTTTGAGTGAAGATATACTTGAGACTCTTGTGATCCGTGAACACATCACAATGTTTGCCCATTAGGTAGTGTCTCCATACCTTGAGCGCATGCACAACTGATGCTAGTTCCAAATCGTGCGTGGGGTAGTTATTCTCATGGTTCTTAAGCTGCCGAGAGGCATATGACACTACTTTTCCATCTTGCATCAGTACACTACCTAGTCCTTGCCGAGAGGCGTCGCAATAGACTTGGAAATCCTTTTGGATATCAGGGAGACACAAAACTGGTGCTGTTACTTGACGCTTCTTTAATTCCTAGAAACTTGCTTCACAGGCCTCTGTCCATTGAAACTTCTTCTCTTTCTTCAGCAATTCTGTCATAGGCTTTGCTATCTTGGAAAAGTTTTCAATGAACCTTCGGTAATATCCCGCAAGACCCTTGAAACTCCTAATATCACCCACATTCTTAGGAGACTCCCATTCTGTTACGGAGGCTACCTTACTTGGGTCCACGGCAACACCTTTAGCTAATACAATATGACCAAGGAATCCCACTTCTTTCAACCAGAATTCGCATTTGCTAAATTTGGCATACAACTTGTGCTCCCTTAACTTTTCCATTATTAGGCGCAGGTGCCTCTCATGTTCCTTCCCGTCCTTGGAGTATATGAGTATGTCATCAATGAATACCACAATAAACTTATCCAAGTACTCCATGAACACCTTGTTCATCATAGTCATGAAGTATGCTGGGGCATTGGTTAAGCCAAACGACATCACGGTGTACTCATACAATCCGTATCTTGTGGTGAAGGCTGTCTTGGGTACATCCTGTTCTTGGATCTTTAGCTGGAAATATCCTGATCGGAGATCAATCTTAGAGAACACACTAGCTCCCTTTAATTGGTCAAACAGGTCGTTAATATTGGGTAGAGGGTACTTGTTCTTGATCTTCACTTCATTCAACGACCGGTAGTCCACGACTAGCCTCTTGGTCTTATCCTTCTTCTCCACGAATAAGACAGGTGCTCCCCAAGATGACGCACTTGGTTGAATGAAGCCTTTGTCCAATTTCTCTCTAAGCTGTTCCTTAAGTTCCTTCAACTCATCCACATCCATATTGTACGGTCTCTTTGCTATTGGTCCAGTACCTGGCATCAAGTCAATAAGAAACTTGATGTCTCGGTCGGGAGGCATCCCTGGCAATTCTTCCGGAAACACATCTGGATACTCCTTCACAATTGGCACATCCTCCAAGCTAACCCCCTTAAGAGAGTTCACCATACTTCCTTTGAGTGCGAAAGCTGACTTAAAACGGATCCTTTTCTTTTCCGGAGTCGTGAGTGTGATAGTCCTTTTGGCACAATCTATGACTCCCTCATACTCGGTCATCCAATTCATGCCCAAAATTATGTCTAAGCCTTGTGATTCCAGAACGACTAGGCTGGTGGGAAAGGTGTGCGCCCCAATTCTTAGTTCTAACCCACGGCATCCAGAGTTTGCCACTATTTCTCCTCTAGGAGAACTTACCCTTAGGGGAGTACTAATAGTCTCCGTAGGTATTTTGCCTCTATCCACAAATACCCTTGATATGAATGAATGCGATGCACCAGTATCAAAAAGAACAACTGCAGGTGTGGAGTTAAGCTTGAACTTACCTATCACAGAGTCAGGTGCCTCACGAGCATCCTCCACGGAGACATGATTCACCGTGGCTTTGACGAACGGATTCGGCTTCTTCCCATTTCCATTACCATTGCCATGGTTGTGTCTGTTGCCGTTTCCATTACCATTCCCATTCTTCGTCCTTTCGGGGCAAGTAGTTGCATAGTGCCCTGTCTTGTTACACTTGAAGCATGTCACTTCACTCAGATCCTTCCCATTGCCATTTCCATTGCGGTGCTTATGGCCATTGTGGTTATGTCCTCCATGACGATGACCATTGTGGTTGTGGCCATTGTGGTTGTGGCCATTGTGGTTGTGGGGTGGTGGTGACGAAGTGCGTTGCTTCTGATATGGGGCAGAGTTGTGCTTGTGTGAGGTGGACTTTCTCTTCCGGTTCTCTATACTCCTTTGCTTTGCTTCAACCACAACTTCCCTGTCCAGAAGTTCCTGATAGTTATCAAACTTCAGAGCCACAAGCTGAATAGATATTTCATCATTAAGTCCCCTCAAGAACTCTTCCTGTCTCTTGGCATCAGTGCGACGACACGTGGCGGCCCGGGATTGGTCCGTGAGGCGCGCGTGACGTCGACACGGCGCTGACGCGGCGGCTGCCACGTGGCACGGCGCGATTCGCCGGTACCTCTTCGGCGCGGCCAGCCTAATCTGGGCTGTTGGATTGGTATCGGACGGCTGAGGGGATGTGGCCGGCGGCTTACCGAGGTGGGCGGCGACGTGGTCGACGGCGGACGGCGGCGGCGCGTCGGTGATGGTCGGCGGCGGGCGGCGAAGCTTCCCCGGCGTGACGGAGTAGTGGACGACATGCGGCTCCTCCTCGTGGTTCCGTTCCCGAGGGCGACGTCGGCCCTCCTTCTCCGAGGCGACGGCAAACGCGGCTGGAGGCGGCGGGGTTCTGGCGAGGAATTGGCGGCGCTCGGTGGCGGTGGGGCAGAGAAAAAGGATAGGGTTTTTGGGGAGGCGTGCCGGGGCTTAAAAGGGCGCGGTTTCTTGGCGCGGGGGTCGCGGAATCCGCTTCCGATTCGCCGGAGACAGTTGGTGCTGGCGCGGCGGCGGTCGTGCTCGAGCTGGACTCGGGGAAGGCGGCTGACGGGCGGGGCCCGCCTGTCGGCGGCTGCGGTGCGGGAGCGGGCTGGCGGCTGCTGGCTGCTGGGCCGGCCTGGGCGTTGGCTGTGCTGCACGTCGCCCACCCGGCCAGGCGGCGGCAGGTAAGCCCCGGGCTGGCTTGGCCGGCCCGGTTAGGTTAGTTTTCCTTTTTTTATTCCTTTTATTATTTTCTGTTTTGATATATGTTTAACAACTTTTGCAAACAGACTCCGAATTAGACGAAATTTGTTTCTAAAATTTTGTAAAAAGCAAAGGGTTAGAGTAGGACTATAAAATAACACCTTTGCAAGGGTTTTGGTGGTTCAAAAAGGTTTTACCCCTTTTATTCTATGAGTGACTAGGGGGTTTAAGAAAATACTTGATGCAGTTTTTTGATATGTGATGCCATGATGCAATGATATGATGCATGCTTCTAGTAACACCTGAATTGCAAAATTTGGGATGTTACACGTGATGATGCCGAAGAGCTAATAGGTATGTGCTGATCGTTTTTGTAGTTTCCTTGTAAACATGGTCATCCTCATTTTTGCGTTTGGCTCCTGCAGCCGTTGCCAAGCAATCCGCGATTATTCGGGATGAGGCGATGAAGTGTGTCGATGATCTGTAAGGCAGGCTCCAATCTACCGAAGAGGTTAATCAGAGGAAGAAAGCTAATGCTGAGGAAGTGGCCAGGCAAGTCGCCGCTCGAGATGCAAATCTACGGTAGTGCCTAGAGGCCCTAAATATCTCGCTGACCCGTAAATTTTTATATGTGCGTGTATTTGTTGTTTCGTTTCTTTCTTTTGGTTGTGAACCTCTTCTTCTCTCTTTTTGTTTATCTGAGCTGACAGGCCAGAACCTGACGTTGGATGATGATAATAAGGTTGATCCTTTAGCAGATGTTGTTAGCACTTTGGAGGCTAACAACGTTCATGAGCGCAATCTTCTTGTCCGTTCATGCTACGCCTTCAAGAAGCTCCATGCAGAAGTATTTCCAACCATGGATGTGCCAGAGAACCTGAATGATCTTGTCGCCATTTTTGGTGTTGATCCTAGCCCCCTTGTTGGTTATAGTCAGACGCAATCAAGGAGTGGTGCCAAAACTTCGATGGCTCTGGCGATGGCGCATGGCGAGAAGGTCGACTAGGAGAAGGTTAGCTCCTCTGTCCCGGTCACCTCTAGTGGCAAAGCAATTGACCTAAAGCCGCATATTAAAAAGGTCAGAAAATATTCTCGGCTGCTCCTGGGTCTGGTCTTGGGTTCAGAGAAATTGGCTGCCCCTTCCTTGACTCCTCTTACTGCGTCGGGCGCTCCTTCTTCGGCTACTCCTGCCGCTGCTGTAGCTAGTGCTCCTTTTGCTAGCGCCACCTTATCTTTGAAGGACGCATCCCCATCGGCCCTATTTTGTAATCGTTTATCGTGTATCCCCTTATTGTAATGGATTCTGAACTTGTTCGTCCTCCTTTTGCTTCTTTTCGCAAGAAAAGCAGCTTTTGAATATATGCGTGTGACCTTGCCTTTGTATGCTGAGTGTTTTGTATACTTCTTTGTCTTGTCGGATCTTGAGTGATTCTTCTGCTCCTTCTGGTTCCGCGCAACCGTCGCATGTTTTTGCGCCCTCCGCTATAGTGGGTGCGACCAGTCCTATCGTCGTGCGTATGGTGGAACCGCCTCTATATGCTGAAAAGATAGAACACGTGAAGAAACTTGAAGGAAAATTACGGGTTATTCAATCGATGGTGGATGTTTCCCAGTCAAAAACACGCCAAGCTCTCAATCGTGAGGCTTTTTTCTTGGAAGAGATCTCCAGGGCGAGTGAGAGGCTGTTGTGTAAGTACTTGTGCTCTCTTTTTTTTCTTTGGTTGCCTCTTCCGTCTTGCAGGAAATTGATTTTTTGTCTTCTTGATTTCTAGGCATCCAATTATGTGAGAGGGATGAGACCCAATGTCTGCGCAACCGAATGCAAGCTCTTGTGGCTGCTTCCCGAAGTTCTGAGACGGACTTTTGCACTGATCATCACCAAGCCTATACGGTAGCATTGCTTCAGGATCGCCTATCAGAGTTGGAGCAATTCGTCGAGTGCTGCCGCAGATCTCTGGCCGTTACTTATAATGCCATGTTTCCTCGGGATCCTCTGCCTCAAACCTTAGCGGACTTGATTGCAAAATTTCAACAGGGTGAGAAGATCCGTCATTTTATGAAGCTTCAACTTGTGGCGGGTGCTAAGCCCGCGCTTTCCTGGGTACATGTGCATCATCCGACGCTAGACTTGGATGATGTATCTTCGTGGCTACCTTCTCCTTCCGATGGTGGTCTTATTGATATGGTGCCACATTACGATGCTGCTCGTAGACCTGCTATTAGGATTGTCCGAAAATGTTTGGAGGCAGACGAAGAATTTTTTGTAAATTTCCCTATCTGATTATTTACTTGCTTCGCCTTTGTACTTTGTATAGAAACACTTTATAGTTGTCAAAAAGGTCGTATGTTTTATATGAGATTTTGATTGTATGCTGCTATTCTCATATGAGGGAAACTGGCGAACTGATGTGCCATAGAAGTTTTTTGTCGTGGAATACTTTCTTTAGTTATTCATATCAATGGTTGAGAGTACATTGTGGTGGCGTGATCGCCTGGCCGTTGGTCTTTATTGAAAATAAGGTGTATCTAAATGGAAATTATCTAAAGGGACTTCGGCTTCAATCAGTGGGGCTTCTTATGCGGGACCGTTATTGGAGGCCGCATACGTTGCTTTTTGCGAGGCTACCGCGTGCTTGCTCTTTCGATTTTTCTTCTTGCGGGTGTGCCCTTCATGTGTCGACTCTTCATCCACCAATTTTAGCTGTCCAAGCTCCACCTCCATCCTGAAAGATTCGAGATTTCGTTGAATTCTCGATCGCAGCTTGATACATTGCAAATGTATCTATAATTTTTGATGTTCCATGCTTGGTTTTATCTACTTTCTTATGTTTTGTCCACACTTTGGAGTACTTTTCATATGACTTCTTGGACTAACCTATTAACAAGAGCCATAGTGCCAGCTGCATGTTTTCTGCTGTTTTTGGTTCCAGGAAAGTCAGAAAATGAATATTCTCGGAATTGGACGGGACAAAAGCCAAAGTTATTATTTTACCAGGGGACACCTAGAGCCAGAATACTAAACGGAGAGGGGTTGGGCCCAGGCCACACCACTTGGCCGTGCGGGCTAGGCCTGGCCGCGCCAGGGGGTGGTCTGGCCGCCCTAGACACCCCCTCGGTCTCCCTCTTCCCCTATAAGATGCCTTCTGACCTAAAAACTCAGGGGGGGTTCGACGTTTTTCCAGAAGGAATTCCGCTCCGCCGCCACCACCATATTCCACGAAACAGCACCAGAAACTTCATCCTGGCACCTTGCCGGGACGGGGAATTGGAGGAGATCATCGCAATCATCATCACCATCGCTTCTCCATCGACCATCCATGTTTCCCCATCTATGAGTGAGTAATCCCCCGTTGTAGGCTATGGGGATTGTAGGGATTGGATGAGATCGTTCATGTAATGACATCAGATTGTTAGGGCATGGTGCCTAGTATCTTCTATTCGTGCTTTATGACTTTGTTGCGACTTGTTATGCTTAATGCTTGTCACTAGGGCCTGAGTGCCATGATTTCAGCTCTAAACATGTTATTGATTCATTATGATAGTATTGTTTTGGTCTTACCTGCAAGTTGTATACACACGTTGTTGTCCGTAACCAATGGCCCCGAAGTGACAGAAATCGGGATAACCGGATGGAATGGCTTTGATGTGAGGATCACATGTGCTCACGGAGTGTTAATGCTTTGCTCCGGTGCTCTATTAAAAGGAGCACCTTAATTGCCAGTAGTTCCCTTGAGGCCCCGCTACAAACGGGTTGGCAGGACAAAAGATGTTGTGCAAGTTCTCATTGCGAGCATGTATGAATATATATGGGACACATGCCTAGGATTATCTAGTACTTGGATGCTTTATCTTATTTATCTGCAATTGCCCTATGTTCTGATTACTATGTGAATTGTCTTATCCATGCAACGCCCATCCATCCATCCCTATGCCTACCGCACTCAAATCCTACTGTTTACTTCTATTGTTACTGTTGTCTTTACTTTACTACTGCTGTTACTTTACTATTCCTACTACAAAACTGTTGCTACTGATAAACTGTTGTGAGCAAGATTGTTTCCAGGTGCAGCTAAATTGACAACTCAGTTGTTAAGGCTTATAAATATTCTTTGGCTCCCCTTGTGTCGAATCAATAAATTGGGTTTCACTTCCCTCGAAAATACTGTGATACACCCCCTATACTTGTGGGTCATCAAGACTATTTTCTGGCGCCGTTGCTGGGGAACATAGCTTTATTTATCAAGTCCACTTGGAATCACTATTGTTCAAGCTTAGTTCATTTCTGCCTTGTTTGCTTGTTTGATTATCAAAAATACAAAAAAATTAGTTCCTACTCTAGTTGTTATTTTCGTTGGTCTGTTATTGTCTTGCTTTATTATGCTTTCTATCAATGGTTGGTTTCTTTGCAACTGAATCTTATTGGAAAGGTGGGTTCACAGAAGAACAAAAATATTACTATAAGGAACACCGCTTGTCACAAAAAGGGAAACACTTATGGGAACAAATTTATAAATTGTATACCATTGTTATAAACGTGTGCTCTACTTATAATGTTACTTATTGCTTTGATAAATCTTGTTGCTGCAGGAGGTACAAACACCTCCCTTTTCAATGTGAGTATAATGATGATGTTACCATATCTTCTTATGTTAAGGGAAATTATGACTTTTATGATGTGGAACAAATTGAGGAATTTATTGCTTGGAAGGTGCATTTGAACTTGCTAGTTTGCTTGAAAATATTGATGATTCACCTTATAAATATGAGGTTTATGGTATACTTAAATTTTGCTTTGATAATTACAAGGAAGAAAATGGCTATATTCTTGAATATATTAATAGATGCTTTCCACAAATGGAAGAGACTAATGCTTTGTAGGATCTTATGGAAGAAGAAATTGATGAACCTGAAAGCTCATTAGATGAAAAAGTGGAGGAGAGTGATGAACAAAAGGAGGAAAAATGGATTAGCTACCCATTCCTACCTTCTAATGAGAGTAACTCTTTATCTCTTACATTATTTGATTGCCCCCCATGCTTACCAAAGGAGGATGAATTCTATGATCATGTTATCTGTGATAATCCTTTATTTGTGCCTAACTTCGAGATGCATGGTACTACAAAGTTTTGCTTAGAAATTGTTTATGATAAAGCTCTAGACGATGGTCCTATATTGAATGATCAGTCATCTTGTTATAGAATTGTTAAAAGTGGGTTTGAAGGTTTTAATCCCACTATTTTTGAGCTTGATAAAAATTATGTTTTTGTAGGACATGAAAAGCATGCTTTATGTGATAGTTATATTGTTGAGTTTATTCATGAGGCTACTGAAAATTATTTTGAGAGAGGAAAATATGGTTGTAGAAGTTTTCATGGTATTGAAACACCTCTCTATGTGCTGAAAGTTTTTAAGTTACTCTTGTTTTATCTTCCTATGCCTGTCACTTTGTTCTTTGCGAATTTATTTGCCTAAAAGATTCCTATGCATAGGAAGTGGGTTAGACTTAAATGTGTTTTGAATTTACTTCAGTTCATATTTCTTATGTGAGCATCCTCTCAAACTATCATGCCTAACTTAAAGGTGTTAAAGAAAAGTACTTATTGGGAGATAACCCAAAAGTTTTAGATGAGTCTTGGAAGTTATTACTTCAGTAATAACCGTTCCTTATCCTTTTTATTTGCTTTTTGTGCCAAGAGTAACCTCTAATGAGAGAGAAGTAATGGTTGGAAAAGTTGCTGTCCCGAAATAGATTTATGTATTTCACCGTAAAATTTCGTGTAAAATCTCTGTATGTCCTTTTGAGGCGTGAATTTTTGTGCTTCTTCCTCAGGTTGTTATCTAACTTTCGCTAGTTCAACACTTTTTCATTTGAGCAACATAAGGTCTTCGAAAAAATTCTTCTTTACCTGCTGGTCTGTTTTGACAGATTTCTGTCATTTTCTGTATTTGCTTTTTGTTGGTTCCTTTTTGAGTTTTTTTGGGGAATTGAGCGTTTTGAGGGAAGTGCTACAGTAGTTTTTGTTTTAATGGAAGTTCTATTGGTGTTAGAACTGAACCTAAAGACCTATTATATCGAGTGCACTAATGTTGCTAATAAAGATTGTGTGAAGTTTTGAATGAAGGAAAAATTTCAGGTGTATGGAAGGAATGAGTAATGCGATGAATGATGGACTAAAGCTCAAGCTTGGGGATTCCACGCGTGTCACCCCAAGAAATATCCAAAAAGTACATGCGTCAAAGCTTGGCGATGTCCAAGGCATCCCCCTCTTCATCAATAAAAATCCCAGGTTTCTTCCAAACGCTTCATTTTTAATGTTTCATGCACAGTTGTGTTATTCTTGGAGCGTCTTCTTTTTTGTTTTCATTTTGGTTTTTCGTTTGCTTGGTTTTCTTAGTTTTCTGAATAAATTGGTTGGACCCCCTCTTTCATACATTGGTTTTCAAATAGTTTGGTTTGGTTTGGAAAAGAGTAGGAAAGTTCATGCTTAAGTGGTAAAGAGAGCTTGTTTTTGACTGTGGCCTATGCTTTGTCATGCCATGCTTGATATTGTTTTGGCTTTATGCTTAGTATTCTTTGTTGTAGCATGACGTGTTATAAACAATTGAGATTGCTTAATGTGCCTTGGATGAATCATGCATTGTTTTAGCATATTAAAGCATAGTATTGTGGTATTCTACTTTGATGCTTTATTTGGGTTGACTTGGCGCATGCTCACACCATGTTATGAATATCCCAAGTCACCGTAAGCCTTTATTATCCTTTAGTTTTCAACTTGTAATATCACTGTATGCTTTGATCAATGATGTTTTGTCGCTCTGCATGATTATGGTCATTATTGCTCTCTAAGTTTGTCGCTCCCAGTCTTTTGCTAGCCTCCACCACCAAGTATGAGTTCCACTCATGCATACAACTCCCTAAACCAAGTTATTCCAAAGAGTCCACCATACCTACCTACTAGCATATGCTATTCCAAGTATATTCATGTTTTTATCTACCTTCCGAATTAAACTTGTTATGAGAAAACTAGTGATTAAAGCTCTCACGAACTTGATGGCACACTTTACTTTTCTTGCCCTTAATAAACTTGAACCATTGTGTCGTCTATGTTGTATATGCTTGCACTTATTTGTTGGGGACTAGCAGAATCATGTTGTCATGGGGAACGCTTTCAACATTGCACGGGTATTTTGTACCTACTTGATATCATGCTCTTTTGTCTATGGATGTCGTGAGTGTGAAATTAAAGGGGAGCTTGTAAATCCATGGAGTTATGTATATGTGTTAGAGAAACGCCTAGGCCACTGGTCTAATCCATGCTGACATGTGGAAACCTGCAGCGTAACCATAATGAGCTGTCTATGAAGCACTCTTCTTATAAAAAAGAGTCCGATGTTGAGAACAAGAAAAAGTGAAAAATAAAAAAAAGAGATTATGAAAAGAGGAAAGAGAGAAAAAAGCACCATATTCCCATGGTAAATAAGAAGATTGCTGAGATGCTCGTTGTGTGCTTGCCTTGTCATTTTGATATGGGGATTCTTCCGTATCATCGGGCAAGGGGTACCCCGTTGGCGGTTCTCTATGATACACATGTACTTACGATGACAAGAACTTACCGGTGACTAAACTTGAGTAGCATGAGGAGCGGCCCTCGTATTCAAGGGACATGAGATTTCTAACTTATACTTCGTCAAGCATGTACACCATAGTTTGTTCACTTTAACCTTAATCACTTCAAGATGCTTATGATAGGGGCTATGAGAGCTGAAAGCTATAAGTACCATAATTTTTTGAAGCTCTTTATGAGACTTGAATCCCTACTTCCTTCTATGAAGGCCTTTCTTCCACTTATATATATATTGAGTCTCCACCTTCTATCTTTATGCACCTACTTTGAGAGCATAGTGGCCATTCTTAGTTCTATGTGCATTGTCCCAAGACTAGTTGATTGATGCATAACTTGATATTGCTTGTTTTAAACTATTTGTATCTAGTCACTCTTATGAACTTTGAAGGTGTCCTATGCATTTTGAGGGACAAGCTGAATACCACTATGCTATGTTTTCTTTATGTGAAACAAACAAACGTCTTGCAAAGCATTGTTATTCATGAATCTTTTGTTTGTGCCTTTTCATGTTGCATCATAGTTTCTTTGTCTTATTGCTAGAACTTTGTCTTTCATGTTATGATTGAAGTACTACGATCCCAGCCTTGAATGTTTTACAAATACTTTGATCAAGTTTATGATGGTGCATGTAACCTCAAAAATTATTCTTTCTTTTTATCACTTACCTACTCGAGGACGAGTAGGAGTAAAGCTTGGGGATGTTGATACATTGCAAATGTATCTATAATTTTTGATGTTCCCTGCTTGGTTTAATCTACTTTCTTATGTTTTGTCCACACTTTGGAGTACTTTTCATATGATTTATTGGACTAACCTATTAACAAGAGCCACAGTGCCAGCTGCCTGTTTTCTGCTATTTTTGGTTCCAGGAAAGTCAGAAAATAAATATTCTCGGAATTGGACGGGATAAAAGCCAAAGTTATTATTTTACAGGGGGACACTTGGAGCCAGAATATGAGACGAAGGGGGGCTAGGCCTAGCCACACCACCTGGCCGCACGGGCTATGCCTGGCCGCGCCAGGGGGTGGTCTGGCCGCCCAGACACCCCCTCGGTCTCCCTCTTCGCCTATAAGATGCCTTCTGACCTAAAACCTCAGGGGGGGTCGACATTTTTCTAGAAGGAGTTCCGCTCCGCCGCCACCACCAGATTCCACGAAACAGCACAAGAAACTCCATTCTAGCACCCTGCCGGGACGAGGAATTGGAGGAGATCATCGCCATCATCATCACCATCGCTTTTCTATCGACCATCCATGTTTCCCCCATCTATGAGTGAGTAATCCCCCGATGTAGGCTATGGGGATGGTAGGGATTGGATGAGATCGTTCATGTAATGGCATCAGATTGTTAGGGCATGGTGCCTAGTATCTTCTATTAGTGCTTTATGACTTTGTTGCGACTTGTTATGCTTAATGCTTGTCACTAGGGCCCGAGTGCCATGATTTTAGATCTGAACATTTTATTGATTCATTATGATAGTATTGTTTTTGGTCTTACCTGCAAGTTGTATACACACATTGTTGTCTAGAACCAATGGCCCTGAAGTGACAGAAATCGGGATAACCGGAGGGAATGGCTTTGATGTGAGGATCACATGTGTTCACGGAGTGTTAATGCTTTGCTCTGGTGCTCTATTAAAAGGAGCACCTTAATTGCCAGTAGTTCCCTTGAGGCCCCGCTGCAAACGGGCTGGCAGGACAAAAGATGTTGTGCAAGTTCTCATTACGAGCACATATGACTATATATGGGACACATGCCTAGGATTATCTAGTACTTGGATGCTTTATCTTATTTATCTGTAATTGCCCTATGTTCTGATTGCTATGTGAATTGTCTTGTCCATGCAACGCCCGTCCATCCATCCCTATGCCTACCGCACTCGAATCCTACTATTTACTGCTATTGTTACTGCTGTCTTACTTTACTACTACTGTTACTATACTATTCCTACTACAAAACTGGTTCTACTGATAAACTGCTATGAGCAAGATTGTTTCCAGGTGTAGCTGAATTGACAACTCAGTTGTTAAGGCTTATAAATATTATTTGGCTCCCCTTGTGTCGAATCAATAAATTGGGTTTCACTTCCCTCAAAAATACTGCGATACACCCCCGATACTTGTGGGTCATCACAGCTCTCTGGGCGCCTAAAGCTACCTTTGACTATTATGACCCTGTTGCGGGCTGGCATTTTTAGCACTAGGTATGCGTAGAGAAGTACTGCCATGAACCTAGCGAAAGATGGTCGTGCCAGGATCGCGTGGAATTGAGATGGCCAGTCCATAACTTCGAATTCCAGCTTTTCTCGTCTGAAGTTGTTTTTTGACCCAAATATGACATCGAGGTCAAGTTTGCCAATGGAATTTCCGCTTTTCCAAGAACTATCACGTGGAAGGTTGTTGGGGTTAGGCTCTTCATGGACCAATTCATGCCTGTAGAGTTTTGGCGTAAATCAGGTTGATGCTGCTTCCTGCATCCAAGAAAACCTTGCTCATGTCAAACCCGCCGATTTGCGCTTCCGCTATTAGCATTGACTAGCCTGGCTGAGGGACCCATAATGGATGGTCAGCTCTGCTGAAAGTGATTTCTTTCTCTAACCAACAGAGATACTCTAGTGTAGGAGGTGGCTTTGTTACCGCCTAATTTACTTGCCTAGTGATCAGCTTTTGTGTTCTATTGGAGGGTGGCCCCTTTGGATCATTGACATTGCTCCCTTTGATCTGGGATATTCGTTGTCTTGGTATACTGTGTTTTGCGGCTGACTCGCTGGTGGGGGCCCCTGTGGTGGTGGTGGAGCGCCAATGGCCAGAGTTCCGGGTGTAGGGGCATAGTTTTTGTTTGTTGCTTTGGTGCCTTTGCGTTGCATAGTTCTTGCATCTTTAGGAATGTTTGGCAGTCCTTTAGGAGGTGATTTGATCGCCTTTTCCCTGTTGATTCGATATAGTAGTGCATATTGCAGGTCCTTCCAACATTTGTCCTGCTGACATTGGTGGGTCTCGGTTCGTCGGCTGGTATCATTGCCGCGACTGGCTTTCACCGATGTTATCCCTTCCGCCGCAATATCCACTATTGTAGTCGTCATTTCGTTAGTTGTATGTTCTAGAAAATCTCGCTGCAACGTAACTGGGTGTATGGTATCCATCATTGGTTCGTCGTCTCCGGTCGCTGTTACGCCAGTCTCTGTCGTCGGGTGAACGAGCCCTTTTGTTGTGTACTGCATCCTCTCCATCAGCCCAACGATTGGCTATTTCCATTAGCTATGAAATTGTTTTTGGCTTTGTTCATCCTAGTTCTTCAATGAACTCCTATCGACAGAGACCATCATTAAAGGCGTCGATTGCTCTTTCGTCGGATATTGCTTCAGCCAAATTTTTGGTAATGTTCCATCGTTGGATGAAGGCTCGTATTGATTCTCCTGGCTTTTGCTTGTAGGCACACAATTACTCTAAAGACGCGGGTCGCTTGAATGTGGATTGAAAGTTTCTGATGAATTTGTCTTCAAGATCATTCCAACTGCTGATGGAATCTTCTAGTAGTTGCTTCAGCCAGGAGCATGTCGCACCGGTTAGGTGGAGCTGCAGGCTTTGCATTGTCGTGGCTTTGGATCCTCCTTGTCATCTGACAGTCGCTAGGAAATCTGTCAGCCAATCTTTGGGTTCTTGGAGGCCGTCGTATTTTTGTTGATCTTGGGGTAGCTTAAAATCTTTCGGCACCGGAGTTTTGCGGACCCGTCGGGTAAAGCAACTGGCTCCGCATAATTCTTGTTTGTCCTCACTTTCACCGTCATGGTACCTTCGGGTGCTGTGCTCTTCTCGTGATCAACCAATCCTTTGCTAGATGATGTCATTTCTTGCGTCGTTGCGTGGTTCTTGTTCAGAAAAGTGGACCCGATGTGCCGACCGAGATTGCCAGGTGTGACCTCCTTATCGAGGGTTGTTGCGACGGTGTGGGGACCGGCCACGTTGCCTCATGGTTTCTTTTCCTGCTTGCGCAAGAGTTTCTTCCACCAAGCCGAGGTTCATCAGGGTAGATCGGTGGAGGGCTGCACGAGGATCGTCGGGTGCAGGTTGTGTCGTGATTAGGTATGTTTGTGCAGCCACAATAGCTGCCTGGGTTGTCTTTGCTTTGATATTTCCATCTTGATCTATCAACATAAATGAGATATCAAGGTCTCGAATTAATCCGCTTCTCTCTTCTTCGGGTATACTTCGTAATCTAGATGTTCCTCTTCTTGGCAATGCTCCTCCTGTGATGCTTCTTGATCCTCGGGTGGGGCTTAGCTGTGCCCTTCATAAGCTAGATTCATCGACTCCCCTCTTTCTTTCGTCGAGCTGCCTTTGCATCCTGAGGATTTTTCTCTTTTTGCAGTGCATCAGATACTAGTATGCCAAGAGATCTTCGTGGGTAGCATCTATTGCCATTGGGATCACACTCGTGATTGCTGCTCTAGCTTTCTCCCATGAACTGGCTAGTAGGCGAAGGGTTCGCCTCTCATCTTCACATGTTGCTCTTCTTCCTGATTTTCCCGGTCAACTATTGGATCTGCCCCGTTTCCTCAACTTCCTTCGTTGTCATTGCTTCCTGCACTTTGGCTTCAAAGAATATCATCGGGGTTAAGAATTGGGTTACCGTTGGAGTCTTGTTGGGTCGTGGCATCTCCTATGATCACACATACTTGGTGTTGAGTGGCGTACGGACTGGTAACATCGTTGTTTTCGCTGATGGAGACACTATCGGATGAGCCAGTGAAGTCCATTAGTTTTTGCTCTAGATAGATTTCCACCATCCGAATCCCAAAGTCGATGCTTTCGCAACTTTCTTCGGGTTCTGAATTGGCTGGGCTTGCTTCACGTGGTGGCACGAATGGTGGGTCTGATCTGAAGGAGAGATTGTCATAGAGACCATCAAGATCCCCCAGATTTGTTTCGATCTGCCCGCCTTCATTGCCTTCTTCGATCTGTGCTTCGACTTCCATTGAGGATCCAGTGGAAGGTTCCGGTACTTCTGTTGGCGTGGCTTTACGAGTGGGTTTCAAAGCTGTATGCGGATAGGTTTCATACACGCGTGATTACAATACCAACATAATGTCGGTTCGTGGTTTGTTTCCTAATACAATAAAAAAGTCTCTATCGGTTGCTTCCTTGGGCCGTTATCCAGAATCTTTATGGGCCTTAGGCCTTTTACCCAATGTAGGGTAGCGAATAATCAGCATCCGAGTAATCATACCCATGTCACATATAAACATCATACTTTATATGATGATGATCCCATGTGAGAGAATTTGCATGGCAACAGATCTGACCATGTTTTGAAAACAATCGAAGAGGAAGTAGTATCAAGATTTTAGCTCAGATCAGCTGATCTCTCGAGAAGGAGCCGAACCAGAAAATTTTCCTTTTAGGGTCCTTTATGCTACATGTATGGACCTCGATGTAATTTTTGCTTTTTTGAGGTCCCTGATATAAAATGTACTTCTGTCGACCGTGTAAAGTTCTAACCTAAAAGTAAGTGGTGAAATTTAAACGAATTTAAGCTTAGTTGTCAACGAGTATGAACCATTCTTGTATTTCAAGACGAATAACCAAGGTCAAGGCCATATCTACATCATATTTTATGCTGATGATCCCATATCCAAGAATTTGCATGCCGACAAATTTGGCCATATTTTGAAAACAATCGAAGATGAAGTAGTATCAAGAGTGTGGCTCGATCAGCTACTCTCTCTCGAGAAGGAGCCGAACCCGACTAGTTTGCTTGCTTAATTGTAGGGTCCTTTGTACTAAATGTATTGACGTCGATGTAATTTCCCCCTTTTTAGGTCCTTGTAGTAAAATATACTCCCACCGACCGTGTAAAATTCTAACCTAAAAGTAAGTGGTGAAATTTGAACGAATTTCAGCTTATAGTTGTCAACGAGTATGAACATTCTTTCAAGCCGGAAGACTGAAAGGTCAAGGCCATATCTCTACATCATACTTTATTCTGATGATCGAGTATCCAAGAATTTGCATGCTGACAGATTTGGCCATATTGTGAAAACAATCTAAGAGAAAGTAGTATGAAGAGTATGGCTCGATCAGCTGCTCTCCTGAGAAGGATCCGAACCCGACTATTTTCTTTGCTCAATTTTAGGGTCCTTTGTGCTAAATGTGTGGACCTCGATGTAATTTTCCCTTTTTTAGGTCCTTGATGTAGAATGCACTACCACCAGCTGTCTAAAATGCTAACCTAAAGTTAAGTGGTGAAATTTCAATGAATTTAAGCATAGTTGTCAACGAGTCTGAAAAATTCTTGGATTTCAAGGCGAGCGACCACAAGGTCAAGGCCATATCTCTACATCATACTTTATGCTCATGATCCCATATCCAAGAATTTGCATGGCGACAGATTCGGCCATATTTGAAAATAATCAAAGAGGAAGTAGTATGAAGAGTGTATGGCTCGATTAGCTGCTCTCTCGAGAAGGAGCCAAACCCAACTATTTTCTTTGCTCAAATTTAGGGTCCTTTGTGCTAAATGTATGGACCTCGTTGTAATTTTTCCTTTTTTATGTCCTTGATGTAAAATGTACTCCCATCAACCGTGTAAAATACTAACCTAAAAGTAATTGGTGAAATTTAAACAAATTTAAGCATAGTTGTCAATGAGTATGAAAAAATCTTGGGTTTCAAGCCGAATGACCACAAGGTCAAGGCCATAACTCTACATCATACTTTATGTTGATGATCCCATATTCAAGAATTTACATGGCGACAAATTTGGCCATATTTTGAAAACAATCGAAGAGGAGGTAGTATGAAGAGTATGGCTTGATCAGCTCCTCTCTCAAGAAGGAGCCGAACCCGACTATTTTCTTTGCTCAATTTTAAGGTCCTTTGTGCTAAATGTATGGACCTCGATGTAATTTTCCCTTTTTAGGTCCTTTATGTAGAATGTACTTTATGCTTATGATCCCCATATCCAAGAATTTGCATGCCGCCAAATTTGGCAATATTTTGAGAACAATCAAAGATATTAAAAACAAAAAATAACCAATTTCAATTTTCCAATTGACGGGAATTTATTTTCTGAAAAGCAAGTAAAATGATTGTATTCCCTTTTTTCTGTTAAAAAATAATGAGCGAGAAGAGACTATAAGCAGAGAGGAGGCAGCGAGAGAGCTATGAAGAGGAGGATTTGAAGGCGGTGCGAGGTCAGAGCAATGATGGGATGGGTTCCTGACACGAGGTACAGGGTATAGTGAGTAGAGAAAATTTTAGGACCACAATATATATGCACGCAAAACAAAATGTGTTTTCTCTCTCCTTCACTCCCTCATTACCACCCCACACCCCGGCCGGCTGATCTCTCCCTCGTCCACAACGTGGCGCTGCACACGCGCGTTGACCAACGACATGCCTTGTGTCGGTGGCTCCGTGTCTTTGTCTAGCATGTTCGTCAGCTGTGTTGGTGGGAACCAATTTGTTCCTTACGATAGAGTAGCAATTCAAACTTTCCAGGTTTCGAAATTTTCACTTCCTTCACAAACATCCGGGGGAAGGATATTCAATAGATCGCCATTCGCGGTACTACTAGTACTACATGGTACAGTGGGTAGTACCAAAAGAAACTTTTTTTGACGGGTAGTACCAAAAGAAACTTGTTCAACCATTAACATAACAACATGAGTTTACATATATAGGACTCGCTACTGAACTAGTGCAGGTCCGGCACCTCCTAGAACCTAGTTCATGCCGCCAGCGGCAGCTTGTTAGACATCGGCACCAATGATAGCTCTAGCGATAGAGTCGGCTGCTGACTCATCGACACCTCCTGAGCCATCGGCGGCACCTACGGATAACGAGGCAGCACCTCTGGAGCCATCGGCAGCTCCTGGAGAACACTATGGATGAAGTTGCCATTGATGGGGCACCGGTTCCAGTAGTTGGTGAAAATGTTGGCGCCGATGAACACCACCATCTCGCAACCGTAGTGGTAGGCCTGGCCATAGAGGAGATGGGCGTCCCTGAAGTTGACGAACTTGACCTTCAACGTCCCGTCCAGATTGTCGTAGAGGCTATACATCTGGTGCTTGCGGTGACCGTACCCAGCGTCGAGGAAGGCGCACACCAGTTGCCACTTTGTTCTCCGCAGGGAGAAGGCCCAAATGCATAGGGAATTGTCCTCATGTGCGGCGATGTCGGGGTCTTTGTTCTCCGGTATGGCGGGCGGCATCCGGAAGGTGGCCATGGATGACAGACGAGTATGGAGATGGTTGCTGGCAGTGGGGGATTAGAGATGGTTTGGTGCGGGGAAGGGGACAGATTAAATAGGAAGGAGGTGATCCGAGATTAATGTGGAAGATTACAGAAGCGAGGGGACAATCAATGTCGCTGATGAAGCCGATGCATGTGGAAAATATTGATGACAATGACTAGGGTAAGCGATTGGACGGAATGCTGACTCTGCTTCCCGCACTCGATGGCCCAGTCATAATTTTGTGGTGCGTCCAAGGCGATCGCGATCTCCCCAATCTGTGGGCCCTACATGAATGACTGAGTTGATGGGTGAAAACAAATTGATAAAGTGATACTATTCAACATCAATCCAGCTGCTCTGAAACATTGGATCTAATAGCCCAATAGTCAGGATTGGTGTTATGGATGCAATTCAAAACTGCTAAAAAGAATTATCGCTTTTCCCTCTCCCTCTCTGAGGTCTTTGTTTTGAATCCGGCCGAGCACATCACAATGCAATTTTTATTAACCAGGAGAAGAAATCTAGTAGCTCATTCTGCCCCTCTTTAGCCCAGAACATTTTTATTCAGTCTTTTCGGGGTCAGGGGACTGCTGACCACAGCACGGTGAAATTTGAGAAAGGAGCCCATGGAGCATAGCCAAGAACATATTAATTCAGCCTTTTAGGGGTCAGGGGACTGCTGAACACAACCGAAATTTGAGAATGAAGCCCATGGAGCATAGCCTACAAGGTATTACCCACATAGAGTAGCCTATGTAGAATAGCCAAACTCTTTTTAATTCGTCCTTTTGGGCATTTCCCCTTACCTCTCAAAATAAAAAAACTCTACCTACCCATGCTTTTAATAAAATACTCCATTATGTGGCATTTTATAAATTTAGATGTCAAGAGCGCTGCCCTTTTATATTTTAAAAGAGATAAACATAGACACACAAAATATTTTTAAGAAGACTAATACGTAAATTGTTTCACTAATAAAAGTTTAATGATATTTATTCTATAAATATCTTTGTTGTAGTGGCAATGCACTTAGTTTACGTTTATTTGATCGTTCGAATCGTATCTTGGGTTTATATTTTTTCATTTTAGCAATATCGCATTATGAAGAGGCTCACATCACGGACCCACTAGCATTCAGCGTCCCTGGAGTTTGTTTTGAGGGTGGGTTCGAAAAAAGTTTAAATACTTGTACAAAGAGGCTCACATCAGGGGCCCACCAGAAAGAATATACAAGTCTGCATCGGGGACCCACAAGTTAGAACATGCTAGAGAGGCTTACATAAGGTCCCCAGCACTAAGACCATACACGGTTGCCACGGTGAAAACAGTGGACGCGGTCGAAAAAAAAGTCCATCATGCACACGTTGCACTTATAGAGAAGCTGACATGTCCGACCCAGCATGCCTAAGCATAACCCATGAAATTAGCTTAGCAGCCCCAAGCATAGCCCAATATCTTCTAATTCAGCCTTTTCGTGGTCTTGTGGCCACCGACCATAGCCCATTCAATTTAGGAGTGAGCCCATGGATATAAGCCATGACGAATAGGGCATCCGCCCCGAGTTAGCCCAGAATCTTTTTAATTCAACCTTTATGCGCATTTTTTATACTCTGAGGTTGACATCTGGAACCCGAAAAAATAGTCCAACATACACACATTTCTTTTAAATAAAGGCTATCAGCTGGGACCCAACATAGACACATTTCCTGCACAGAGGTGGTTGCCATCTGGGATACAGCAAGTTCCCAAGGTCAAAACAGCGGACATGGCCAAAAAAAGTCCATCATATGCATGTTTCATTTACAGAGAGGCTGACATGTGGGACCCAGAAGCGCGCCCTTATATAGATGCTGCATCGAGCAATGTTGCCAGTTCAAAACAGGGAGGCGCGAGCGAGAAAAAAGTTCAGCATGCACATGTTTCTTGTAATGAGGGGCTGAAATGGGGTACCCAGTAGCATGAGAAAATGGCAGATTCGTCGAGTAACACTAATTAGTTCAGAATAGGGTAGTGCTAGAGAAAAAAATTCCATCATACCCACGATTCTTCTAATGTGAGGATGACATAAGGGACCCACCAGCCTGAATAAACGGCTGATGCAGCGAGAAACGATACCAAGTTCTGAACACGAAGGCGCGACAGAGGGTAAAAAATCCATCATACACATGTTTCTTCTAATGAGAGGATGACATGTGGGGCCCAGGAGCGTGATTAAATGGTAGATGCATCTAACAACGCTATCAAGTTCGGAACAAGATAGTGCGAGCGAAGGAAAAAATCCATCGTACACACATTTCTTCTAATGAGAGGATGACATGTGGGGCTTAGGAGGTTGGTTAAACAGTAGATGCATCGAGCAGCGCTATCAACTTCGGAACAGGGTAGCACCAGCGAAGGAAAAAATTCCATCATACACACATTTCTTCTAATGAGAGGATGACATGTGGGTCCTAGGAGGTTGATTAAATGGTAGATGCATCGAGCAGCGCTATCAACTTCGGAACAGGGTAGCACAAGCAAAGCAAAAAAATCCATCATACACACGATTCTTCTAATGAGAGGCTGACATGTGGGACCTAGTAGCCTGACTAAACGGCAGACGCATCGAGCAACATTATCGAGTTCAAATCAGGGAGGCGCGACTGAAAAGTATGGTCCGCTAGAGACACTGACGTCCGGGACCCACACGCCTCAAAAGACTTCGGCGAGTCAACATCGCGTGACGAAACAAAAATCTTGCTTCTACCACGTGCTAACCGAGCTTCCTCCATGTTTTTAGCGGTTCCGTCATAGTAGAGAGCCGCTAAACTGGAAAAAAAGTTTTCCATCGGTCACGGCCGAGCCGAGAATTTCGTCGCGGAAGGCGCACCTTCTATGAAGACCGTCAGGCCAAGTCGTTGCGGAAGGAAACTTTTCTTGTAGTGAGTATTGGTAGGGAAGAGAGTATGCACTTGAGGCCTCGGAAGGCCTCGTCCGCCTACACTGTCCAGACAAACTTGTCCATTTTCTTCATGAGATGGTACAATGGGAGTGCTTTCTCGCCCAGCCGGCTGACGAACCGGGTGAGGGAGGCCAGGCATCTGGTGAATTTATGTATCTCGTGTAGATTTTGCGGTGGCTGCATGCACTCGATCGCGCCGATCTTCTCCGGGTTGGCCTCGATTCCTCGCTCTCAGACAAGAAAACCGAGGAGCTAGCTGGCTGGAATGCCGAACACGCATTTCTTCGGGTTCAGCTTGATCTGGAACCGGTGGAGGTTTGCGAATATCTTCTTCAGGTCCTCGAGGAGTGTTCATCGTTCCTTTGTCTTGACCACCACATCGTCAACATAGGCATGTACGTTTCTGCCGATCTGTGATTGCAGGCATTTCTACATGCAACGTTGGTACGTTGCCCTTGCATTTTTAGTCCAAAAGTCATGGTGGTATAACAGTAAGACCCATATAGGGTGATGAATGATGTCTTTATTTGATCAGTCAGGTTCAGCCGGATTTGGTGGTAGCCCTAATAGGCATCTAGAAATGACAACAGTTCATAGCTGGTTGTGGAGTCAATCACTTTATCTATCCTTGGTGGGGAGAATGGACCTTTGGGGCAGGCCTTGTTGAGGATGGTGTAGTCGACGCACAGGCGCCAAGTCTTGTTCTTCTTCAGCACCAACACCGGGTTCGCC
This sequence comes from Avena eriantha, assembly GCA_910589775.1. NCBI lineage: Eukaryota > Viridiplantae > Streptophyta > Magnoliopsida > Poales > Poaceae > Avena > Avena eriantha. The sequence goes on from OU342740.1 coordinate 40,464,758, forward strand.
AGCCATTCCGGGTGGTAAACCTCGACAATGAATCCAGCTGCAAGGAGCCAGGTGATTTCTTCACCTATTGTTCTTCTCTTTTCTTCTAAGAAGCAGCATAGAGACTTCTTGACCGGCTTTGCATCCGGCCTAACATGTAAAGAGTGCTCGGCAAGCTCCCTTGGAACACCTAGAATGTCCTTGGGGGACCATGCATACCCTGATTCTCACAGAGGAAGTCAATGAGCACGCTTTCCTATTTGCTATCAAGGCTGTCTCTGACCAGGATGAATTTGTCTGGCTCCGCATCGTTGAGCAAAATCTTCTTGGTGCCCTTGGATGGCTTGAACTGTGCCTCCCAGGCTAGCTTTGGCTCGCTAGCCGGCATTTCCTCCTATAGAGCCGCCACATTCTGCATGATGACGCGCTTATCCTCCATGATGATCATGTCCTCGGCTATCTAGGAGCCAGCACACTCCATTGACCGCTTGTAGAAGTTGGCGATGGTGATTACTCCCTTGGGTCCGGGAAGATTCATTTTGAGGTACGCGTAGTGCGGTACTGCCATGAACTTGGTGAGTGTCGGGCATCCAAGGATGGCATGGTACGAGCTGGAGAGGTTGTCCACCTCGAACCAGATGGGCTCGCGGCGGAAGTTGCCCTCCATGCCAAAAATGACGTCCATCCGGATCTTGCCAGTGGGCGAATGCGATGGACCCGGGATGGCTCTGTGGAAGGAGGTGCTGGACTTCTCTAGTTGAGACTCGCTGATGCCGAGCTGGTCCAACGAGTTGCGGTATAGGAGGTTGATGTTGATGCCTCCGTCCATGAGGACACGTGAGAACCTCCAGGAGTGCTTCTTGGACATGATGATGGGATCCAATGAGTCCAAAATTGAGGCATATTTAAGTATATAAATTATTCATATTGTCACCCATCACATGCTACATCTGTCTACAATTATGCCTATTATGTATGATTACTACTAGCTCTCATTCATTTCCACATGGACTTTGCACATTAGTAGTTTTATTAGGATTTTATTACCTTTTTCTTGTCTTTGGTTTGTGTGTAGGTGCTATGAAATATCATGGATAAATGGAGCTAAGAGCATTCAATATGGAGGAGTTGCAGGCACCAGACTTAGCCATTTGAGGGGAGGAAAAATTGGAATTTTCCAACAACTCCAAATTAATATCCAAGGCCATGGTGTTGTAGTCCTCGTCCATACGAATCCAACAAGCCAAAGAACACCTCACTCGGAGTCTGTATGAAGAAATGGCGACCAAAACACTACATAGTCAAAGGACGTAACGACCATTCGTACGAATGGAGCCACCCATACCCTCCGACAGCTTCGTTTCATCAAACAGAACAACATTTTTGAAGGCCCAATGGGCAGATTCAGCCCCTAGCTCCGTCGATTCGCAAAACCGACCTCCAGATGCCTATTTAAAGGGGAAACCCTAGATCAAAGGGGAGAATCCATCCACGCCTCAGGGGCGGAGCCCTGCCACTCCGTCATCTCCATAGCCGTCGCACACAAGATCCACATCTCCACACCATCAAGCAAGAGGAGGAGAAGTATCCACCCCCACCTTCACCGCGTGCACCGTTCATCATCATCAACATCTCCAACGGCGTCTCCATCTCTCTCCCTTGTCTTAGATCTTGTAATTGTAAGATTGAACATGGTTGTGACTTCACTAATATATTCATCTATGTTTTGTTGTTCATCCATGTGTGATTCATTGATTAGGTTCTAGGTTGAGGTTTGATCTAGTGCGCTAAGTTAGAATGTGTTTGTGATCCAAGTATTCAATTACATGAGTCATGGAGATGAGTTCACGAGATCCCTTGATCCGAAAGTGTATGTTTGCCTCGCGAGTGACACGCGAGAATCGTGCATAGTACACACAGTGTGACAGCCCAGTAATCGAGTCGAGAACATTTATTTGTTGAACGAATCTCGTGTATATAATGGATCGCACATATATTCGTCCATCTAGTACTAGTGATATCGAAGCCTAGAAACCATCTCTCGTTCCATTCAACCCTACAGCTACAACCCCTTTAGTTTAGTTCTTGTTTTACTTTACTTTTAGTACTTTATTTACCTTGTTACTAGCTACTTTAAATCTCTGTTGATTACTATTACTCTAGAAACTTATAGTGTAGACTATTTCCAAACACCGTTTTGGGTGCGAACGTGGCTGCATTGACAACGTAGTTGCAGGGTCGTGTGGTTTCCATCTTGCAAAGCTCCTTTGGGATAGATCTTTCTAATAAATAGTTGATGCTGCTATTACTGCAATAACCTTGTTGTAGGATGTAGGAAACCCAGTCATCAACTTGGTTCCATTGCCAGGGAACAAAGTGTTTGGTTATTACCTACTCACTCACACATAGTTTATTTCCGTTTGTTGCTTTTACTGCTTTTACTTATTTGAAAAGAACAAAAAAACATAACCAAAAACCCATAAAATTTATAAAACAAAAATTATAAAAACATTTGCTACTAATCATGTCTTCTGAGATTGCTACTTTAGAACATATTCAACTTGCAAAGGAGGATAAGGGACGAAAAGAATCCTTGTACATGTTTGCCAAAGAATAAGATGGTGCGTACAACGAAGAACTCATAACTACTAATGATATGCATGTATATGATATGTATTATCAGGTAATCTGCTATTCTCACACGTTATGTTCTTCATATCAAATTATATTTCTTCACTATATGTGTGTCGGGCATTTTTTTCTTTCAATGTTCTCATACCTATGATGAATCTGTGGTGTCTTACAATAGTAGTTGTTGGGGATATGCTATATGGGTATCCTCATGCCATGTCACCAATCCGCCTAACCCGGGTAGCCCATAGTTGGTAGCAAGGCCTATGGCCTGCTGGGCGCCCCAGTTAGACAGATCATGAAGGGAGGCCCATGATGGATAAAGGAAGGCTACGAAGGAGACACCGACATACTCGGAGCCTTGGAGTACAAGACACGGAAGACTAGTTCATATTAGTGTAGGACTCTTTACCTTGTCCAGCAAGGACCTTTCCCTGTAAACCCTAGGTCTCAATGCCTTTATAAGCTGGCCTGCGGGAGCCTTTAGGGCAACGATTCATAACACCCTCGCACAACGAACCAATCCCTATAACTCAGCGTATTACCATTATAGTGATTTATAACAGGAGTAGAGTTCCGCCACCATTGTGGGGCTTGAACCTGGGTAAGCTGTGTTACCTCGTATCCGCCAACTCTCTGCCTTACCCCACATCTCTAAACACGCACTCTGAGGACCCCTCCATGGCGTACTCGTCGGCAATACCACGACAGTTGGCGCCCACCGTGGGGCAAGAGGCGCTTCGAGCTCTACACCGGGCGAGGTCCAATCTCTTCGCGGGAATCGGCGATACCATAGCCATCGGTCGCGTTCTCTTCTCCAGCAACATCCCGATCGTCCCTCTAGATGAGTTCTGGGTGCCGGCGAAAAAAAACCACGCGCTCCTATGTCATCCCCTTCGGAGACATCCACATCTTCATCGGTGAAACTGACTCGGGTCCTAGCTCCTAGGAAGTCGGAAACTCGTCAAGCCCCACACGGACCGCCTATGAGAAGGACACGTTTGCGGAAGGATCTAGGCCGTACCTCTCCTTCGATTATGGTGGCTCGGATCAGGAAATTTCAAGGCCCACCCAAACCGTCCCTGTGCAGGATATAAAGGTGGAAGGACCCCGCAACTCCGCTTGGCTTCCCCGAGTGTTAGAGATGATCATGTCACACTTTGTCGGTGTTGTCAGCATCTTCGATCTAGCCAGATGTGTTCAAAGGGATGGAGAACCTCCACGTGAATACCTCGCTAGATGGATGAGGGTGAGGGAAACCCTAGAGGGCGACCGTGCCGATGAGCTCGTATACCACTTCTTGGAAGGGCTCACGCCTTGAACACTCCTCCGGCATACCCTCCGAAGGCAGCAGGCCGTAGGCCCTCTCACCCTTGGTGAGATGGTTGCCATTGTCAACTAATATGCGGATGCTAATGAAGAGGCCATGACAGCAATCGCCATCGTAGCTGGAGGAGGAAACATCAACAATGGCCCGCCTCCATCACCCTCCACATCCACCATCGTCAACACAAAATCCAACTCCAACTCTATCCTTGACGCACTTTACGCTGACATTAGTATGGATGCCGGTGGCTCAGATGCTAACTCGGACGGATACGACGCTGTTATGAGGGAGATCAAGCAGGAGATCGAGAAGGAGGAGCGCGCCGAGAAGACCAACACTTCCCACCAGGTGCTAGTCGCTATTGGGAGTGTGATAGGAGCAGACAGACAGGAACCGAAATGTGAGAGAGAGCTCCGCCCACGCCAGTGGTCACCTGAGCAGCAGCAGCTAAGAAAGCCACTGAGCCTCCAGCTCCTGCCAAAGCTATGCCACCTCCGGCTATCCGCCCGCTACCGGCGCAGGAACTCACATGGCCCCTAGTACGGCCCGACAATCAAATCAGCCGCCAATGCCACCATCAACGTTTGTAGCCGGCAACCCACTGGCCACTTCTGCCGACAAAGCAATCTATGACGCACTTCTCGTTGAGCCAATCACTATCGCCCATATCCGGAGCGTTACGGAGCTTGATGAGAAGCGCGCGGAAATCTTGGTGGAGGCCAAGTCCATCGCGGAGCAGGGCGCTAAGCTGGAAGAAGACATGGCTAAGGCGCAACAATCCATCAAGGCGGCAAGAGCTATGGAAGCCGAATACAAGCAATTGTTGTTAAAGCAAAAGACAAAGAAGGTACCAGCTCACATCGTCGAAGATCCCAGGGCTCCATGGACCGGCCGGCCAGGGGTGGGCCCCACCCCGTGCATAGCCCTAGGCTGGCCGGGTGGACCCCCTTGAGGCGGCTAGGCCTTGGCCCTTCCCTCCTACGGTTTTCCCTCATGGGCCCTTTTTCCCTAGGAAGTTTGGCCCATTAGTGGAATACCCTTTCAAATTAGATTTTAATATTATATTTAATATTAATTACATTAATTAATATGTAAATACATATTACAAAATCTGATTTGACCCGAAACACCTTTCAGTTCCCTTTCGATTTCCTCCGAACAACTTCAGAACTTTCCCGGAACGATTCCGGTTCTCTCATAGAACTTTTCCGGTTTCCTTTTCTCTTTCATATGGTGATTCCAAATTATAGAGGATCTCTAGATCATCATACCCTTAAGTGTATTTCCCCATGGCTCAGGAATGGCACAGACATGATCTACATCAATGATCAATAGTGGGACCGGGATGCCCATAATGACCCATGTGAATTCCATGATGATAATGTCGTTTGAACCATAAACAATCGTTTCCCATTCCCTTTGCCACTTGATACCTAGTTCACCCAAGATTTGATCTACGGTATCTCCATACCTTCGTTCGATCTCGTTACCCGATGAACTTGTTTTCTCGTTTCCGTGTCATTGCATTTCATGACCCAGTCACACGCTTGCAAGCTTTGTTAATGCAACGTCACCGAGATGGCCACATATGTATCTATCAGTTACATGGATTGGAAAATCCTGGTCTTGATATGTACTCCTCTACGCTCCCTTTGGTAAACCTGAGTAGCACATTTTCAATCACTAATGGCCCAAAATATATCAAGCTTGTTGGGGAACCCCAAGAGGAAGGTATGATGAGCACAGCACCAAATTTTCCCTCAGTATGAAACCAAGGTTTAATCGAACCAGTAGGAGCAAGGAAACACCCCAAAGGTATTGCTAGATGAACTTTGGCCAGGCGCACTACTGGTGCCAGCAGCAACGTGAAGACCTGCACAACACAACCACAGAACTCTGTCCCCAACTTGCGATGAGGTTGTCAATCTCACCGGTTTTGCCGAAAACAAAGGATTAAATGTATCGAGTGGAAGAAAGTAATAGTTTGCAGAAAGTAAACACAAAGCAGTAAACATTTGATTGTAGATTGATAGTAAAAGAAAGGATCGGGGTCCATAGTTCACTAGAGGTGGCTCTCCTTAATATAGATAACATGCTGGATGAACAAATTACAGCGGGACAATGGACAAACATCGAGAAAGCATACAAGCATATACTAATCATCTTGACTCCTTTGAGATTTGATTGGGCATTACAACATTATACATAGACCGCCATCCAACTGCATCTATGACTAATAATCCACCTTTAGGTTATCATCCGAACCCCCTCCAGTATTAAGTTGCAAGCAACGGATAATTACATTACGAATTGCGTGTAAAATAAATAATACGATTGTTCTATGAACAAAGGATTGTTGTTTTCTCCCTAGTAGCAATAGCACATCTAGTACCTTAGAGATTTCTGTCACTTCCCTAGATTACCAGAGGCATGAACCCACTATCGAGCATAAATACTAACTCTTGGAGTTTCTAGCATCTACTTGGCCACGATAGCTACTAACAACGGAAAGCATGCAAGATGACAAATAACAAAGACATGATAGAATCAATAATCAATCCGAAATAGCATCTCAATATCCATCGGATCCCCGCAAACACAACATGCAGAATTACAAATAGATGATCTTGATCATGAACGGAGCTCACAAGATCTAAACATGATAGCACAAAGGAGGAGAACCAGCCATCTAGCTACTACATGGACTCGTAGTCTAGAGATGAACTACTCACGCATCACATCGGAGGCTTGCATGATGATGAAGAAGGCCTCCAGGTGAATTCCCTCTCCGGCAGGGTGCTGGGAAGAGCTTCAGATGCCTCCCGATGTAGGGATGGAGATGACGGCGGTTACCCCCTGGTGCAGGCCATGCCTGGCCGTACGGCAAGGTGTTGTGGCCGGGCCCCAGCCCCTCTCCTTCTCGTATTCTGGCTCCACGTGTCCCTTGGTGAAAAACTGACTTTGGCTTTTGTCCCGTCCAATTCTGAGAATATTCATTTTCTGACTTTCATGTAACCAAAAACAGCAGAAAACAGGCAGCTAGCACTGTGGCTCTTGTTAATAGGTTAGTCCAAGAAATCATATGAAAAGTAGTCCAAAGTGTGGACAAAACATAAGAAAGTAGATAAAACTAATCATGGAACATCAAAAATTATGGATACGTTTGCAACGTATCAACATCCCCAAGCTTAACTCCTGCTTATCCTCGAGTAGGTAAGTGATAAAAAAGAAAGAATAATTTTTTAGGTGACATGCACCATCATAAACTTGATCAAAGTATTTGTAAAACATTCAAAGCTGGGATCATAGTACTTCAGTCATAACATGAAAGACAAAGTTCTAGCAATAAGACAAAGAAACAATGTTGCAACATGAAAAGGCACAAACAAAAGATTAATGGATAACAATGCTTTGCAAGATGTTTGTTTGTTTCACATAAAGAAAACATAGCATAGTAGTATTCAGCTTGTCCCTCATAGAGTAGCAAACATAAATGCATAGGACACCTTCAAAGTTCATAAGAGTGACTAGATACAAATAGTTTAAAACCAGCAATATCAAAACTATGCATCAATCAACAAGTCTTAGGACAATGCACATAGAACTAAGAATGGCCACTATGCTCTCAAAGTAGGTGCATAAAGATAGAAGGTGGAGACTCAACATAAAAGTAAAAGAAAGGCCTTCATAGAAGGAAGTAGGGATTCAAGTTTCATAAAGAGCTTCCAAAAATGATGGTACTTAATAGCTTTCAGCTCTCATTGCCCCTATCATAAGCATCTTGAAGTGATTAAGGTTAAAGTGAACAAACTATGGTGTATATGCTTGACGAAGTATAAGTTGGAAATCTCATGTCCCTTGAATATGAGGGCCGCTCCTCATGCTACTCAAGTTTAGTCACCGGTAAGTTCTTGTCATTGTAAGTACATGTGTATCATAGAGAACCGCCAACGGGGTACCCCTTGCCTAATGATACGGAAGAATACCCATATCAAAATGACAAGGCAAGCAGACAACGAGCATCTTAGCAATCTTCTTATTTAGCATGGGAATATGGTGCTTTTTTCTCTCTTTCCTCTTTTCATATATCTCTTTTTTTCTCTTTTTCTCAATATGTGACTCTTTTTTATAAGAAGAATGCTTCATAGACAGCTCATTATGGTTATGGTGCAGGTTTCCACCATGTCAGCATGGATTAGACCAGCGGCCCAGGCGTTTCTCTAACACATATACATAACTCCATGGACTTACAAGACCCCATTTCATTTCACACCGACGACATCCATAGACAAAAGAGCATGATATCAACTAGGTACAAAGTACAAGTGCAATGTTGAAAGCGTTCCCCATGACAGCATGGTTCTGCTAATCCCCAACAAATACGTGCAAGCATATACAACATATACAACACAATGGTTCAAGTTTATTAAGGGCAATAAAAGTAAAGTGTGCCATCAAGTTCGTGAGAGCTTTAATCACTAGTTTTCTCATAACAAGTTTAATTTGGAAGGTAGATAAAAACATGAATATACTTGGAATAGCATATGCTAGTAGGTAGGTATGGTGGACTCTTTGTAATAACTTGGTTTAGGAGTTGGATGCATGAGTGGAACTCATACTTGGTTGCGGAGGCTAGGAAAATACTAGGAGCGACAAACTAAGAGAGCAATAATGGCCATAATCATGCAGAGCGACAAAACATCATTAATCAAAGCATAAAGTGATACTACAAGTTGAAAACTAAAGGATCATAAAGGCTTATGGTGACTTGGGATAGTCATAACATGGTATGAGCATGCGCCAAGTCAACCCAAATAAAGCATCAAAGGAGAATACCACTATACTATGCTTTAATATGCTAAAACAACGCCATGATCCTTCCAAGGAACATTAAGCAATCTCAATTGTTTATAACAAGTCATGCTATAGCAAAGAATACTAAGCATAAAGCCAAAACAATATCGAGCATGGCATGACAAAGCAGAGGCCACCATAAAAAACAAGCTCTCTTTACCACTTAAGCATGAACTTTCCTACTCCTTTTCCAATCCAAACTAAACTATTTGAAAACCAATGTATGAAAGAGGGGGGGTCCAACCAATTTATTAAGAAAACTAAGAAAACCAAGCAAACGAAATACCAAAGTGAAAACGAAAAAGAAGACGCTCCAAGAACAACACAATTGTGCATGAAAAAATAAAAATGAAGCGTTTGGAAGAAACCTGGGATTTTTATTGATGGAGAGGGGCATGCCTTGGAGATCCCGAAGCTTTGACGCTTGTACTTCTTGGATATTTCTTGGCGTGACACGCGTGGCATCCCCAAGCTTGAGATTTAGTCCATCTTTCATCTCATTACTCATTCCTTCCATACACCTGAAATTTTTTCCTTCATACAAAACTTCACACAATCTTTATTAGCAACATTAGTGCACTCAAGATAATAAGTCTTTTAGGTTCAGTTCTAACACCAATAAAACTTCCATTAAAACACTAGCTCCTGTAGTACTTCCATCCAAAATCTCAAGTCCCCAAACGAACTCAAAAAGGAACCAACAAGAAGCAAATGCAGAAAATGGCAGAAATCTGTCAAAACATACCAGTAGGAAAAGACGAATTTTTTCGAAGACCTTATGTTGCTCAAATCAAAAAGTGTTGAACTAACGAACGTTAGATAACAACCTGGGGCAAAAGCACAAACATTCACGCCTCAAAAGTACGTACAGAGATTTTACACGAATTTTCAAGGTTAAGCATAGAAATCTGTTTCGGGACAGCAACTTTCCCAATCATTACTTCTCTCTCATTAGAGGTTACTCTTGGCACAAAAAGAAAATAAAAAGGATAAGGAGCAGTTATTACTGAAGTAATAACTTCCAAGACTGACATAAAACTTTTTGGTTATCTCCCAATAAGTACTTTTCTTTAACGCCTTTAAGTTAGGCATAAGAACCAAGAAAAAGAATCAAGTGTTCTCAAATGAAGAAGCATTAAGAGCAAATTTTGTTTTCATAGGAGAGGCAAAAGAAATCTTCTCTCTCTTCTTAGGGAAATGTTCTATACCTTTCTTGAGTGGGAGTTGATATTTAATGGTGCCTTCTTTTATATCAATAATGGCACCAACAGTTCTAAGAAAAGGTTTTCCCAAAGTAATAGGACAAGAAGTATTGCATTCAACATCCGAAACATAGAAATCAACGGGGACATAGGCATTGTTAACCATAATAAGAACATCATTAATACTCCCCCTGAGTTTCTTTTTAGCATTATCATCAAGTGGGACATTCAAACAACAATCTTCAAGTGGTGGCAAATCAAGCATATCATAAATCCTTCTAGGCATAATAGAAACACTACTATCAAGATCACATAAAGTTTTGAAATCAAAATCATTCACTTTCATATTAATGATGGGTTCCCAACCATCTTCTTGTTTTATAGGAATAGAAGCTTTATGTTTCATCTTTTCTTCTTTAATTTTTATGAGAGCATCAGTAATGTGTTTTGTAAAGGCCATATTCATAGCACTAGCATTAGGACTTTTAGAAAGCTTTTGTAGGAAATTAATAACTTCAGAGATATCGCAACCATCAAGATCAAAACCATAATTATCATCTAAAGTAGTAGAGCTATTACTAGCCTCAGCACTAGTGGTAGTGATAATAGAAACACTAATGTTTCTAGCAATTTCATCTTCTCTTTCCCACTTAGCATGTAATTCAGCAAATAGTCTAACATTTTCATCAATTCTCACTTGTATGGCATTAGTAGCTACAAAAGGATTATCAATAGTTTTAGGTTTAGCAGCCATTTTATTCAAAGAAGATAGAGCTTCAGTCAGTGATGTTATATTTCTTTCAGCACTAGAGAGTTTTTCCTCAATAGTTTTATTGAAAGCAGTTTGTTTACTAATAAAGTTCTTAAGCATAACTTCAAGTTCAGAGGGTGCACTCCTATTATTGTTGTAGGAATTTCCATAAGCATTACCATTGTTGGGAGGATATGGCTTATAATTGTTGTTACCAAAAAAATTCCTGTAGGCATTGTTGCTAAAATTGTTATTTCTTATAAAGTTCACATCAACTTGATCTTCTTGAGCAACCAAAGAGGCCAAGGGAACATTATTTGGATCAATATGGGCTTTCCCATTAACAAGCATAGACATAATAGCATCAATCTTATCACTCAAGGAGGAGGTTTCCTCAACAAAATTACCTTCTTACCTTGTGGAGCTCTTTCAGTATGCCATTCAGAGTAGTTAACCATCATATTATCCAGAAGCTTTGTTGCAGCACCCAAAGTGATGGTCATAAAGGTACCTCCAGCAGCAGAATCCAATAGATTTCTTGAAGAATAGTTCAATCCTGCATAAAAGGTTTGGATAATCATCCAAGCAGTTAGTCCATGAGTGGGACAATTCTTTACCAAAAATTTCATTCTTTCCCCAGCTTGAGCAACATGTTCATTATCAGATTGTTTAAACTTCATTATTTCACTTCTCATAGATATAATCTTAGTAGGAGGATAGTATTTTCCAGTGAAAGCATCTTTGCATTTAGTACAAGAATCAATACTATTCCTAGTTAGGGAATTTAAATATTCTTTAGCTTTTCCTCTCAAAGAGAAAGGAAACAATTTGAGCTTAATAATATATCCATCTATATCCCTATGCTTTTGCATCTCACAAAGTTTAACAAAGTTATTTAGATGAGCAGCAGCATTTTCATTACCAATACCAGAATATTGTTCTCTCATAACAAGATTGAGTAAAGCAGGTTTTATCTCAAAGAAAGTAGCTTCAGGAATAGGTGGAGCAATAGGTATGCACATAAAATCATTGTTGTTGGTGCTAGTGAAGTCACACAACTTAGTGTTTTCAAGAGTAGTCATTTTTTTGTGTTTTTGATAAACAAAGCAAACTTGTAAAACTATTTTTTGTGTTTTTAATAAAGAAACAAGCAAACAAAGCAAAACAAAAATAACAAAGTAAAGAGATTGGTTATGAGGGACTCCCCTTGTGAACATGTCCTTGACTCCCCAGCAACGGCGCCAGAAAAATAGCTTGATGGCCCAAAATATATCGAGCTCATTAGGGAACCCCAAGAGGAAGGTATGATGAGCACAGCAGCAAGTTTTCCCTCAGTATGAAACCAAGGTTTAATCGAACCAGTAGGAGCAAGGAAACACCCCAAAGGTGTTGCTAGCAGAATTTTGGCAGGGCGCACTACCGGTGCTAGCAGCAACGTGGAGACCTATACAACAAAACCACAGAACTATGTCCCCAACTTGCGATGAGGTTGTCAATCTCACTGGTTTTGCTAAAAACAAAGGATTAAACGTATTGAGTGGAAGAAAGTACTAGTTTGCAGAAAGTAAACACAAAGCAATAAACAGTTGATTGTAGATTGATAGTAAAAGAAAGGACCGGGGTCCATAGTTCACTAGAGGTGGCTCTCCTTAAGATAGATAACATGCTGGGTGAACAAATTACAGCGGGGCAATTGACAAACATCGAGAAAGCATACAAGCATATACTACTCATCTTGACTCCTTTGAGATTCGATTGGGCATTACAACATTATACATAGACCGCCATCCAACTTCATCTATGACTAATAATCCACCTTCAGGTTATCATCTGAACCCCCTCCAGTATTAAGTTGCAAGCAACGGATAATTGCATTACGAATTGTGTGTAAAGTAAACAATATGATGTTCTATGAACAAAGGATTGTTGTTTTCTCCCTAGTAGCAACAACACATCTAGTACCTTAGAGATTTCTGTCACTTCCCCAGATTACCAGAGGCATGAACCCACTATCGAGCATAAATACTAACTCTTGGAGTTGCTAGCATCTACTTGGCCAAGATAGCTACTAACAATGGAAAGCATGCATGATCACAAATACCAAAGACATGATAGAATCAATAATCAATCTAAAATAGCATCTCAATATCCATCGGATCCCTGCAAACACAACATGCAGAATTACGAATAGATGATCTTGATCATGAACGGAGCTCACAAGATCTAAACATGGTAGCACAAAGGAGGAGAACCAGCCATCTAGCTACTACATTGACCCGTAGTCCAGAGATGAACTACTCACGCATCACACGGAGGCTTGCATGATGATGAAGAAGGCCTCCAGGGTGAATTCCCCTCTCTGGCAGGGTGTCGGGAAGAGCTTCAGATCCCTCCCGATCTAGGGATGGAGATGAGGACGGCTACAGACTCTTTCGTGGAATTTTTGATCGAGTCCTTAGGGTTTCCGTATCAGAGGCAACTTATAGGCGGAAGGAGAGGCCGAGGGGGTGCCTCGGGCGGCCAGACCACCCCCTGGCATGGGCCAGGCCTGGCCGCGCGGCCAGTTGCTGTGGCCGGGCCCCAGCCCCTCCCCATCTCGTATTCTGGCTCCAGGTGTCCCTTTGTGAAAAACTAACTTTGGCTTTTGTGCCGTCCAATTCTGTGACCAAAAACAGCAGAAAACAGGCAGCTGGCACTATGGCTCTTGTTAATAGGTTAGTCCAAGAAATCATATGAAAAGTACTCCAAAGTATGGACAAAACATAAGAAAGTAGATAAAACTAAGCATGGAACATCAAAAATTATGGATACGTTTGCAACGTATCAATCACCTAGTTATAGTGTGATACTTGATAACCATCTAAGCTCCCTCCAGAATGGTGATTTGCATTATCTCACAGTCCAAGGACAGGTTGCGAGGTTTCCTTAGTTTTATCATTAATGGTGAACTTTGTAACTAGATCTCGTTAAGATACAACTGGTTGGGTTGTTTGTCTATCACATCATTCAACTAATGGCGTGACCTCATTGTCAATTGGCATAAATGCCCATGATCTTGAAACCCTAGATCATCCTCATGACCAATGAACTAGTTCGCTAGAGGTAACTAGAGACTTGGTTTGTTTACATACCACATGTGTATTAACATTTCGTATTAATATAGTTATAGCATATTATGAAACTATTACGAACTAATTGAGATATGACAATAAAAACATATTTATTATTTTCCCCTAGGGTATATATCCTTCAGTCTCCCACTTGCACTAAAGTACAAATAATCTAGCTCGCATTTTACTCATCATAAACCATATCACATATGCGTTTATTGATCATGCATGCTTATGGAAAACGTCATGTCGATGTTCTCTTTTACCAGATCATTATGTCTTTGCAAATCGTTAATGTCTTCCTAACTTTGACATTCATACCATTATCTCATAACGGGCTGAAGTATTTGTTTGGCGACAAAGTGAGACTTTGTTTCGAGTGTTCATAATGACGGTCGTTTTCACTGTTGTCATCTAAACTTCAAAACACACGTTGCAATCCTTTGTGTATTACAGCAGTTATGGCAGCAGAACAAGGCCGGTTTCTAGGAGCCTACAATGATTTTAGATCAACCTCAGGGGCTTTCTCATGGGCACTGTTATGACACATCATTCTACGTTAAAGACGAACTAGTCCCGCCATAACAATATACATCACATTAGATGGAGCCTTTATACTTCTATATCTATGTAGATCCATGTGCATGAAATGCAACGATGCCACTCACTTTGCTTCTCTTGCCATTTAAGTACAAACTTAATTCTAGTTCAGTGATTAACTCAAGAATCACTTCAAGACATGTTCTTACAATTAAGAGCTTGTCCTTCCAACCATAACCTCAGGTCACATTACGTCGAGTATACATTATGGTTGAGTGGAAGAACGTATGACTGAGGCATAGGAGACACAACACATCTATTTCTTCCTTTTAACCATCGTTGTAATACTAAGACTAACTCAATGCTTCATACAAGTGAGAACCTCTTTTTTCCTTGTTCCATTCTGAACTACTTCATAATCTTATCTAGGATATTCTGAACATCTTCAGAATCAAGTCCAAGAAGCATTCAACTATGATGTTTATTAAACTTACCAATCTATCTTGATAGATCTCATTGTTTATGTTGGGGGGATACCCCCGGGTAGGGTCACGCCGGGGTATAAAGGCCGAGTTAGCCGAGGTTCGGCAAGGCCAAAGCAGATGCTGGCTGGGTCACCTCAAGGCCGGCTGAATCACGGAGTGACCCGGATCAGGGGGTGTTCGCCTAACTAAGTCTCAACCGACTTAAGCAGTAAGTCGGAAGTATATGTTTACTTGTATGCAGGAACAGGGGTGCCCGGATCAGCTGTGATCCGGGTCATGTTTGGCTTCTAGCAGAAGGAAGGAATCTTGCTGGTCAAAAAGAGGGCCCGGTACGCACTGCATGAGTGAAGCGGACAAGAGCAGTACCACCAGGTCATGGCCGACAGGGGTGACGACGCCCATGTCGGCTGACGCGGGTGCTGCAGAGGCTCACGTAGCAAAAGCAAGTGTGATGTGGGGGAAAAAGCACCCCGGTCGGCTTACCACTTTGGGAGGAGGCATATTCTTAGGAATATGCCTCCACGTATGCCCTAGGAAGAAACCGAGCCTCCTCTATAAAAGGGGGGCTGGGGCTTCTGTAGAAGGGGTTGGTCTTTCTACTATTCTGTTTTGGCTAGGGTTTCAGGTGTGATCTGTGGGTGAGAGTAAGAGAGCTCCTTCTTCCTCCTCTCGCCGATACAGCTCTAGGAGCACTTGTAATCTTGGAAGGAAATCAATACAAACTTCTGTGTGGAGAATCACTCCATTATCCCTCCCTGGATTCCCCTAGCGTGTATTAGTCCCCACCTTTAGCCTATCCATGGCATCTGCCGTGACACCACCACGACAGTTGGCGCCCACCGTGGGGCTAGCGGTGCTAGCAGGGGTCAAGATCCGGACGGGAAACATCATCGGCACCGGCGAACGCATCGTCTCCAAGCTCGTTCAGCGCTTTGGAGCGTTGGACTTCGTCAGCGACAACGCTGGCTGCTTCGGCACGCGCCCTCTTCCGCGCAATGGCCTCTTCGTCAGGCTCGGCGCGCACAAGGTCTACGTTGTTGTGGACGTGTCAGGTGTTCATCCGCGTCACGTCGTCGACGCAGGGGAGCCTCCCCTCACCGTGGTCCCCGGGACGCGTATCACTCGCCCCCTGGACCATGCAGAGGTAATGATGACTGCGCCAGGTGCGGGCGCGAACAAGGATCTGGCGCCAGATCCGGAGGTAACGCCTAAGGCACCGAGGAAAGGTAGAGGTCCTCCACTAGAGAGGCCAGAGAACGTGTTGAGGGAAGCAATGGATAGCTTGGCAAACCCTGTAGTAGCAGCGGTAGATCCGGCTCAAGCGCAGGCCGAGCTAGAAGAAACTAGGCAGAAAATCCTAGAGGGCGCAAAAAAGATAGCCGCGGCACAGCAGTCGTTGAATATGACGCTACGCGAGTATGCAAAGGCGAACAAGGTTGACGCTGTAAAAGTGAAGGGGAGAAATCTCATGAGCGAGATGAACAAAGAGAGTGATACTGGAATTGAGGTATCAGAAAACTGTTTGTCCGTGGGGCTGCCGAGGTACAGTACCCCGGCAAAGAACCTCAGAGCAGCGGATGCAGCTGCATCCGAGTTGGAGGGTCTAATAGGTGAAGCCCGGCAAAGACAACAAGATAGGGTTAACGAGCTGGTTCGGATTGCGAACAGGCAAAACGAGGAACTGCTCAGGGCTAACCCGAAGAGAGCTGGAGCCTCCAAGATCGTCCATTCGGCGGTGGGTAACCCGGAGAAATCCGCTGGAGCCGCATTGTGTCCACATGGTGGTCCAAGGAGAGAAGAGGTGGTAACCTCGGCCAGACGGAACAAACAGATCGTCCCGTATGACCCGACACGGGCAGGGAAAGGAAAAGAAGCGCAGAAAAATGATGATCGACGGAGTGTGAGCCGAGGTGAAGCTGGCCGAGGTAACCACGACCAAGGCAATGCCGGTCAAGGGAACATTGTCAACGGCAATGCCGGACAGCGAAACTCGGCTGGAGCAGGACAACCGCAGCAGCGGAATATACCAAGGCAAGAGCAAAGTGCCGGCCGAGGTATGCAACAGAAAGGCGCTCCAAGAGAGCAAGACAGGTATAATGACGGAGACTCGGAAATGGCAAATGCGGGATACCCAAGGACGGACTATCATGTGATAGGGTCAAGATTGGGGAGCAGGGATTTGATGTCGGATGATGCCAGGTTGAAACTGGATCGACTGTATAGGTCGAAACAAATTGAATGTCAAGGTCCACCGGGCCCAGCATGTTTTGGACCCCGGATCATGAAGGAGCCACCGGTACCAAACTTTTAGCTACCCAGGGGCACGAAGACGTATGACGGCAGTACAAAGCCAGAGGATTGGCTGATAAATTATGCTACGGCTGTGAAAATTGCCACTGGCAACCTGAGATGGGCTGTACGATATGTACCCTAGATGTTGGAAGGCCCGGCAAGGGTATGGCTGAACAATTTGCCACCAGGAAGCATCAACTGCTGGATAGATTTCGAGGAGATGTTCATCAGCAATTTTTCGAGTACGTATCAGAGGCCAAATAGGCCACAGACCCTAGCTATGTGCAAGCAAAGGCAAAATGAGACGGATCGGGAGTTTTTAATCCGGTGGTGCACTGTGAGAAATTCGCGTGAGGGCGTGATTGAATCACAGGCCATTGCATGGTTTGCACAAGGGTGCAGGTATGGAAGCGAGCTGTGGATGAAGTTGCAAAGGAAAATGCCAACTACATTGGCAGAGATGATCCGGATTGCAGATTCGTATGCTCTGGGTGATCCGACTCAACCTAGGCTCATATCAAACGAGTCAAACGATGAGTACTATCAGAGAGATGGGGCCGGATCATCCCGAAGGAATGACTACAGAAGAAAAAGGAGAGATGATAGACCGGATCATCGGTATGGTTCGCACCAAGTTGCAGTTGTGAATCAAGATCAACCCGGAGCAGGGGCAGTCAACGCCAAAAAACTGGAGGGCAGTGGACTCCGAGAAATGATGGCAAGAAAACTTGGACACCAGAGCAAAAGAAGCAGTGGCAAGAAAGGAAAGACCGTCTGAGGTATACTTATGAGTCAATGTTGGACCAGCCGTGTAAGTTTCATACACCAAATCCGAACAACCCAGCGGGTCATACAACGAGGCAATGTGAGTGGATGCGCAAGATCGAACAAGGTAGTTCGGGGAATGCTCAGGCACCCCGGAATGATCAGCCTCGGCAGGAGTTACCCTGGCAGCAACTGCTCTCCGGAGCGAACACGCAACAGCTAATGTTGCCTCCCCCTCCGCTGAGGTATGATAACAATGAGAGAAGGGATGCAGTGCATCAGGTAGAAAATCAGCATCAGCCGGATAAGAGGTACCATGGAAATGAGGGGAGAAACGAGTACAGGGGGCATCATCAGAGCTACTGTGTGTTCACCACTGAGGAAACTGACAGAAAAAGCTTACAGCGTAGGCATATGGAGGTGAATGCGGTGATGCCGGCAGTGACGAGGTTCATGCCTTGGTCAGACCAGGAAATCACCTGGAGCATCAGGGATCATCCCAAGCTCATTCCAAGCCCTGGTTCGTATGCGCTGGTGCTAGATCTGACGCTCATTGGACCTAGCATTAATGTAAGGTTCTCAAAGGTGTTGATCGACAATGGCAGTAGCATTAACATCATGTATGCGGACACCATGCGTAAGTTGGGAATCTCGGAAAACATGCTACAGCCCACGAGGACAACTTTCCATGGTATTGTGCCCGGTATTTCTTGCGAGCCAATAGGCAAAGTCCGGGTGGACGTGTTGTTCAGCACAAGAGACAACTGCCGAACTGAAAATCTGGAGTTCGAAGTGGTGAACTTAGAAAGCGTGTATCATGCGTTACTCGGAAGGCCAGCGCTGAACAAGTTCATGGCAAGTTGTCATATTAGCTACTTGAAGATGAAGTTGCCCAGACCAAACGGGGTGATAACCATTGCCTGGGATTTCTGACGTTCGATGGAGTGTGCGTCGGCTGGTTCGAACTTAGCCGAGTCACTTGTGATTGTGCAGGAAAAAAGGAAAATTCAAGAAGTGGCGGCATTGGCTCGGTCCGTGCAGCAGTATATGCCGGCGCTAAGTAACCCGCATGGCCACGAAAGATACCAAGAAGGTTCCTATTGATGACATGTTCCTAGAGCGCACCGTAACAATTGGTGCCGGGTTAAATGATAAATAGGAAAGCGAGCTCGTTAGCTTCCTCCGTGAGAATCGGGACATTTTTGCTTGGTCCACACAGGACTTGCAAGGTGTTCCGAGGGAGTTGGCTGAGCACTCTTTGAATGTGAGACCCGGAGCTAAGCCGGTGACGCAACCTCTCCGCCGCTTCGCCGAAGATAGGAGGAAAGTCATTGGGGATGAGATAGCTCGGTTGCTAGCTGCAGGATTTATCATGGAGGTTCTTTACCTGGATTGGTTGTCTAATCCGGTGCTGGTGGAAAAGAAGAAGGATGACCCGAACGTGGGAGTGGTTTGGCGCATGTGTATCGATTACACGAACCTGAACAAGGCGTGTCCAAAAGATCCATTTCCGCTGCTAAGAATAGATCAGGTCATAGACTCAACTGCTGGGTGTGAACTGTTGTCATTCATTGATGCATATTCTGGTTTCCACCAGATACCTCTGAATCCGGATGATCAAATAAAGACTGCATTTATTACCCTGTATGGGTCTTATTGCTATCGCACCATGCCGTTTGGTTTACGTAATGTAGGGGCAACGTACCAAAGGTGTATGCAAAAATGTTTGCACAACCAAATAGGTCAGAATGTACAGGTGTACGTGGATGATGTGGTTATCAAGACCAAGGAAAGCAAAACGCTCCTTGACGATATCAGGCAAACGTTTGCGAACCTAAGGAGGTTCCGGATGAAACTTAACCCGGAAAAATGTACCTTCAGTGTTCCGGCTGGGAAATTGCTCGGTTTTCTTGTTTCCAGCCGAGGTATCGAGGTTAACCCAACCAAAATCCTGGCCATCGAATGAATGGAACTACCGAAGTGTCTTAACGATGTCCAGAAGTTCACAGGTTGCCTGGCCTCGTTAAGTCGGTTTGTATGTCGGTTGGGGGAAAAGGCGTTGCCTCTTTACCAACTCATGAAAAAGTCGGATAAGTTCGTTTGGACGCCACAGGCCGATGAAGCCTTTACCCACCTGAAGAAAATGTTAGCCACGGCACCAGTGCTAGCCTCACCACTGTCGAAGGAGCCAATGTTGCTCTATATAGCCGCAACCAACCGAGTTGTAAGTGCAGTGATAGTGGTGGAGCACGACGAGGAAGGTAAGTCGGTGCAAAGGCCAGTATATTACTTGAGCGAGGTGTTGTCTGCCTCAAAGCAGAACTATCCACATTACCAAAAGGTGGCATATGGCGTGTACATGGCCACCAAGAAACTGAAGCACTACTTTGAGGAGCATCCTATCCGAGTCATATGTGAGGCCCCCATATCCGAGATAATGAGTAACAAGGATGCGAGTGGCAAAATTGCAAAATGGGCAATTGAGCTAGCTCCTTATGCGCCACAATATGACAGAAGAGAGGCCATCAAATCTCAAGCTGTGGCGGACTTTTTCGTGGATTGGGCCGAGGTACAATACGAACCGCCACTTCAAGATCCGAACTATTGGCGAATGCACTTTGACGGATCAAAAACCAAAACCGGGCTAGGTGCCGGAGTTGTACTCACATCGCCAAAGAAGGACCAGCTGAAATATGTGCTGCAAATCCATTTCACCGCATCAAACAATGTCGCTGAGTATGAAGCACTTGTGCATGGGCTTAAGGTAGCAAAAGAAATTGGGATACGTCGGATCATATGCTTTGGTGACTCGGATTTGGTGGTGCAGCAAGTGTCGGGAGTGTGGGACGCCCTTGATCCAAACATGGCACTGTACAGATTTCATGTGCAGAAGATATCTGGTTACTTTGAGGGATGCGAATTTCACCATGTACCCCGAGTGGAAAATGAGGCTGCCGACATGCTGTCGAAGCTCGGGTCAACCCGACAAGCAATTCCACCGGGTGTAGCATTAGAGCACCTCAGGAAACCATCCATCAGGCCATCCCTAGAATCTGAGTCAATCTATGTCCCGGAGGACACGGAATCCAGAGCTGTGCCCATGCACATTGACATAGGAAGTGGTGCGCGAACCCCGAGGACTGACTCGGCAAACCCGAGGACTACTTCAGTAAACCCGGGGACTGCTCAGCGTGATCCGGTCGAAGTTATGCCGGTGGATCAAATGGAGATTGATGAGGATGTATTCCCTGTGCGAACGATACCAGCTTGGGCATTACCTATATTTCAGTTCCTGAAGGACGGAACGTTACCCACTGAGGAAGTGTTGTCCAGGCAAACACAGAGGAGGGCAAAGGCTTACACGATCATCAATTCCGAACTATACAAAAGGAGTGTGACCAATGTCCTCCAGAGGTGTGTTGACCCGGAAGAAGGGCTTGACATCCTCCGAGATATACATCAGGGGGAATGCGGGCATCATGCCTCATCCCGAGCCTTGGTAGCAAAAGCTTTCCGGCACGGATTCTACTGGCCAAACGCCTTAGAGCAAGCAGAAGGTCTGGTGAGAAAATGTAATGGTTGTCAGAGGTACGCTACCAAGACACATATGCCAATGTCGGAACTCAAGACCATACCAATCACTTGGCCATTTGCCGTATGGTGCTTGGATATGGTTGGCCCGTTCAAACCAGCAAGGGGAAATATGACTCACATTCTGGTAATGGTGGACAAGTTTACGAAGTGGATTGAGGTAAAGCCTATAAGAAAATGTGATGGAGCTACAGTCATAACGTTTCTCAAAGATATCATCTTGAGGTACGGTTATCCTCACAGTATCATAACTGACAATGGCACAAATTTTGCGGAAGGAGCATTTGCTCGTTTCTGCTGGGATAAGAGGATCCGGCTGGACGTAGCCTCAGTAGCCCACCCTGCATCGAACGGGCAAGTGGAAAGATCCAACGGATTGGTATTATCCGAGATAAAACCCCGGCTCATTGAGCCGCTGCAAAGATTAGCGGGGTGCTGGATAGAAGAACTACCAGCAGTACTGTGGAGTTTAAGAACAACTCTGAATCGATCAACAGGCTATACACCGTTCTTTCTGGTATATGGGGCAGAAGCTGTATTACCAGCCGACATAGAGCATGATTCGCCTAGGGTCACCCAATACACAGAAGCCGAAGTGCAAGAAGCCCGGCAAAATGATGTTGATCTGCTGGAAGAAGCGAGAGAACTAGCAATGTCCAGATCCGCCATATATCAGCAAAATCTCCGACGCTATCATAGCCGGAAAGTGTGCCCCCGGGTCTTTCGGGAAGGCGATTTGGTGCTCCGGTTGGTACAACGTACTACGGGCATGCATAAGTTATCCCCCCCATGGGAAGGGCCGTTCATCGTGAGAAAAGCATTGCACAATGATTCTTACTATCTTATAGATGCAAAGCCACAGGAAAAGAACAAGGCGGACAGGTCCGGAGAGGAATCCAAGCGACCATGGAATATAGCTCTACTTCGTCCTTTCTACACTTAGCTAAGAAGTCTATCTATCCGAGTTATCTCATATGTCGGTATGTATGTCGGCAATGAGCTTATCAATGAAATGTTGGCACCTCGAGCAATAACTCGGGGACTGCCTTAATAATGTTTGTTGTTTTTTGCGCGTCAGCTGGAATAAGTTATTCTACTTAACTCGGATTAGTAGTGTGCGAGCACCAAAAACCCAACTCTTCGACTTGCTGCTGTCCAACAAGAATTGCCTTCATGGCAAGCAAGAGAACAAGTTTGGAATTGCATAGCACATGAAAAACGACTAAGGAGAAGAATTTATTCGACCCGACGTTTGTTTTTCGAACTAACCCTGCATTTATTTTCAAGTTATTATGTAGTTTTATTTTGGTGCTAAGTCTAAAAGTTTCCCAGTATTGTTAAGACAATTTTTGAAGCTCGGATTCGTAAGTCATAAAACCGAATCAAGGTAGACACGAACCGAGCCAAGAGATTGAACGAATAAGAAAAAGAAACTCGGGGACTACGCCCAAGTTAATTCGGCATAAGAACTTAGTAGCAAAATATCACATGTGTTTGGAATACAACTCCACCCGGCATACCGGGGATCTGATAAATTTTTATGTGTTTTAGCTCAAGGAGCAGCAGGAGGAGGAAGTTCAGCATCGTCCTCGCTGCCCTCAATATCAGAGGCGTCATCTTCTCCTTCATCATCCGAGCCATCTTCACCATGCTCAACCTCTTCGTCTCCAGCAGCTTCCAGGAAGCTCGGCCCCTGAACCCATTCGTGAATGGGAGCGTATCCAATGAGGCTATAGGCACAAGCCTGGCGCCGAGCTACCCACTCCGGGTCATTGGTCCATCTGGATCCTGTGCGCAGACGTGTCAGGAGGTTGAGATCAATCTTCTCGTACCACGTGAGTATGTGGTGAAGGATGGTATTAGCTGCGACACGTCCAGCTGACTCTCTCCAGAGGTCAAGCTGAGTCTCGGTTTCCATTAACTTCTCAATGAGAAGTGCGGTGGTCTCCGGGGCTTGTTCGCCGGGCCAAAAAGTGTTAAAGATGCGAGCTGCAGCGCCGAGGATGTCCTTGCCGTAATTCTTGATGAGCTCCACGCGAGATGATCAGCTGACCAACAGGTCCTCCAGGTCGTAAGGAATCCCTTCACTATCAGAAGTGACCGGAGTACCCCTTTGTCGGCGGAAGTTGGCAACTGTTGCGCTCGCGATAGGAGTGCCCTCTGGAAATTTGCCTGGAAACGAGACAAAGGAGAAAGGTCAAGAAAAGACATATGAAGTAACCCGGAGAAGTAGGTTGGAAAAGGGAAAGAAACTTACGTGATATATGACTGAGGATCCGGGTCAACTCCTTGGTGCAGTCATCACGTCTCTTCCGGAGCTGCTCAAGCTCAGCGTTCGCCGACCCAAGCTGGATGCCGGACTCCTCGAGAAGATCCTGGTCCTTGGCGATCTGGAGGTTGAGGCGCTCGCGCTCTTCTGTGAAATTCTGGCCAGCCTTTTGAAGTTCGGATTGGTGCTGGGCCTTCATCTTCTCCATCTCAGCCTTGAGCCTAGAAAGCTCATCGTCCTTGGTCCGGAGGAGGGCGAGCTTGTCATCTTTCTTCTTAAGCTCGGCTTGGTGCTGCCCTGCTTGTTCGAGAAAATGCAGCATCATATCAGGCACGGGCACACTATCTTCAAGCGATGCTGAAATAGTTTGTTGGCCCGGCAGAGCCGAGGTATGAATGTTGGCCGAGCCAAGGAGAAAAGGGAATGGAAAGTACGGCAAAGTCGGACAGAAATAACTTACCCTTGATCTGCTCCAGATTTTTGCGCATAATGATGTTCTCAGCTTCCACCCCAGCTGCGGAAACCGAATGATGAGGTTAGTCCGGCAAAGGAAAATGAAGCAAAACGAAGAAGCGCTAAGGAAGAAATTTACCCCTCTTCTCGTATTCCGCAGTAAGTGCAGCCTGCTTTGCGCATAGCAGCTTGTGGGTATCCAGCAAGCGTTGGAATTCAGCACTCCGGCGATTGGTGGTCACCTGAAAAGGACAAGCACAAGTTAGCTCGATGCATATTCGAAGTGTACTAAAATCCGGGCCAAGTGGAACTTAACCCAGCTCTAGGTGTGTGCATATTCGAAGTGTACTAATATCCTAGCCAAGTGGAACTTAACTCGGCTCTAGGTGTGTGCATATTCAAAGTGTACTAAAATCCGGGCCAAGTGGAACTTAACCCGGCTCTAGGTGTGTGCATATTCGAAGTGTACTGAAATCCGGGCCAAGTGGAACTTAACCCGGCTCTAGGTGTGTGCATATTCGAAGAGTACTGAACTCCGGGCCAAGTGGAACTTAACCCGGCTCTAGGTGTGTGCATATTCGAAGTGTACTAAAATCCGGGCCAAGTGGAACTTAACCCGGCTCTAGGTGTGTGCATATTCGAAGTGTACTAAAATCCGGGCCAAGTGGAACTTAACCCGGCTCTAGGTGTGTGCATATTCGAAGTTCTCATGGAGCTACGTTAGTGTTCTAAAGAGCATCCGGCCGAGTAACGAGTTACTCCCCCGGAGGCTCGGGGACTAATGGTTACTATCTACAACTTGTAAAGGGGAAGCGACGTACCTCCATCATTCGCCCAGTGAGGTTAATTGCCTTTGCGGCTGTGTTCATCTGAGCGGAAAACTCGGCAGGGCCGAACTTCTCCGGAAGATCAGTGTCTTGAACCACCTCTGCCTTATTCCAATTCATGACGAATTCAATTAAGCTCGGAGGGTACCGTTCACCGCTGGGCATATGGGGCGCCACCAAGCCCTTCGCATGCGCTTCTTTCCTTTCGATCAAGGCAAGGGCTAGGCTGGTGTGCAGAACCATTTGCTGTGTGTCAGTTGGCTCAGCAGGCGCGTCCTTCGCTGCTGGTGCTTTCTTGGGGAGCATTGACACAAGGGTACGCTGCCCGGCTTCGATGGATGGTGGCTTGGTAGTGTCCGGAGTCTTCTTTTCCTTGGCTTGCTGGGAAGAGGAAGCCGGCGCAGCGGTTTTTCCCTTAGGAGCGGACGGAGTGGTTCCTCGCCGAGGTTGAGAAGACTCGGACGAGGCAAAGGAGCTAGGCGCTCATGCTCTTGGGGCTGGACTTGGTGCTGCTACTGATGTTTTAGCAGCCGGAGTTGGTGCTGATGCCGGAGTTGGTGTTGGTACGGGTCTGGTTGTTGGTACTGGTGCTGGAGCCGAAGTTGCTTCAGTGGATGCTGGTTGCGGCGATGCCAAAGTGGTGGATGCCGTCACCTCGGTCGGGCCGGTCTCCCCCGCTCCAAGGTTACCCCCCTCTTGCCGAGGTGGAGCAGAACCCGGAGCAGCCGCAGAACCCTCTGGAATAGGGCTCAGCGGACGGGACTCGTTGTCACGATGGGGAGAACGGCTGGGTCGGAGAGGTGAAGAGATGCTCGATCCACTTTGAGGGACCTCCACCGGAGCCCTGCAAAAGAGAACAATGTTAGAAGAGAAATCACAACGATGCAAGGGAGAGCAAGTTACAGAAGGCAAAACAACTTACGCATCCGAGGTTTGGGCCTCCTTGGGTTTCCGAGCCCTTCGTGTTGGGGCCTTGCCTGCTGGCTTGGAGGCAGTCTTGTCCCTGGACTTCTTTCGCCTTTTAGCGGGCTGAGAAGGTCCGGAGGATGAACTTGAAGCAGCCCCGCGCTTCTTCTTCGGAGCCACCGGAACAGGTTTGCCCATAGCGAGGGGAGGATCCTCGTGGATATGACCACCGAGGTGAGCGGATGGCGGAAAAGCAAAAGAAAGGGGGATAGCCTCAACAGGTTCAATCACCTCGACATCTAAGTCATCTTCATCATCGGGCCAATCTCTAATGGAAGAGGATTTACCCGTGGGTCGTTTCGTGGCATCGGTCATTGGGAGGAACATCTCCTGGTCCGGCTCCTCCTCATCTGGGTTCTCCCGGTCCGGTGCCCACTTAAGGGTCAGATCGGTGTCGTCCTCGATGGTCTGCTGAAGAAATTGCTGAGGAAAGGAATGAACGAAAGAGTCAAAAATGCAACAATAACTGACATATAATTGGTCCAGAGTAAGTTCGCAACATGAAGCTTACCACGGGAGGAAGCCTATCGTGGCAGTAATGCTCCATTCCCCAAGTCCACTCGGAGGAGAAGTCCTTATGGGTGGTGAAAAGAGCCTTAACCCGGCGATAGATCTCCGTGTTGCTCAGCTCGAAGGAGGAGGTCCGGTTGGGGTCACGGCCGAAGCTCATGTGGCACACCTTGTGGGTGCGCTTCTGGAGGGGGGAAATCCGGTTGCGCATGAAAGTGATCATGGCATCCTCGTTGCGCAGCCCGAGCTTCTTCAGCTTCGCGAACATCTTGTTGACTTGATTGGCCAGGGCAGTGGGCTTCTTGGGGATCTCATCCCACAAATCCGGGTTAGGTGGACCCGGAGTATAGGGGAGCAACCGGATCAAGTCTTCAGTGCCCGTATTCCGGACATAGAAGAAGGTACGGGCCCATCCTTTGCAGGACTCTAACCCGGTGACCCGGGGGAAAACAAAAAACCTCCGGGGTGAAATGGAAGCCGCTCCGAATTGAGTGAGCTGTTTGTCCTCCGGATCAGCGTGGATGTTGGGGATGACATTGCGACGAAGGTCGAAGAACCGGATCCATTGCTCCTTCATGGGCCACAGTACGGCGTAGCCTTCGATCGTAGAAGCAAAAGCAGAGAGAGAAGTGATGGCGTTGGCTGGAAGATGGTGCGGTTGGAGCTGGTATGTACTGAGCCAGTCCCGGAAAAAATCGCTCACCGGCAACCCGAAGCCCCGTTGGAAGTGGGACAAAAAGACGATGAACTCACCCGGATTGGGTGAGGGGGCCAGTTCATTAGAAGGGAGACGAGCGGCGACGCCGGCGGGGATGCGCCTGGTTCGATAAAGCCAGTCCAGATCATCTTGACAGACCCATGACCTGGCCCACGCGCCGTGGTCCGCCGCCGCGGCATCCTCCTCCATCTCTTGCTCAGCAACGATGAGTTCTTCTTCCTTCATCTGGTCCTCGAGGCCCTCGCTGGCGCTGG
This sequence comes from Avena eriantha, assembly GCA_910589775.1. Lineage (NCBI taxonomy): Eukaryota > Viridiplantae > Streptophyta > Magnoliopsida > Poales > Poaceae > Avena > Avena eriantha. Next base: position 40,492,282 of record OU342740.1, read on the forward strand.
AGGCGGCGGAGGATAGTGGCCGGGATTGACGAGGACCCGTGGCGAGAGATTTGCGTCGCGGTGGCGGCGACGCAGAGGTGCGACGGAGAAGCGTGGCGGCGACGCTACTATTTGGTATCACTGGCGGCGGCGAGGTCATGAGGAAGATGAAGAAAAAGGGCAACGGGCAGAGGGGCGCGGAAGGAGAAAGACCCTAAGGGAAGCACCCTCCGCTATTTAACCACTCCCACCAGCGGTGAGTGGGATCGTATCCTGCGGACCCGCCACACGCAGTGGCCATGTATCACATGTCCGGACCAATCAGCGGGGAGCCACACGGAGGGCCACAGAGCGGAGAGAATCCTATGACGTGACACTGTGATGCGAGAAACGAGGAGGCAGGCATGACGAGACCCGCGCACAGTGATAACTGACAATTACTGCGGCGGTTACTGTGCAGGCCCTTAAAATACGACGACATAATGATTACCCTTCACGTGGGTTAGCGTACGAGAGAAGGAAATAAGACCCGGATGAAACTGTGGTAACCCGGCCGGCAAGTGAAAACTTGGAATGTGCGAAGGGAACGTAAATCCATATAATCCGAGGTAAAGAGGTAACTCGGCAATGATGACCGAAGCACAGAATTGAACCTGATGTGGCCTTAGCGGCCAAAGCAGCTAAGACCGCACCAGCTTCAGGGACTAACGTTGGGGGATACCCCCGGGTAGGATCACGCCGGGGTATAAAGGCCGAGTTAGCCGAGGTTCGGCAAGGCCAAAGCAGATGCTGGCCGGGTCACCTCAAGGCCGGCCGAATCACGGAGTGACCCGGACCAGGGGGTGTTCGCCTAACTAAGTCTCAACCGACTTAAGCAGTAAGTCGGAAGTGTATGTTTACTTGTATGCAGGTACAGGGGTGCCCGGATCAGCTGTGATCCGGGTCATGTTTGGCTTCTAGGAGAAGGAAGGAATCTTGCTGGTCAAAAAGAGGGCCCGGTACGCACTGCATGAGCGAAGCAGACAAGAGCAGGACCACCGGGTCATGGCCGACAGGGGTGACGACGCCCATGTCGGCTGACGCGGGCGCCGCAGAGGCTCACGTAGCAAAAGCAAGTGTGACGCGGGGGAAAAGCACCCTGGTCGGCTTACCACTTTGGGAGGAGGCATATTCTTAGGAATATGCCTCCACGTATGCCCTAGGCAGAAACCGAGCCTCCTCTATAAAAGGGGGGTTGGGGCTTCTGTAGAAGGGGTTGGTCTTTCTACTATTCTGTTTTGGCTAGGGTTTCAGGTGTGATCTGTGGGTGAGAGTAAGAGAGCTCCTTCTTCCTCCTATCGCCGATACAGCTCTAGGAGCACTTGTAATCTTGGAAGGAAATCAATACAAACTTCTGTGTGGAGAATCACTCCACTATCCCTCCCTGGATTCCCCTAGCATGTATTAGTCCCCACCTTTAGCCTATCCACGGCATCTGCCGTGACACCACCACGACAGTTTAATAACTTGTTCAACTTCATTCATATTTACTAATTTAAATGTTATCAATACCAATCACATCATTCATATATGTTATCCACATATGTCAGTATGATTTCATGCTCCCACTCAAATATGGCATCCATATATGAGATCCAAGGATTTCACTTAGCTCCGACTCAAAATATGTCTACTACATATTATGATTTGGCCAAGATACTTAGCTCCCACTCAAATGCAGGTCCTCTCGATAATCTTGGACATTCCAAAATTCTTTGATCATCATCAAATTGAGAATTCCATCTACGAGATCCCAATATCCATATATTGATGGTGTAAATACAATAGAATCAAGCATCACTACATTTGTAGTCAACTCCTTGAATTTGTCCATACTTTGTGACAAATCGAACTTTATGTATCCATTAAGTTTCATTTCCTATCTTATGACTTTGAAGTCATTCAGAAATATCAAGTAAACTTCTTTACTTAATAAGATCAAGTAACATATTACTTTGCAATCTTAAATGTACCTTAATATAGGATTTCATGACTCCTAGTAATTTCTTGCACTTAGGTCGATCACGCTTCTTTGTAATTCATAGGTATGTCTTGTTCATAAACATGACAAGTGAATCAGTAATATAATTCTACAAACTTGTAGAATATACCGTTTAATCCTACTTTCTTTAGTAAAAGTATTCACTGAAATGTTATGATCATTATCATTTGTTTCTTCTCTATTTGTAGAGTTCGGTTTCATGAAACAAATTTTGCTGCTCCACTCAACAATCATGAGGCAAGGTCAAATACCTTGTTTTGATCTTTTACTTTCTTCCACCTGTATCTTCATCAAGACACATCAACTTTGGACAACAGCAAGTTTTCCCCTTGTGGAATATATATTCATAGTTGCCTAAGAATATGCTACAAAGACTTGTTTATTCGCTATGATTTCGAATTATCGAAACCTCTAGAAACTTGAACATGCCATAACTCTTATGGTGTTGTTTCCATGAATCCTAAGATGTTCCTTTGTATTTCAACCGAGTGTTTGCTCATTTTGATCTCTAACTCTAAACGATAACTATAACCCCGATAAGAGATAATATTATACCATATGTATCTAATACATAATGATTATGATATTTAGACATTTCAATACACTTTGTATTTTCCCTATTATCATAATTTGTGAAACCTCTTTCACATGTCCTTTTATGCTAAAATTAAAATAAATACTTTAGTCATGTCGATCAAATCGAAGGGACTATTGTATTCTTGTTAATTCAATATCCTCCTTGACTTTGGAATCTTTTGAATAATTCAAAACAGTTTCAAACTTTTGTTTCATTAAGTAAATGCTCATATTCACTTAAATCCACAATGAAGTGTGAAATAATGATTTCCACTATTTGTTGAAAATACGATACATCACTATGTATAAGATTAAACATTAAGTATAAATAATGGTTTCCACTATCTTGTTGAAAATACGATACATCATTATGTATAAAGTTCAACATTCTTCGCATATCACCGTTTTACCAGAATGCGGAGTTTTAGTCATTCTGCCCAACGAGGCCTGGTTTTGCAAAGTCTCTATATTAAGCATCTAATACCCTGATCTTCATTTACAATCAAAAACATGCAATAACCAAAATGACTTAAACTATAGTGTCATGTCATCATTAAACTTTGGATATCTTTTAGCATTCTAATCCTTTATAAATGTTTAAACTATTATGATTAACATAGTGATGAGAATAACTCATTTATAATCGTAATGTGACCATAAAGGTATTATTCATAAGAACAGTACAACTGGCTTGTAACTTATTCATATGAACAATTGTCTTGCCAAAAGCAAGACACACAAACAAGGATTACAAAATTATATTCAAGTCCACTAATCCAAATGATAAACCTTTGAGGAAAGGGGTGATGTCGGTCATCAACTATTTTGCTTGTCGTCATGAAGCCACATTGCCTCAATTCCAGCAATTCTTAAGCAGATCATCCTATTTTCACAAAACGGGACAAGTATCCAATACTTATATAAACTGCAACGAGTTTTGCAAGAATTTCATTTATAACTTTGTATATCTAACATATACCCTTTTTCATTCATGACCTCCATTGCAATCAAGCCCTTCTGAGAGTTCATAACTCTAATGCAAGATTGCTAAGTGTTTATCCAAATATTCCCTTTTTCATCCGTCATGGAAGAAAACTCATCCAACGGCTCATACTTTATGTGCCTAATCTTGCAAAATACAAGAGTGTAATCCAACTCTCCATCGAATGGAGAATAGCTTATTGGATGATTACGAAGAACACACAAACACTGAGGAGTCATCGGATTATCTCCTAATGGTCATTGTATCAATAAGAGAAGATCACCTTTTTATGAGGATATCCCTTAGGTGTGGGTATTAATCTATGAAGTTGGACCCTTTTGCTAAGTTCCATATCAAGCAATAAATTTACCATGGTCGCAAAAGACCTCAATGGGATAGGCCATGATCTACTAAGATATTTGCAAACAGACATCTAGACTAAGTTCATAATATGAGTTCAATCCTAATTGATCTCCCACTAAAATTCTCATCCCCTGGACGATTTTAGTGATCACATGATCCTAATCCGCTGCACCTCCCCCAATCGTCACGGCCATCAGTGCAGTATCAAAGGTAGACATTCCCCAATGTCAAACACATCAACCATGTGACTCATGCTCGATCTTTCGATCTCTTGTGTTCCGAGGCCATGTCTACACATGCTAGGCTCACCAAATCTAACTTGTGTGTATTCGCTATGCAACATGGCTTACACCCACTATATGCGAACATAGATATGTCTAGCCCCCGATCGTCACGGCCGGCTTCATAACGGCGAACTTTCTTGGTGGTGCACACACAAGGGGAACACTATCATTGGAATTATATAGGGATTATCTTATTTGCTACCGTTGAGTATCTAATACTACCACATAATAAGATATAAAACAGGTATCAACATCACATGTAAATTTGTGATATGATATGGTCCTTCTTCTTGCGCCTTGATCTCCATCGAGCGCTCCAGCATGATCTACATCTTGCCCCTGGTTTGATGCCAAGTCCATCGAAATGATGGCTATTACTACTTAACTTAGTAACATAAAAGTAAACTACTTTACCTTCGTAACGAACAATACCATATCATAACACATGCCCTCCTGCAAAATAAAGTTAGATGCCTCTACTTTATCTATTGCAAGTTTTATGTGGTTGTTAGGGATTTCGCAATAGAACTGTTTCTAAACTATGAACTTTCCAACCACAACATGGATCCAACAGTTGTCTCTACTACACCCCTTTCGGGGCCCTCTGTTTTAAATGATATATCAACTATTGAATGAGATATAGACACCCGCTAGCCACTTATACGGTACAAGTTGTATGTTGAGCGTGGAACCAGTCTCGCGTACGAATACGCATAAGGTCGGTCCGGGCCACTTCATCAAACAATACCGTGATATAAAAAAGTACATGTTAGAGGGTAACAACTAAGGGATCAATGCCCGCACAATACTTATGCGTACTGGCTGTACAACACTCCTACGCATAGATTGGCTCTGATACCATTGAAGGGTTCCGTAGCAGAAAACAAAAAAATTCCTACGTTGGAACCTCCTAACACCCAAGATCTATCTATGTAGTAATGTAGTAACGGCCGGAGCGTATAGAATACATACCCTTGTAGACCGTACGCGGTTAACGTTCTAAGGGGAGCGTGGTTGAAGTAGTCGAACTCGTAGCCGACCTCAAGGTTGTGAAGCTCCTCGCAGGTCACCCCTTGCTCCTTCTTCATCGTGCAGCAGCTCCGGCTCACGACATCCAAGGTGCCTCAAGTGAGGCCCCTCGTGGTTTCGTACACATATGGTGTACGATGACAACCTTTGACTCCTTGATCCCTACCAGGAGTGCGGAAGTAGATCTCCGGCTTGGAATCCCTGCAGCGCAACGGTGTGTTGTAGGTGTGGTGTCTCTTGCATGGATAGTCCTTACTTGGGACCGTACCAACGCATGGAGACGAGAGAGAGAGGGAAGGATAAAGTCAACCAAAGTACTTCTCCAAAAATTGGTGTGTCAAATCCCACCCATGGGCACCCCTTTATATAGGGGGAGGGAGATGTGCCCTCCCCTTTGGGTTTCCCATGTGGGACTAATCAAGGGAGAGAGGGGGAGGCGCCATGGCCCCTAGGGATCCATGGGCCGGCCGGCCAGGGGTGGTCCCCACCCCGCGCACAGCCCTAGGCTGGCCGGGTGGTTCCCCTTGAGGCGGCTAGGCCTTGGTCCTTTGGCCCTTGGCCCTTCCCTCCTGCAGTTTTCCCTCATGGGCCCTTTTTCCGTAGGAAGTTTGGCCCATTAGTGGAATACCCTTTCAAATTAGATTTTAATATTATATTTAATATTATTTACATTAATTAATATGTAAATACATATTACAAAATCTGATTTGACCTGAAACACCTTTTGGTTCCCTTTCGATTTCCTCCGAACAACTTTGGAACTTTCCCGGAACGATTGCGGTTCTCTCACGGAACTTTTCCGGTTTCCTTTTCTCTTTCATATGGTGATTCCAACTTACAGAGGATCTCTAGCTCATCGTACCCTTAAGTGTATTTCCCCATGGCTCGGGAATGGCACATACATGATCTCCATCAATGATCAATAGCGGGACCGGGATGCCCATAATGACCCCTGTGCATTCCACGATGATAATGTCGTTTCCCATTCCCTTTGCCACTTGATACCTAGTTCTCCCAAGATATGATCTACGGTATCTCCATACCTTCATTCGATCTCATTACCGATGAACTTGTTTTCTCGTTTCCGTGACATTGCATTCCGTGACCCAGTCACATGCTTGCAAGCTTCGTTAATGCAACGTCACTGAGATGGCCACATATGTATCTATCTGTTACATGGATTGGCAAATCCTGGTATTGATATGTACTCCTCTACATGCCCCTTTGGGAAACCTGAGTAGCACCTTTTCGATCACCCAGTCACGGTGTGATACTTGATAACCATGTAAGCTCCCTCTAGAAAGGTGATTTGCATTATCTCACAGTCTAAGGACATGTTGCAAGGTTTCCTTAGTTTTATCATTAATGGTGAACTTTGTAACTAGATATCATTAAGATACAATTGGTTGGGTTGTTTGTCTATCACATCATTCAACTAATGACATGACCTCATTGTCAATTGGCATAAATGCCCATGATCTCGAAACCCTAGATCATCCTCATGACCAATGAACTAGTTCGCTAGAGATAACTAGAGACTTGGTTTATTTACATACCACACGTGTATTAATGTTTCGTATTAATACAGTTATAGCACAGTATGAAACTATTACGAACTAACTGAGATATGACAATAAAAACCTATTTATTATTTGCCTCTAGGGTATATCTCCTTCAACGTCTACAAGACTTTGTTTATTCATTTTACCTTAGTTAGCCAGACCAATCTAGTTTACTTTATAACGGGTTTGAATCAATGGATGGAGATAGGCAAGGGTTGAAGATCCACTTGCATCTGCACATCAAAAGGGATGAAAAGATAATAATAAGCATAGTCATGTATAGTGTTTGTAGTGAGATAATCTTTTATGGGCCACACATCCTAAAATTCTAGAGCCCCCGTGAGGCAGCAGGCATAGCAATAGACTTTTAATCCAATCGAGAACACACCTAAGCCATGGGTTGCAAACAATTATTGAGTGTAAACACAAATTAAAGCTTTAAGTGGTGATGTTGTTCTTGATCCCGAATGGGGCGCTAAGCGAAGACCGTACTTCCCTTTCTGTCACTGAGTTTCTTATGAGATCATCGCTAGCCAAGTATCTCATCTCAAGCCTTTATCAATCTATGGGATCTTGGGTACCTTCAAGTCCACGGATCGAGGCGAGAGATGAACAAACAAAAGATACAAATCACGAATCCAAACAAAATATAATTCTCCCATGATCTAGATGCACATAATTGTTGCGAGGTTTCTCTCCAATCTGCAGACATGAGGACTACTCACTCATAACAAATAGATCGGAGATAGAAAACATCATGCAAATACTTAGATTGAAATCAAATATTCTTACAATGGTCGCCAAACCACAAGGAGATCTAGAAGTACAAAGCAATGGCTATGGCTAGTGGAGGGATGGATGGTGGAAGTGATGAACAATGGATGAACTATGGATGAACAATGGTGTGGATCTCCTTTGGGGGTGTTGTGATGTAATCTGAGAATGCTGACTCTCTGGCCGGCAGCCGGAGCCTCAAAATATATAGGCTTCTTCATGAAAGTTGTAGGGTTTAACGAGACGAAGTCGTTGCCACTTGGTACGGGCGGGTGGTACGGGCGGACCACTCCCATACCAGTGGTTGCTAAGCGTGCCGACGCCCTGGTAGGCTTCTCTAATTACTTGGTCGTGTGTACTTCCTCAAAATCCTTCATTATGACTCCTTATTTCGCCTTAAAAGCAGTGATTTCCTGCACAACATAAATCAAAGAAGGGATTTGCATATCTTTGCAATTATTAGTCATTAGTAGCAAGGTTTATAGTTTATTTGGCAATTTCTTGACCAAAAACAACATTTAAATGCAGTGGAAGATGGCAAAAATCGGAGCCATCAACTTCCCCAAAGCTCAAACCTTGATCATCCTCGAGTAAGAAGAACCAAAAGAACTATAAGGAATTCAGCGTTTAAACTTGAACCAACAAGAATAAGAGTTCACTTACAGTAGGTAGTCGTATGTGCTCAACACTTTATTCATTTGCGAAGATTTTCAAAGTTAGAGAGATGACAAGAATACTATACAAGCTTCGGTAAGTCAAGATAATCAAAGTAAAATTTAATATAATTATAAATAACTAGAAGTGTAGCAATCAATCCAATTCCTCTAATTAACTCTTAGCTTGCCAAGGAACACTAGCATGTTTAAATGGCATAATTGAGTAAGAGAGTTTCATGTCCCAAGTAGTATAATAATGAACTGCCTTATTTACACCCACATCAATAGATCAAGTCAATCTAAAACAGTTCTAATCCAATCATTGTCTTTCAAAAAAATTGTAAAGTAGTAATGAGACCATGCCAAGGACTTGTTATGTGGATCCACATAGATATCTTTTTCTTTCTTTATTTTCATCTCATTTTTCAAGGATCGATGTTTGTTTCTTTTTGCTAGTATTTGCACAACCTTTGAGAGTACCAATACTTTTGCCCATACATTGCCATGGATGCCAATCACGTCATCAACTCATAACCGAAATCCAGGGTTATACCATAGATCGTTCAAAAGCTAGCGGAGTTGTTGGCATCCCAAAGGTGTGTGTCAGAGACATATAATAGTTGTCTCGCATCTTTCTTTCTTTTTTGAGCTAGAACCACGGTTTGATCCACAAGGTTATCTTTGGCATGTATCACAATTACCACTAGACTTTATTTCAATCAAACAATTCCTTTCATGAGTGTCGTCGAGACTGTCAAAATATCTATGGGGTTAAGTATAATCAAGGGTATACTCTCAAGACAATCATTCATCAAACAAGTCGTAAATTTTAGACTTTTCTTGTTGTACTTGTTTGGCATTATTATTTCCAAGGCAAGACTCGGTTAACTAAAAGAACTAGACCAAGAGCTTCAAAAACTAATAATCATACTAATAAAAAGCCTTACTCTAACCATATTAAATTACTTCCCACTAGCATGGCATCTTTGCAAATCAACCAACTAAGATAAACAATTCAAACTTCATAATTGGGAGACATAGGACATAACTCTCATAAGTAACTTCATGATCCTCTTCCTTATAGGGATCTGTTCCTTCAAAACTGAAACACGATTACACTCGAAATGATATTAAAGTAAAGAGGCAAAGTATGAATCCATGTTTATGGAAAAAGGATAAACAGAAAAATCTTTTTGTATTTTTGAGGATAGGGATTAAAGAATAGAAAAGAACTTGCGACCAAGCAAGGGTTTAAGAAAAGAAAATCAAAGGAAAACTAAAATGAAAGCAAATTTAAAAAGCGAAAAGAAAAAAGCAAAGTGTTGGAACAGGCCAACACGAGTGTTTCAAAGCTCACAAGGAGCTGGAGTACAACCTCGTTATTACACAAATAAATTTGCTAAGGGAACACATCCCCAAGCTCAGGCTTTTGCAAACCCTTTTGTTGCTCATTATGGTGGTGGATAATCTCCCATGTTCCATTGGCTGCTCCAATCATGGAACTGGGTGACAAGGCTTGCAGTGGCATCTCGAAGGTTGATGGAGAGGTTGTTCAAGTTTTGAATATTTCCTTCAAGTGCATATATATCTTCATAGGTGGTGTATTAGTTTGGTGGCTGCACATCATGTTTGGGTCATTCTTGTTCTACTTCTTCATCTTCTCGTCCTCCCATGGGTATTTCTTGTTGGGGTAGATTAGCTTCGACCTACGCGTCATCACGCAAATGTCCATCCTCGATAGAGAATAAACCGTTAGGCAAAGGAGCAGGGATCAAGTGATCCGCTCCAAGTATATTGAAGAAATATCTACCATGATTTTTAGAAATCATACCACGTGTTCTTAGAGTAGATGGACCGAGACGGTTACCTCCAGTCAATGGTTGGATATTACCTAGGTTGATGTGAAGTGCGCATGCAAGAACAGTCACAATTCATCCTCCATATATGGGTCCTCGAGATTGAAGAGCTTGATGCTTAAGATAAAACACAAGTAAAGCGCCCAAATTTGGCGTTAAGTTACGATTGATAAGTGCATTTTTTCCAAGGATCAACATGTCCTCCTCATTAACTCTAGTAAACTCACCACATGCTTGCAATGTGTTAGCAATAACATAGAACAAATATCAAATAACAGGATGATCAATTTGGTTCCCCTTGGGTGTGTGTCCATGAATTCTCATCAAGTTAAAATATTGTGAAGGGGAAGGATCTAAAACAAAGGTAGTTGTGCGTACATCGGTGGTGTTGTTGGTAAACCCAAAGAATTGAGCCCATTGGCTGAGTGTCAAAGTATACTTGATGAGTGCATATTTGCATCATGTTTTACATTATTATTTTTGCATTGTAGATGTAGGATCTTGGTATTTTGCGGTGCTCGCGCGTACGTTTTATGTCTATTTTCACCAGGATCAAGACAGACAATGGATCCAATGGATACAATTCTTGGAGTTGTTGTATTGGGGAGAAAAGGAGTAAAAAACAACGTAAAATGCTTATTTGGGAAATATCAATAACACCAGAAGAAAACCCGAAGCAATCGAGACATACACACGGTTTAACAACCAACTATACGACCGAAATACTTTTTCCGTTCGTATAGTTTCGGTTGTATAGTTGGTGTCGCCACCACCTCCTCAAATAGTTTCGCCCCGTGCAACTGGATCAGAGAGACAACATACAGAACACCCAAAAATCATTGAAACCTCACCTCCGAAAGGCATCTGGAGGGGGAACTCGTCCATCGGGGATCCATCTTTTCCATGCGTAGATCCGGGAGGCTAAGGCATCAATCTTCATCATCAACCGCTGCATCACCACCGTCTACATCTTATCTAGATCTTGTTGTAATTTCCGTACTCATTGTGGATTTATACAAGTACTATTCATCTATGATAGATTCCATTGTTATTGCCATGATGTTGATTGCATCCATGTCTGAGTAGATCACTAGTTCTTGGGGAGATGGAGAAACCCTAGTATGAGACTGAAATAAGATAAAGTTTATTATGATATTCATCGTTGTGACCATGTGTTAGATTGTCTCCATCTTGATGTTGAGAGAAGTCGACCTCTCAATATTTGTCTCTCATGGGGACTTGATGGAGGGAACTACTTGTTGGTAGACGGAGGTGTGTTAGCACTTACAGTGACTATAAAGCTGTTAGAACCCCTTACGTATCAACTTGAGAACCGGGGAAACTCATGGAACACTATCCATGCCATAGGATACGTCCTACGGGATTAAGTCCCTTAATAGCGCAGTAATTCGATTGATGTCGATTGTTGACTGTTGTGGTTATGAGGATGATGTGAGCAGTGGTAACTGCCTATTTGTCCAAATACGGAGTTCCTCCCATACATACATAGTTGAGAATACTCATGATAATAATCTTTACCTTAGCTTCTTATAATGGTAGTGGTGTATCCGCTACTCCCTGAGAACACTTTTTCCCTATTGAAGTTCCAAATATCTCTTACATACGTGATACTTACTTTCTGTGTTAAGTTGTTTTACTTTACTTATTGTTGCTCTTATAGCAAAAACCCAAAAACACCTTTTTACGCAATACTCGCATTTTATCTTATCACTTAGAACTTTATTTAGCATTTCTATTGTAACATTTATTTCAGGAGTTATTACACTTGAGACTCCTCTCCCTATGGGATTGATATCTTTATTTCGGAACTAGCTACAAATGATATGTGCACTTGTAGTCATCAAGCTATTTTCTTACGCCGTTGCCGGGGAGCTAAGCTTTGTAGGTCTTTTAGTTTTTGTTTATTTATTTTTGTCTTGCTAAGTTTTGTTTTGAGTTACAGGTTTCCACCAACATGATGGAGTTTGAGCATATGACTCGTGCTAACCCACTCATCCACTTTGGGAAGCCCTATGATATTTATAAAAGAGACAACTCCAATGAGAATACAAGGGGGTTTGAAATAAATCCTCTATTACTTGGTATTCTACACAAGAAGCAATTTACTGGAGATGAAGAAGATCCGATCCATATGAGCATATTGCATGTTTCAAAGATATATGTGGCACTTTTCAATTGATGGGATATACTACTGATGAGGTAAGGGTTAAACTTTTTAGTCAGACTTTAACTAGTACAGCTCTCTCATGGTATAGATCTCTACCCATAGAAGCCACTATGTAACAACCTTGGACCCTACGCTCTAAGTTCAAGCCTGGATGAACCAAAAGTGGTTAAGGGTTTTACAGCGGAGGCCCAGTGCCACCCACGTGTAGGCCCGTCGGCCGCCCTAACCACTTCCAATAACATCGGGACAATAGCGAGCGGCGTAGGCAACAGGCGAAGAGATCAAATACATACACAAGTGAGTATGTATGCAAGCTACCTTACAACAGCTCTCAGAGCCACACCATCTAAAAGAAATAGAAATATTGCAACACCATATGGCAAGATCCAAATATCCTATATAGAGATAATAGTGTAGGATAGCTCCTCATACATCATTCAACAGAGTATCAAGCGGAAGCGGGAAACAAGATCCGAGTACGGACAAGAAGCAAATCGGCATAAGATGCCACTTAAATAAGCACATCCCGCCCACAGATCTCACAGATCCCCATCCCCGGAATCTCTACACCGAGTGATCGTTGCCAACATCATCTGTCTCCTCCACCCAGTATCCATCTTGCGAATACACTTGTTCATCTGAATCAAACAATTTATCGTGTGAGACCCTAGGGGTACTCAGCAAGTCTTTATGCCTCTAAAGGGGACATATACCTGGGGTGACGCAATTGCAGCAAAAGAGAAATAACTAACAAGCCTATAGACACTCGCTAACCATCCGCCTAACCAATGATAGGCGGATGTTCGTTAATTAGAAACAATAGTTATAACAGTATAAAGTAACAGATCCATCCTCCTTCTCGCTTACCAACGAGAAAGCGAACGAACAACCCATCTGTTGGCAGTTTTATTAACCATTCCATGAGTATTGCACTAATTACTAGTCAGACATTTAGTTAAATTAAAAGCGGTACTTTAGTTATACTTGTCTATGATCGAGAAACTGTGCTCCAAGTCGTCCATAACCGCGGACACGACTTTCAGAAAGATTTACCCTGCAGGGGTGCACAAATAGCAACACACACTCGATCAACCTCGGAAAAACCAACTCAAAACCCAACGAGGCATTCACGACAAAGCGATCACAGGATTCATAAAATATTTCAGGGGGCCACCCCATTAAGCTACCCGCAACGAAGTTGGCCGGCTCCGAGACGGACCCAAGGTTTGCGTCAATGGCTGTAAACGACTGGGAACCCGAAAATGTGACTAGGCTTGTCGATACCGCGAAAACACTCCGCATCCAAAACAGTATAGGTGCTCCACGCACAATCTTAATAAAACAGTAACATGGCATAAGTACAGGATACTAAATAAAACCCCAAACTATTTTGTGGCCCCAAGAAATAGAAAGGAATCAAGCTCTGGCACAGGGGGGTCCATAAGGCCTCCCGAAAATGGATAGTGCGAATAGTCAAGGAACAGGAATCAAGTACTCGGGGTCCTACGGGACACAAGTGGACATAAAAACCAAATGACAGATATTGCCCACCGGTGCCTCTTTCATTAGTTATCCCATTACTACTCAGGTTAAGTTGTTTAGGTACCTCGTTATCCACCAGACACTCACATATCCTACACATGCTGTTCTACGACTCGCATGGCTCAAACAACTCCTGTAGTAATGGCTCATGGGATGGAGGAACAAGCTTCGGTGGGGTTTAAAAGTAAAGGCTAAGCAGTACTTGGGATTCAAATTAATGCAATCGCGACTCAATGATGCAAGAATAAGATAGAGGCAATAAGTACTATATGTATGCAAGCATGTGGTAGTGCTTGCCTGGCAGCTCAGTTGAAGCGAGGGATGGATCTGGGTAGTACTCCTGGGATTCCTGATAATTCCCTTGCTCGGCGTCTATTCAAAAGAAGAACCAAACAAACAAGGGCCAACATAAATAAAGTGCACAAGCATATAAATAAAATACGACAAACAACCAAGCATGCCATGATGAATGATGCACAATTTACATAGCAATAATGTAGCATGGCAAGGGTGAGGTGTGGAGACAAGAATAAATCATTTTATCAAGTTTTTAGTCATGTTTTGCTCCCATAACACTTGCTGTCCACTTAATATTTATATGATGCATGCTATAATTCATATCAAGGAATGCGTAGTTAGAACGGGCTCGTCACGCTGATTGATTTAGACATATTATTTGTCAAATTTGGAGTTATAGAATTAAAGTTATTAATTAATTAAGAAAAGGCATTTTTAATGCACTTAAACAATTTCGAAAATTTGAATTAGTCAAATATTATTTTGGATGGCATATTTGAATTCCTCACATTTTTCTGATTCAAAAACATATATTATTTGTATTATTTGAAATTTTCAAATAAAAGATATAATTTCTGGATTTAAAACATATTAAACATGTTTCTGGAATTTTTGTTATTAGAAAAAGGTTTCTGAAACTTTTGTTACTCAGCCTGGGTCTACCCACAGACGCAGACAAGTGGGGTCGCACGCTGCGCAGGTCCAGTTGGCGCGTGGCCAGCTGTGTGATGACACATGGGACAGCCAAGGGAGTGCGGGGTGAGAAATCAAAAACTCTAGGGAGCCTTTTGCAAAACCTTCAGAGAAGTATCAGACGAGCTGACATCCGCTGGCAGAAGAATGAGCCGACTTCGGTTCATGATGACGACGAATCGGTGAGGAATTAGAAGTTTTGCTGAAAACGAAAGTTGTAGATCTCGCAAAGATCTATAACTTTGCAGAAGGAAGTTTCTCCAAAAGATCAACTTATGCACCAGAAACATGTGACGAACAGAGAGGGTTCAGGTTTTGGATAGAAAAAAACAGAAAACAGATTATTCTCCCCGATTTCAGCAGATGTTTTCTTCGTCTGTAGAGATCCAAATCGAGAGACGTTTATTTCTAGAGGTAGATGGATGTTATGTCTACAAGTTCTATTCATAGGGTTCTCGCAAAAGAGTAACAAGGAGGCCGGCAAAAATCGAGAAAAAGTAGCCTGGGAGATGTACGTGCTGCTGCTGTACTGAATCCAAACGTCGACCAACAGTGAGATTGTGCGGGCTTACAGGGTGGATTGCAAGCGAGAGGATGTACCGATCTAGGCGTGCAGCGGCTCATTGGAGAGAGGGTAGATAGGGCTACAATGTTTGTTCTGAAGGTTTCGCCGGAGAAGGAACAAGTGCGCCGGAATTCATGAGGGAACAGAGGGTCGTCGTGGGTCTTTTGCTGCTGCTACGCGGTGCGCTTCGCTGCTTGCAGAGAACGCGCGCAGCAAGCGCGGCTGCTAGCGCGGCGACGTTGGCGAGGCGGCACTAGACAGCGGCAAGGAAGAAGGGGAGGAAAAATAGAGAGGTGCAAGGAGTATCTCACCTAGGGCCGCGAAGTCGGCAGGTGGCGGTGATAACGAAGCTTTTCTCACGGTGACTGCGGCAAGCGCGGGGACGGCGAGCATGTCGTCCTCGATCCTGGTAGTAGACGACGCCGGGACGACATGGAACTCCTGGCAGATCATATTGGTGCCAAGCTCCGGTGGCTTGCGTCCATGGCGACCTCTGTGGGTGATTTTCGCAGAGAGGGAGGAAAAGAAACGTAGGGGAAAAAATAGGTGGCGGCAGCGAGAGGGAAAAAGACTAGGGTTGGGGGCTTTGGTATAAGCAGGAGAGAGAGCTCGTATGGCTGCACATCGAGCGGACCAGGGAAAACGAGTGGTGGAGGGGACGATCGGGTACTAGGCTAGATAGGTAAACAGGGTGCGTGTGTGACTGCAGCTTGAAAGGGACTGTAGCTTGAAAGGGTGCGTGTATGTGTATGTGTACACGCGATTAGGATTTTGGGAAAAATGAAGGGGATTTGAGTTTTTATTTAGTCTAAACTAGACTAGATGGGACTAGTTTTAGACAAAACTCTAGACGGATTTAATGTCAAAGATTTAGGCAGAGATCAAGAGACAAAAAAAATATTAGAGATGGAGTCTTTATTTAGATAGCTAGATTAGCTAGGAAAACTTGGTAGATGGAGTGTAGATATAGGATTTGATCAAAAACTTGAACAAGCAAACAAGTGCAAAAGAATTTGAATTAAAGAAAGGTCACTAGTGACATTGATATCACATGTGATTAGAGACTAATATTGCATGTAGTATGACATGATGTAGAGATAGGGTAGGTGTATTCCTCTTTTATTTATTTTATTAGTTTGAAAACAAACTACTCAAAACTCTTCCAAAACCAAAGCAAAAATCAAATAGGTAGAAAAAGGAGAGAGAGGAAGCTTGCATGGCCCATGCACAAGTAATAAATGCCACTAATTCTAGTTGTGAAAACAACTATTTTAAATCATGGTCATATCTTCTTGCATGCATGTCAATATTTGAATTAAGGGCAAACCAAAAATACACAAGCTTGCTTCTCATATGGACTAAATAAAAGAACATGCATGAAGAGATGGTGGCCAAGCTTGTGTGTGTGATCCACTAGACGAAATATAGCCACAATTATATTCTCACATGAGCATTTATTCAAATTCAAACCATATGGAAGCTTATGGAGGAGTTCTACTCACATAGCATGCAAAGGGTGACAAGGTAGCTCCCACATTAATATTGTGAAAACAATATTAGATCAAGTATGGAAGTATGAGGAATAGAATGGAACCATACCAACTATACATGAGCTAGAGATAAATATCAAAGGGAGAAATGCATTTGCCCATATATAAAAGGAATGGTGGAAAAGTGTGTGAAGATAAGGGGAGGTGGCAAGGGTGATGTAATAGTTAAAAGATATGCCCCCAACTCAACTTGAGCATCAAGCTTTTATCAAGAACTAAATACAATGTATCAAGAGGCAACTATAATTAATAATGCATATGAGATAAGAACCAAATGGGAAGGTTTTATATGATGCTCAAATGCAAGGTGGCATGATGACATGAGCATGATATAATAATGATGCATCTAATTATATGTAGGAAGTAGCATATATAGACTAGGCTAGTAGCATTGCAATTGTTAGACAATTGGGATGCTACAACTCTCCCCCACTAAAAAAGAATCTCGCCCCGAGATTCCTAGGAAAAAGAAAAAGGCACAAGGAGAGGCGGGTGTTCGGAACGAAGGTGACCTTCATGTTCCCAAGGTGATTAACAACGGAATGGTGCAACCATTACCCCTTGCAAAACTTGCTAGACTTGTTCCGAGTCTTGCATTTTGCTTTTAGAAACAAAGGAAGAAGGAACTGGAGAATTGTTGTGAGACGAGGAAAATAGGATGAACATAGCTCCGATGCTCTCGATAAACATGATGGAAGAATAAAAACACTTGTTGAAAGAATTAGAAAGGACGATGTATCATGGAGAAAGAAAGGCACACCGTTAGGATAAAGATCATAGATGCACGTGGATACGATTGTTTGTTTCACCGGAAGGAAAGAGCAACTTTGGAGAATTTATCCTGTGAGTTTCTAGCAAAATATTATCCATTATCAAAATCTTTTGGAATCAGGCGTCTTATAATGACTTGGAGGAACCGTTCCAATGAAGGACTAGTAAGAGCTTATATCAGATTTAAAGATTTACTTCGCCTATGTCCTCATCATGATTTGCCTGAATGGTATTTATTACATATCTTTTATGGCGGTTTAATTGAACCTAGTAAAATTGAACTAGATTCTTTCACGGAAGGAGCCTTTATGAATCTTCCTATAACTAAAGCTTGGGCCTTACTTAATAGAATTCGCGATCATAGAGTTTCATGGAATTTTGTTCTAGGAAGTGAAGGAGGCATATAAATATATCATGATTGCATTCATGACTATAATAAAAAGGGCATGTTAAAGAATTATCTAAAGTACTTTATTTGGATTTAGATCTTGTGTTGCAAGTTGTAAAGCTTTTATAGAACATATCAAAGCTCCAAAAGAGGGTTTGGTCAAGTATGATCCACCACCTGAACCTGAGAACAAAAGAGAAGTTAAAGCAACACTGGCCTCCCTAGAACCAACATATAAGATACCTTTCCCTAACACTGCACATAAGCATATTTTTGAATATAAACAGGTCAAAGCAGTACATGAGAAGAAGGAAGAGGAAAGTATGCGAGAAGTCTTGGAACATCTAGAAGAAACCAAAGATGAAGAGGTAACCAAGGAAGCAATTATGGCTATGTATGCACATTGTAACATAGTTGAACTTGATGAAGAGACTTCTGTATTGGTTGAAGGCAAAACAAAGGTAAAAGATGTGGGTAAGCCTATTCTTCCCTGTATTTAAGGAAACCTCGCATTATGGTTTATGTGATCTTGGCACCGAAGTTAATGTTATATCTTATGATTTCTATTTAGAAATAAAAGAAGAAATAGAACCAGCTACAATTGAAAATACTGATATGACAATCATGTTAGCTAATAAAAATCTTAGAATTCCAATGGGAGTAGTTGAAGATGCAACTGTCACAATTGGCAACAAAAATTTCCTATCGATTTTGTGGTTGTTGATATGCCAGCTGACACTCTTTACCAATTATATTTGGAAGAAACTTTTTGAGTGATGTAGGTGCCTATGTTGATTTTAAGAAGGAGATTGTGTCTCTTAAGCTTGGAGGAGTGGAAAAAGAATTCCACTTTTCTAAATTTAAAGATAGGCCTCCAAAAATACAAGAAGAAGAGAAAGAGAAAACTATTGAGGAAATGGTAGCTCCCTTCTTTAGTAATCAAGAAGAAGAAATAAATGAAGACTCAAATTATGAAGAAATAATCATGGAGGACAAGTCCCTAGAAGAACTAGAAGATAAACTCGATTCACTTCCTATTATAGGGCCTCCAACTAATGAGGCTTTTGAAGAGCCAGAAAAGAAAGGGGACGAGGAATTACCACCCCAAGAGTTGAAGACTCTACTAGATAATCTTAAATATAGATTTTTAGATGATACAAATAAATTTCCTGTTATTATTAGTGCTAAACTTTTAGGAGAATAAGAAGAAGAAGAAGAAGAAGTCATTAAAATACTCAAGGAGCATTGCAAGGCCTTTGGGTACTCAATGGATGATTTGAAGGGCATTAGTCCCATGATAACCGTCCATCGAATATTCATGGAAGAAGGTGCTAAACTAGTTGTGGAATTTAATAGAAGATTGAAGCCTGAACTGAAGGAAGTGGTAAGAAAAGAAATCGTACACCTACTGGACGCAGGTATAATCTATCTTGTTAAAGAAAGTGAATGGGTAAGTCATATTCATTGTGTCCCTAAGAAGGGCGGTTTTACTATTGTTCCTAATGAAAACAATGAATTGATACCTACTAGAACTATTGTTGGGCACATGATGTGCATAGACTTTAGGAAATTGAATAAAGAAACTAGGAAAGATCACTATCCTTTACCGTTCATAGATCAAACTTTAGAAAGGTTAGAAAACCACACTGATTTTTGCTACTTGGACAGATACTCTAGTTTTTCTCAAATAGTTATTCATCCTGATGACCAACTTAAAACAACTTTCATTAGTCCTTATGGTTTACATGCTTACCGATGTATGCCTTTTGGTTTACGTAATGCTCTAGCTACTTTTCAAAGATGCATAACTGTTATTTTTGCAAATTTTATAGAACTGATAATGGAAGTATTTATGGATGACTTTTCTGTCTATGGAACTTTGTTTACTAGTTGCTTGGACAATCTCAAAAGAGTTTTGCAGCATTGCGAAGAAACCAAACTTGTTCTAAACTGGGGGAAGTTCCATTTTATGGTCAAAGAAGGTATAGTCCTTGGACATAAGGTATCAGATAAGGGAATTGAAGTGAATAGAGCTAAGGTTGAGGCCATAGAGAGAATGCCACAACCTAGGAATATTAAAGGTATAAGAAGTTTCCTTGGTCATGTGGGTTTTTATAGAAGGTTCATTAGAAATTTTTCTAGAATACCTAAACCATTGACTAACCTCCAGCAAAAGGGAGTAATATTTAATTTTGATGATAAATGTCTTGTAGCCTTTGATAAACTAAAAAATGCTTTATCCCGTGCTCCTATTGTTAAACCTCCTATCCGGGATATGCCTTTTGACTTAATATGTGAAGCTAGTGATGATGTTGTAGGAGTAACTATGGGACAACACATTGGTCACAGATTTAATATTATACATCATGCTAGTAGAACTCTTAATGGTGCTCAAAAGAATTATCCTAAGGAAGAAAAGGAATGTTTTGCTGTATTTTCCTCTTGTGATAAATTTCGTTCTTATATAGTTGATGCGAAAGTAAGAGTTCATACGGATCGTGATGGTTTAAAAGAAATACTTGAGAGGAAATACCATAAGCCAAGACTGATCTACTGGATTCTTTTACTTCAAGAATTTGAGCTGCGGATTATGCAGAGGCAGGAAATTAAAATTTTGGATGCAGTGTCCATGTTTGCCCAGCAAGACACCAATCTTATTGAGAGGAACTTTAGTCCTGGTGATTTTCATTTACGAGAATTATTCAATGAACTAAGGTAAATTCCTCCAAAAGATAAGAAGTCTTTGTTGTTGGAGGTTCATGGTAAGTGTTCTTACTTAAATAAGTGATTTGTTTTCACAGATTTTACTTCTGAAATTTTTTCCTTTAAACTCCTCGTATTTTTCTGAAGTTCTGGAGGTTTTTACCAACTATACGAGCGCATATATAACCAGAGGAAAACCTCCCGCCATATAGTTGGTCGTTAAACCCTCTGTATCTTCTTTGTGAAATTGTTCTCGATGTATGGACCTATACGGTCGCAACTATAAGACCGGAGCTAAAATTTCGGCCATATAATTGGTCGTTGAACTCTCAAACACTTTTGATTTTTGGTGTCTG
Source organism: Avena eriantha (assembly GCA_910589775.1). Classification (NCBI taxonomy): domain Eukaryota; kingdom Viridiplantae; phylum Streptophyta; class Magnoliopsida; order Poales; family Poaceae; genus Avena; species Avena eriantha. The sequence continues at coordinate 40,513,437 of OU342740.1, forward strand.
TATCTATACGATCGCAACTATACGACCGGAGACAATATTTTGGCCGTATAGTTGGTCGTTAAACTATCTGACATTTTTGTTTTTCATTGTTATAAAAAAATGTTATTGTCAGTTCCGAGTCATAACTCAACCGACTTGGACTCAAGATATTTGGAAATATCTGCCTGGAACCAACTATACGGTCAGAGCTATACGGGCTGCGCCCGTATAGCTGGTCGTTATGCGGCAGGACTCTTCCAAATCCGCGATTTCTTTCCTTGTTTCGTTAAGATTCTTTTCTTGGACAAGAATTTGGTGTTTCTCGCGAGTTTTACCGACCTCTAACCCCCATTATATACTGTCATTGTCTCTCTCTAATCATAATCTCCAGAAACCAATCCACTTCTTATCCACACATGTGGACACGCAACCAAGGGACAGAAGTCAAGAAGAATGGTTCCTATGGAGATCGGGAGCAATAGTGAGCAAGGCCTGGAGATCAAGATCATCCCTATGTGGTTCCTCGACACAGACAATGCACGCCGGAAGAGGGAGTTGAAGTCCCTCGAGCTGAAGATTGAAGAGATGGATAGGGAGACACCTGGGACACCTAAACATCTTCAGTTGCTGCGACTTAATCTTGACAAACTTGATGAAGATATTAAGCATACAACCGAAGTAGGTTTTTCTACGAGTCTTAAGGCGCTACAAACCCTTCAGGATAACGATGAGTTCATTAAAGAACAAGTGAAAGTGTTGGAGAGGAATAATCTTTTCTACAAGTTGCGTGTTAAATAATTAGAAGCTGTCAATCAATCCCTCCGACTCAGGCTGGCCCGTGAAGAGAAGATACCATGTGCTATGGCGCCACAGTGATCTACAATAATCACGGTATCAAATAATCGCAAGGGATTATTTGATCTTGCCTGGCTTGATTCCAAGCTTGGGGAGATCTTTAAGACCTCGTAATCTATCTTATAAGTTTTACATTACTATTTTAGTCTTGAATTAGTTCAAACTAGAAATAAAGTTTGCATCATTAGAATTCCCTTCAGGAATAGTTGATCCCTTTTATGAAATTCCGAGTTTATTATTATATATGGAGCAATATTGAGTTCGTTCTTGTCTTATTAGATATATGAATGGCTTGATTATAGTTTTACTTGCACTTGATGATAGCAATAGGAGTCTTCCACACCATTGGTATTAATGGAACATATAAAGATAATTTGGTCAATATATTGTAAGCCTACGGTTTGATTTACAAAGAAAATTATCTATGCAATTAAGTTGAAAAAGAAACCTTGAACAAAGGAAAATAAAAGTGCTATCAAAATAGAGTGAGAACAAGTCGATGTAGAATCTTCAAGTCATAAAAATGCTTCATATACAATTGGAATTTGATAATTGAGATCGTTGAACTTTGAATTCCTACATGAAGTGGAATGTATGGCTAGCTCCTTTGCACAACACTTAAACAAAAGTGTGAGCATATAAACAAAAGAGAAGAAAAGAAAGAAGAAAAAGAGCAAATGTGCAAGAGCAAATAGGCATACACCACTATACTGTAGTATGACAAAGAGACACTTTTGAGATTTTGAATCCCAAGTGAATATGTTGATCCTAAAACACTTGGGACTACCTCGCTAACTCATTCGGTTGAACCGGATACTTTTACATTATGTTGAGATTCATCTTTTGTGAACTATTGATCGCTAAGGTGTGGAAGCCTACTAATACTATTCAGATGGTTCAAGTGAGGTACTATTCAGGAACTTATTCCTATGTATCATATATGATAAACACATGGTGCAACTGCCTCATTTATTTTATCGACTTAGCTTCATGAATATGATGATCACATCCATTAAGCTAAACTTGCTCGGGACAAGCAAGAGTCTAAGCTTGGGGAAGTTGATGAGTGCATATTTGCATCATGTTTTGTATTATTATTTTTGCATTGTAGATGTAGGATCTTGGTATTTTACAGTGCTCGCGCGTACGTTTTATGTCTATTTTCACGAGGATCAGGACAGATGATGGATCCAATGGACACAATTCTTGGAGCAGTTGTATTGGGGAGAAAAGGAGTCAAGAACAACATAAAATGCTTATTTGGGAAATATCAATAACACTAGAAGAAAACCCGAAGCAATTGAGGCATACAGACGGTTCAACGACCAACCATACGACCGGAATACTTTTTCTGGCTGTATAGTTCCGGTCATATAGTTGGCGCCACCACCACCTCCTCAAATAGTTTCGCCTCGTGCAACTGGATCAGAGACACGGCATACAGAACACCCAGAAATCACCGAAACCTCACCTCTGGAAGGCATCTGGAGGGGGAACTCATCCACCAGGATCCATCTTCACCCTGCGTAGATCCAGGAGGCTAAGGCATCGATCTTCATCATCAACCGCCGCATCACCACCATCTCCATCCATCCCATCTACATATTTTCTAGATCTTGTTGTAATTTCCGTACTCGTTGTGGATTTATACAAGAACTATTCATCTATGATAGATTCCATTGTTATTGCCATGATGTTGATTGCCTCCATTTCTGAGTAGATCATTAGTTCTTGGGGAGATGGAGAAACCCTAGTACGAGACTGAAATAAGATAAAGTTTATTATGATATTCATCGTTGTGATCATGTGTTAGATTGTCTCCATCTTGATGTTGAGAGAAGTCCACCTCTCAATATTTGCCTCTCATGGGTACTTGATGGAGGGAACTACTTGTTGGCAGACGGAGGTGTGTTAACACTTATAGTGACTATAAAGCTGTTAGCACCCCTTACATATCAACTTGGGAACCGAGGAAACTCACGGAACACTATCCATGCCATGGGATACGTCCTACGGGATTAAGTCCCTTAATAGCGTAGCGATTGATGTCGATTGTTGACTGTTGTGGTTATGAGGATGATGTGATTAGAGGTTGCTGCATATTTGTCCAAATATAGAGTTCCTCCCACACATACATAGTTGAGAATGTTCATGATAATAATATTTACCTTAGCTCCTTATAATGTTAGTGGTGTATCCGCTACTCCCTAAGAACGCTTTTCCCTATTGCAGTTCCAAATCTCTCTTACATACGTGATACTTACTTTTTCTATGTTCAATTATTTTACTTTACTTATTGTTGTCTTATACCAAAAACCCAAAAACACATTTTTACGCAATACTCCCATTTTATCTTGTCACTTAGAACATTATTTAGCATTTCTATTGTAATATTTATTTCAAGAGTTATTAAACTTCAGACTCCTACTCCCTTTGGGATTGATATCTTTATTTTGAAACTAGCTACAAACGATTTGTGCACTTGCAGTCATCAATACTCACAGTTCATAAGGCGGAATTTGATTCGATCAACTCCAGGCCTTTGTTCCTCGGAACAACCATAAGGATCCATCGTATGTGTCAAGGTGCTGAGAAACTCAAGTGTAAAGCGGTGGTACGTTGCAACATCCTGAAAGACAAAATTGTACAAACCAACATTGTTGCAAAGTAAATCAAAATCAGCACGAATGCCAAGTTGGTTCATGATATAAGGACACGCCCACTTGGTGGACTTGATCTCTTGAATCTTGAGACGATCGAAACGGGTAAGATGGAACTCCTCGGGGAACTCGATGCCAAGTGAATCGGGGGTTAACGTATCAATGGGTGGCGCGGAGGACTCTGCAACCATCTCATGTGTACGACTCCTCATGTTCATCTAATAAATAAAAACAAGACAAAGTAAATAAAATTGCTAATATTTTTTTTGGTCCAATAGAAACATAGCATAAGTGATTCTCTACACTAACTACAAAAGAAACTCCTCTAAAAACAATGCTAAGCATACTTAGTACCAAGATTGAATCAAGAACAAGACCCATGTCTAGATTGACAATGATGAATGACTAAGCCAAGCCTTTGCACAAATAAGTTGGGGATCAGAGGAGTATGATACCTTAGATCGAGTGAGTGCGAATAATCGAAGAAAGATCGAGTAAATTTGAAGATCCAATGGAGGTGGTTTGAAATTTGGAAGAAGAAGAAAGAGAAAATAGATGTTTTGGGATTTTTAGGTTACCTCCTCGGGGTGCTTATGGCGTCCACGTATTCGGTACGGACGGGTGGTATGGCCAGCGCCCGCCCGTACTGGGTGGCTTACCTTTGGGGCGACGGCTGCTCCCAGGCGGTGCACTCGGTACGGGTGCGCGGTATGGTCGCGCGTGCCTGTACTGCTGGTCGTTATCGCTGTCGTGACTTTGCTTGAAATCTGATGTTTTGCTCAGGGGTACGGTACAGGCGCACGGTATGGGCGCGTACGACCGTACCAGTGGTCGTTATCAACACTTTTTCCTTCGGTAATCATCAAAATTTCTATCCTACTTTTCTTTGAGGTGGTACGGGCGCACGATATGGGCCACTCAAGCCATACCAGTGGTCGTTATCGACACTGTGAACTACAAAAACTCAAGAATTTGATTAGTAGCTCTGTGTGCCTTCGCACATCTTATCAAAAGGTTAGATAGCAACAAAAACACTAAGTAATGATCCAGCAATACTTCTTAGGCCATGTGTTAGTAAAATAAAATATAGAGGATTACCTTATTTCTTCTCCTCTTTCCATAGGTCTTCCTGAACACTCTTTATTAAACATAAAAACAAAAACAAAAACAAGACTAACACGAAATAAAACATAATAATAAATACTTAGAGAAAATTTATTTCCCATGGGTTGCCTCCCATGAAGCGCTTCTATTTAAGGTCAATTAGCTTGACCTTGATGGAAATCACTTAGGTTTGGGAAGTGGAATGCCCACTCCAAAATAGTTTGCTTTTAAAGTAATCATACCACCATCATCATTAGGCTTGGCCTTCTTTTTCCTAGGGAAGTGGACTACAAACGGATCTCTAGATGGTAGCCATATCATTACATTCCCTTCATGTAAATTAATAAAAGCTTTAATAGTTCTTAGAAATGGCCTACCTAGAATTATAGGTGCTATGGAATCTTCAGCCATGTCCACAATTACAAGATCAATAAGAGCGAGACTTCCTTTAATTTCAACAACTATATTTTCTTTGATCCCAACAGCTTGTTTATAAGTTGAATTAGCTAGATGGAGTCTCAATTCAGTTGTAACAAATGTCCCTAAGTTTAACTTATCGAAAAGGCTTTTGGAAATTGTTGAGATGCTTGCACCTAGATCACAAAGTACGTATATCTCATTAAATCCCAACTTAATTTTAATAGTGGGCTCAAATATATCATCTACCTTAGCTGGAAGCTTGTCAGCTAGTCTTTTATACTCCATCTCTAAATCACGAACCTTTGATGCTACATGTTGTATAAATTGTTGGTACATAGCATCATTACCTTGTTCTAAGCTGGATTCTTAACGGCGATCATCTTCAATAGATCTTCCATGGTATATTCTGGTGTTGGCACATTGCTATAATCTAGCTCTTCAGGCTTTTCATCGTTGGTTACTACCCTCATCATTTTGAGGTCCTCTACCGGATTTGGTTCGGGTTTGCTAGCAAACTTTGCTAGTATGAGAGCTTGGCTCTCGGCTACTTTACCCAGCTGAGCATCCACAGTCTTTGTTCTTTCCTATAGAGCCTGCACATCATTTCTAATTGCAATGGCCTGGTTAGATAATCTTCCTAAACTACTTTCATGGTTCTCCGTAATCTTAATAAGCATATTGTTTTGTTCGGTTTGAGCTTGCATAAATGTTCTAACAGTTTTCTCAAATGGGAGATTGCCATGATTTGCTCCATTAGTATTATCATAATTATTATAAGGAGCTCCTGCAGGATTAGTATGATATTTTTGAACATTAGAAACATAATTAATTTTCCATGCAGGATTAAAAAGAGTGCGAGCTATATAATTAACATCATTGACATCGGTAGTGATAGCATTAACTTGGGTATCTTCCTTACCCTTTACTAAGCTAAGCAACTCATCTACCTTAGATGTAAGATCCTCATTGTTTACCTTGGTAATTGAACTTACTCTCTTCGAGGTTCTTTCCATATGCCATTGGGCATGGTTATTTTGCATATCATCAAGTAACTTATTTGCAACACTCACATGTTTTCCCATGATCGTTCCTTTTGCTGCAGTATCTAGCATAGACTTAGACATTGGGTTAAGACCATTATAAAATAAGTGAAATATAAGCCATTCTTCCATCCCATGATTAGGACAGTTCATTATGGCTTCTTTCATCCTTTCCCACGCAAGCGTTAGTGTCTCATGGTCCTCTTGTCTAAAGCTTGTAATGTTGCATCTAAGCTGCATAGACTTAGCTGGGGGGAGGGATATTTAGTCATAAACAAATTAGTGCATTCCTCCCAAGATTTAATAGTGCCCTTTGGTAGAGCTAGCAACCAATCCTTAGTCTTTACTATAAGAAAGAAAGGGAATAATCTTAGCTTAACAACATTTGGATCTACATCTTTAATACGCATCATGTCACAAATTTCAGTAAAAGTATTTAAATGCAATCCTGAATCCTCAGAAGATGAACCCCCAAATTTGTTTTGTTGAACCAAACTTAAAAGGTTAGGTTTTATCTCATATGTTTCCGCATAAACTATGGAAGTGATGGGTGCACGAATAAAATCATCAGTGGGAGTAGCATACTCCCCTAATCTCTTTTGAGCCATGGCTCTTATCTTTTTGGTAAATTTTTAGGTAATAAAAACGAATAACAAGTAACTAACTTTTTGGGTTTTCAAATAGATAACAAGAAAGTAAACTAATAACAAAAATTAAACTACAACTAATAATAAAACTAAAAACAAGGTCTCTAATGACCTCACCAGGATAGCGAAATTGCTTCCCCGGCAATGGCGCCATAAAAAGGGTTGATACCTTCGATCTAGATTCATGGATGTAGTATAATAGCTTTTTCCCTAGAAGACCTAGGTTTAATCGAACCTCGGAAAGCACTGCTAAAGGGTAATAAGAAAGGACACGCCCGATACATTACAAATGTATCTATAATTTTTGATGTTCCATGCTTAGTTTTATCCTCTTTCTTGTGTTTTGTTCCAACTTTGGAGTACTTTTCATATGATTTCTTGTACTAACCTATTAACAAGAGCCACAGTGCCAGCTGCCTGTTTTCTGCTGTTTTTGGTTCTAGGAAAGTCAAAAAATGAATATTCTCGGAATTGGACGGGACAAAAGCCAAAGTGCCTATTTTTTCGGAAGTCATCAAGTGCCAGAATACGAGACGAAGAGGGGCCAGGGGGCCACCACACCACCTGGCCGCGCAGCCAGGCCTGGCCCGCGCCAGGGGGTGGTGTGGCCGCTCCCGGCACCCCCTCGGCCTACCCTTCCGCCTATAAGATGCCCTCGGGACGAAAAACCTAAGTGCCCGATCAAAAATCCACGAAAGAGTCTGTAGCCACCGTCATATCCATCCCTAGATCGGGAGGGATCTGAAGCTCTTTCCGGCACCCTGCCAGAGAGGGGAATTCACCCTGGAGGCCTTCTTCATCATCATGCAAGCCTCCGGTGTGATGCATGAGTAGTTCACCCTTGGACTACGGATCCATGTATTAGCTAGATGGCTGGTTCTCCTCCTTTGTGCTTTCATGTTTAGATCTTGTGAGCTCCGTTCATGTTCAAGATCATCTATTTGTAATTCTGCATGTTGTGTTTGCGGGGATCCGATGGATATTGAGATGCTATTTCAGATTGATTATTGATTCTATCATGTCTTTGTTATTTGTGATCTTGCATGCTTTCTGTTGTTAGTAGCTATCTTGGCCAAGTAGATGCTAGCAACTCCAAGAGTTAGTATTTATTCTCGATAGTGGGTTCATGCCTCTGGTAATCTGGGTAAGTGACAGAAATCTCTAAGGTACTAGATGTGCTGTTGCTACTAGGGAGAAAACAACAATCCTTTATTCATAGAACAATCGTATTGTTTACTTTACACGTAGTTCATAAAGCAATAATATGTTGCTTGCAACTTAATACTGGAGGGGGTTTGGATGATAACCTGAAGGTGGATTATTAGTCATAGATGCAGTTGGATGGCGGTCTATGTATAATGTTGTAATGCCCAATCTAGTCTCAAAGGAGTCAAGATGATTAGTATATCCATGTATTGCTTTCTCGATGTTTGTCAATTGCCCCGCTGTAATTTGTTCACCCAGCATGTTATCTATCTTAAGGAGAGCCACCTCTAGTGAACTATGGATCCCGATCCTTTACTTTACATACAATCTATAAATTGTTTACTCCTTTGTGTTTACTTTCTGCAAACATTTACTTCTTTCCATTCGATACGTTTAATCCTTTGTTTTCCGCAAAACACGGTGAGACTGACAACCTCATCGCAAGTTAGGGACAAAGTTCTGTGGTTGTGTTGTGCAGGTCTCCACGTTGCTACTAGCACTGGTATTGCGCCCTGCCCAAGCTCAGCTAGTAACACCTTTGGGGTGTTTCCTTGCTCCTACTGGTTCGATTAAACCTTGGTTTCATAACTGAGGGAAACTTGCTGCTGTGCTCATCATACCTTCCTCTTGGGGTTCCCAACGAGCTCTACATCAACACCGCCATCAAACATTTTTCTGGGCACCGTGCATTGAGCCATCAGTGTCTACAAGTCATTGTTTGTTCATTTTACCTTAATTGACTGGACCAATCTAGTTTACTTTATAACGGGTTTGAATCAATGGATGGAGATAGGCCAGGGTTGAATATCTACCTGCAGCTGCACATCAAATGGGATGAAAAGATAATAATAAGCATAGTCATGTATAGTGTTTGTGTTGAGATAATGTTTTGTGGGCAACACATCCTAATTTTCTAGAGCCCACATGATGCAGTGGGCTTAGCAATAGACTTTTAATCCAACCGAGAACACACCAAAGCCACGGGTTGCAAATGATTATTAAGTGTAAACACATATTAAAGCTTTAAGTGGTGATGTTGTTGTTGATCCCGAATGGGGCGCTAAGCGAAGACCGTACTTACCTTTCTGTCACTGAGTTTCCTATGATATCGCCGCTAGCCAAGTATCTCACCTCAAGCCTTTATCAATCTATGGGATCTTGGGTACCTACAAGTCCACAGATCGAGGCGAGAGATGAAGAAACAAAAGATACAAATCACGAATCCAAACAAAATACAATTCTCCCATGATCTAGATGCACATAATTGTTGTGAGGTTTCTCTCCAACCCGCAACCCGTGAGGACTACTCACTCATAACAAATAGATCAGAGATAGAAAACATCATGCAAATGCTTATATTGAAATCAAATATTATTACAATGGTCGCCAAATCACAAGGAGATCTAAAAGTACAAAGCAATGGCTATGGCTAGTGGAGGGATGGATGGTGGAAGTGATGAACAATGGATGAACAATGGTGTGGATCTCCTTTGGGGTGTTGTGATGCAATCTGAGAATGGCGGCTCTCTGGCCGGTGGCTGGAGCCTCAAAATATATAGGCGTCTTTATGAAAGTTGTAGGGTTTGATAAGACAAAGCCATTGCCACCTGGTACGAGCGAGCGGTACAGGCGGACCGCTCCCATACCAGTGGTCGTTAAGCATGCTAACGCCCTGGTTGGCTTCTCCAATTACTTGGCCGTGTGTACTTCCTTAAAATCCTTCATTATGACTCCTTATTTCACCTTAAAAGCAGTGATTTCCTATACAACATAAATCAAAGAAGGGATTTGCATATCTTTGCAATTATTAGTCATTAGTAGCAAGGTCAAGAGTTTATTTGGCAATTGCTTAACCAAAAACAACGTTTAAACACAGTGGAAGATGGCAAAAATCGGAGCCATCAAGTAACAAGACCCATTTAATTAGACGGGGCTTAGCATCTTTCTTAGCTAGAAGGTGTCTCAAGGCTTGATGGTCAGTATGAACTATTACTTTTGAGTTGATAATATAGTGTCTAAATTTATCACAAGCAAAAACAACATCTAGAAATTCTTTCTCGGCTATCGCATAGTTCCTTTGATCATCTTAAAAACTCGACTAGCATATTGAATGACGCTGATATTAGGTCCATATCTTTGTCCTAAAATAGCCCCAATAGCATAGTCACTAGCATCACACATAATTTCAAATGGTTCATCCCAATTGGGTGGTTGAATGACTGGTGCAAAATTAGAGCCTTTTTTAACTATTCGAAGGAATCATAGCAATCTCTATCAAAAGTAAAAAAGGGTATCTTTATCTAAGAGACGAGTTAAAGGGTCAGCTATTTTACCAAAATCTTTAATAAAGCATCTATAAAAAACAACATGTCCAAGGAAGTTCTTTACTCCTTTTATATCTTGCGAAATCGGCAGCGTTTCTAAAGTAGCCAACTTTGAATTATCAATCTCAATATTCTTTTCAGAAACCTTATGCCCGAAAATTATACCTTCCCTTACCATGAAGCGGCAGCGCTCCCAGTTTAAAACCATCTTGGTTTGTTTATATCGCTGCAAAACTCTATTAAGATTATAGAGACATTTCTCAAAAGTAGTTCCATAAACAACAAAATTTTCCATAAGGACCTCCATGGAACTTTCCACAAAATTGTCGAATATTTTTAGAACACACTCTTGAAAAGTAGCAGCTGCGTTGCACAAACCAAAATGCATTAATCGATAAGCATAGGTTCCATAGGGACAGGTAAACGTTGTTTTTTTCTTGATCTTCAGGCTGGATAGCGATTTGAGAGTATCTAGAGTGAAGGAAACAAAAGTAAGAATTAGCAGACATCATTTCCATAATATCATTAATGAGGGGTAGTTGCTTATGAATTTTTATGGTTTCTTTGTTCAACTTCCGAAAGTCAATACACAATCTGTATCCTACTATCGGTCTAGCAAGTATTAATTCATCCTTATCATTATTAATTATTGTTATACATCCTTCCCTAGGTATGCAATGAGTTGGACTCAACCACTTACTATCTGAAATTGGTTAGATAATACCGTTGTCTAACTTACGTATAACTTCCTTCCTTACTACCTCTTTCATTTTAGGATTCAACCTTTTCTGATTATCAACAAATGGTTTAGCATCTTCAATCATAGATATCTTGTGAGTTACTATGGAAGGATCTATACTTTTTATGTCATTAAGAGTGTATCGAAAAGTTTCACATTGTTTGACAAGTACCTCTAACAATTTCATGTTTTCCTCCGGGGAGAGATTATCATCTAAAATCACTGAGCATTTACCTTCCTTATCTAAGAATTCATACCTGAGACCTGGAGGGAGAGGTTTTAAAACAAGGGGCGGCGGATCCTCGTCCCCTTTTATTTCAAGTTCTTCAAATTCGACCCTAAGACCTGACTCGACCTCCGATGCAGTATTGAGAATCTCATCCAAATCTTCTTTTACAGAGTCGTTGACAAGTGAATTATCGATTGTCAAACTCCTCTACAACTCAGATCACGGAGTGCAAAAATAGATTGCTGCCAATTCTTCAATAGTCTTCTCCTCCTTCATATCAACTTTCTTTTTGTAAGGTAATCTCGTGAATTGGCTATAGTTTGTTTCTATAGTTTCTTCACCAAACTGCAAAGATAAAGCCTGCTTTTTGTTGTCAATATCAATGTTCATAGATTTGTAAAAACGATTGCCAAAAATAACAGGGCGGGAGGGGTTCAAAGGTATTTCAATAATATGAAAATCAACTCGGTACAAAAAAGCCCCAACAGAAATGCAAACATTGCGGAGTATCCCTCGAGTAGGATGCAAAGTTCGATTAGAAAACATAAAAGTATCTTCTGATGGCTCAAGGTAAGATTCGTCAAGATGATCATGCATTTCTTCATAGATTGTATAAGGCATAATATTTATGGAAGAACTTAAGTCAAAAAACCCTACATAAGTAATCCCTCCTAAACAAAAAGGAATTTTCCGTTAACTTCTATTCTTACCATCAAACTTGCCCCTATCATTTCAGAAGATTCTTTACTTACCATTATCACTTCATCCTTGAACAATTCAGGTTCCAAAAGTTATTTTAATATCCTAATATTCTCTTTAATGGCTCACAGATCCCCAGTAAACCTTCCTATTCTTTTATTCCCTTCACCCCTACTATCCATTACTTAAGTTAGAATAGTTTCGTCTTCGGCTAACATTTTCTTCCGCATTTTCGAATATTTATCAGCGTGGCAAGTTTTAGAGGTTTTTTCTTCCACAGGTGTTGTATAGCATTCCTAATATTTTGGAATTTGCAGGTAGTCGGCATAAGATCTATTAATTTGAATAATCATGCGATGGCCAAGATTAAAATTTCCAAGCAGTTTTTCTATTTTTCCTGAAGCTAGAAATATTTTTAAGAAATTGTCCTATATGGGATTCTCTTTATTAAACTCAGCCTCACAATAGGCTTTCTCTATCCTATTCACCATGTCTAGCAAATTCCATGCCCTTTCAATACTGAATTTGGTGAACGACCCATTGGTAAGGGAATCGAGTTCGTTTCTGTTATTATCATTCAAACCTGCGTAGAAGGTGTGTATCACCAGCCAAGGTGGGACATTATGATGGGGACAATGATCAAGCAATCCCTAAAACCTTGTATATTCCTTCATGCAAGATTTCTTTAGGTTTTCCTTTAAATTTGGTAATCATGCATCTTGCGCCAAGAGTTTTTGTCCTGGGAAAGAAATCAACTAAAATAGAGAGGCTAGGTTCTCCCAGGAATTCGTAATCTCTGTAGAACTTTGAATGTACTAAGAACGAGCCTCATCAATGAGAGTTTGAGCAAAGAGAGCAAACTTAACATCATCCTCAGTTTGTAAATTAAGGTGGAAAGTCCCACAGATATCTTCAAAGAACCCTACATGATCATACGTATCCTCCGTACCATCTCTTGCAAATTTCTTTGCATGTAAAAGATCCAAGAGTATAGGGTTAATATCATACCCTCTTAGGTTATTGGATTTTAAATAGGCGTCCATGGGCAGACCGCAATTCCTCATAGCCTCCAGCTGGATTATATATTGGTACTTGCCCATAACGTATCACCTGAAACTAATAAACAGCTTTAGTAAAAAAATGAGTAAAATAAGTAACTAAGAACAAAGACCAAAAGCGCTTAGCTCCCAGCAACGGCGCCATAAAATAGCTTGATGGCTGCAAGTGCATATATCAATTGTAGCTAGTTTTGAAGTAAAGATATCGAACCCACAAAGAGCTATTGGTAAAGGTCTTTATGCCCCTTGTTACTCTCTACCAAAGGATACGTATAAGCTACGTTTGATCTCAAGTAAGGGTGTTTGAAAGGTTTATGGTTGTTTGCAAAAAAAGTAATTAAAAACAAGTAAAAGAAAACAAGTAACAAGTTTGTATGAAAGCGTGGTTAAACTCAATAGGGCTAAAACGTTCTCGAGGATGTAGGATACACCACTAGCATAGTATTATTGTTATGTGTAATCAAGATAATATACTCCTTGTATCATGATATGTATGGAGAGAGATCCATAATAAGATGTTCACTACAAGGCTCGTAGGAAGCCACTTTTTTGAGCCAAGAGTGAGGTCACCTCTAAATAACCACTACGATGTCTGAGAGCAGTCACCCATACAAACCACCGTAATTAAGGGTTTCCCAGTGGATATCGTAATTAGCTTAGGGAGTCCCTCTTTAATCCTCCTTTGACCGTGCAGGTTACGAGCCGACGCCAATCTATCATGGGGCCATTTCGGGTACGCTTTCAAGACACGTCCAATGGATTTCTCCCCCCTTTAGTCCCGAGGGCAAATGATATGCGGCCGACAACACATACCATCTAAAAGAGAGATCAAACACAAATCATAATTATATCATAGATGGGCAAGTCATATGGACCCAAGAATAGATCATCTTTATTACGAGTTCATAATCGTGCTAGGGTTTCTCCATCTCCCCAAGAACAAGGGAACTACTCACTCATGGAAGCAATCAACAACATCATCATAATCAAATAAATGGATAAAAGTACGGAGGTAGATCTAATGCAAACCACAATTGAATCTAGAATTACAACAAGATCTAATAGATGAAAGTTGGGGGTAATGGTGGTAATGGAGATGCAGCGGTTGATGATGAAGGGGATGATGTGTTCTCCTCCAATGATCCGTGAAGCAGCTGGGATTTTGCCCCAGCCAAGTTCCTCCTTCAGATCTCTTTTAGATGTGTTTTTTCATGGTTTGTGGTGGCTGTGAATGTTAGATCTCTCCCTCGTCTTCGCTAGGAGAAAGTATTTGATGAGGCGGTCACGATGGCGCTTGGTACAGGCGGGCTCCGCCCGTACCACTGGTCGTTATTGGTATTGATTTCTCCTCCTCGCTTGGTATTCTCCCAAGTGCGAAGGTAAATCCATAAAATAACTTTTATCACTTAGAAATATCATATAGTTACACAATATGACAGTTCTAATTGATATGTTCATATAGGACTCATTGGTTTGGGATCATGTTGAAACAAGAACAAAATGGCACGTACAAACGCAGTGAAATAAAAGATCCCTACTATATTTATGCAAAAACAAAAGGTAAAAATGCTTCAATTTTGGACTCATCAGCCAGCCGATCCACCGCGTGGGCAGCTGTTCTAGTTCGTTCCGTTCAGAGAGGAGGCCATGCTACCGCCTGGTGCCGGATCCACCGTCCGGCGAGGTGGCCGGCTCCTGCTGTTTCCTCCAAGGCCGAGACCCACCTCGGCTTGCTGCTTGTTGGCCATGGCCATGAGGAGCTGGACGCAGGATTTCTAGCGACGTGGCTCTTCGCCCTCCAGGTGGCTCAGCTCAGCGGCAACCACCTCTACGACCCTCATGTTCTTGGTGGGAGTACTGTAAATCAGCTGAACCGCGGGAGTACGCGGTCAGCAGCGCGGTCCAGCTCCGAACCAAGGTTTTGGCCCTAGGGATGAGCTTGCCGGTTAGCGCCGGGCAGGTTGGCGAAGCCATGGGCGGTGTTGTACTCGCACATGGTCGCGTTTAGCCGGTGCTGGGCAACGGCGACCTTGTTGGCTTCCTCTAGAAGGTTTTGGCGGGTGGCCTCCAGTGCTGCTGTAGCCGTTGCTGGATCTGCCTCAAGGATGACGGGGTTACGGAGGTGCTGGATGGAGGTGGCCAGCGAATCTTGGTCTTGTTCTGTAACTACCTCGGACCCTACGCTCTAAGTTCGAGCCTGGATGAAGTGGAAGTGGTTAAAATAGTACAACGGGGGCCTAGAGGACCGCCCACGTGTAGACCCGTCGGCCGTCCTAACCACTTCCAAGACATCAGGACAAGAGCGAGCGGTGTAGGCAACAAGCGAAGAGATCAAATACATACGCATGTGAGTATGTATGCAAGCTACCATACAACAGTTTTCAGAGCCATGCCATCTAAAAGAAATAGAAATATTGCAACGCCATACGGCAAGATTCAAATATCCTAGATAGAGATAATAGTTTAGGATAGCTCCTCATACATCAAACATCAGAGTATCAGGCGAAAGCAGAAAACAAGATCCGATTACGGATAAGAAGCAAATCGGCATAAGATGCCACATATATATACACATCCCGCCCACAGATCTCACGGATCCCCATCCCCGGAATCTCTACACCGAGTGATCGTTGCCAACCTCATCTGCCTCCTCCACCTAGTATCCATCTTGTGAGTACACCTGTTCATCTGAATCAAACAATTTATCGTGTGAGACCCTAGGGCTACTCAGCAAGTCTTAATGCCTCTAAAGGGGACATAAACCTGGGGTGACGCAATTGCAGCAAAAGATAATAACTAACAAGTCTATAGATACTCGCTAATCATCCGCCTAACCAATGATAGACGGATGTCCGTTAATTAGTAACAACAGTTATAACAGTATAAAGTAACATATCCATCCTCCTTCTCGCTTACCAACGAGAAAGCGGACGAACAACCCCTCTGTTGGCAGTTTTATTAACCATTCCATGAGTATTGCACTAATTACTAGTCAGGTGCTTAGTCAAATTAAAAGTGGTACTTTAGTTATACTTGTCTATGATCGAGAAACTGTGCTCCAAGTCGTCCATAACCGCAGACATGGCTTTCAGAAAGATTTACCCTGCAGGGGTGCACAAATAGCAACACACACTCGATCAACCTCGGAAAAACCAAATCAAAACCCAACGAGGCATTCACGACAAAGCGATCACAGGATTCAGAAATATTTCAGGGGGCCACCCCATTAAGCTACCCGCAACGAAGTTGGCCGGCTCTGAGACGGACCCAAGGTTTGCGTCAATGACTGTAAACGACTAGGAACCCGAAAGTGTGACTGGGCTTGTCGATACCGCGAAAACACTCCGCATCCAAAACAGTACAGGTGCTCCACGCACAATCTTAAAACATACAGTAAAGCATGGCATAAGTACAGGATAGTAAATAAAACCCCAAACTAGTTTGTGGCCCCAAGAAATAGAATTGAATCAAGCTCTGGCTCGGGGGGTCCACGGCCTCCCGGATGTGGATAGTGCGAATAGTCAAGGAACAGGAATCAAGTACTCGGGGTCCTACGGGACACAAGTGAGCATGAAAACCAAATAGCAGATATTGATCACCGGTGCCTCTTTCATTAGTTATCCCATTACTACTCAGGTTAAGTTGTTTAGGTACCTCGTGATCCATCAGACACTCACATACCCTACACATGTTGTTCTACGACTCGCATGGCTCAAACAACTCCTGTAGTAATGGCTCATGGGATGGAGGAACAAGCTTCGGTGGGGTTTAAAAGTAAAGGCTAAGCAGTACTTGGGATTCAATTTAATGCAATCGGGACTCAATGATGCAAGAATAAGATAGAGGCAGTAGGTACTATATGTATGCAAGCATGTGGTAGTGCTTGCCTGGCAGCTCAGTTGAAGTGAGAGACGGATCTGGGTAGTACTCCTGGGATTCCTGATATTTCCCTTGCTCGGCGTCTATTCGAAGAAGAACCAAACAAACAAGGGCCAACATAAATAAAGTGCGCAATCATATGAATTAAAATGCGACAAGCAAACAAGCATGCCATGATGAATGATGCTCAAATTACATGGCAATAATGTAGCATGGCAAGGGTGAGGTGTGGGGACAAGAATAATTCATTTTATTATTTATTTGGTCAAGTTTTATTGCCATAAACAGTCCTGGTTTTTAATAATGACATTATGCATGCTTCAATTCATAACATGGAATGCATAGTTAGAACGGCTCGTCGCGCTGATCGATTTAGACATATTATTTGTTAAATTTGGAGTTATAGATCTAAAGTTATTAATTAATTAAGAAAAGGCATTATTATTGCATTTAAACAATTTCGAAAAAAATTAAAGTGCTCAAATAATATTTTGAATACCATATTTGAAATCCTCACATTTTTTGATTCAAAAACATATATCATTTGTATTATTTGGATTTACAATTTAAAAGTTATTAAAAACAGAATTTAAATCAAATTTAAATCATTTCTGAAAATGTTTTAATTAAAACAGAAAACTGATAGACTTTTTATACCCAGCCCCACTTAGCCACAGTCACTGACGACTGGGCCCAGGCTGACTGGGCGGAAAAAGGAGCACAGAGGTTTTTCTTACCGCGGCTATACCCAGCCACAGCGTCTGACCGGTGGGTCCGTGGGAAAATGGGACCCACGTGAGAGAGAGGGTGTGGGCTGGCCACGCGGCGTGGAGGGGGGACCGCGGGTTAAGGTCCTAGAAACTGGGGTACCTCTTTGCAAAAAGGCCGAGAGGCTGCCTGGTGGGACCTGGGGTACCGCGGGTTAAGGCAAAAGGGTGTGTGGGAGGGTATTTGCAAAGTACCCCCGTGGTACTGTTTTTCTTCTACCGCGTTTCTGACAAAACTGACGGACGGCACGCGCGCGGCGCAGCGGGGATCAAACTCGCGACCGATCTCTCGCGCGCAGGCGACGGCGACCAACGCGGCTCGGAGGGGTTGCTGGTAGGGGAGGGCTGCGCGGCTAGATGTACCTCTGCGACGCCACGGTGTGGAAACCGACCGCGAACGCCAGCGCGCAGAGGGCGTTCGACAAAACAATCGACGCGACCAGGAAACGATGGCGACTGTGAGGATGTCTGGGAGTATCGGGAGCTCACTGCGAGGTTGTCGGTGGGGATGGTTCGGCCGGAAACACAGGGGATCGGCGGTGATGCAGACGGCCGGCGATTAGGGTTTCCTTGTCGGCCTCGTCGGCGTACAGCGGTCCTGGGCCTCCTCCTCCTCGCTGCTATGTACGAGGCGACGCAGGGGTCCACGTTGAGCTTCCTCGACAACCACACGCCACGCCCGCCTACTGATCTCAAGGATGGTGGTGGATACCGACGGTGGCCGACAATGAAAAGGAGTGGAGGCAGGGGGGAGAAGGGAGGGAGCTACGGCGCGGGGTCTGGGGCAGATGAAGGCAGAGGAGAAACGAGGGGGAGGTAGATAAGGACGGGGCAGGAGGGGTTGCTGCACATGGGGAGGCTCGGGTGGCGGTAAAGGCGGCTTCAGCCACCTTTTCTTGCTCTCCTCACGTTCTCGACGTGGAGCTGCTGTCTCGGGGAACAGAGGGGCTGTAGCTGGGGCCGGCCAAGGGAAGGAAGTGCCCGGGTGGGGTCCTTGTGCAGCGAGAGAGAGAGAGAGAGGGCCGAGAGAGAGAGGGGGCCGAGAGAGAGAGGGGACCAAGAGAGAGATGGGGTAAAGCATGGGTAGTTATGGAGGTAGGGTTAGGGAGAGGGGTCATGAGGGTTTAGGGTTAGAGTTTGATCATGGCCAAAACAAGACCAAGCAAGGGGGGGGTTAGGGTTTGGTGGTGATCCACCAAGATCAAGCAAAGGTGAAAGAAGATGGTGAGGATAAGAAGAGAGGGGCTAGGGTTTTGGGTGTAAGATTGATATGGCCACACATGGTCATGCAAGGATGGGGTGGTGGGTAAGGGAAAACAAAAGAACAAGGTGGTGAGGCTTGTGGTGCACACATGGTGGTAGAAGAGAGAGATAAAGGTGGAGCTCAACAAAAGAATAAGAATCACTTGGGTTGAATCCAAAAGACAAGATCCACTTCAAAAACAAAGAAAAACCAAAGGAGAAGAGATGGTGGAGATTTGCATGGCCCATGCATGAATAGTAGATGCCATGTTTAATTTTTTTTAAAACAAAAATAAATAATCATGGCATTTATACACATGCATTCCAAAATATGAAATGAGGCCAAGCTAAAAGAATTAAAAGGATGCTCCATGTGGAGTAGATGGAGTTGCTCAAATTTGAATATAATTTGGACTTGCTAGTGTGTATGTTCCACTAGATGTTTAATGATCCCAAAAATATCCCAACATGAGCATACATTCATAATAATCCATATGGAAGCTTGACAAGGGGTTCCATCCACAAAGCATGCAAAGGTGGCCATGTGGCTCCTCATATATCAATAATGTGAAAAACAATATGGTGCATATATGGGAGCATGTGGAATTGTAAGTGGATCCATCCCAACCCACATGAGCTAGAGGTAACCAAATGAAATGCAAAGCTCACATATAGTTGGATGGTGGAATTATGGGGTGGTACAAGCAAGGTGGTAGAGTTAATAAAAGATATGCCCCCAACTCAACTTGGGCATCAAGCATTTATCAAGATCCAAATACAATATATCAAGAGGCAAATACAATTAATAGTGCATATGAGATAAGAACCAAAAGAAAGGGGTTTTAGATGATGCTCAAATGCAAGGTGACATGATGACATGAGCATGATATAATTATGATGCAACAATTATATGTAGGAAGTAGCAATTATATTACTAGACCATGTAGCATTACATATGTTAGACAGATGGGATGCTACAACTCTCCCCCACTAAACAAGAATCTTGCCCCGAGATTCTAGGAAGAAGAAGACACGAAGAGGGTAGGATACTTGGCACGGAGCTCGTCCTCGCGTTCCCAAGTGGCTTCATCAACGGAATGGTGCGACCACTGCACCTTGCAGAATTTGATGGACTTGTTGAGAGTCCTTCTTTCTGCGACTTCTAGGATTTTTGTGGGGTGTTCTTGATAAGACAGATCTTCTTGGAGATTGATGAGTTCATGGTCCACGGTCCTGCCGGGATCCTTGAAGCACTTCTTGAGTTGAGAGATATGGAACACATCATGGACTTTGAGTTTTTCAGGGAGCTCAAGAGCATAAGCAACTTCTCCTCTTCTTCCTCGAACATTGAAAGGACCGATGTATCTAGGAGCCAGCTTTCCTTTGATACCAAAACGGTGTGTGCCTCTCATGGGAGTGACACGAAGGTAAACGAGATCACCAGGGACATACTCCATGTCCGTGTGCTTTCTGTCATAGTTGCTCTTCTCGCAACTTTGAGCAACCTTCAGGTTTCAAGAATGATGTGAACCTTCTCCTCCGCTTGAGTTACAATGTCAGGGCCAAACGATGTTCTTTCACCTGCGCCTGACCAACCAATCGGAGTTCTGCATTTGCGAACATAGAGAACCTCAAATGGTGCCATCTTTAGACTTTTCTGGAAGCTGTTGTTGTAAGAGTACTCAGCATAAGGAAGGTATTCTTCCCACTTCATGCCGAAAGAGATAACGCAAGCACGGAGCATATCTTCCAGAATCTGATTGATCCTTTCCACTTGTCCTTGCGACTAAGGGTGGTAAGCTGTGCTGAAGTTCAATTTTGTTCCCAAAGCATTTTGGAAACTTCCCCAGAACTTGGAAGTGAAGATGCTTCCACGGTCTGAACTGATCTCAAGAGGAACCCCATACAGAGAGACAATTATGTTGATATAGAGCTCAGCCAACTAAATTGCAGAAATTGTTTCCTTGAAGGGAAAGAAGTGAGCCACTTTAGAGAGCCTGTCGATGACAACAAAGATTGCATTGTTGCCCTTCTGCGACCTTGGAAACCCAGTTATGAAGTCCATCTCTACTTTCTCCCATTTCCATTCCGGAGGCTTCAATGGCTGTAGAAGA
Organism: Avena eriantha; assembly: GCA_910589775.1. NCBI lineage: Eukaryota > Viridiplantae > Streptophyta > Magnoliopsida > Poales > Poaceae > Avena > Avena eriantha. The sequence goes on from OU342740.1 coordinate 40,534,399, forward strand.
CCGGAAGGTTTCTGATGGACAGCTTTAACTCTGCGGCAGACATCACACTTGGAGACATACTTGGCACAACATTCTTTCAACCCAGGCCACCAATATTGTATTTTCAAGTCCATGTACATCTTAGTGCTGCTAGGGTGGATAGAAAGAACAGAATCATGCGCCTCCTTAAGAACTTGCTCTCTCAATCCCGGGTCATTCGGAACGAACATCCGGTGTTCAAAGAATAGAGCTCCTTGATCATCGACGTGGAAGGACTCGTACCTCGGCAGCTGAATGTTGGAGATGATGTTTTTGGCGTAAGCATCACCTCGCTGACTAGCACGAATCTTTTCTTCCAAGAGAGGGGTTGCCAGAAGATTCAGAAGATACCCTTGATCCACAATTTCAAGGTTGAGTTGGCGGAATTCCTCGCACAAGAGAGGCTGTTGTTCTTCCACCATGAGGTTGTTGACATAAGCTTTTCGGCTGAGAGCATCGGCCATCACATTAGCTTTGCCCGGAGTGTAGTTAATGGTCAAATCGAAACCATTAATTGCTTCAATCCACCTTCTCTGAAGAAGGTTTAGATCAGGTTGTGTGAAGATATACTTTAGACTCTTCTGATCAGAAAAGATCTCACAACAGTTGCCAAGCAAGTAGTGCCTCCATACTTTCAAAGCAAAGACAACTGCTGCAAGTTCGAGGTCATGTGTAGGATAGTTGATCTCATGCGTCTTCAATGGTCGAGAGGCATAAGCAACAACTTGTTTTTCTTGCATAAGGACCACACCCAATCCTTGCAAAGAGGCGTCACAGAATATCTGGAAAGGCTTTGATGTATCTGGAGGAATCAAGACTGGAGTGGAAGTGAGCTTCTCTTTGAGTGTTTCAAAGCTTGCTTGACATGCAGGAGACCAAATGTATTTCTTGCCTTTCTTGAGGAGATCGGTAAGAGGCTTCGCAATCTTCGAGAAGTTCTGAACGAAACGACGACAGTAACTAGCCAAACCAAGGAAACTCCGGACTTCTTTGACATTTTTGGGTGGAAGCCAGTCAACAATTGTCTTAACAGTTTCTGGGTTGATGGCAATGCCCTTGGCAGAGATGACGTGACCAAGGTAGGTGACTTCAGGCAGCCAGAACTCACACTTGGAGAACTTTGCATACAGGCGGTTCTCACAAAGCTTGTTTAGGACACACCGAAGGTGTTCTTCATGTTCTTCCTTTGACTTATAATAGACTAGGATGTCATCCAGATAGACCACAACAAACTTATCAAGATACTCCATGAAAACCGAGTTCATAAGCCTCGAGTAGGTGCTAGGTGTGTTGGTGAGACCGAAGGACATGACCGTGTACTCGTACAGGCCATAGCAGGTGGTGAAAGCTATTTTGGGAACATCTTCCTTGCGGATTTTGATTTGATGATATCCACTTCTCAAATCAAGCTTAGAGAATACCACAGCTCCAGCTAGCTGATCGAAGAGATCATCAATCCGCGGAAGGGGATATTTGTTCTTGATGGTTTTAGCGTTGAGAGCCCGATAGTCAACACAAAGTCTATCGGTCTTGTCTTGCTTCTTCACAAAGATGGTTGGGCTACCCCAAGAAGAAGTACTGTGCTGAATGAAACCCAACTTCTCTTGTTCATCCAGCTGACGTTTGAGTTCAGCCAACTCAGCAGGACCCATTTTATAAGGCCGCTTGGAGATAGGGCGGTTCCAGGTTCAAGTTCAATCACAAACTTGACCTCTCGATTAGGAGGCATACCTGACAACTCTTCAGGAAAAACATCTGGGAACTCATAGACCACCGGAACACTCTGAATAGCTTCCATAGCATCATCATTCAGAGCCGTCAAAGAGAAAAGCTGAATTGCAGGAGTCAGACTTGGAGAATAGACTATATGGCCTTCAGGAATTTTCAGAGAAACCGAGCGTTCAGCACAATCAATCACAGCTGCATTTGCTGTTAACCAATCCATGCCCAAGATAACATCAATGTCAGAATTGCCTAGAATAATTAAGGAAGCCGGGAACGAAGAACCACCAATCTCAATTTGATTGCCATGGCTGATTTTAGAAGATGCCATTGTTGCTCCAGGAGAAAGGACCATTAAACGTTTAGGGAGAGGATCCATTGCTAACTCATTCTCATTTGCAAACTTGTGAGAAACAAAAGAATGCGATGCACCAGAATCGAACAAAACTCGTGCAAGAACTGAGTTAACAGGAAGCATACCCATCACAACTCCAGGTGCATGCTCAGCTTGAGCGACGTTGACACAGTTGGCACGAGCAACCGTAGACCCGGGCTTGGTGTTGATGTTGAGAGCCCGAGCTGGAGGTGCACGAACCATAGAAGAACTTGCCGCAGGTCTTGGAGGTGGTGGAGGAAGAGCTTTGTTGTTCATTGGACAACTCCAGTGTTGATGCCCAGTGTTTCCACAAGTGTAGCAAGCACCAGGTGGACGTGGAGCAGCGTAGCTAGGGACTCCGCCAGGCGCTCCAGGGTAGTTGTGGTTGTAGCCCCTAGGAGCCACGGTGAAGGAGTTTGGTGGCCTTGCCGCGTAGCTTGACGGTCTTGGTAGATCCGGGAGCGACGGTGGGGTGTTAGGAACCCACACGCGGCGCTTAGAAGGAGTTGTCATAGCTGAAGAGCTTGCTGCATCACGGCTGTGTTTCTTGGACTCCTCAAACACTTGCCTACTTGCTTCTTCCTGCAGAGCTGTATGTTGGAGTTCTAGAAAAGACCCTGGCCTTGCATGAGTGATTGCATATTTGATGGATGCATTGAGTCCTTGCCTGAACCTCTTTTGCTTCTTCTTGTCATCAGAGATCTCATCGCCACCATACCGAGAAAGGTTCATGAAGTTTCTGATATAGGTATTGACATTGTCATTGCCCTACTTGAGGTTGAGAAACACTTCCTTCATCCTTTCCATGACAATTTCTGACAGGTATTGCTCTTTGAAAGCTCCAGTGAATTGCTCCCAAGTAGGCTAAAAACCAGAGTGGTCTGCCTTGAGGTAATTCTCCCACCACAGAGCTGCATCTCCCTTCAGAAGGTGCGTGGCACATTTTACCCATTCTTGCTCAGGAACATCAGCCGTCATCAGCAACCTTGACATCTCCCGCAACCAATCATCAGCATCAAGTGGCTGATCAGACACCTCAAATTGGCGTGGGTTGAACTTCAGAAAACTCTTGATGTCTCCTCGCCTGGGAGGTGGAGGTAGCGAAACAAACTCATTCCTCCTGACACCTTCTTCGAATCGCTGCTGGTTCTGCTGCATTGCTCCCAAGGCATTAGCAATACTTGCCAACGCAGCCCCCAGTTCAGGTGGTATGTCCTCCTCAGAACGGCGTGGTGGTGCCATCCTGTGATTGATATAAAACACAAGTCAGTACTATAATGGAGAATAATAATAATCCAAAATAGTACCAAAATGGAATTAACCAAGATTTAAAGGATACAAAATACTAAGATGATATTAAAATATCAACAAAGTTCAAAGCACCTCGAAGATATTAAGCATATCGCACACGACTGAACAAGGAGTGTGGTACACAAGCTAACAAAGAAAAAAATTCCGCAAATTTCGGCATTAAAATACCACTATATGCGCAAAACCACTTAACGAATCAAGATTAGTAACTCTACCAATTCAATATACAAGAGCGAATGATAAGAGTAGTGGTATGGTCGCGACTCCATCCCGCACTCAAATCATTACTCCGCACATGAATAAGTAAAACACATATCCCAACTTCCTTCTTCCTAAGATGAACCTAAGGATTAGTAACTACGGAAACGAACACCCCAACAAGTTAGCGTCGTATATCAAGGAGTAAGACAGATCGCGCCGGTATACAACGAATCAGATAGATCGCGTCGGTTTACAAAGGACCGTCGGTATGGAATGTACCAACAGTTGATAACCAAAAGGCAGATAGCGATAACAAGTTGGATGCAATAGATAGACAAGGAATTCACACACACACACAACCTATGGTACTACGGAACCCAGAACACGTGAATCCTAGTTTGAATTTTTAGAAGAGGATTGAAAACGTTACACTTCCTTACCAGAAAAGGGTGGGTGGGTGGGTAAGAAGAAAAATGGAAGCAGTCCTACTCTCACGTTTTGTTTTTCCCTAGTATACATAGCTACCAAAAATATTTGCTAGACTGACAACGACCATTTGGCTGAGACCCTGAAGGGCGGGATGGCTCTGATACCAATTGTAACTACCTCGGACCCTACGCTCTAAGTTCGAGCCTGGATGAAGCGGAAGTGGTTAAAATAGTACAGCGGGGGCCTAGAGGACCACCCACGTGTAGACCCGTCAGCCGTCCTAACCACTTCCAAGACATCGGGACAAGAGCGAGCGGCGTAGGCAACATGCGAAGAGATCAAATACATATACAAGTGAGTATGTATGCAAGCTACCATACAACAGTTTTCAGAGCCATGCCATCTAAAAGAAATAGAAATATTGCAACGCCATACGGCAAGATTCAAATATCCTAGATAGAAATAATAGTTTAGGATAGCTCCTCATACATCAAACATCAGAGTATCAGGCGGAAGCAGAAAACAAGATCCGAGTACGGATAAGAAGCAAATCGGCATAAGATGCCACATATATAAACACATCCTGCCCATAGATCTCACGGATCCCCATCCCCGGAATCTCTACACCGAGTGATCGTTGCCAACATCATCTGCCTCCTCCACCTAGTATCCATCTTGCGAGTACACCTGTTCATCTGAATCAAACAATTTATCGTGTGAGACCCTAGGGGTACTCAGCAAGTCTTAATGCCTCTAAAGGGGACATAAACCTGGGGTGACGCAATTGCAGCAAAAGATAATAACTAACAAGTCTATAGATACTCACTAACCATCCGCCTAACCAATGATAGACGGATGTCCGTCAATTAGTAACAACAGTTATAACAGTATAAAGTAACATATCCATCCTCCTTCTCGCTTACCAACGAGAAAGCGGACGAACAACCCCTCCGTTGGCAGTTTTATTAACCATCCCATGAGTATTGTACTAATTACTAGTCAGGTGCTTAGTCAAATTAAAAGTGGTACTTTAGTTATACTTGTCTATGATCGAGAAAGTGTGCTCCAAGTCGTCCATAACCGCAGACACGACTTTCAGAAAGATTTACCCTGCAGGGGTGCACAAATAGCAACACACAGTCGATCAACCTCGGAAAAACCAAATCAAAACCCAACGAGGCATTCACGACAAAGCGATCACAGGATTCAGAAATATTTCAGGGGCCACCCCATTAAGCTACCCGCAACGAAGTTGGCCGGCTCCGAGACGGACCCAAGGTTTGCGTCAATGGCTGTAAACGACTGGGAACCCAAAAGTGTGACTGGGCTTGTCGATACCGCGAAAACACTCCGCATCTAAAACAGTACAGGTGCTCCATGCACAATCTTAAATAATACAGTAAAGCATGGCATAAGTACAAGATAGTAAATAAAACCCCAAACTAGTTTGTGGCCCTAAGAAATAGAATTGAATCAAGCTCTGGCTCGGGGGGTCCACGGCCTCCCGGATGTGGATAGTGCGAATAGTCAAGGAACAGGAATCAAGTACTCAGGGTCCTACGGGACACAAGTGAGCATGAAAACCAAATAGCAGATATTGCTCACCGGTGCCTCTTTCATTAGTTATCCCATTACTACTCAGGTTAAGTTGTTTAGGTACCTCGTAATCCATCAGACACTCGCATACCCTACACATGCTGTTCTACGACTCACATGGCTCAAACAACTCCTGTAGTAATGGCTCATGGGATGGAGGAACAAGCTTCGGTGAGGTTTAAAAGTAAAGGCTAAGCAGTACTTGGGATTCAATTTAATGCAATCGCGACTCAATGATGCAAGAATAAGATAGAGGCAATAAGTACTATATGTATGCAAGCATGTGGTAGTGCTTGCCTGGCAGCTCAGTTGAAGCGAGAGACGGATCTGGGTAGTACTCCTGGGATTCCTGATATTTCCCTTGCTCGGCGTCTATTCGAAGAAGAACCAAACAAACAAGGGCCAACATAAATAAAGTGCGCAATCATATGAATTAAAATGCGACAAGCAAACAAGCATGCCATGATGAATGATGCTCAAATTACATGGCAATAATGTAGCATGGCAAGGGTGAGGTGTGGGGACAAGAATAATTCATTTTATTATTTATTTGGTCAAGTTTTATTACCATAAACAGTTCTGGTTTTTAATAATGACATTATGCATGCTTCAATTCATAACATGGAATGCATAGTTAGAACGGCTCGTCGCGCTGATTGATTTAGACATATTATTTGTTAAATTTGGAGTTATAGATCTAAAGTTATTAATTAATTAAGAAAAGGCATTTTTATTGCATTTAAACAATTTCGAAAAAATTTAAAGTGCTCAAATAATATTTTGAATGGCATATTTGAAATCCTCACATTTTTCTGATTCAAAAACATATATCATTTGTATTGTTTGGATTTACAATTTAAAAGTTATTAAAAACAGAATTTAAATCAAATTGAAATCATTTTTGAAAAAGTTTTAATTAAAACAGAAAACTGACAGACTTTTTATACCCAGCCCCACTTAGCCACAGTCACTGATGACTGGGCCTAGGCTGACTGGGCGGAAAAAGGAGCACAGAGGTTTTCTTACCGCGGCTATACCCAGCCACAACGTCTGATCGGTGGGTCCGCAGGAAAACGGAACCCACGTGAGAGAGAGAGAGGGTGTGGGCTGGCCACGCGACGCGGAGGGGGGACCGCGGGTTAAGGTCCTAGAAACTAGGGTACCTCTTTGCAAAAAGGCCGAGAGGCTGCCTGATGGGACCTGGGGTACCGCGGGTTAAGGCAAAAGGGTGTGTGGGGGGGGGTATTTGCAAAGTACCCCTGCGGTACTATTTTTCTTCTACCACGTTTCTGACGTAACTGACGGACGGCACGCGCGCGGCGCGGCGGGGATCGAACTCGCGACCGATCTCTCGTGCGCAGGCGACGGCGACCAACGCGGCTCGGAGGGGTTGCTGGTAGAGGAGGGCTTCGCGGCTAGATGTACCTCTGCGACGCCACGGTGTGGAAACCGACCGCGAACACCGGCGCGCAGAGGGCGTTCGACGGAACGATCGACGCGACCAGGAAACGATGGCGATTGTGAGGATGTCTGGGAGTATCAAGAGCTCACCGCAAGGTTGTCGGTGGGGATGGTTCGGTCGAAAACATAGGGGATCGGCGGCGATGCAGACGGCCGGCGATTAGGGTTTCCTTGTCGGCCTCGTCGGCGTACAACGGTCCTGGGTCTCCTCCTCCTCGCTGCTGTGTACGGGACGACGCAGGGGTCCGTGCTGAGCTTCCTCGACAACCACACGCCACGCCCGCCTACTGATCTCGAGGATGGTGGTGGATACCGACGGTGGCCGGCGATGAAAAGGAGTGGAGGCAGGGGGAGAAGGGAGGGAGCTGCGGCGCGGGGCCTGGGGCAGATGAATGCAGAGGATAAACGAGGGGGAGGTAGATAAGGACGGGGGCAGGAGGGGGTGCTGCACATGAGGAGGCTCGGGTGGAGGTAAAGGTGGCTTCAGCCACCTTTTCTTGCTCTCCTCACGTGCTCGACATGGAGCCGCTGTCTCGGGGAACAGAGGGGCTGCAGCTGGGGCCAGCCAAGGGAAGGAAGGGCCCGGGTGGGGTCCTTGTGCAGCGAGAGAGAGGGGCCGAGAGAGAGAGAGAGAGAGAGAGAGAGAGGGCCGAGAGAGAGATGGGGTAAAGCATGGGTAGTGATGGAGGTAGGGTTAGGGAGAGGGGTCATGAGGGTTTAGGGTTAGAGTTTGATCATGGCCAAAACAAGACCAAGCAAGGGGGGGGGGGGGTTAGGGTTTGGTGGTGATCCACCAAGATCAAGCAAAGGTGAAAGAAGATGGTGAGGATAAGAGAGAGGCTAGGGTTTTGGGTGTAAGATTGATATGGCCACACATGGTCATGCGAGGATGGGGTGGTGGGTAAGGGAAAACAAAAGAACAAGGTGGTGAGGCTTGTGGTGCACACATGGTGGTGGTAGAAGAGAGAGATAAAGGTGGAGCTCAACAAAAGAATAAGAATCACTTGGGTTGAATCCAAAAGACAAGATCCACTTCAAAAACAAAGAAAAACCAAAGGAGAAGAGATGGTGGAGATTTGCATGGCCCATGCATGAATAGTAGATGCCATGTTTAATTTTTTTTTAAACAAAAATAAATAATCATGGCATTTATACACATGCATTCCAAAATATGAAATGAGGCCAAGCTAAAAGAATTAAAAGGATGCTCCATGTGGAGTAGATGGAGTTGCTCAAATTTGAATATAATTTGGACTTGCTAGTGTGTATGTTCCACTAGATGTTTAATGATCCCAAAAATATCCCAACATGAGCATAAATTCATAATAATCCATATGAAAGCTTGACAAGGGGTTCCATCCACAAAGCATGCAAAGGTGGCCATGTAGCTCCTCATATATCAATAATGTGAAAAACAATATGGTGCATATATGGGAGCATGTGGAATTGTAAGTGGATCCATCCCAACCCACATGAGCTAGAGGTAACCAAATGAAATGCAAAGCTCACATGTAGTTGGATGGTGGAATTATGGGGTGGTACAAGCAAGGTGGTGGAGTTAATAAAAGATATGCCCCCAACTCAACTTGGGCATCAAGCATTTATCAAGATCCAAATACAATATATCAAGAGGCAAGTACAATTAATAGTGCATATGAGATAAGAACCAAAAGAAAGGGGTTTTAGATGATGCTCAAATGCAAGGTGACATTATGACATGAGCATGATATAATTATGATGCAACAATTATATGTAGGAAGTAGCAATTATATTACTAGACCATGTAGCATTACATATGTTAGACAGATGGGATGCTACATGTTCGCGCGAGGTGGAGCTGTTACCTCCCGCGTTGCGCTCCAAAGGCGGGCGACGGTCTTCGCCTGAGCCGTCCATCATGACCTTGATGCTGCTTCTTGCGGCGCGCGGAGCGGTGAAGCCGAGCGACGAGCCAGAGACGGTGATGTCTCCGCGAGGGAAAGCCTCGGCGACGGTGGCGATGTAGACGCGGTGGTCGCCGAAGTGCATGACGGAGCCGCCGCTGGGGAAGGTCTCCCCAACGAAGCAAGATGCATTGTCGCTTACGTAGTCGAAGGAGTCAAGAGTGAGGACGAGTTCAGAGGCGGCGCGCTCACCAGCGACGAGCGGAAGTCCCGTGTGAAAGATGACCCCAGCCGAAGCGTTGTGCCCCACGGTGGGCGCAAACTGTCGTGGTGTGGGACACGACAGTGCCATCGGGAATGTCATGAGAGGGGACAATCAGGATGCTATCTGTGGCTACTCGCAACGGGTTAGGCACAGATACTGCAGACATAGTGACGTACCCAAGTTCAGAGCATTCTTGGCGAGGTAACACTCCTACTCCTACAAGGATCTACTATATCGGGGGCAAACAACAAGTACAAGTGCTCCTTGAGCTGTTTCCTTAGCTACTATCGAGAGCTAGAGGAAGACGATGAACTAGTGACTATCATAATGAACTTGAACTTACCTAGAACCCTAGCTCTACCCTCCCTTATATACTAGCTGGGAGAGGTAGGTTATAATGTAGACTCTAGGGTTTACTGTTTGGGCTTTGGGTTTACAAAACGGGCCAGCTGGCGAGGTCCAGCCGGTGGGCCAGGACAATCAAGCCTCCAGTACAGGGGGGACATCGCTACAATGTCCCAGCGCCTGTGCTTTGGGCGTCACCCGGTGCTTTAATGGTCAGCTGGAGCTTTAGCGTTCAGCCAACGGCGCCTCGCTCAACTTCTAGCTTTGGCGCAGTTGTCTTCTAGCACCGACAGAGCGACGCGCCAGCCTGTTTTGGTGATGCAAGGAGTCAGGGGCATGCTCAGCAAAAAACATCACCCCCTCCGTACCCTTCCGTAGCCTTGCCATCGAATCCGAGGCGGCCGGGTGGAAGCGATCACCCAGTCAGTTCTTCTGGCTATCTGGCTAGACGGGCAGTCGAAGAATCTTGAAGATGGACCGGTTGGAGCGGTCCACCTAGTTGTCGTCCTCTGTCTTGCGGCCATCCGGCCAGGCACTCCCTACCCGGGTTCATCCCTGACAAAATATACTTAATCCTTTGGAGAGTAGTAATAAATTAAAAAAAAAGCATGGGCTTCGTCTTTGGCCCAAACTTGATCAAACGTTTGCACCCCTAACCCACCAATTACCAAGCGGCCAAGCTCGCACGAATCCACCCCGGTCGCCGACTGCGCCCACCTCCCGCCTCCACTCCACTGCCCAGAAAGACGGCCGTCTTAAATGGCTCTCCGCCGCCTCGCGCGCGCACCCGCGTGCTCCTCCTCCTCCTCCTTCCGCCGGTCCTTCTCTGCCGTTGCACCACCCGCAGCACCGTCTCCGTCCCCGTCCCCGTCCTACCTCGCCCGCCACCTGCTCGACGAATTCTCTCGACCGCGCGCCTCCCGCGACGCTGACCGCCTCCGCCGCCTCGCCGCCCACCTCACCGCCCCGGCTGTCGAGTCCGTCCTAGTGAGTCTCCCCTCCTGGCGCCACGCGCTAGACTTCTTCAGCTGGGCCGAAGAGCAGCCGGGCTTCCGCCACTCCTGCTACTCGTTCAACGCCATGGCCTCACTCCTGCCGCCCCACCAATCTGCTCACCTTGACCGCCTCACCTCTAAAGCGCTTGCCGCGGGCTGCCCCATGACGCCCGGCGCGCTGGGGTTCCTTCTCCGCTGCCTCGGTGCCGCCGGACTTCCCAACACCGCCGTGCTCGTGTTTGATGGCGCGAGGACACGCCTCAGCTGCACGCCCAACTCGTACACCTTCAACTGCCTTCTTGACGCCTTGGCTAAGGCCGGCCGTGCAGACGACGCGGAGACAAGGCTCCAGGAGATGGTGGCGACGTGCGGTGATGGAAGTGTTGATAAGTACACGCTCACCTCGCTCCTGCAGTGCTACTGCAATGCAGGCCGTCCGGATGGCGCCAATGGTGTGTTCCAAAGGATGAGCCAGCGGGGGTGGGTGGACGAGCATGTGCTTACGATGCTGGCAGTGGCTTTCAGCAAGTGGGGGAAAGTGGACCGGGCGGTTGAGCTACTGGGGAGAATGGAGGCGCTGGGGATGAGGCCAAGTGAGAAGACATTAAGTGTGCTGGTCCATGGGTTTGTAAAACAGCGCAGGGTCGACAAAGCCATTGAAATGTTTGACAAGATGGCCACTTATGGGTTTGTTGCCAATTTGTCCATGTACAGTGTGTTAATCGAGGGTCTCTGCATGGACAAAGAAATAGGAAAAGCGGTAAAATTATTTGAGGAAATGAAGAACAGTGAAGTTGCTCCTGATGTCCGCCTGCTCAAGAAGATGGTTGAGGCATTCTGTCATGAAGGTGATTTTTCCATTGTTGGCCCGTTTATCAATGAAAATGCTGCGCAGCTGAAACCTAGCGATGTTATCGCACTGTACAATGTGGTATTAGAAGGACTTGTTAACCACGGGCAGGTAGAAGCAGCTTATCAGTTGCTCACCTCAATGCTATGTGGTGTTCATGAGATTAGTGAAGGTTCCGCTGTTGGTGCACATGTGATTGATACCGGTCAGGATGTTAAGCCAAACTCTGATTCCTTCAACATTGTTGTGTGTGGACTTTGTAAGGTTAAGAAACTGGATGACGCCTTAGCTCTCATAAAGGATATGGTTGACTTTGGCTGCAAGGGAAAGCTATTGATGTTTAATGATTTGATCTATGAGTTGTGCAGTTTAGATAGGTTAGACGAAGGATACAAACTGTTTAACCAAATGAAGGATCTTCGTGTGGTACCCTCGGAGTTCACATACAATTCCTTATTTTATGGCATTTGCAGGAGAAAAGATCCAAATGGTGCCCTTGATTTACTGAGGAAGATGCGCACAAATGGACATAAACCATGGATAAAGAACTGCACAGAGATGGTGCAACAGCTTTGCTTCAGTGGCAGGATAACAGAAGCCCTTGGCTTTCTAGAAGAAATGCTCAAAACAGGTTTTCTTCCTGACATAGTAACATACTCCGCCGCCATGAATGGACTGTGTAAAGCCGGTGAGGTGGACAATGCGTTAGGGCTCTTCCGTGATATTTCTGCCAAATATTATCTTCCTGATGTGGTAGCACATAATATCTTGATAAATGGGTTTCGTATATCAGGTAAATTGAATGAGGCACAAAAAATTATGGAAGATATGTTGGAGAAGGGCTTGTTTCCTTCTATCATTACGTACAACCTTATGATTGATGTTTGGTGCAAGTCTGGAAATATTGGAAAAGCGGTTAATTGCTTAAATAAAATGTTTGCTGAAGAAGAGTCACCAACAATAGTTACATATACAAGCTTGATAGATGGACTCTGTAGTGCTGGAAGACCTGACGAAGCCATTGTTTTGTGGCACAAAATGAGTGATAAAGGTTGTGCTCCAAATAAGATAGCATATACCGCTTTTGTAAATGGATTGTCCAAGTGTGGTCGAGTAGAGACTGCACTGACCTACTATGATGAGATGCTGATGAAAGGTTTTGAGTTAGATACTTTTTCCTGCTTATATTTTATAAATGTTCTGATATCAAATGGAAATTCCACTAAAGGATGTGAGCTTTTGAAAGAGGTTCTCCAAAAAGACATGGCACAGAGTGATGATTTGAAAATTGTAGGACTAGTAAATAAAGCAGTTGGAGAGCTGTCTAAAGATGAAAGAACTTCTCCAGATATCAGCATACTTGTAGAGAAAGGTTTAATTTCAAGGGCTCAAACTATGCACAAGAAAGATGGAAATAACTGACATCTGTTGCTGGCATGAGTTTTGGATGAGCCATGGTGTCAATTCTATGGTGCCAAGTTATGCAGATTTTTCATTGCGTCGATCTACATGCCTTTTTGTGCATGCAACTACTTTCTGTTGGAAGATTTTTCTTCAAGGTATGATATGAAAAACACTTCTCAGACGTCACTTCCTTCTTTATATCAGTACAGCAGATATTTCTCTTGTCAAATTACGACATGCTGGTTACTGTCTATCATATATCCTGGATGTTAGTTGGTGGGGTGGGGTGGTGTGTGTGTGTGGGGGGGGGGGGGGGGGGGGGGGGTTGGGGCTTAGCGTGAACAGAAACTAAATCAGTAGAGCTCTCAATAGGTGTCCTCATGTTTCTGTTACTGAAGTGATGGATGCCTTTTGGTTGTACTGGGTGCAGTTTCGATATCATTTTTTAGGCCCAGTTGTGTCCAAGGCTTCATGTCTTCAGTCAAATACCATATGGAATTGTATAAGTAAATATGAAATGGTGTAAACTCTTGCGTCAATTTGGTAATGGTTTAGACTGGGGCTCTGTTTCTAGATAAGATCCCTGGTGACATGCCCTTGCTACTTGGAGCCGTACCCTCTGTCTCCAGGTGACCCTTGCTTCTTGGACCTTTAACGAGTTTAGCACATTGCATTACCATTCGTCAACCCTTGTAGAAATTATACGCATTTCATCTCTCTTAATCAGGATTCGACTATTCGTGGGTGACAGATGTGAACCAGAACTATGCTACCCTTATTTTCAGTGCATTATATATACGCCCATACCAAGTCGTTTTAGAGAGAATTCCTTATTTGCCCCTAGTTGAAATTTCACTTGCTTTTTTTGGCATGGGAAAAAATTTCCGTCCCTTTTTTACACCGATTTTTCACTTGCTTCCTTATATGACCCTACAGTTAGTTCTGTTAGCTCCTCCCGTTTAAATTATTTTGTCTGGACTAGTATACCCCTGGATCAATCGGTAGTCATGGACTGGAAAGAAAAAAGATTAAAGAAAAAAGAAAACCCAACCGAACCGTCCCTCCTCTCTCCCGTCCCGTCCCAGAGTCCTGACCCGACCCATCCTCTCCCTCCTCTCACAATTCCTGACCCGGCGGCGGTGGTGGCTAGCCCTAGTGGCAGGAGCAGAGGACAGCGGCGGGGCTGTGCAGGTCAGCCCAGACACCGCGGCAGAGGGAGTTAGAAAAGAGGATTTAGGGTTTTGCGCGTGGGTCTAAAGCCCCGCACGTGCTCCACTTATATAGATGTGACCACATACAAGTTACATACGTATACAACACGTATACGTGATACACGCCAGGTGGGGTTAGACTGAATACAATTCTAACACTCCCCTTCAATCTAAACCGCTACATACAAGGTTAAGATTGGACTTAAACCTATCTAACATCTGTCGTGTGGCTGGTTTAGGGAATACATCAGCCAACTGGTCATGAGTGGAGATGAACCTGACATCCAGTTCACCGGCTGCTACTCGTTCTTGCACAAAATGGAAATCGATCTCAATGTGCTTAGTTCGAGCATGAAAGACTGGATTCTCGGTCAGGTAAGTAGCCCCAAGATTATCACACCACAATATGGGGGTACGCTGCCGAGTCACACCAAGCTCCTTAAGTAAAGAGTCTACCCATATAGCTTCAGCAACACCATTAGCCAATGCCTTATACTCTACCTCAGTACTGGATCTCGAGACTGTAGGTTGCTTCTTCGAACTCCAAGCAATGAGGTTCGGACCAACAAACACGGCAAACCCACTCGTGGACCGTCTGTCATCCACACATCCTGCCCAATCCGCATTCGTAAAAATACTGATAACAGATGATGATGACTTGTGAATACTCAAGGCAGTCTGCAATGTTCCTTTGACATATCATAAAATTCGCTTCACCAACTCCCAATGTACATCAGTGGGCTACGACAGAAACTGGCAAAGCTTGTTTACCGCAAAAGAAATATCTAGACGAGTGAGAGTCAAATACTGCAGTCCGCCGACAATACTGCGATACCTGAATGAATCATCTGCACTGAGCAGTGTGCCTGAATCCCGAGCCAAGGCCTCGGACGTTGCAAGAGGATTGGTGGCAGGATTACAATTCTCCATGTTGACTCGATGGAGAAGATCAAGAGCATACTTCCGTTGAGTCAACGCCACCCCCTTGAATTGTATGATGCCTCCAATCCAAGGAAGTACTCCAGTCGTCCCAAGTCCTTAATAGGAAAACTGTCAGAGAGAGAACGAACCAGACGATCAACAACCTCGTGAGTATAGCCAGCAATAACAATATCATCCACATAGACGAGCATGAATATCTGCACCCCATCACGTGAGAAAATGAAGAGCGACGTATCAGCCTTGGAGGAAACAAACCCAAGCTGATGGAGAAGCTGACTCGGTTGCGCATAGCAAGCCCGTGGAGACTGTTTCGGGCCATAAATAGACCGCTGAAGCTTACAGACATGGGAAGGATACCTCACATCCTCAAAGCCCGGCGGTTGTTGCATATAGACATCCTCAGCCAGGAATCCATGCAAGAAAGCATTGCTGACATCAACCTGTCGAAGACTCCAGCCGCGAGAGACTGCAAGAGACAATACCAGGCGAACTGTGGCCGGCTTCACGACTGGACTGAAAGTATCACCATAGTCAATCCCATGCTACTGAGTAAAACCACGAGCTACTAACCACGCTTTGTGCTTGTCGATAGACCCATCAGGACGGTGCTTGGTTTTGAAGATCCACTTGCTGCCAATGATATTGACGCCAAATGGCCGGGGAACTAGGGTCCATGTGCCAACATGGCTGCATGCCAAGCCGGCTCGAGAAGCGCCTCTCGATGTGATGTCGGAGCAGCAAAGAATGCGCGGCGATGCGGATCATAATGGACCGTGCCGTCGGTGTGTACCTTCTCGCGACGGGTATGACCACGATGACGAGTGCTCATCGTATGCCGAGGCTCGACAGGTGAGCCAGCCAGGGGCGTCGCAGCTGATGGGGCAGTGGGCGACACGGGTTGGCCAAGAGCAGACGAAGCCGACCCATGGGCCGGTGCAGGCGGAACCGGGGCAACAGCAGGCGACCGTAGCAGCTCATGCACATCGATCACATGCTCCCCATGTATGTCGATCGCGGGCTCTAGGGAGCGATCGGAAGGGAGCACTGGTATCTGCACAGTAACACAATCACCTTGCATAGGTGGATTAGTAGATAAATAGGACATGTCATAACTTCGCACAGGTTCACTAGTAACTAGTTCATTAGACGGAAAACTAATAGCTTGTTCAAGAGTGGACACATCAACAGAGATGCCGGGAGTGGCAACCGGAAACACAAACTCGTCAAACACAACGTCACGATGTAAATTCTTCCTGTGGATCTATCCAAGCACTTGTACCCCTTATGCATAGGGCTATATCCTAGAAAAACACATATTTTAGAACGAAATTCTAATTTGTGGGAGTTATATTTACAAAGACTAGGCCAACAGGCACACCCAAAAATACGAAGTAGTCGGGCTGAATATGCATGAGCCTATAAAGAGGTGTTTCCTTGTTGATGACATGAGTGGGCATGCGGTTGATGAGAAAACACGCAGTAAGGAAAGCTTCATCCCAATAACGTAGAGGGAGCTGCGAGTGTGCAAGAAGGGCAAGACCTGTCTCGACCAAGTGACACTGTTTGTACTCAGCAATCCCGTTTTGTTGAGAGGTGTGGGGGCACGAGACACGATGAACTATGCCTGTGCGCTCAAAATAGTGATGAAGTCGATGATATTCCCCACCCCAATCAGACTGAACTGCCTTGATCTTGGCGTTCAAAAGACGTTCAACATGAGTTTGGAATGCATACAGGACTTGCTCAACATCAGACTTGTGTTTTAGAACATATATCCAGCAAAAACGAGAATAGTCATCCACAAAGCTAACATAATACTTGTACCCCCTAGAGCAAACACTAGTCGGCCCCCAAACATTGGAGTGAATCAATTTAAGAGGTACAGTAGAAACACGAGAAGACAATGTGTTGTGGCGTTAGTAGTATAGGTCAATTAGAGTCCAAGTCAATTACTGCAGTAGTCTATCCGTATGAGTTATTTTGTGTAAGGCAAATAAGAGTCCTAGTTGAATAAGGGTCCTAGTTGAATACTACTGCTAGTCCTATTAGGTTTGCATCAGGTCTTCTAGCGTTGGTCCTCCTATAAGAGGATGTGTATCCCGTGTCTTTTGATCAGGCAATATACAAAAGTATCTCTCTACCCTATATGCTCCCCTGATCCAATCTACTTCTCTAATCTCCCAATCTCTTGCTTCCTGCCGCCTCAACCACGGCACCTACCCGACACCGCCGATCACGGCCTCCGGTGAACTATCCATACAACCTTTGAAGTAAACGACACAACATCTTGGTACCAGAGCCGACCACCATGACTTCCGATGGCGACAAGAAAGCAACAGATTGCGACTTGGCTACAGCCATGGCTACCATGCAGGAGGCTATCCTCAAGAAGATGGAGGACGGCTTCGCAGCCTTTGACATACGCATCAAAGCCCTGTAGGAGAAGGTGATCGGCAACGGCCTCGTAGTAAAACCAGCAAACCTCCAGCAGCTCGTTTCATCTGGTGTTTCAGCGACTCTCACAGCCGCGCAGCTTGCAGACACTCACCACCTCGGTGGGGCTACCCTCGATGAATCTGCCGCAGTATTCGCAGCAGCTTCCTTACGCTGTCACAACAGCTGCCAATAGCGCCGCAGTTTGCTGCAGGGCGTCAACCTCAACAAGGCCCTATGCACCACAGCTGCACCAGATAGGGTTTCCGTCGTTCGCACCACAACAACAACCCAGATTTCCAAATATCTGGCCCGCCCCTCCCACCCGCAATATCATAGAGGCGACAGGGGCCCCCGCTACCATAAATTGGATTTTCTAAGTTTGAGGGCAAGGAAGACCCGCTTACCTGGCTGAATCATTGCGAGCAATATTTTTGGGGACAATGCACGGATGAAGCATTCAAAGTTTGGCCAGCGGCCTATCATATGGTGGGCGTAGCTCAAGAGTGGTATATGCATCTGGAGCGCGATGAGGGTATGCCATCATGGCCAAGGTTTAAAGAATGTTGTAACCTACGCTTTGGGCCACCAATCCGCAACAATCCTCCTGGCGAGATTGAAAGGATGCGGCAATCCAGCACAGTGACAGAATTCGTGGAGAAATTTCTGTCCCTGCTTGCTCACAATAACCCCTGCCAACGAAGCAGCAGGTTCAACTGTTTACGTCAGGTCTCATTGACTTGCTCCGAGTGGATGTTGAGATGCAAAAGGCACCGGACCTTCAAGTCGCCATGAGTCTAGCATGCTCTTATGAACAGCGGGTTGCTATCGTAGTAGCAGTCTCTAACGAGAAGCCATCCACGGCCATCGGACAGCAGCAAGGTATGCCCTTGAATCGCACTGTTCTAGTTGGTGAAGAACGAACACTCCGAAGATTGACAGCCGCAGAGATGGCGGAGAGAAGGGAAAAGGGATTGTGCTTCAACTGCCACGAAAAATTCTCGAGAGGCCATCGTTGTCAGCGCCTTTTCCACCTTGAAGTGATTGATGACGTCGAGGAGGAAGATCCACCATGAACTACAGCTCGAGGACGAGCTGTGTCTGCATGGGGGGAGTAGTGTTGTGGCGTTAGTAGTATAGGTCAATTAGAGTCCAAGTTAATTACTGCAGCAGTCTACCCGTATGAGTTATTTTGTGTAAGGCAAATAAGAGTCCTAGTTGAATACTACTGCTAGTCCTAGTAGGTTTGCATCAGGTCTCCTAGGGTCTCCTAGCGTTGGTCCTCCTATAAGAGGATGTGTATCCCGTGTCTTTTGATCAAGCAATATACAAAAGTATCTCTCTACCCTATATGCTCCCCTGATCCAATCTACTTCTCCAATCTCCCAATCCCTTACTTCCTGCCGCCTCAACCACAGCACCTACCTGACATCGCCGGCCACGGCCTTCGGTGAACTATCTATGCAACCTCCGAAGTAAACGACACAAAACAATGTGTAAGGTAACTAATGACTTTTAGCATGTTGACAAGCACCACATACTAAAGAATTATTGTCTGAAGGAGCACACGAAAGCTCATTGGTTCTAACAATATTTTGAACTACATTATTCGATGGATGACCAAGGCGTTGATGCCACTGCTGGGAAGTGGCACCGGCCGACGCATGATGAGACGAACATGAAGCTTTGACGAACTGGATGGGATATAGACCACCTTGACTCCTACCGAGAAGGACCCTCCTCGTGGTTTTTTCCTTTACACAGAAAAGTGACGGTGAAATTCAACAAACACGTCATTGTCACAAACAAGACGGTAAACGGAAAGGAGACTTAGACGAGCATCGGGCGCATGAAGAATATTTTTGAGATGAAGCGATGAACCAGCTAAAAGTGAATGACCAATATGCGAAATTGACAAACCTGCACCGTTGGCCACTTGCACCTGATCCTTTCCACCGTAGCGCTCGTAAGCCTGAAGACGTGCCAGCTCACTCGTCAGGTGATCCGTCGTCCCCGAATCCATGATCCAGGGGTTGTTGTTGTGGGTTGTCGTAGCAGCATCGTCGACACGCTATTGTGGAGGCTGGTAGTTGGGGTTGTAGCGGTTGCAGCAGTCTTTGGCTTCATGCCCCCAGTTACCGCAAAGCTGGCAACGTGGTCTCCAGCGGCGCTGCCCGCCGTTCTCGTCGCCATTGTGTCCATTGTTGTTGCGACCACCGTCATTGCGGCTGTAGTTCCAGCCGCCATTGCGGCCTCCATCATTGCGACCGTAGCCACCGTTGCCACTACCAGAGCGGCCTCCATCATTGCGGTCATAGCCGCCATCGTTGTGACCGTAGCCGCCGTTTCCGCCGTTGCAGGCCTGCCCTTGCTGGCCATCATTGCTGTAGGGGCGGTAGGAGGATCCGCCGCCTTGATAAGCGGGGTTAGGACGTGTTGCCATGATTACCGAGGACGACCACCCCTCGGCATGTGCCTGCTGCGCTTGGAGAGCCTCGAAGGAGAGGATGTTCGAGTAGAAGTTGGGGTAGGAGATCAACTGGTTGCCGACGGTGAGCGACGCGACAATGGAGTTGTACGCAGAGCCGAGCCCGATGATGATATAGTCGATGAGTTCATCGTCGGATACGGGAGATCCGGCGGCGGCCATGGCGTCTGCGAAGGACTTCATCTTGTGCATGTACGTGGAGCGTAGACGTCAACTAATAGTGGATGTGGCGGACATTGGCACGACTCTGAGCGCCGTACAGGGTATGAACACCGTTCCACACCGCAGCAGCGGTTTTGCAACCGATGAGTTGATTGGCGATATTGGGCTCCATGGAGCCGAGGAGGAGTCCGACGACCTGCTGGTCCTGAGACCACCAGCGAGCGTACTCCGGGTTGTCCATAGTAACGGCCTTGTCGCCCTCTCCCTCAGTAACGGTCTTCTCGGGTGCCGCGACGGTTTCGTTGAGGTGAAGATGGAGACCGGCGCTAGAGAGGTTGGGGAGAAGGATGCCCTTCCAGAGGTTGAAGTTGCCTGCCTCCAAGCGAACCGAGATCGTGGGAACGATCCCGGCGGAGACGGTAGCGGTCGAGGGAGGAAGCAATGGCCCCGATGGCCGAGGTCTCTCGGCGACGGCGGCAGATGGATCTCACAGCGGCGGCGGACAGGACTCACGGCGGCTGCGGGCTCTGATACCAAGTTAGAAAAGAGGACTTAGGGTTTTGTGCGTGGGTCTGAAGCCCCGCAGGTGCTCCGCTTGTATAGATGTGACCACATACAAGTTACATACATATACAACACGTGTACGTGATACACGATAGGTGGGGTTAGATTGAATACAATTCTAACAGAGGGAGCTCAGGTAGGGGATCCGGATGGCCACCCGGGCATGGCGGCGGAAGGTGCTGCAACGGCAGAGGGAGAAGGTCCGGCGGCGGAGCATCCGTCGGCGAGCTCAGCGGCGGGTGTGGCTCCGGCCTTGGGGATGGATGCGGGCTTGATCTCGGGCTCGTCTGCAGGGTTCGGCCACCGCATGGCTACAGGATCGATCTCCTCTGTCTGGGTCCTTGCGACGATCTCTGGAGGTTCTGCTCCGTCAACATAGCCGCTCCTCTCCATCCAGATCGTTGCAGCATTCCCATCCTGAAGCTCCCCATACACGTAATGCCAGCATTTTGTTTAAAGAGAACACGAAAAACAATCATGCCAAATATGCTGAAGCTCCAGATGACAGGTGAGGGCCTTGGTTTCAAACTGTGACCGAATATCTTTTATTAATAAAATGTAGCAAACTTGAGGTCCTATAGGAGTAAAATATAGCTCCGGCATACATAGACAAAAAAAATACGGGCAGTTAATAATGTAAAATAACCTGGGGTAACAACACTTGTATCACCAAGTGAAACCTCGTAGCAGCCCTATGTATATATGAACTATGTTCAGGAAGATGGCATGAAATTGCAGGGGAGGTTCTGTCCAATTATTAAATTTTTATATTAAAATCGAAGAACAAAATTTTCAATCAAAGTCCGTCCGGTGACCAAATATACATGCCTTATTTAGTCATCTGTACATGCCCACCGTTGCTTCTGTCTTGTACAAATTTTTGGAAACAAATGCACCAGGGGCAAACACGTTTTTTCGATTGCTATTTAACACCGTTAGTGATCAAAATGAACTAGATGGCCATATAAGGCATTTTTTTTGGACAAAGTGTCAAATAGGGAAGGAAAAGTTTTTCAGGGCCAAATAAGGAATTCTCTCGTTGTTTTATAGATCTACTGGCTAGATTATCTCTTATTTAGTTATGCACATATATGTTTTGTACACGTACATGTACAAGTACATACTTAAGATGAATACAATGAGTGTGTACATCTCAATCTCGTCTCAGCCTCCATCATGGTGTCAGACTCTTTCCGGTCATAATCTCTCATCTCTCTTCTGCCGCCCATTCTTTTCCTAACCATGAGCACCACCTCTGCCAAGCTTGGTTCCCCTTTAGTGCTTGGCACCCAAGTCGTCACCAACACCATTCCCAGCCAGATCCAGCTGATCAACATCAAGACCCATATATCCATTGTTCTCGATCTTCATGAGTCCAACTATGGCCAGCGGAGTCAGTCAATTCTTAGATGCTGTCTTCGGCAAGTTTGGCCTTGGCAACCACATTGAATGCTCCTGAACAGCACTAGGCGACTCTTGTAACTAGGTCCAACGACTCTTGTAACTAGGTCCAATGCAATTTCTCCATAGTCTTGTGGTTCTACACCACAGTATGGCTAGAACCTCCAAATCATCTTCAGCACCGAGGAGATGGAGAAGCACATGATGCAGTGGCAGAACCATGATTTGTAACATTTTGTGTAAGTTTTAACTAAATAATTTGCAGTGTTATTGTTTCGTCTAAAATGTACGGAATATAATTATTCTTATGTTCTGACCTTTTATCAAGCAACATACGGGGTTAGTTGACCCCAGCCTTTGTTTCCATCTCCCACTGTCATAATGTATTGATCAACCAACTGTTGCAGGGTGTTTTGAAACCAGGGGTTCGAAATGGTATTTGTCACTGGAGACCCTGTTATATGGGATATACAAGTGGTTTGGTTTAGTGTAGTTGACTTTATGTTTCCAATCAGAATTTGAAGCTACTAACTGATCTATTTTGGTAATATCAAGTTTAAAGTTCCAATCCAAAACTTTCAGGATCTAAAACCATTCGAGTGTTTTCACCATTTACAGTCCAAAACCAGCACTTGCCCCTAGTAAAAGTTAGTTTTGCACCAAGGATTAGAATGGGATACTAGGAATTTTTCTCTGCGTTATTGGAAATGGATGCGTCTTTAGATTTTGCAGGCTTGTGTATAGTTGAATCTAACATACTTTCTGTTTCTTTTAAGCAACTTCGAGCTATTCACATACACCAAACTAATGTTGTTATCTACATGACTTCTGGCATTGTTAAGTTCTGACTATGGATGGCTTGTGTTAGGAATCTCCTGGAAGGTTGTAAGGGCCAGAAGAGTAGTTGTTTTATTTTTAGGCTCTTTACACTATTAAACACCAATATACGGCTGCAAGGTAAAATTAACTGTCCGGCTTATATTACTTTCATGTGATTCAGGATCTTTCTTGCAGCGACATGGGCTATGGTTTCAGATGACGGGTTTTCTGATGTTATGGACTTGAAATATTTCATGACGAGTGGACGAATGCAGAGAAGTCCTTAATATCCAACAGTTTGAAGACTATTTTATGACTCGAGAGTGTGTGCCCACTTGATGGTGTCTGCATGGAGTCGGAGTGAGTGTTTATGTTTTGGGGGCTGATCTTATATGCACTATATGGTGATTGTGGGGATCCATATGTGCCAACTACAATTGCCAGGAGCAGAAGTATCAGATGTTCCTTTGACCATGCTGTAGGAACAGCGGAATCTGATGTAAGTGGATTGTTTCTCAAGCAGTTAAGATCAACACTGTTAAATCATTCCTTAGTGAAATCTATATCATTCTGATAAGACACGCCAGTCTGATTGTCTGACAAATACATGAGCAGGAAGATGATGCCATGAATATTGATGTTATCCGCGTAAACTTACAAGAGACTTGACCTTTGAAGAGAACTTCTACTGGATGCGGCTAAAATGATTTACTATAAAAGAGAAGGTAAATATTGTCGATATAACAAATCCACAGTTTCAAAATTATCACCATACAGAGGAGAATATACTTCTGTGATCCCTAGCAGAATACACAGTTCTCACCCTGAACCTTATTTTACTTGCCCGGTGACATTGACAGGTAATACGTGGTTTAGTAGAAGGGCAAATAAGTCAAAAAATTGTTGGACGAACAAGAAACCTTGCATATTTTATTATTAAGGAAATATGCACGTGCATTGCACCGGGATAAACCAAAAGCTTAAGTGCTCGAGCGAACAATCCTTGGTGACACTTCCGTTTTCTGCCACCATCGACGCCGCTTTTAGTCAGACCATCCAGTACTTCCCCACATCGGAGTCATCTGCTGCCTTCACCCCTCCTCAGAAGCATGCGCCTTCCCCGAGATAGGGGAGTAGAGAAAGCATCAAAAAGAGGATATGTGGTTGGACATGAATCGGTATATGGATTGACCGAATCAACCTGAATTGTGAGGGTAATTGAATTTTAGGTTCAGATTGGGTCCCTCATTATTTGAAAAATGGTGTAAATGATGTTATATTTTTTGCCTGGCACAAAATACCCAATTCGAACATCTACAAAGTTGCAGTTTTTCCTATAATAAAAAATGCACCTGACGAATTGACGATACAACCAGATTCATCGCGCTCTGTCCAAAGGGATACGCTACACGGACTGCATGCTCGTGTGCAATGCTAAGTTGTTAGCCATATTTTTCGAACACTTTTTCACTTGACAGCAAGTATCAACATCACTGAGGACTAGACATGATACTCTTTTTTACTGTAGGGACCGTGACTGCACCTCCTCCAATTATTCCATCCAAGCATGTCTTCCTTTTTAATCGTGCACCATGCAAGACAGCCCACAATGCGTTTAATTACGGCTGACTTGTATCACATAATTCGTTCAACCCTCTATCTAGTTTTTTTATGGTATTCAATCATCCAGTAAAATGTTTGTTAAAGAAGAAAAAGGCTAAGTAACCCCAGTCCGGCCCAAGAGTGCATGGGCTCACGGAGGGGTGCGACACAAAAGGAACGATGGCCCTGAGTCGTGATGACGTGCAACCGAGTCTAAAATAGAGAAAATAGAAGGATTAAAAAGAGAAATCGTCAGAAGGATAAGATTTTTCTGTCTCCCGTTCTTTCCTCAGCTCCCAAATCTAGTCGGTCATCGATTAGCCCAGCCATGGCCGGCAACCATCGCTCACTCTCCCTCTCGGCGGCTCTCTCTAGCCACATGCCACCTAGCCCCGATGCTCCTCCCTCTGGATTGTCCTCTTGCTCGCCCGGCCTTCTCTAGCGACGCACATCAGGTGTTTCTCTTGACCAACTCACGTTCGCGTGCCCAGCTGCTGATCGGCCCCTGGTTCCGCCGCCATGTGTCTCGAGCGCCTCCCCACGCGCCTCTTCCTCCGTTGCCGGAGCCTGACGTCCTCGCCTCTAGCAGCACGTCGTCCAGGCCCCGCCAGTGCTCGCGCTTGCGCCACTTCCCTTCTATGCCGGCGCACGTACCCGGCTAGTGCGCCTGGTCGCCTGCTTGCTCTGCTCTCTCTTCCTAGGTCCCTGGTTGACTGATTCCATTCAATTCCGAAACCCCACTGTGCCCGATGCCTCCAGCCCGGTGCGTTCCTCATCGCGGGGTCGAAGAACGAAAGAAACGTTTCAGTTTTCACTCAACGGTGGCAGGCAGTGTAATAACTCTGAACTCCCAGGGGTGAAATCGTCTAAAAAAGTGTTGGTTCACAGAAGCGTTCTATCTTTTATTATTATATTATACTAGCACAAATGCCCTGCGTTGCATCGGGGATGAAAAATCTTTTGAATGACGCATCCATTAAATCCTAGCCATTCTCACTTCTAAATTTATGTGGATTAAAATTTCTCTGCACTACGCGCGGTTTCTTCTTCATTTTCTTTGTCTACCACGCCGTGCAGATGAACCAGTCACCGTTCATGCCACTTGGGCTCGAGTTGAAACTGTTTACAACTCAGGTCTTTTCATGTGACACTCCCCGCTACTCGTTGGGATGTCATTCCGTAATTAGTCTAGTCATACTCTACTTTCACTCATTAGCTCATAAGCCCCACGGCACACCCTTTGAGGCGGCTGGCCCTCGCTTTAATTACCATGCACATGCTACCTTCGTAACTACATGGGCAATTCAATTCCTTACTCATTGTTATATTTTAGACCTTGTTAATTCTCGATTCGGCTTATTGATACACCATAGATCTTATGCACATGCCCACAGGTGGTAATGCATTCACGCCTAATCGTAAATTGTCCATGGTTTGCTACAAAAATTACCCATCCTATACGCACGTTAGTTCTATTTTGTTTTTTAGTGGTATAAGTCGTGCAGCAAACTTTTTTACTAACCGGCACGGCTAGGCCAAGTCGCTCGAGCCACCAGCGTAACCTAAAAGTTACTAAGTCCCGCACACGTACACGTCCCCACCTCGTTCGACTCTAGCGCCGCCAAGCACCCTGCTTGTCCCGCTTTTATCTACCTCTCTCTTGCCATCCTGCCTCAAGCGCCGCCCATCGAGCTCCCTGTCGGCTGGGCCAAAGCTGCTTTCTCAGCTCCTTGATTTTCCATTCAGCCCTTCTGCTCTTGTTCCTGGCCGGTCGAGTCTTCGTCCCTCCTGCCAACCGGGTCCTCGGCCCTACTTCTTTCTTTGCTTCTTGATTCTCCGTTCAACTCCCCGACGCCTCCACGAGCCCGTCAATAGTGTTCACCCTGTCATTGTTTTGTTCCATCTGATCCAGCTCTTGTTTGCTTGGCTTGTTGACGGTCAGTCAGATAAAGTATATGAACCTATGGAATTTGGTGTGAGGAAGCGAGGTGGTACTATTCTATACCTGCATCGGCAGTGGTGCTAGAAAGCGATGTGTCTCAAACACCGAACTGGCCGTAATTGCTAGCTCCTCGTTTTCATCTGGATTTGTCCCAAATCTATACGGTGAACACCACCCCAACACAGTGCGCGGGGGTTTGCCTAGGGGCGCGGATTAAGCGAAAAGGCGAGCGGGCTCGACCTATTCGACGGAATGCCCAGCGACTATGTGTTGTACTCCATGATCGCGACCGACTCCTTGGCCACAGCTTCGGCTCCAGGGTATTTCACTCAAAGAGGAATCCCGTACCTCCGCTGAGTCCGGACTGTATACGCAAGGGTTTGACGATGACCGGGACGAAGAGGAAGAAGAAGTCGAGGGTGATCGCCGAACCGTTGGTTGTTTTTGTGTTGCCATATTGTTGTACTCTTGGACGTTTTTTCTGGCGCGAAGAACATATTTCAAAAAATATCGCCGATGGGGGTCGGCCCTTGGGGTGGCGGCTGGGAATTCGCCAACCCCTAGGTCAAATGTTCACCCAATCTGACAAAAATTTAATCCAGATTTGAGCTTGTAGGTCTTCGGCCAACTTTGAATCTCGGTTGATCAATGGATCCCCGCATGTACATGCACACGGCCTGCTGCTCAGACTCGTCCGCCGCTGTCTTTTTGGTATATTGCCTACCAGACTGTATAGTCTTCCCTCTGAAATATATTTTGTCCGCTGTCTTTTGTGGTATATTGCCTAGCAGACTGTATAGTCTTCCCTCTGAAATACGTCTTTCCTCTGAAATATATTTTGTCGTATGCCTATCAGGCTGTATATACATGCCGTTCTTTTTAATCAATCATACATCGTGCACGATCCCACGATATATATATATATATATATATATATATATATATATATATATATATATGCTCAGGAGACAGCCCCATGATCCCTTCCGTCTAATTATCTCGGTCTGCTCTTTGTTTGTCAACTTATAGCTCAATGATATCCAAGACCTGCTAATGTATATAAATAGGTGGGGTGGTGATCAAGGCGGCATTATGGGACTAAACCTTTGCTAATTATTCCACGTGACTGTGGAAGCAAATCAAGGCCTCTTTGCACATCTCTCTTCTCTATTATTTCCAATTGGGCCGAATCAGCCTGGATCAGAATGGATCATGAACCGTCTTCTTCCTGGTAAATCACGTACATAAACTATACCCTACAGCCAAGGCCATGGCTGACCTCTTCTCCTCCTCCAATAGGTCGATGGCTGACCTCTTCTCCTCCTCCAATAGGTCGTTCTAGGCCTTGAAATGGCTCGCCATAAACAAGCATAATATTCCCCATTCAATAACGTTTCCATTCAGGATATTAAAACCAACCACGGTTCCTGCTAGCGTACATAAACTGTACCCTACAGCCAAGGCCAAACAAGCATAATATTCCCCATTCAATGATGTTTCCATTCAGGATATTAAAACCAACCACGGTTCCTGCTAGCTCGCTAGGGCGGAGTCCAACCAAGCTGTCTTTTGTGGTATATTGCCTAGCAGACTGTATAGTCTTCCCTCTGAAATACGGCTTCCCTCTGAAATATATTTTGTCGTATGCCTATCAGGTTGTATATACATGCCGTCCGTTTTAATCAATCATACATCATGCACGATCCCACGATATATATATATATATATATATATAGACAGCTCCATGATCCCTTCCGTCTAATTATCTCGGTCTGCTCTTTGTTTGTCAACTTATAGCTCAATGATATCGAAGACCTGCTAACGTATATAAATAGGTGGGGCGGTGATCAAGGCGGCAGTATGGGACTAAACCTTTGCTAATTATTCCACGTGACTGTGGAAGCAAATCAAGGCCTCTTTGCACATCTCTCTTCTCTATTATTTCCAATTGGGCCGAATCAGCCTTGAGCAGAATGGATCATGAACCGTCTTCTTCCTGGTGAAGCACGTACATAAACTATACCCTACAGCCAAGGCCATGGCTGACCTCTTCTCGTCCTCCAATAGGTCGATGGCTGACCTCTTCTCCTCCTCCAATAGGTCGTTCTAGGCCTTAAAACGGCTCGCCATAAACAAGCATAATATTCCCCATTCAATGACGTTTCCATTCAGGATATTAAAACCAACCACGGTTCCTGCTAGCGTACATAAACTGTACCCTACAGCCAAGGCCATGGCTGACCTCTTCTCCTCCTCCAATAGGTCGATGGCTGACCTCTTCTCCTCCTCCAATAGGTCGTTCTAGGCTTTGAAACGGCTCGCCATAAACAAGCATAATATTCCCCATTCAATGACGTTACCATTCAGGATATTAAAACCAACCACGGTTCCTGCTAGCTCGCTAGGGCGGAGTCCAACCAAGCTGAGCTTCGGCCTCGACTCCAAGGACGCTCGAGCCAAGACGTGAGAACCGTCGAAGGCACCGACGCAAGGAGTTCCAACTGCGACTTATCGGTGGCAACTATTGTAATTTATACTGAGATATATGAGAACGCTAGGGGTAAAAGGGTCTAAAAAAGTGTTGGACCGGAAGAAACAATCCGTCCTTTATTATTAGGTATAGATACTAGCACAATTGCCCGTGCGTTGCTACGGGTTAATTTTGTTGATTTTTTTGAGAGGGTGTTGAATATTCTCTAGAGCATAGAGAATGTCACTGCCAGAAATTGGGCGAAGAAATCTGCATGTCAAGAAATGCCTACTATATGGACATTCACTTAGTGCGGCATGCATAGCAGGGAAATCCTCGTCAGAGTCCTAAATTTTGGCATGGCACAGTGGCATATAGGACTTGCCATGGAAATACTCTTAAGCATACATGAAAGTACCTGGTTCACTTTCTATACATGTGGTATAACTCCGTCTCCATCCCTACATCCCTAGCTCGACTATCAAATGAACTTTGTCACATAGGATACCAACTCCCTAAGAAATAAAAAGAATTGCCACGACGGATGAAGACCAATATGAATTGCAAGAGCAATTGAAACAAATACTGCGATGATATACTGAAAATTTCCTTCCTTTGTAGTTTGGTTGTTAGCCCTTATTTTTGGATATACAATGAGGCAGTCAGGTTATGTTCATATCTACAATCTAATTACCTAACTCTCTTCTTCAGAACTTGTAGACAAAACAGAACCAACAAATGGAAATTGATATTATCATGAGCTATCTAAAGATTAAGTATTACTCGTACATACAGAACCCCGCAACTCAAACTGAAAGTTGGCCATTGTTGTCAAGCAGAGCTGCTCTGCTCTGATGAGACTGAAAGTTAGAGAACGTACAAGGATCCATCGACTGTCTCTTTCGTGCCATGTTGCAAAATCAAATCAAGTCAAATATATTCGAGGATGCTGCCAAAGCAAAGTAAAACAAAATTGGGTCTGACTAATAGGTTCAACATCCATGCATTATCCATGTAACATTCGCCGAGCTCACATTTGTCAATCCACTGACCACAGGCTCTGCCGGGCTTCGTCAACGCATGGGCGCCACTGGAGTAGCTCGCCTCGAGCCAATGCAGAAAGCCATGCTGGCGCGGCTACCCTTAAACCAAGACCCCAAGAAAAAATATGTTCTGCAAGTTTCACTGATTCTCATCCTAACAACTCGTTTGAGTGATACCTGCTATACCCAAAGTATACAAAGACATGTCACGCCTTCTAAGTTCTCACTGCAGCAGCAAGCTCTCCAATGTACTGAGAATCACCTACCCATCCTGGCTGAATCAACCAACTCAGATATGACAAAATAATCTCTTTCGAACCCCATTTTAAATGATTCGAATGTTCTTACAAAGATCAAACATTTGCAGAATAGCAGTGACCTCAGCAGCTAACCTCAATGGCACCACATCCATTGCAATACCAACTCTATGCATATCTCTTCAGAAAGCAGCAGCCTCCACAAAACATCTATTATGAATAAAATCTAAACCCTAGCTCTAAGACATCGGACCGGCACATGTGTTCAGCACCAATGATATGACTATCAGTTTTACATCTAGTCCCCTATTCTCGAATAACCATGAAAGGTGCAGCAGTTCGCATTGCACTAATTCTCTGAAAGAAATCCAACGATTTAACATCTCGAGTACGTAGAAGTTACCTTGAAGCGTCATCAATATTGGTTTCAACTCGACAAATTTTGGTCATCTCCGTGAGGATCCACATCCCTCTCCTCTCTTCATCTTGTATCTTATTTTTTTCTTCCTTAGTTTCTTGTTTTTCCTTGGTAAGTCCCTTCCGTGGAGTCATCAAGCGTCAGCAGCAGCAACATGGCATGCAAAGTCCGCGACATCGCTATCTCGTGGCTGTCTTAGGAACCATGTTAACAAAAAGAATACACGATTACAAAGTAAATGATAACTCCGACGAATAAAAAGAAAAAAGAAAACTGTACCGCACTAACTATACACTCAACATTATCCACTTTGTTTGCACAGAATCGTGAAGGAGATTGTACTCCTACAGAAGTGCAGGATGTCAACAAAAAATTCAGCTAACTGAAGACTAATTAAGTAAACAAATAAGCACATGGTCAGTGCAGTTATTGCCATTGAGTTAGTACCAGCACTTTGTCAGTCCACCGATGAAGTTGGTCTTTAGTAGCTCCAATATATCCGATGTGTTGCAGCTAACTGAATCATGGCAGTACGGAGACTCGCGTCCAGAATCTGGATATTAGCATCGCATCAACGATAACGTAAACCACAGAAAGCAATGTCTTGAACTATGCGCAAAAATGGATGACAGTGACAACGCCTGACCCCCTACCGCATGTGCATTGCTTGCTCGATCATTGCTGCTGTGTATTCCCCGACCTGGGCTGGGCCTGATGAAGTCGGCCAGGTGGAACACCGCGACCGATGGCGCGTCCGGGCGAGCGCTCGCCACTTCCCGACGCCACCACATCAGAAATCCGTGATCTCTCGAAGCGGTCGAGTTCAGAGCCAGCCGCCAACCTCCGCAAGGAAAGAATGGGATGAGGAAGCCACCGCTAACCGTGTGGGATGCAGGGGATGGGGGAGATGCTATCGGCCCCGCAAGATGCAGGGGATGCTTGAGAATGTGGCGCACCGCGGACCTTTCGGCGTCAGCGTCCAGCTGAGCCTGCCGCCGCGGCCGCAAGCGCATCCGCCTCGGCGATCTCCGTGTCACCGCCGAGGTCCCCAGGCCCCAGCATCCTCCTCAATCGAGCTACCGATGCTAGGGAAGGAGGGAGATCAGGGGAAGACGGGTCTGTTCCTCCATCCGGATGAGCGAGGTGGCGCCAGTGGCCGGAGATCGATAAGTGTCCGCCGCTGCTGCGGGTCGGGGCTGCCTGGTAGCGGTGGGGTGGAATAGCAGGGGATTTGGAGCAATCCAATCCGACGAGGTCGGGATCTTTTTTTCTAAAGGAAACGTCCAGTTAAACTCAGCAGTGGCATAGTGGGTAATATCTCCGAAAATTTATTATTATATTATATATATATATATATAGAAGCGTTCCATCTTTTATTATTATATATAGATGCATATCTTCTATGGGCAATAAGTATGTGAACGTATAATCGGTACCATATCTGCAGTACGAACATTTGGGTTGTCCTAACATGAACCGCTCTTTTAAGGATTTGGAGCGGAGAATGACGTACTTCGTTATGGGAAGTCGCTACACAAAACGAAAAGAGCACTGTTACTTTGGACGCCAAGAGGTTCGTCGAAAGGAAGGCCTTTTTCCTGATACGGTAGGTACATAGGGCAATTTATAAACAGGTCGAGAGCAATCTAAACAGGCGAGGTGGGACTAAACGCGCAACCGAATAGTCGCTTCTGCTGTCCATGCTACCTGCAAATCATAACATGGATAAGAGAGTCACATCTACTATCACGTATAAACGCGAAGGGCATGAATTATCTGACACGTAACAACGTGAACTGTTTGACAAAGGAAACCATTGGAGTTTCGTCGCTTGTATCGTCAACGTTTGTCGTGAATAGGTAACGTGGATAATCGAGTCGCATCTCTAGCATACACGAATGACGCAACGCGCACCGTTTTAAAAGTCAAGCATGGCGTTTACTTGTATAGCGGTGGGACCCGTGTCTTATCGCCGATATCGAGTCCAACTTGTTAAGGCGTCTAACCTTAGCGTGGCTGCCCTCTTACTGCAAGTAAACGGTTAAAGACCTTGTTTATTACCGAAGCACATGGTTGCGTATGTGAAAAATCGAAGCGAGGAGTTTACAAACACGAGTACAGAAAGCATTCTCATTCAACGGTTCAAAAAATAGAGAACAAAAATCATTCACGTTATGTGAGTGAAGGGCCGGTGACTTTGAGGATTACGCACAGACTAAGATACTGTCACCGAAGAAAAAAGTCCGTCCACGAGAACGCTGGCAACTCATATACTTCTAAGACAAGCAAATGATAAATGGAAAAACTTTGGAAATTTAATCTAACTCTAACTAAAGCTAAATCTACCTAAAACTTTCTTTTTATAACCTGTGTTGTCATTGAGTCTGTTCGGTGTCGTTGGTATAGCTGCCTATCTCATCTTGGAAGGAACAACACCCTTGCTTCAGTTGCTTGAGCTTCTCTAGATGGCATTTCGGTTGCTCTAGCTTCCATCAATGGGCCAGAACACACTGTTGGTTGGCACAGAAAGAGAAAAAGACAGCCAGTTGTTAAAGATACACATGTTACCGAGTAAAAAATACATCCTGCCATACCTGCATGCTCGACTTTCACGTAGCCGCGGCGATGCGGTGTGCATAACAATAGCAAACGACGAAGGAATGCATGCGCCTGGCACCAGCGCAACTCTCTAATATGGAAACCTGCACGACACAAATAAAATGATGTGAAAGCAAAAACAGTCTACCTAGGTGTTGGTGACTTGAGCGACGAAGATGCACAACCGCGCCCACCAAGAATGCAGGACGGTTTTCCCGTCTACCCGTGGCTGCCGTCTATGAAACCATTGGTATCTTGCTGATCTCTGCATCCTGCGAACTATCAAAGAGAGAAAGCGTGTTTGGTAACCTAGTACATGAACATACTTGAGAGTTGTAAACGTCGCTGTAGCGTCTTTCCGTGTCCTTGTCCACTGGCGCGAGAAACGTTACATGAGCTCTACCACCAAACAAGAATTGTCTACCTATAGCGCCATCTCTCGAAGAGAATGAGGAAGGAGATGCTGAAACTGAAGAGGATACTTACCTCCTTCCACAACCTCCACCGCCGGTGATGTAATCTGAACGAAATAAGCTAGACCAAGCCCTAGCCTACAACCGCACTGAAGTGCGTGAGGCTGGTGCCCGGTCAGGCTAATTCGCCTCCTATCTATCGCGCTGTATGTCGCCGACGCTGAGTCATTTGTTCATCCCTCCACCTCCCAGCATCGTCACGACGTTTCTCATCACCGCCGTGGGCACCATCATTGCCTAGTACGGGTGTCCTCACCGTACCGATGCATGCGGATGATCACACGGATGTGGTGAAGCAGGACGTATGCGGGAGAGGAGAGGATCTAGCTAACACAATGCGTACGCAACTAACCGAGCAAACCGTTTTATACTGGACGCATCTCTCACTAAAAATTTGATTTATCGGGACACGCCGCATGACCTCCGCAAGGGATAACGCTGACAACCTAGCTAGCATCCGCAAGAACCCATGCACTGCCGATAGTTTGGATATATTTTTAAAACAATTGAAGAGAAAGTAGTATGAAGAGTATGGCTCGATCGGCTGCTCCCTCGAGGAGCCATACACGACTGTTTTCCTTGCTTATTTTTACGGGGTGCTGAATGTATGGACATAGATGTAATTTTCCTTTTTTTGTGTCCTTGATGTAAAATGTACTTCCACCGCCCATGTAAAATTCTAACCTAAAAGTGTAAGTGGTTAAATTTAGACGATTTTAAGCTTACTTGTCAACGCGTATGAACATTCTTGGATTTCAGTCGAACGACCAAGGTCAAGGCCATATAAACATCATACTTTATGCTAATGATCCCATATTAGAGAATCTGCATGGCAACAGATTTGGCCATATTTTGAAAACAATCGAAGAGAAAGTAGTATGAAGAGTTTGACTCAGATCTGCTGATCTCTCGAGAAGGAGCTGAAACAGAAAGTTTTCCTTTGTAGGGTCCTTTGTGCTAAATGTATGGACCTCAATATAATTTTTCCTTTTTAGGTCTTTGATGTAAAATATACTTCCACCAACCGTGTAAAATTCTAACCTAAAAGTAAGTGACGAAATTTAAACAAATTTAAGCTTAGTTGTCAACGAGTATGAACCATTCTTGGATTTTCAAGACGAATGGCCAAGGTCAAGGCCATATCTACATCATACTTTATGCATATGATCCCATATTCAAGAATTTGCATGCCAACAAATTGAGCCATATTTTGAAAACAATCGAAGATGAAGTAGTATGAAGAGTATGGCTCGATTAGCTGCTCTCTAGAGAAGGAGCCGAACTCGAATGTTTTCATTGTTTAATCTAAGGTTACTTTGTGCTAAATGTATGGACCTCGATGTAATTTCCCTTTTTTAGGTCCTTGATGTAAAATGTACTTCCATGCCCATGTAAAATTCTAACCTAAAAGTTTAAGTGCTGAAATTTCAACGATTTTAAGCTTATTTGTCAACGAGTATGACCATTATTGGATTTCAAGTCGAACGACCAAGGTCAAGGCCATATCAACATCATACTTTATGTAGATGATCGCATATATGAGAATTTGCATGGCGACAAATTTGGCCATATTTTGAAAACAATCGAAGAGGAAGTAGTATGTAGAGTTTAGCTTAGATCAGCTGATCTCCCGAGAAGGAGCCGAACCAGAAATTTTTCCTTTTAGGCAGCTTTATGATAAATGTATGGACCTTGATGTAATGTTTGCTTTTTTTAGGTCCCTGATGTAAAATGTACTCCACCCAACCATGTAAAAATCTAACCTAAAAGTAAGTGGTGAAATTTAAACGAATTTAAGTTTATTTTTCAACAAGTATGAACCATTCTAGGATTTCAAGATGAACGACCAAGGTCATGATTCCATATCCGAAAATTTGCATGCTGACACATTTGGCCATATTTTGAAAACAATCAAAGATAAAGTAGTATGAAGAGTATGGCTCGATCAGCTACTCTCTTGAGAAGGAGCCGAATCCGACTATTTTCCTTGCTTAATTTTAGGGTCCTTTGTGCTAAATATATGGACCTCGATGTAATTTTCTCCCTTTTGTGGTCCTTGATGTAAAATATACTCCGACCGACCGTGCAAAATTCTAACCTAAAAGAAAGTGGTGAAATTTAAACGAATGTAAGCTTAGTTGTCAACGAGTATGAAAAATTCTTGGATTTCAAGCCGAACGACCACAAGGTCAAGGCCAGATATCTACATCATACTTTATGCTGATGATCCCCATATCCAAGAATTTGCATGGTGACAGATTCAGCCATATTTTGAAAACAAACGAAGAGAAAGTAGTATGAAGAGTATGGCTCGATCAAATGCTCTCTCGAGGAGCCAAACCCGACTATTTTATTTGCTCAATTTTAGGGTCCTTTGTGCTAAATATATGGACCTTGATGTAATTTTCCCGTTTTTAGGTCCTTTATGTAGAATGTACTCCCACCAGCCGTGTAAAATTCTAACCTAAAAGTAAGTGGTGAATTTAAACGAATTAAGCATAGTTGTCAACGAGTATGAAAAATTCTTGGATTTCAAGCCGAACGACCATAAGGTCAAGGCCATATCTCTACATCATACTTTATTCTCATGACCCCATATCCAAAAATTTGCATGGCGACAGATTCGACCATATTTTGAAAACAATTGAGGAGGAAGTAGTATGAAATATATGGCTCGATCAGCTACTGTCTCGAGAAGGAGCCGAACCCGACTATTTTCTTTGCTCAATTTTAGGGTCCTTTGTGCTAAATATATGAACCTTAATGTAATTTTCCCTTTTCAGGTCCTTGATGTAAAATATACTCCCACCGTCCGTGTAAAATTCTAACCTAAAAGTCAGTGGTGAAATTGAAATGAATTTAAGCATAGTTATCAATAAGTACAAAAAATTCTTGGATTTCAAGACGAACGACCAAGGCTAATGCCATATCTACATCATACCTTATGCTTATGATCCCCATATCCAAGAATATGCATGCCGATAAATTTGGCCATATTTTGAAAACAATCAAAGATATTAAAAAAATCAATTTCATTTTTTCAAGTGACAAAAATTTATTTATGAAAAGCATAGAAGAAGAATTTATTTCCTTTTTTATGTTAAAAAAATAAAGAGGGAGAAGAGACTACGAGCACAGAGGAGGCAGCGAGAGAGCTGCGAAGAGGAGGATTTGAAGGCGGTGCTATGTCAGAGCAAAGCTGGGATGGGTTCCTGACACGAGGTACATGGTATAGTGAGTAGAGTAAATTTCAGGACCTTTACAATATATGCACGCAAAACAAATTATGTTTTCTCTCTCTTTCACTCCCTCATCACCACCCACACCCCGGCCGGCTGATCTCTCCCTTGTCCACAACATGGCACTGCGCACGCGCGTCGACCAACGAACTGCTTTGTGTCGGCGGCTCCGTGTCTGTGTCTAGTGTGTTTGTCAGCTATGTTGGTGGGAACCATTTTGGTCCTTGGCGGCAAAAAGTATTACTACTACTTCCTCCGACCCAAATTAATTGACTTGTATTTATCAGAATTGAATGCATCTAGCACTAGAAGATGTCTAAATACATCCGAATTTAGACAAATTTGAGTCAAGTAATTTGAGGGAGTATAATAGAGTAGCAATTCATACTATCCCGATTTTGAAATTTTCACTTCCTTCACAAACATCCCGGGGAAGGATATTCAATAGATCGCCATTCGCAGTACTACTAGTACAAGTACGAGTACTACTTAAGTGCTGGATAAGGGATTGGTTTATCTGGCCAGCTAAAAAACAAAAACATCCCATCACATTGGATGCCCACCATTATGATCTGGCTAGCCTTTCTACTCCACACTACTCTACCTCCATACCCTAGGAAGAGGAAGCACCAAGCACACCCACATCAAGCTGGTTCGAAAGTGAGGAGCGCTCCTCTTTTTATCCCCGTGAAGCAAGTAGTACTCCCTCCTAGCCAAATTAGGACACGTATTACTTCTGGTCAAAGTCAAATTTAATAAACTTTGATTAAGTATACGACATTAACCTAATGTTATTGGAATCATCATGAACTATATTTTCATATTATATGCATTTATCATTAGAAAAGTCAATATGTTTTTACATATAGTTGGTCGAACTTTATAAAGATTGACATTGACCAGACCTAATATGCGTCCTAATTTGGGAAATAGGAAGTTGTATGAAGCCGCTCTCTCGAGAAGGAGCCGTAACTGACAGTTTTCTTTCCTTGTTTTTAGGGTCCTTTCTACTAAATGTATGGACCTCGATGTAATTTTCCCTTTTTTAGGTCCTTGATATAAAATGTACTCCCATCATCCGTTTAAAATTCTAACCAAAAAGTGTAAGTGGTGAAATTTAAACGAATTTAAGATTACTTGTCAATGAGTATGAAAATTCTTGGATTTCAAGCCGAACGACCGAGGTTAAGGCCATAGCAACATCATACTTTATGCTGATGACCCCATATAACAGAATTTGCATGAAAACAAATTTGGACATATTTTGAAACAATCGAAGAGGAAGTAGTATGAAGAGTTTGGCTCAGATCAGCTGATCTCTCAAGGAGGAGCCAAACCAGAAAGTTCTCCTTTTAGGGTCCTTTGTGCTAAATGTATGGACATCAATGTAATTTTCCCTTTTTGGGTCCTTGATGTAAAATGTACTCCCACCGACCGTCTAGAATGTTAACCTAAAAGTAAGTGGTGAAATTTAAACGAATTTAAGCTTAGTTGTCAACGAATATGAACATTCTTGGATTTCAAGTCGAACGACCACAAGGTCAAGGCCATATCTCTACATCATATACTTCTTTGAGGTCCCTAATGTAAAATGTACTCCGATCGACCTTGTAAAGTTCTAACCTAAAAGTAAGTGGTGAAACTTAAACAAATTTAAACTTAGTTGTCAACGAGTATGAACCATTCTTGTATTTCAAGACGACTGACCAATGTCAAGGCCATATCTACATCATACTTTATGATGATGATCCCATATCCAAGAATTTGCATGCAGACAAATTTGGCCATATTTTGAAAACAATCGAATATAAAGTGGTATGAAGAGTATGGCTCGATCAGCTACTCTCTAGAGAAGGAGTTGAACCGGACTGTTTTACTTGCTTAAATTTAGGGTCCTTTGTGCTAAATGTATGGACTACGTGTAATTTCCCCCATTTTAGGTCTAAAAGTGTAAGTGGTGAAATTTAGATGATTTTAAGCTTAATTGTCAACAAGTATGAACATTCTTGGATTTCAAGCCGAACGACCAAGGTCAAGGCCATATCAACATGATACTTTATGCTGATGATGCCATGTCAGAGAATTTGCATGGCAACAGATTTAGCCATGTTTTGAAAACAATCGAAGAGGGAGTAGTATTAGGAGTTTGGCTCAGATCAGCCGATCTCTTGAGAAGGAGCCGAACCAAAATTATTTCCTTTTAGGGTCCTTTATGCTAAATGTATGGACCTTGATGTAATTTTTTATTTTTTAAGGTCCCTGATGTAAAATGTACTCTGATCGATCGTGTAAAGTTCTAACCTAAAAGTAAGTGGTGAAATTTAAACGAATTTAAGCTTTGTTGTCAACGAGTATGAACCATTCTTGTATTTCAAGACAAACCACCAAGGTCAAGGCCATATCTACATCATACTTTATGTTGATGATCCCATATCCAAGAATTTGCATGCCGACAAATTTGGCCATATTTTGAAAACGATCAAAGATGAAGTAGTATGAAGAGTATGGCTCGATCAGCTACTCTCTTGAGAAGGAGCCAAACCTGACTATTTTCCTTGCTTAATTTTAGGGTCCTTTGTGCTAAATGTATGGACTGCGATGTAATTTTCCCCCTTTTTAGGTCTAAAAGTGTAAGTGGTGAAATTTAGATGATTTTAAGCTTACTTGTCAACAAGTATGAAAATTCTTGGATTTCAAGCTGAACGACCAAGGTCAAGGCCATATCATCATACTTTATGCTGATGATCCCATGTTAGAGAATTTGCATGGCAACCGATTTGGCCATGTTTTGAAAATAATCGAAGACAGAGTAGTATTAAGAGTTTGGCTCAGATTAGCTGATCTCTCTTGAAGGAGCCGAACCATAATTTTTTCCTTTTAGGGTCCTTTATGCTAAATATATGGACCTCGATGTAATTTTTTCTTTTTTGAGGTCCCTGATGTAAATGTACTCCGATCGACCATGTAAAGTTCAAACCTAAAAGTAAGTGGTGAAATTTAAACGAATTTAAGTTTAGTGTTCAACGAGTATGAACCATTCTTGTATTTCAAGACGAACCACCAAGGTCAAGGCCATATCTACATCATACTTTATGTTGATGATCCCATATCCAAGAATTTGCATGGCGAGAAATTTGGCCATATTTTGAAAACAATCGAAGATGAAATAGTATGAAGAGTATGGCTCGATCAGCTACTCTCTTGAGAAGGAGCCGAACCTGACTATTTTCCTTGCTTAATTTTAGGGCCCTTTGTGCTAAATGTATGGACCTCGATGTAATTTTCCCCTTTTTAGGTCTAAAAGTGTAAGTGGTGAAATTTAGACGATTTTAAGCTTACTTGTCAACAAGTATGAACATTCTTGGATTTCAAGCTGAACGACCAAGGTCAAGGCCATACCAACATCATACTTTATGCTGATGATCCCATGTCAGAGAATTTGCATGGCAATAGATCTAGCCATGTTTTGAAAAAACAATTGAAGAGGGAGTAGTATTAAGAGTTTAGCTCAGATTAGCTGACCTCTTGAGAAGAGCCGAACCAGAAATTTTTCCTTTAAGGGTCCTTTATGCTAAATGTATGGACCTCGATGTAATTTTTTCTTTTTTGAGGTCCCTGATGTAAAATGTACTTCGATCGAGCGTGTAAAGTTCTAACCTAAAAGTAAGTGGTGAAATTTAAACGAATTTAAGCTTAGTTGTCAACGAGTATGAACCATTCTTGTATTCCAAGATGAACCACCAAGGTCATGGCGATATCTACATCATACTTTATGCTGATGTTCCCATATCCAAGAATTTGCATGCCGAGAAATTTGGCCATATTTTGAAAATAATCGAAGATGAAATAGTATGAAGAGTATGGCTCGATCAGCTACTCTCTTGAGAAGGAGCCGAACCCGACTATTTTCCTTGCTTAATTTTAGGGTCCTTTGTGCTAAATGTATGGACCTCGATGTAATTTCCCCCTTTTTAGGTCTAAAAGTGTAAGTGGTGAAATTTAGACGATTTTAAGCTTACTTGTCAACGAGTATGAACATTCTTGGATTTCAAGCCAAACGACCAAGGTCAAGGCCATATCAACATCATACTTTATGCCGATGATCCCATGTTAGAGAATTTGCATGGCAACAGATCTGGCCATGTTTTAAAAACAATCGAAGAGGAAGTGGTATTAAGAGTTTGGCTCAGATCAACTGATCTCTCGAGAAGGAGTCGAACTAGAATTTTTTCCTTTTAGGGTCCTTTACACTAAATGTATGGACCTCGATGTAATTTTTTCTTTTTTGGGGTCCATGATATAAAATGTACTCCGATCGACCGTGTAAAGTTCTAACCTAAAAGTAAGTGGTGAAATTTAAACGAAATTAAGCTTAGTTGTCAACGAGTATGAACCATTCTTGTATTTGAAGATGAACCACCAAGGTCGAGGCCATATCTACATCATACTTTATGCTGATGATCCCATATCCAAGAATTTGCATGCCAACAAATTGGGCCATATTTTGAAAACAATCAAAGATGAAGTAGTATGAAGAGTATGGCTCGATCAGCTACTGTCTCGAGAAGGAGCCGAACCCGAATGTTTTCTTTGCTTAATTTTAGGGTCCTTTGTGCTAAATGTATGGACCTCGATGTAATTTCCCCCTTTTTAGGTCCTTGTTGTAAAATGTACTCCCACCGACCGTGTAAAATTCTAACCTAAAATTAACTGGTGAAATTTAAATGAATTTCTATAGTTGTCAACGTGTATGCACATTCTTGGATTTCAAGCCGAACGACCACAAGGTCAAGGCCATATCTCTACATCATACTTTATTCTGATGATCGAGTATCCAAGAATTTGCATGGCGACAGATTTCCATATTGTGAAAACAATCAAAGAGAAAGTAGTATGAAGAGTATGGCTGTATCAGCTGCTCTCTCGAGAAGGAGCCGAACCCTACTGTTTTCTTTGCTCAATTTTAGGGTCCTCTATGCTAAATGTATGAACCCCGATGTAATTTCCCTTTTTTAGGTCCTTGATGTAGAATGTACTCCCACCACCATGTTAAATTTTAACCTAAAAGTAAGTGGTGAAATTTCAACGAATTTAAGCATAGTTCTCAATGAGT
Organism: Avena eriantha; assembly: GCA_910589775.1. Taxonomy (NCBI): domain Eukaryota; kingdom Viridiplantae; phylum Streptophyta; class Magnoliopsida; order Poales; family Poaceae; genus Avena; species Avena eriantha. The sequence goes on from OU342740.1 coordinate 40,576,430, forward strand.
ATGAAAAATTCTTCGATTTCAAGGCGAACAACCAAAAGGTTAAGGCCATATCTCTACATCATACTTTATGCTCATGATCCCACATCCAAGAATTTGCATGGCAACAGATTCAACCATATTTGAAAACAATCAAAGAAGAAGTTGTATGAAGAGTATGGCTCGATTAGATGCTCTCTTAAGAAGGAGCCGAACCCGACTATTTTCTTTGCTCAATTTTAGGGTCCTTTGTGATAAATGTATGGACCTTGATGTAATTTCCCCCTTTTTAGGTCCTTCATGTAGAATTTACTCCCACCGACCGTGTAAAATGCTAACTTAAAAGTAATTGGTGAAATTTAAATGAATTTAAGCATAGTTGTCAACGAGTATGAAAAAATCTTGGATGTCAAGCCGAACAACCACAAGGCCAAGGACATATCTCTAAATCATACTTTATGTTGATGATCCCATATTCAAGAATTTGCATGCCGACGGATTTGGCCATATTTTGAAAACAATCGAAGAGGAAGTAGTATGAAGAGTATGGCTCGATCAGCTGCTCTCTCGAGAAGGAGCCAAACTCGACTATTTTCTTTGCCCAATTTTAGGGTCCTTTGTGCCAAATGTATGGACCTCGATGTAATTTTCCCTTTTTTAGGTCCTTTATGTAGAATGTACTTTATGCTTATGATCCCATATCCATGAATTTGCATGCCGACAAATTTGGCCATCTTTTGAAAACAATCGAAGATATTAAAAACAAAAAATAATCAATTTTAATTTTCTAAGTGACAGGAATTTATTTTCTGAAAAGCAAGTAAGAAGAATTTATTTCCTTTTTTCTGTTAAAAAATAAAGATCGAGAAGAGACTATGAGCACAAAGGAGGCAGCGAGAGACCTGCAAAGAGGAGGATTTGAAGGCGGTGCAATGTCAGAGCAAAGCTGGGATGGGTTCCTGACACGAGGTACATGGTACAGTGAGTAGAGTAAATTTCAAGACCTTTACAATATATATGCACGCAAAACAAATTGTGTTTTCTCTCTCCTTCACTCCCTCATCACGACCCACACCACGGCCGGCTGATCTCTCCCTCATCCACAACGTGGTGTTGCGCATGCGCATCGTCTGATGACCTGCCTTGTGTCGGCGGCTCCGTGTCTATGTCTTGCTTGTTCGTCAACTGCGTTGGTGGGAACAATTTTGGTCAGTGGTGGAAAAAGGTATTACTACTACAATAGAGTAGCAATTCAAACTTTCTCGGTTTCGAAATTTTCACTTACTTCACAAACATCCTGTGGAAGGATATTCAATAGATCGCCATTCGCAGTACTACTAGTAGTACAGGGTACAGAGTAGTATCAAAATAATTTTTTTTGACGATAGTACCAAAAGAAACTTCATTCAACCATTAACATAACAACACGAGTTTACATATATAGGACTCGCTGCTGAACTAGTGCAGGTCCGAAGCCTCCTAGCACCTAGTCCACACCGCCAGCAGCAGCTCGTTAGACATCAGCACCAACGACAGCTCCAACGACAAAGCCGACTCCAAACTCATCGGTACCTCCGGATAAGGAAGCGGCACCTCCTAAGCCATCGGCGGCACCTCCGGATAATGAGGTGGCACCTCCGGAGCCATCAGTAGCTCTGGGAGGACACTGTGGATGAAGTTGCCGTTGTTGGGGAACTGGTCCCAATAGTTGGTGAAAATGTTGGCACCGATGAACACCACCATCTCGCAGCCGCAGTGGAAGGCCAGGCCATAGAGGAGACATGTGTCCCTGACGTTGAAGAACTTGACATGCAATGTCCCGTACAGATTATCATAGAGGCCATACATCTGGTACTTGCGGCGACCATACCCATCACCGAGGAAGGCACATGCCAGCTGCCACGTTGTTCTCCATGGGGAGAAGGCCCAAATGCGCAGGGCATTGTCCTCATGTGTGGCGATGTCAGGGTCTTTGCACTCCGATAGGGCGGGCGGCAGCCGGAAGGTGGCCATGGATGACATACGAGGACGGAGATGGTTGCTGGAAGCGGTGGTGCAGGGAAGGGAGAGATTAAATAGGAAGGAGGTGATCCAAGATTAATGTGGTAGATTACCGCAGCGAGGGGATAATCAATGTCGCTGATGAAGCCGATGCGTGTCGCAAATATCGATGACGATATCTAGGGTAAGCGATTAGATGGAATGCTGACTCTGCTTCCCGCACTCGATGGCCCAGTCATAATTTTGTGCTGCATCCAAGGCGACCGTACCTTCCCAATCTGTGGGCCCTACGTGAATGACTGAGTTGATGGGTGAAAACTAATTGATAAAGTGAGCTCTTTCCTATTAAAATATTGTGGTTATGATATAGGGGAGCTAATTTAGGGTTGCTCCTAGGGATGTGATGACTACAAGTGCATAGATCGTCTGTAGCTAGTTTCGAAATAAAGATATCGATCCCATAGAGAGCAGTAGGCGAAAGAGTAAAATGCTTTTAACTACAACTAATCGAATTACTTAAGGAATAACTTTAAGATGCAAGAAAAGTAGATTTGTTTTTGGGTTTTTGGTTGAATGATGCAATTTAAAGTAAAGCAAAACTTAATGCAGAAAGTAAGAATCGCGTGTGTAATAGAACTTTGGAACTACAATAGGGAAAAAGGCGTTCTCAGGGAGTGGTGGATACACCGCTAGCAATTTAGACTAAGCAATCAAGATTATTATAATAAATATTCTCATAATATGTATGTATGTGGGAGGAGCTCCATATATAGACAAATAGGCAGCAACCACTGCTCACATCATCCTTCATAACCACAGCTGACGAATAAATGACATCAATCGTATTATCCCGCTATTAAGGGATTTCTCTCGTGGCATGGACATGGCTTAATGAGTTCTCCTTGGTTCCCCGAGTTAGTACGTAAGGAATGACAACAACTTTATAGTCACAGTAAGTGCTATCATCCCTCCGTCTACCAACAAGTAATCCCCTTCATCGAGTCCCCATAGGAGGCAAATATTAAGGAGGTGCACAACTCCCAGCATCAAGATGAAGGCAATTAAAACATACACATAATGATGTATAACATAATAATCTCTATATCATCTCAATCATATAGGGTTTCTCCATCTCCCCAAGAACTAGAGATCTACTCAGACATGGAGGCAATCAACATCATGGAAATGGTAGTGGAAACAATCATAGATGAATAGTACTTGTATAAATCCACAAAGAGTACGGAATTTACAACAAGATCTAGACAAGATGTAGATGGAATGGATGGAGATGGTGGTGATGCAGCGGTTGATGATGAAGATCGATGCCTTAGCCTCCTGGATCTATGCAGGGTGAAGATGGATCCCCGATGGACGAGTTCCCCCTCTAGATGCCTTTCGGAGGTGAGTTTTCAAAGATTTCTAGGTGTTCTGTATGTCGTCTCCCCGATCCAGTTGCACGGGGTGAAACTATTTGAAGAGGCACTGGTGGCGCCAACTATACGACCAGAACTATACGTCCAGAAAAGTATTCCGGTCATATAGTTGGTCATTGAACCGTTTGTATGCCTCGATTGCTTTAGGTTTCCTTGTAGTGTTATTGATATTTCCCAAATAAGCGTTTTATGTTGTTTTGACTCCTTTTCTCTGAAATACAACTGCTCCAAGAATTGTGTCCATGGGATCCATCATCTGTCCTGATCCTGGTGAAAATAGACATAAAACATGCACGTGCGCACCATAAAATACCAAGATCCTACATCTACAATGCAAAATAATAATATAAAACATGATGCAAATATGCACTCATCAACTTCCCTAAGATTAGACTCTTGCTCATCCTGAGAAACTTTAGCTTGATGGATGTGATCCTCATATTCATGGAGCTGAGCTGATAAAATAAATGAGGCGGTTGCAATATGTTTTTATCATATATGATACATAGGAATAAGTTCATGAATAGTACCTTACTTGAACCATATAAATTGTATTAGCAGGCTTCCACACCTTAGTGATCAATAGTTCACGAAAGATGAATCTCAACATAATGTAAAAGTATCCGGTTCAACTGAATGAGTTAGCGAGGTAGTCCCAAGTGCTTTAAGATCAACATATTCACTTGGGATTCAAAATATCAAAAAGTGTCTCTTTGTCATACTATAATATAGTGGTGTATGCCTATTTGCTCTTTGCACATTCGCTCTTTTTTTGTGTGTACATGCTCACACTTTTGTTTAAGTGCTGTGCAAAGGAGCTAGCCATACATTCCACTTCATGTAGGAATTCAAAATTTAACGATCTCAATTATCAAATTCCAACTATATATGAAGTATTTTATGACTTGAAGATTCTACCTCGACTTATTCTCACTCTATTTTGATAGCACTTTTTATTTTCCTTTATTCGAGGGTTCTTTTTCAACTTAACTGCATAGATAATTTTTCTTTGTAAATCAAACCGTAGACTTACAACATATTGACCAAATTATCTTTATATGTTCCATTAATACCAATGGTGTGGAAGACTACTATTGCTATCATCGAGTGCAAGTAAAATTATACTCAAGCCATTCATATATCCAAGAAGACAAGCACAAACTCAATATTGCTCCATATATAATAATAAACTCCGAATTTCATAAAAGGGATCGACTATTCCTGAAGGTAATTCTAATGATGCAAACTTTATTTATATTATGAACTAATGCAAAACAAAAATAGTGATATAAAACTTATAAGATAGATTACAAGGTCTTTAAAGATCTCCCCAAGCTTGGAATCAAGCCTAGCGAGATCAAATAACTCCTTGTTGGTACCTATTCCTCCTCCTGGGTAGGAAGAGTGTTGCCCTCTTCTTTTGTGTTGCCATCTTTAACTATGCTTGCAAAGCGGATGCTGAGCTCGGACATGTCGTATTGAAGCTTCATCATTTTCTTCTTGAGGAATTTCTTCTCTCATCTATCAACTCAAAGATAGTTTTAATCAAGAAACCAACTCTACCATCGATGCCATCGACTTTTTTTCTCAGGTCTTTGCTCATCATCCAGTAGGAGTCAATCCCTTCTCCAATTGTTTCAACGCATGCCTTCGAAGCTTTTTCCAATTCATAGATCTTATCATGAATCTCATCTTGCCACACCTTCTTAGGTTTAAGAGGTGATGGACCAAGAGGAGGTTTATAATAGGATCTTATGTTGTGACGATAGGGATTATGGAGATACTCATCCTTGTCCTTTCCCCGCTCGGCTTGCCTCATCATCTCCATCCTTTGTGGGAACATGTCCTCCCAATTTGGGAGAGGCTTGATCTTCGGGCTGGATAATGACGATGATCCTTTAGGTTCTACTTCTTCAATCCTCTTCACATGCTTCTCTTCTTTCTTCTTCCAGATCTTGTTGACATGGAAGGGCTGCATGGCTTTGCTGCACGGATGTTGTTAGAGGGGCTTGTATAAGGATGACGAGGATTTTTCGAGGCTGGAGGCTGTAGCTCTACGAAGACTTAATGAAAAAGGTTAGATGCGATCAACTTTAAAAGAGGAGGTCAAAAACACTAGCCGCCTTCCGTCACGAGCAACTATACGAGCGTGGCCCGTATAGATCCTGCCGTATAGTTATGAACCGACTATAGATTACATCTATGGTGGAACCAACTATACGGCCGGAACTATACGGGCAGGAGTTTTTATTTCCACCGTATAGTTGATCGTTAAAGTCTCTGGACTCTAAATAAAGTTTTTGGAGCTGGGTTGATATCTATACGACCGCAACTATACGTGCGGAATTTTCATTCCCATCGTATAGTTGGTCGTTAAACTATCAGTACTCAGAAAATAGTTTTGTCAAAGGAATCGATATCTATATGGTGGAAGCTATATGGGTGGAATTTTAATTCTAGCCGTATAGTTGATCGTTAAACTGTCAGTACCTTTTATGGATGGAAGGGGCGATGTTGAAACAACTATATGACCGCAGCTATACGACCTGAATTTTTATTCCCGCCGTATAGTTGGTCGTTAAACCTTCTGTGTCCACCAAAAAAATTCTGCTTTTCCAAGGATTCTTTATTAATCTGAAGCTTAACGAAATATCAAGTTTTGACAGAAAAATGTCAGCTTAGATTTTCGACCAATTTTGGCATTATCAATCTTCCTTCTTCTTTGCTAGAGTATCAAATGTTCCTTATTTAACACTATGCTCAAATAAAAATTTAATTAAAAATTTAAAAACATACTCAAACCTTTACTTCGCATGGGTTTCCTCCCATGAAGCATGCTTTTATGATCAATAGCTTGACCATAGTGTTGCTCATTCCGTCTCGAGTCCATTCTTCTTGAAGTTGCCATTCCTTGTATATCTTTGCTTAATCACTTATTCTAGGGTGATCACTTCTATGGTGACTGCACTTATATCTTCTTTTACTCGATAATGCTTCAGGCGTTGTCCATTTACCACCCATGAAAGAGAGGGTGTTTTCCCTTGGAGCTTCATTGCTCCCGATGAATAAGATTCATCAACTATATATGGGCCTTCCCCCTTTGATCTGAGCTTCCCTAGAAATAACTTAAGACGAGAATTATAGAGGAACACTTTGTCTCCACTTTTAAAGGTCTTATTCTCTATTTTCTATCATGCCATCTTTTCACTTTTTCCTTAAACAACCTAGCATTCTCATAGGCCTCACTCCTAAACTCATCTAAAGCATGTATATCTAATAAACGTTTTTCTCCCGCTGCTTTAATATCATAATTTAAGTTCTTGATTGCCCAAAAAGCTTTGTGTTCCAATTCTTAAGGTAAATGGCATGCCTTAACGTACACCATCTTACAAGGTGTCATACCCATTGGATTTTTAAACGCAGTATGGTATGCCCATAGAGTGTCATTTAACTTGTATGACCAATCTTTTCTTGATTTGTCCACCATCTTCTTAAGTACGGTCTTTAATTCTCTATTTTAGAGTTCCACTTGACCACTTGTTTGAGGATGAAATGGTGAAGCAACACGGTGAGTTACTCCATATTTGCTGAGGATCTTCCTAAAATTTCCTTTCATAAAATGAGAACCACCATCAGTGATTAAAAATCTAGGTACTCCAAGTCTAGGGAATATGACATCCTTGATCATCTTCACTGAGGCGGCTACATCTGCATGACTTGTTGGAATAGCTTCAGCCCATTTAGTAACATAATCAACAGCAACAAGAAATGAGTATAACCATTTGATTCTATAAAAGGTCCCATGTAATCCATTCCCCATACATCAAAGGGTTCAATTATGAGACTATAATTCATTGCCATTTCTTGTCTCCCACCTATATTACCTCTTATTTAGCAAACATCATAGTATTCCACATACCTGTGTGCGTCTTTTAGCAAGGTGGGCTAATAGAATCTGGATTGAAGCACCTTCACTGCAGTTCGCTTTCCTGCATGATGTCCTCCATACGGACTATCATGACAAGCTTGCAATATTGCATTCATTTCATGGTTAGGAACACACTTCTGAATCATTCCATCAGGTCCATGACGATATAGATACGGATCATCCCAAAAGTAATATTTAAGATCATTAAAGAATTTCATTCTTTCATTTCTTGTCATACCAGGGGTATAAATTTTGTTGCGAGATAATTAGCATAATCTGCATACCATGGATCAACAATTTCAGCATTTGCTAAATATTCTCCTGGAAACGATTCATTTATAGGTACGGGGTTAGTAATTATACCCTCCATCCTAGAGAGATGATTTTCTACCGGATTATCCTTACCCCTCCTATCTACTATTTGCAAATCATATTCTTGTAGTAATAAAACCCACCTAATCAACCTGGGCTTCGCATCCTTTTTCATAAGGAGGTGACACAAAGCTTGGTGATCTGTATGAACAATTACATTAGAATTAATGATGTAAGATCTAAATTTGTTGCAAGCAAAAATTATAGCTAGGAACTCTTTTTCTGTAGTAGCGTAATGTTTCCGAATCTTATTAAGAGGTATACTAGCATAATAAATAACATTCAAATTCTTTCCATCTCGCTGTCCTAACACAACCCCTAAAGCATAGTCACTAGCATCACACATGATTTCGAAAGGTTCATCCCATTTTGGAGATTGCATGATAGGTGCTGAAACTAATTTATTCTTAAGGTTCTCTAAAGTTGCAATGCAGTCATGGTCTAAGTAGAATGGAGTTTCTTTATCAAGAAGGTTGGTGAAAGGCATAGCTATTTTAGCAAAATCTTTTATAAATCGCTTATAAAAATCGGCATGTCCTAGAAACATTTTTAAGTTTTTAATGTCTTGAGGTATTGGAAGATTTTCTATAGCATCTATATTAGTTTTATCTTTTTCTATTCCCTTCTCCAAAACCTTATGCCCGAAAACCTTACCTTCTCTTTCCATGAAACGTCATTGTTCCCAATTCAAAACCAAATTCGATTGCCTGCATCTCTGCCAAACTTTGGTTAGATTGTAGAGGCAATATCAAAGGTTGTTCCACAAACAACAAAATCATTTGTTAGAACTTCCATAGTCTTCTCAACAAAATCATCAAAGATCTTTAGAACACATTCTTGAAAAGTTGCTGCTGCGTTACATAAGCCAAACAGATTTAATATGTAAGCATATGTGCCATAAGGGCAAGTGAAAGTTGTTTTCTCTTGATCTTCTGGTTGTATGGAAATTTGAGAAAATCCAGAATAACCATCAAGAAAACAGAAATAAGAATTATTACTAAGTCTTTCTAAAATTTTATCCATGATGGTATATGTTTATGATTTTTCTGTGTCTCGCGGTTTAGCTTCCTAAAATCAATGCACATACGATATCCAACAATAGGCCTTATAGGAACTAGCTCACCATCCTCATTCATAGAAGCATCAAGACCACCTTGTCTTGGTATGAGATGAGCTGGGCTAACCCACTTACTGTCAGAAATAGGATATATTATGCCAGAATCTAATAAGCGTATAACCTCTTTTCTTACTACTTCCTTCATTTTCGGATTAAGTCTTCTTTGCGTATCCACTACAGGTTCAGCATCATCAAGCATGGTAATCTTATGTGTTACAATAGATGGATATATTCCTTTAATATCACTTAGAGTATATCCAAAGGCTTCACGATGCTTAACCAAGACCAAAAGGAGTTTATTCATTTCATTCTCTGATAATTTTTGGCTAATAATAACAGGACATTTATTTTCATTATCTAAAGACTCATACCTCATATCCACTAGAAGTTGTGAATTATTGAGTGAAAAAGGAGCAAAGAATGACAAAAGACGAGACTCTACTAGTATTCACTCTTGTGGTTTCCTCGGTTTCTGTTTTCTTATTCGGGATCTTGCTTTTCATGGTTCTCATCTCTGCAACTCGCGATTTTTCAATTCAATTGGTGGAGGCTCTTTATATCCTTTTCTTACCAGCTCTTCATAGTCATGCGGATTTTTTGCTTCTGAAACTGAATCAAGGTAATCATCCATGTGTTCTCTCTCCTCATCATCCGGTGCTTCCTCCCAATTAATTAGGATCCTCTCTATTTCATCTTGTGGAGTACTGAAGTGAATTGCGGCCAGCTCGGCAATCGTTTTCTCTTCCTTGATATCTTCCACTTCATATGGCCTCTTCTTTAGTTTGGCAGAGTGGAATGTCATTTCCTCTTCTCCAAACATTAGTGAAATAGTCTCCTTCTTATTATCAACTTGAGCTTTGGTTATGGAAACAAAAGGCCTGCCTAAAAGGATAGGACAAAAAGAATCTCGAGGCATATCAACAATATGAAAATCAAGGAGGTACATGAGTGATCCAATAAAGACATAGATGTTTCTGACTACACCTTCCGGTTTTATATTGGTCCTATTAGAAAATTTAATAGTAGTGTCTACCCGTTCCGCATCTAGATTATTTAAATTGTAGCGAAGTTCCTCATAAAGTGATGAAGGCATAATATTTATAGTGGAAATCGGCTCACAAATTCCATATAAGAAAGTTTCTCCACAATATATAGGAGTCATAGGTTTAGAAGTTTCATTACCTCATATCTTACCTTCGATGAACTCTGAAGTTTCAAGGTCTAGTTTAACCACTTCATTAACCACTATTCGTGCTTCCATAAGATCCATTAATATAACATTATTTATATTGGTAGCTTTGGGGTTCTTTTCTGGTTTCTTCGGTCTCTTATTTATTTGTTGTTCCTCTTTTTGCCTTTTCTTGATGATCCCTTGAATAGTGTTGAGGAGAACTCTTCTATTAGCGCTCTTGCACGCTTCTTTTCTTCGAGGGGTTTATGGGGTTCCCATTCCGTAGGTACCTGCAAATGCCCTGCATAATTATCAATAATTTTCTTTACTGAGTAAGGATCAATACCGAGGGTTTTATGAAGGGAATATGCCCGAGAGGCAATAATAAAGTGGTTATTATCTTATTCCATGTTTATGATAAATGTTTATTTTGCATGCTATAATTGTATTGATCGGAAACGTCAATACATGTGTGTTTAATAAACAAAAGGGGTTCCTAGTTATGCCTCTCTTATAGACTAGCTTGTTGATTAACAAGATGATCCAGGTTTCCTGATCGTGGACATTGGATGTTGTTAATAACAAGGTCACAACATTTGTGAAATGATGTGATGAACATTCATCCGAAGTATAGCATTACGATCAATTCATTATTTTTATATTGCTATAACATCATACAAAGTAATCTTTATCCTTAGACCATGAGATCATGTTAATTGCTAACACCGGAAGAGTATCTTGATAACATCAAATGTCACACCGTAACAGGGTGACTATAAAGATGGGTTCGGTGCTACGGAGGTGTTATGTTGAGGCTCATGGATCAAGAGTGGAATTTGTCAATCCCGATGACTGATAGCTATACTCTGGGCCCTCTCGGTGATATCACATTAACGTAGCTTGCAAGCAAGTGATGTGATCACTAGAATGTTATATCACGGGAACGAGAAAAGAGTGCATGTCGGTAACGAGATCAAACTAGGTATTTGGATACCAATGATCGAATCTCGGACATGTATTATATCAAGAGACAAAGGGATTAAATTACAAGCGTTAAAGGTTCTCACGATCACAGAAGTCATCGTTGAATATGCAGGAGTCAGTATGGACCTCCAGGTCCCGCTTCTAATTATTGATCTGAGAGGAGTCTCAATCATGTCTGCATTATTCGCGAACCGTAGGGTGACACACTTAAGAGTTACCGGACACCATTTTGGAGCACATATGTTTCATACGAAAGAATTGCAAAGCACAGGAATTGTTTCGATAGAAATCGGAAATTGTTTCGGGTGAAATTGTAGAAAGTGGTTCTGCATGTGATATTGAAATATTGCAAGGGGTTATATGTGAATGTTTGTTAATTAAAGTAATTAACAAAATTCTGAATAAATTTAATAAAAGAGTTTTATTAAATGAGAGAGCATTAAACTTAGAGAATTTTAATGCATTTAAAGTGGGGACTTTAAAAGGGAATGTGAAGAGGCATTTTAATGTGGAGGGATTACCACCACATGAATGGAGGAGGTGAAGGGGCACCTCCTCAATGTGCCGGCCATGGGGAGGGGCACCCCTTCCTCCTATAAAAGGCCCCCTCTTCCTCCTTCTTCCATCCACCTCCTTGTGAAGGATCTCTCTCCCCCTCTAGAATTATTTCCCCATGGTCTCGGATTAGCGAGATACATGTTCCCGGTGGCATTTCGTCTGGAAGGAGTTGCTGCTTCTGCTAGATCGCTGGAGCGAGGAGGTGGAGGTTGCCCGGTGGCTTGAACGTGTGTGCGAGTACGGATGCGCTGTTGAGTTGCGGCGCTCGTACTTCCTCACGATCTTGAGATCGGCAAGTGTACGACTACATCAACCACGAGTCCCTACTCGTTAACAAAACTCATTGTCTTCGAGGGTAAGTTCTCGATGGATGTATGCCCACTCGTTGCTTTGTACCTAGTATATAGATCTTGGCGTGTAGTTCTCATCGTAGGAAATTTTTTGTTTTCTATGTTGCGGACCCAACAGTGGTATCAGAGCCTGATCTATGCATAGGTGCTTTGCACGGATAGTACACATATGTTTATATGTGGGCGATGATGATCATGTTATTGCATCTTCTATGTATTTTGGATATTGGTGGCATAGTTGGATGAAGCGGCCCGGACCAACCTTACATGTCATCGTACATGAGACCGGTTCCACGACTGACATGCAACTAGTTTTGCATAAGTGGCTGGCGGGTGTCTGTCTCTCCTACTATAGTCAATATCTTATTTACAACGAGTTGCTAATAACTTGGTTATCCTCGTTGTGGTTCATGTTCGTAGGTAAGAACGGTTCTATCTCCGAAAGCCCTAAGCCACGTAAAACTTGCAATTGATAAATTAGAGGCGTCTAGTTTAGATCGTTGCTGGGCTAGTGCATTGATATGGTATTGTTGTAAGTAGATGTATGATAGATACTCTTACAACACATTCAACGTGTAAGTTCCATAGACCTTGGCCTTACACACAAAGGAATGATAGAGATCATACCACGGTGCAAATGATAGAGATCAAATGCATGGACCATATCATCTCACTTTACACATTAGACGTTAGCATCTTATACTGCTAGTTTGGCGCTTTTTGTAGCTTTGTAAGATGATCCCTCATTTAGATATCAAGATAAAAATGTGTTCTTCCTTAAGTATGCATCGTTTTGTGGATCGTGTTTCGAGACATCACGTGATGATTGGGTGTACTCGAATCTACGCTTTCATAGGAACGGGTGTAAGACATTTTTACCCACGTGAATACTAAGGTTCTTACTTGGCGAGCCTAGCATGTACAGACATGGCCTCGGAACACGGACCGGAAGGTTAAGCATGAGTCATATAGTTGATATGATGCCCATATAGATGCTCGCCTTTGAAGCTACATCAACTCACGTGATGATCGGACTTGGTGTAGTGGATTTGGTTCAGTAATCACCAAAAAGGCACGAGGGATGTCGTTTTTGAGTGGGAGTTCATTTCTAATTTGGATTAGTCGAACCAAATTTGTCATAAACTAAATCGAAGTGAATTTGCATAATTTGTTGTAGTCATTGGCGTCTATTTACTACCTTATGCTTAGTTTTAATTGAGATAATAAAACTATAGAATTCTAGATATTTACTTTACAAACTGGTATCGTATTGTTTTGCATGTCAATTTAAAGTTTATAAGTCCTATTGCAAACTTTCAGTAAACTCTATTTAATCCATTAAGTTTAATAGTAGTATTAAATCAAGAGTAAGAATTCCAATGTTAGTATCTAAAATATCATGTTTGCCTCCATGATTATTGATATTCAAAAGTTGTTTTAATATCAAGATTTTATTAGAGCTGAAAATTGTTTCAGAAACCATCATGTGTGAAAGATATTGTGATATCTAAAACAATGTTTTTGGTTACATTATGATAGAGCATAATTTAGCAAAATACATGTTCTCATATTGTATGAGAATTTGTGAAGGATGGAGATGCTAAGCATCCGGATCTCCCAAAAAGGTTTTGGGAACTAACATTATACTCGCGATTCTTCCTTACAGGCTATAGTAGCTTGATCATAAAGTTGCATGATAAGGATGAATAGAAGATGTAAGTAAAATGTTTACTACACTAATAGATTACTAAAGAATGGACTTTTGAAAGAACACCAAACATTTGATGATGGTGATCCAGTTCAAAGTGCATGTTCAAAGGTATTAGTATTTGACTATATACACTTTGTACTATGTGTCATGTGAATGACACCACTATTGATGTTGATAGATTCTTTTAAAAGAAAAAGAATTGTTGAAAGAGAATCTATAAAATATTTGGCAGAAAAGAAAAGGTTGGATATGTCCAACTTAGGTATATAGAAGATAAACATGTTATGGCTGTATTCCTTGCTTGTTAAACAATGTGGTTCTTAGGTATTGGATACCGGTATTGGATACTGAATTGGTTGGTATGAAGTGTCATACAGGACAGCGTAATTCATGAACTGCAATGGCCTAAGTAACTAGCAAGAGAATAAGTGATGATGTTCATCGAAAACAAATAAAGTGTTATTGTGTTTTTCGTTGTCGTCAAACCTAGCCTTCAAGATTTGTTTTAATAATTTTTATTTTGTTCCGGTATTATGAGATCAATGGTTGTTCAAATAATTACCGCATTCCATAAAGGATGGATGAACTTTTACAAGTCTAGTGGGAGAAATCACATCCATAAACACTATTGCTAAAATGTCGCAAGACAAATAATTAAAATATCACTTATGAAGTGACATCACTGTTTTAAATTATATTGGAAAGAAAACATGAAGAAACTCCATGTTGATGGAATTTTGTAGTCTTTGATTTTGATAAATTGACGCTTGTGAAAGTTTCCTCGAGATAATTGAAACTATGTCCATAGGCCAAGAGGAACGGATGACTAACTTATTGGATATTATACATATTGATGTATATAGTCCATTATATGTAGCCATATGCGATGGATCTTTTTTCTTTATATGCTTTCTCTAGAAATTTGAGTGAATATATCTATATATTTACTTAATAAGGAAGAAGTATGAAACATTTGGAAATTGTTCAAAGACTTTCAAGATGAAGTGAAAAATCATTGTAACAATAAAATAAAAGAGTTTATGATTTGATCATAAAGGAAGATATTTGAGTTACATGTTTAGCAAAACACTTAAGATTTGAGGAATTGTTCCATGATTTGTGTTTCCCGATAAACCATAGGAGTATGGCATATTCAAGAGATGAAATCAAACCATGTTTGACATGGTAAGATCAAAGGTGTCATTTATAAAACTGCCATTATGTTTTAAGGATTGAAGCTTTAGAGACTACCGCTTTTACACTGAAAAGAGCACCATCGTGATCAGTTTAAATGACACCATATAAGTTATGGTTTGGGATAAAACCCGAATTGTCTTTTCTTAAATTTTGGTATGCTATGCATAAGTAAAATGTTTACAACCAAAGTTCGATAAGCACATCTTTGTAGGTTATCCCAAAGAATTTGTTCGGAATTTCTCCATTACACCGAGGACAAAAGATTTTGTTACTTGGAACGTCAAGTTTCTTGAGAAGGAATTTTTTGTGAAAAGTTAAGTGGGAGGACAATAGAACTTTGATAAGGTTCTTGAAGCTTAGCTATATGTGCTAAGTAGCACAACGCCGGAAAGTGTCCCGGTGGCGGCCACAATGCTCATGGCTCCTATGATTACAAAGGGTGTGATCTCAAAGATTAGAGTTCCTATTGAACCGTGTGAGTCGGTAAGAATCAAATAGTGTGATTTGATAAGCAAGTCGTTATTGTTTTGAAAATGATGAATCGACTACATCCAAAGAAGCGATGATGGGCCCTGACTCCATAAAATGACTAGAAGTCACAGAATCCGTGATAGTATCCATACACGAGAAATCAAGTTTCTGAACTTGGAAGACCCACCGGAAAGGCGTGAAGCCTATCGGTCGTGTTTGGATCTATGAAGAAATAAGATATGGATGTTTAACATCTATGAAATAGTCGACATGTCAGAAAGAAGTTTACGACAATGTTCAAGGAGTTGACTATGACAAGATTTTATCTTTCATAGCGATATTTAGTCTTGACGGATTAATGTAGCAACCACTACATATAATTTGATGTATGGTAGTTGAACAAACAAAAAAATGTTCTTCTAATAGAATGGTTACCTAGGATGTGTACAAGACACGGTCCGAAGGGTTTTGTTAATTCAAAGGGTGCTAAAAGGGCATGCAAACTTCAATAGTTGAAGTAAGCATAGCGGAGTTGGAATCTTCACCATGATGAAACTGTTAAAAGAATTTAAATTCATCGGACATGATGAAGATGCTTGCATTTGCAAGAAATTAAGTGGGAGCGCTGAGACATATTTCTAATACATTATGTAGAGGACATATTGTTGATTGGAAATGATGTATCTTGTATTGACACAAGTTAAGAATTTCATTAAAATAAGATTTCAATAAAAGACTTGGGCAAAACCGGAATATTTGGCATCAATATCTATATGGATAGATTGAGGCGCTAATATGGTTGTGCAAGACATACATATATGAGATATTGAAAGGGTTCAATATAGAAACAACAAGAAAGGTTCTTGCTGCATGGAAAGGATTGTATCCGAATTCAAGTGTTTCAACACTTGGTGAGTAAAATCACATGAAGATTTTGATCGATTATATCATGATATGTATATATCCAGAATGTCCTATGCTCTAAATGTTATGAGAACATACCAGAATGATTCATAAGATGATCATTGGACAATAGTAAAGATATTCTTATGAGCTTTGGAAGAACTAAGAATATATCATGTATAAGTGACAAATAGTTAAAGGCAGTTCATTGTAAAGTGTTACATTGATACTATTTTTGTCACAAGATACAAATTAAATGTATCTCAATTTAGACTATGGGTGGCACAATGTAATGGAAAGTATGTTCCATGATGGATTTGGATGAGTTCCAAAGTTGAGACATTGTGACGGATACTACAACAAAAGGCTAAGTATATAACTGCTATAGTAGCAGTAAAGGAGGGCATTTGTGTTAAGTAGTTTGTTATCAAACTAGGTGTGGTTCAAAGTGGGCTAATACTATGAAGATATATTGTGTGACAATAATATCAACATATTTTAACCCGAACGAACTAAAGGTCTCACCAATGGACCAAATTTATACAATGCCATCTCATTTGAGAATGAGTGATGCGTAGAGATGCAAAGACATGCAAATACACACGGACCTGAAACTGTCAGATCCAGAGATTATGTTAACCACTAGCAATAGCATATATGCAACACAAGAAATCCATAAGTGTTCAATACGTAAAGTTTTTCAAACTAGATTATTAACTCTAGTGCAAGTGGGAGACTGAAGGGAATATGCCCGAGAGGCAATAATAAAGTGGTTATTATATTATTCCATGTTTATGATAAATATTTATTTTGCATGCTATAATTGTATTGATCGGAAACGTCAATACATGTGTGTTTAATAAACAAAAGGGGTTCCTAGTTATGCCTCTCTTATAGACTAGCTTGTTGATTAACAAGATGATCAAGGTTTCCTGATCATGGACATTGGATGTTGTTAATAACAAGGTCACATCATTTGTGAAATGATGTGATGAACATTCATCCGAAGTATAGCATTACGATCAAGTCATTATGTTTATATTGCTATAACATCATACGAAGTAATCTTTATCCTTAGACCATGAGATCATGTTAATTGCTAACACCGGAAGAGTATCTTGATAACGTCAAATGTCACACCGTAACAGGGTGACTATAAAGATGGGTTCAGTGCTACGAAGGTGTTATGTTGAGGCTCATGGATCAAGAGTGGAATTTGTCAATCCCGATGACGGGTAGATATACTCTGGGCCCTCTCGGTGATATCACATTAAGGTAGCTTGCAAGCAAGTGATGTGATCACTAGAATGTTATATCACGGGAACGAGAAAAGAGTGCATGTCGTTAACGAGATCAAACTAGGTATTTGGATACCGATGATCGAATCTTGGACATGTATTATATCAAGAAACAAAGGGATTAAATTACAAGATTTAAAGGTTCTTACGATCACAGAAGTCATCGTTGAATATGCAGGAGTCAGTATGGACCTCGAGGTCCAGCTTCTGATAATTGATCTGAGAGGAGTCTCAATCATGTCTGCATTATTCGTGAACCGTAGGGTGACACACTTATGAGTTACCAGACACCATTTTGGAGCACATATGTTTCAAACGAAAGAATTGCAAAGCGTAGGAATTGTTTCGATAGAAACCGGAAATTGTTTCGGGTGAAATTGCAGAAAGTGGTTCGACATGTGATATTGAAATATTGCAAGGGGTTATATGTGAATGTTTGTTAATTAAAGTAATTAACAAAATTCTGAATAAATTTAATAAAAGAGTTTTATTAAATGAGAGAGCATTAAACTTAGAGAATTTTAATGCATTTAAAGTGGGGACTTTAAAAGGGAATGTGAAGAGGCATTTTAATGTGGAGGGGTTACCACCACATGAATGGAGGAGGTGAAGGGGCACCTCCTCCATGCACCGGCCATGGGGAGGGGCACCCCCTCCTCCTATAAAAGGCCCCCCTCTTCCTCCTTGTTCCATACACCTCCTTGTGAAGGATCTCTCTCCCCCTCTAGAATTATTTCCCCATGGTCTCGGATTAGCGAGATACATGTTGCCGGTGGCATTTCGTCTTGAAGGAGTTGCTGCTTCCGCTGGATCGCTGGAGTGAGGAGGTGGAGGTTGTCCAGTGGCTTGAACGTGTGTGCGAGTACGGATGCGCTGCTGAGTTGCGGCGCTCGGACTTCCTCACGATCTTGAGATCGGCAAGTGTATGACTACATCAACCACGAGTCCCAACTCGTTAACAAAACTCATTTTCTTCGAGGGTAAGTTCTCGATGGATGTATTTCCACCCGTTTCTTTGTACCTAGTAGATAGATCTTGGCGTGTAGTTCTCATCGTAGGATTTTTTTTGTTTTCTATGCTGCGGACCCAACAGTGGTATCAGAGCTGATCTATACATAGGTGCTTTGCACGGGTAGTACACATATGTTTATATGTGGGCGATGATGATCATGTTATTGCATCTTCTATGTATTTTGGATATTGGTGGCATAGTGGGATGAACCGGCCCGGACCAACCTTACATGTCATCGTACATGAGACCGGTTCCACGACTGACATGCAACTAGTTTTGCATAAGTGGCTGGCGGGTGTCTGTCTCTCCTACTATAGTCAATATCTTATTTACAACGAGTTGCTAATAACTTGGTTATCCTCGTTGTGGTTCATGTTCGTAGGTAAGAACGGTTCTATCTCCGAAAGCCCTAAGCCACGTAAAACTTGCAATTGATAAATTAGAGGCGTCTAGTTTAGATCGTTGCTGGGCTAGTGCATTGATATGGTATTGTTGTAAGTAGATGTATGATAGATACTCTTACAACACATTCAACGTGTAAGTTCCATAGACCTTGGCCTTACACACAAACGAATGATAAAGATCATACCACGATGCAAATGATAGAGATCAAATGCATGGACCATATCATCTCACTTTACACATTAGATGTTAGCATCTTATACTTCTAGTTTGGCGCTTTTTGTAGCATTGTAAGATGATCCCTCATTTAGATATCAAGATAAAAATGTGTTCTTCCTTAAGTATGCACCGTTTTGTGGATCGTGTTTCGAGACATCACGTGATGATCGGGTGTACTCGAATCTACGCTTTCATAGGAACGGGTGTAAGACAGCTTTACACACGCGAATACTAAGGTTCTTACTTGGCGAGCCTAGCATGTACAGACATGGCCTTGGAACACGGACCGAAAGGTTAAGCATGAGTCATATAGTTGATATGATGCCCATATAGATGCTCGCCTTTGAAGCTACATCAAATCACGTGATGATCGGACTTGGTGTAGTGGATTTGGTTGATGTAATCACCAAAAAGGCACGAGGGATGTCGTTTTTGAGTGGGAGTTCATTTCTAATTTGGATTAGTCGAACCAAAATTGTCATAAACTAAATCGAAGTGAATTTGCATAATTTGTTGTAGTCATTGGCGTCTGTTTACTACCTTATGCTTAGTTTTAATTGAGATAATAGAACTATAGAATTCTGGATATTTACTTTACGAACTAGTATCGTATTGTTTTGCATGTCAATTTAAAGTTTATAACTCCTATTGCAAACTTTCAGCAAACTCTATTTACTCCATTAAGTTTAATAGTAGTATTAAATCAAGAGTAAGAATTCCAATGTTAGTATCTAAAGTATCATGTTTTCCTCCATGATTATTGATATTCAAAAGTTATTTTAATATCAAGATTTTATTAGAGCTGAAAATTGTTTCAGAAACCATCATGTGTGAAAGATATTGTGATATCTAAAACACTGTTTTTGGTTACATTATGATAGAGTATAATTTAGCAAAATACATGTTCTCATATTGTATGAGAATTTGTGAAGGATGGAGATGCTAAGCATCCGGATCTCCCAAAAAGGTTTTGGGAACTAACATTATACCCGCGATTCTTCCTTACAGGCTATAGTAGCTTGATCATTAAAGTTGTCATGATAAGGATGAATAGAATATGTAAGTAAAATGTTTACTACACTAATATATTACTAAAGAATGGATTTTTGAAAGAACACCAAACATTTGATGATGGTGATCCACTTCAAAGTGCAAGTTCAAAGGTATTAGTATTTGACTATATACACTTTGTACTATGTGTCATGTGAATGACACCACTATTGATGTTGATAGATTCTTTTAAAAGAAAAGGAATTGTTGAAAGAGAATTTATACAATATTTGGCAGAAAAGAAAAGGTTGGATATGTCCAACTCAGGTATATAGAAGATATACATTTTATGGCTGTATTCCTTGCTTGTTAAACAATGTGGTTCTTAGGTATTGGATAACGGTATTGGATACCGGTATTGGATACTGAATTGGTTGGTACGGAGTGTCATACAGGACAACGGAATTCATGAACTGCAATGGCCTAAGTAACTAGCAAGAGAATAAGTGATGATGTTCATCGAAAACAAATAAAGTGTTATTGTGTTTTTCGTTGTCGTCAAACCTAGCCTTCAAGATTTGTTTTAATAATTGCTATTTTGTTCTGGTATTATGAGAACAATGGTTGTTCAAATAATTACCGTATTCCATAAAGCATGGATGAACTTTTACAAGTCTAGTGGGAGAAATCACATCCATAAACACTATTGATAAAATGTCGCAAGACAAATGATTAAAATATCACTTATGAAGTGACATCGCTGTTTTAAATTATATTGGAAAGAAAACATGAAGAAACTCCATGTTGATGGAATTTTGGAGTCTTTGATTTTGATCAATTGACGCTTGTGAAAGTTTCCTCGAGATAATTGAAACTCTGTCCATAGGCCAAAGAGGAACGGATGACTAACTTATTGGATATTATACATATTGATGTATATAGTCCATTATATATAGCCATATGTGATGGATCTTTTTGCTTTATATGCTTTCTCCAGAAATTTGAGTGAATATATCTATATATTTACTTAATAAGGAATAAGTATGAAACATTTGAAAATTGTTCAAAGACTTTCAAGATGAAGTGAAAAATCATTGTAACAATAAAATAAAAGAGTTTATGATTTGATCATAAAGGAAGATATTTGAGTTACATCTTTAGCAAAACACTTAAGATTTGAGGAATTGTTCCATGATTTGTGTTTCCCGATAAACCATAGGAGTATGGCATATTAGAGAGATGAAATCAAACCATGTTTGATATGGTAAGATCAAAGGTGTCATTTATAAAACTGCCATTATGTTTTAAGGATTGAAGCTTTAGAGACTACCGCTTTTACACTGAAAAGAGGACCATCGTGATCCGTTGAAATGACACCATATAAGTTATGGTTTGGGATAAAACCCAAATTGTCTTTTCTTAAATTTTGGTATGCTATGCATAAGTAAAATGTTTACAACCAAAGTTGGATAAGCACGTCTTTTTAGGTTATCGCAAAGAATTTGTTGGGAATTTCTCCATAACACCGAGGACAAAAGAGTTTGTTACTTGGAACGTCAAGTTTCTTGAGAAGGAATTTTTTGTGAAAAGTTAAGTGGGAGGACAATAGAACTTTGATAAGGTTGTTGAACCTTAGCTATATGTGCTAAGTAGCACAGCGCCGGAAAGTGTCCCGATGGCGGCCACAATGCTCATGGCTCCCGTGATTACAAAGGGTGTGATCTCAGAGATTAGAGTTCCTATTGAACCGTGTGAGTTGGTAAGAATCAAATAGTGTGATTTGATAAGCAAGTCGTTATTGTTTTGACAATGATGAACCGACTACATGCAAAGAAGCGATGATGGGCCCTGACTCCATAAAATGACTAGAAGTCACAGAATCCGTGATAGTATCCATACACGAGAAATCAAGTTTCTGAATTGGAAGACCCTCCGGAAAGGCGTGAAGCCTATCGGTCGTGTTTGGATCTATGAAGAAATAAGACATGGATGTTTAACATCTATGAAATAGTCGACATGTCAGAAAGAAGTTTACGACAATGTTCAAGGAGTTGACTATGACAAGATTTGATCTTTCATAGCGATAGTTAGTCTTGACGGATTAATGTAGCAACCACTACATATAATTTGATGTATGGTAGTTGAACAAACAAAACAATGTTCTTCTAATAGAATGGTTACCTAGGACGTGTACAAGACACGGTCCGAAGGGTTTTGTTAATTCAAAGGGTGCTAAAAGGGCATGCAAACTTCAATAGTTGAAGTAAGCATAGCGGAGTTGGAATCTTCACCATGATGAAACTGTTAAAAGAGTTTAAATTCATCGGAGATGATGAAGATGCTTGCATTTGCAAGAAATTAAGTGGGAGCGGTGAGACATATTTCTAATACATTATGTAGAGGACATATTGTTGATTGGAAATGATGTATCTTGTATTGACACAAGTTAAAATTTTCATTAAAATAAGATTTCAATAAAAGACTTGGGCAAAACCAGAATATTTGGCATCAATATCTATATGGATAGATTGAGGCGCTAATATGGTTGTGCAAGACATACATATATGAGATATTGAAAGGGTTGAATATAGAAACAACAAGAAAGGTTCTTGCTCCATGGAAAGGATTGTACCAAAATTCAAGTGTTTCAACACTTGGTGAGTAAAATAACATGAAGATTTTGATCGATTATATCATGATATGTATATATCCAGAATGTCCTATGCTCTAAGTATTATGAGCACATACCAGAATGATTCATAAGATGATCATTGGACAATAGGAAAGATATTCTTATGAGCTTTGGAAGAACTAAGAATATATCATGTATAAGTGACAAATAGTTAAAGGTAGTTCATTGTAAAGTGTTACATTGATACTATTTTTGTCACAAGATACAAATTAAATGTATCTCAATTTAGACTATGGCTGGCAGAATGTAATGGAAAGGATGTTCCATGATGGATTTGGATGAGTTCCAAAGTTGAGACTTTGTGACGGATACTACAACAAAAGGCCAAGTATATAACTGCTATAGTAGCAGCAAAGGAGGGCATTTGTGTTAAGTAGTTTGTTATCAAACTAGGTGTGGTTCAAAGTGGGCTAATACTATGAAGATATATTGTGTGACAATAATATCAACATATTTTAACCCGAACGGACTGAAGGTCTCACCAAAGGACCAAATTTATGCAATGCCATCTCATTTGAGAATGAGTGATGCGTAGAGATGCAAAGACATGCAAATACACACAGACCTGAAACTTTCAGATCCGGAGATTATGTTAACCACTAGCAATAGCGTATATGCAACACCAGAAAGCTATAAGAGCTCAATACGCAAAGTTTTTCAAACTAGATTATTGACTCTACTGCAAGTGGGAGACTGAAGGGAATATGCCCGAGAGGCAATAATAAAGTGGTTATTATCTTATTCCATGTTTATGATAAATGTTTATTTTTCATGCTATAATTGTATTGATCGGAAACGTCAATACATGTGTGTTTAATAAACAAAAGGGGTTCCTAGTTATGCCTCTCTTATAGACTAGCTTGTTGATTAACAAGATGATCAAGGTTTCCTGATCATGGACATTGGATGTTGTTAATAACAAGGTCACAACATTTGTGAAATGATGTGATGAACAGTCATCCGAAGTATAGCATTACGATCAAGTCATTATGTTTATATTGCTATAACATCATACGAAGTAATATTTATCCTTAGGCCATGAGATCATGTTAATTGCTAACACCGGAAGAGTATCTTGATAACATCAAAGGTCACACCATAACAGGGTGACTATAAAGATGGGTTCAGTGCTACGAAGGTGTTATGTTGAGGCTCATGGATCAAGAGTGGAATTTTTCAATCCCGATGACGGATAGATATACTCTGGGCCCTCTCGGTAATATCACATTAAGGTAGCTTGCAAGCAAGTGATGTGATCACTAGAATGTTATATCACGGGAATGAGAAAAGAGTGCATGTTGGTAACGAGGTCAAACTAGGTATTTGGATACTGATGATCGAATCTCAGACATGTATTATATCAAGAGACACAGGGATTAAATTACAAGCGTTAAAGGTTCTCACGATCACAGAAGTCATCGTTGAATATGCAGGAGTCAGTATGGACCTCCAGGTCCCGCTTCTGATTATTGATCTGAGAGGATTCTCAATCATGTCTGCATTATTCGCAAACCGTAGGGTGAGACACTTAAGAGTTATCGGACACCATTTTGGAGCACATATGTTTCAGACGAAAGAATTGCAAAGCGCAGGAATTGTTTCGATAGAAACCGGAAATTGTTTCAGGTGAAATTGCAGAAAGTGGTTCTGCATGTGATATTGAAATATTGCAAGGGGTTATATGTGAATGTTTGTTAATTAAAGTAATTAACAAAATTCTGAATAAATTTAATAAAATAGTTTTATTAAATGAGAGAGCATTAAACTTAGAGAATTTTTATGCATTTAAAGTGGGGACTTCAAAAGGGAATGTGAAGAGGCATTTTAATGTGGAGGGGTTACCACCACATGAATGGAGGAGGTGAAGGGGCACCTCCTCCATGCGCCGTCCATGGGGAGGGACACCCCCTCCTCCTATAAAAGGCCCCCCTCTTCCTCCTTCTTCCATACACCTCCTTGTGAAGGATCTCCCTCCCCCTCTAGAATTATTTCCCCATGGTCTCGGATTAGCGAGATACATGTTCCCGGTGGCATTTCGTCTAGAAGGAGTTGCTGCTTCCGCTGGATCACTAGAGCGAGGAGGTGGAGGTTGTCTGGTGGCTTGAACGTGTGTGTGAGTACGGATGCGCTGCTGAGTTGCGGTGCTCGGACTTCCTCACGATCTTGAGATCAGCAAGTGTACGACTACATCAACCATGAGTTCCTACTCGTTAACAAAACTCGTTGTCTTCGAGGGTAAGTTCTCGATGGATGCATGTCCACCCGTTGCTTTGTACCTAGTAGATAGATCTTGGCGTGTAGTTCTCATCGTAGGATTTTTTTTGTTTTCTATGCTGCGGACCCAACATTTTAATCATTTCACAAGTCCTTTCATCTGCAAGGAAATCATTAACACAAGCATATTCATAAAACTATTTGTAATGTTCTCCTCATTTTTAAGATTCTCTTTTGCCTCCCTAATTTTTATTATTAGTTTTCAAGCTTTATCATAGGTATAAGATAGAAAACTGCCATTAGAAGCAGTGTCTAGATTCATTCTATTTTCAATATTAAGCCCTCCATAAAAAGTGTGAGTGGTTAACCAATCAGGAAAACAATGATGGGGACAATTATCTAGGTAGCTTTTGTAACTTATATATCCTTCATACAAAACCTCACCAGGATTATTTTTGAAATTGATAATAATACCTCTCATCCTGTGAGCTTTGCTTTCTGAGTAATATCTTGATAGGAAATTGGTTGTCAATTCCGCCCAAGTCCTCGGTGCTTCTGCACAAAAAGATTTATACCAGTCGCAAACATTATTAGAGAGAGTTTGTCTAAACAGCTAGGTTTTAACCATATCAGGATTATAGTCATCGGATATAAAGGAACTGAGAATGTCTTCAAAGAATTGTAAGTGTCCATATGGACTCTCTTCGTTGGTTCCTACAAATTTCTTAGAGTCCAGTAGTTCAAATAATAAAGGGTGGATCTCAATTCCATCCTTGATTTATGCTTTTATTGATAGTTATAAAAGCGTCCATGGGTGAACCATTTTTCTTACTGCCTCAAGCTGGATTAAATGCCGAGTGTTGTCCATTGTTGTGGTCCTGCAACTTAAATAAAAATCAGTACAATGAAAGTAAATAACTAAAAGTAAAGTGACTTATAGCGCTAAGCTCCTCGACAACGGCGCCAGAAAATAGCTTGATGACTGAAAGTGCACAGAACGTTTGTAGATAGTTTCAAAATAAAGATATCGACCCCACAAGGACTAGTAGGTGAAAGACTAAAATGCTTTTAACTACAACTAATCGAAGTACTTAAGGAATAACTTTAAAGTAAAGCAAAACTTAATGCAGAAAGTAAGAATCACGTGTGTAAAAGAACTTTGGAACTGCAATAGGAAAAAGGTGTTCTCAGGGAGTGGTGGATACACCGCTAGAAATTTAGACTAAGCAATCTAGATTATTATAACAAATATTCTCATAATATGTATGTATGTGGGAGGAGCTCCATATATGGACAAATAGGCAGCAACCACTGCTCACATCATCCTTCATAACCACAGCTGACGAATAAATGACATCGATCGTATTTTCCCGCTATTAAGGGATTTCTCCCGTGGCATGGACATGTCTTAATGAGTTCTCCTTGGTTCCCTGAGTTAGTACGTAAGGAATCACAACAGCTTTATAGTCACAGTAAGTGCTATCTTCCCTCCGTCTACCAAGAAGTAATCCCCCTCATCGAGTCCCCATAGGAGGCAAATATTAAGGAGGTGCACAACTCCCAACATCAAGATGGAGACAATTAACACATACACATAATGATGTATAACATAATAATATCTATCTCATCTCAATCGTATGGTAGGGTTTCTCCATCTCCCCAAGAACTAGATATCTACTCATACATGGAGGCAATCAACATCATGGCAATGGTAGTGGAAACAATCATAGATGAATAGTACTTGTATAAATCCACAACGAGTATGGAAATTACAACAAGATCTAGACAAGATGTAGATGGGATGGATGTAGATGGTGGTGATGCAGTGGTTGATGATGAAGATCGATGCCTTAGCCTCCTGGATCTGCGTAGGGCGAAGATGGATCCCCGGTGGACGAGTTCCCCCTCCAGATGCCTTCCAGAGGTGAGGTTTCGGTGATTTCTGGGTGTTTTGTATGTCGTCTCCCCAATCTAGTTGCACGGGGTGAAACTATTTGAAGAGGCGGTGGCGGCGCCAACTATACGACCGGAACTATAGAGCCATAAAAAGTATTCCGGTCGTATAGTTGGTCGTTGAACCGTCTGTATGCCTTGATTGTTTCGGCTTTTCTTCTAGTGTTATTGATATTTCCCAAATAAGCGTTTTACATTGTTTTTGACTCCTTTTCTCTCCAATACAACTGCTCCAAGAATTGTATCCATTGGATCCATCATCTGTCCTGATCCTGGTGAAAATAGACATAAAACGTGCGTGCGAGCGCCGTAAAATACCAAGATCCTACATCTACAATGCAAAATAATAATATAAAACATGATGTAAATATGCACTCATCAAGATGCAACAGTCAAAGTTCAAAGTTATTCGTACACCATATAGTGGTAAGATAATATAATAGGTAAAGCTCAAAAAATTATAAATTTGATCGACATCTATAAAGTATGGGTATATTAAGTTCTTGTATTTGTATCACGTAGAACTCAATGTTGATTAGCTATACCTAATATACTTGAGAATTTTGGTAACATGGTCTATAGAAACGGAGGAGAAGATTCTAGAATGATGGAGAAGTGTGTTTTGAGGTTTGTGCATAGTCTATCCACTTTTATCCTAATCTATATTCTATTATAATATTAGAGATCGCCATCATGATTGAGCTTATATGCACTCTGGAGGTAGTAATATAGTCTAGTGTTATATGTATGAGACTAGTATAAATTACTTGGTCTTGGTGGGGAGTAACTTGGACTAGTAAAAATGCATACAATACTAGTCCAAGTTACTCTACCAACACTAAAGGGGGTCTAGATACATTCGTCTCACAGAAGCCATAACATCTTATATTTTGAAACGGAGGTAGTTCTATCTACACTAATCATAGTGCGATTGTCATAGCTAGTATCATCTAATATGATCCCCAGTTACTATATATATGCAGTATAACCATCTTAATATGATCTAGAAGTTTATCGTGCACCTGGTGTTTGATTGCTTAATTCATTACCTCAATAGCTACTCTACATGATGCACATATAGATTCTATTGCCAATTTGATTCTTTAGTTTGCTCATGATTAAAGCAATGTACTGATTTTCTTAACTTAAACGGTCAAAGCACCGCCCTGTCAAGGCGGATGCTGCAGGTTCGAGCCACGTTAGTCCCAAACTAGGGATGGCAATTTCCGTGAGAAATATAATGTTTGATTAATAATAATTAAGAGATTTTCATCTATACATGATCAGATGATCTTGATAGTTTAATATTATCCACTAGATGGTTCAATTGGTTATGGTTCTTGTGAATTTTTAATTGACTTGTGATTGTATCAATGCTATATTCTGATGTGGTTCCCAAACATACATTGTTTAAATACTTCATTGACCTTGCAAGGTGAACAATGTATCATTTGCTTGTTTGTCTACTGGATTTTGTTGCTTGGTTATATGTACAATGATACTGTCAGCAGTTGGAAATACAATAGCTGTAGGCATTACAAATAAGGTTTGTGCTACTTTTTGGATGCATCCAACTATTGTTTTGGCAGTAAATGACCCATCTCTTTGTTTCTCTTCTTTTTTTATTTATTGGCCCGATGATCAAAATATTTAAATGATCAGGCTACTAAAAAGCAATGGTTGATATCTTGTTTGTCTGAAATGATGCTGGTAGTCTATTCAAGACACACTTGATCTATTGCTTGTTTTTCCAAGGTACTATCATAGTTCCCAGATGATTAAAACAATGCCACCTTCTGTGGTTGGAGGTCATTTTTTTTTGTCTAGTTCATACTATAGACCATTTTTAAATGCTATTTTTATATTTTAGGTTAATTCTTTGTTGTCCCGACCAATTCTAAGCAGCTGAAGGAATCTCACACAACTCTTTTTGTTATATTTTCTATATTTCTGCTATGCAGTGATATGATTAGTTTATGAGGGAAAGAGTCGAGTTTCTTGATTCCCTTCATTCATTGCCACACTAGTTTAGTTAGTGTGCATGATAAACACATGTTGATGGCTTGATTTGTTATATTAGGACAATGCCAATTTTGAAATTCTTTGACAACAAACATGGTGTTTTTTGCCTGATTTGCTGCTCTAACTTAATATGTCTTAGTTTCAGCATGCAAATAAGCTGTAGTGTCTGTTCTAGAGTGGCTATGACACTGGCACATGTATGCATCGGTCCATGACATCGATTGTTCCTGCTATTTCGAAAAGAGATGTACGAGGCACATCATTGATTGTTCCTGGACAATGATGAATTAGAATTATTGTACATATAAGATGGCCACCAATTAGCTGGTACGCTGTGCTGACTTGTTTTCTTTGTTTCAGGCTGCACATGAAGCTATGGGGGTAGAAGGGAGAAATCCTACGTTAAGTATTGAGGTTATTTCACAAAGTAGCAGTGACAGTGATTATTGATTGCATCGGCACACTGTTCTAGTAGAAATAGGGTTTATAGCTGCACTCCAAACAATTGATTTAATTGAACAAGAAACAGAGGAAATAGATGGAATAATCATGATTACACGTGAATAGATACAAGAATTGAAAGATCGACAAGATTGGACGGACCACCTACTTGATAATCTCTTCTGCAGCTATCATGGTATGCCAGTTGTTACTTGTATGGGGATGTAAACTCCATAGCAGAAAGCCTATTCCAACCCATGTCTAGCGATGTCTCTGTAATGCTTCATCTTGTTTTTATTGAAATTCTAGTCTGTAAAAAATTTCAATTTTTTTTGTTGATGTAATAGGGTGATCCTAGCGTGACCATTAGCGGGTCAAAATATTAATGGATTGTTTAAAACCAGAATCGCGCCATAGTTATAGAATACGCAAATATGCTAGCTAGCAGATGGGCCCAATAAACAGTAAAAGGCTGTAAGTGGTAGGTCAGAATATTAGTGGGCCTCATAAGCGGCTAAGGCCCTGAAAACGTACAGGACTGAACAACAATATGCTAGAACAGTAAAAAGCCCGAACAGTAGTGGGCCCAAAGATTAATAGGCCTGAATAGTAAAAGACCTAAAACAGTAAAAGGCCTGAACAATAAAAGACCCGCACAGTAGAGGGCTAGCAGAGCAAAATGAATAGAAGAGTAAAAAGGCCTGAACAATAAATGTTCAGAACAGGAAGCCCAGAACAGTAAAAGGCCATAAGAGTAAAACACCTAAATAGTGAATGGCCAAAATAATAAAAGGCCAGAATAATGAAAGGCCAGAACAGTAAAGGATCCTAACACTAGCAACCCAGAAATGTAAAAGGCTATAACAGGAAATAGGTAGAATAGGAGCGGACCCTACGGGCCGTAGGAATAGTAACGGGCCGGCTGTAGGCCTTAATAGTGCCTGACCTACTAACGCAGACCCCTAATGGGCCGTATATTATTCTACCAAAGTGGGCCTTCTTTTAGTCCAAAACAGTAACGGGACTAAACTCGTACGGGCCATGGATGGATTCACTAATGGGCCACATCAAACAGTACACGGCGAAATAGTAAAGGGCCATAATATTATTGATCTCGCCTCGTGGGCCGGCCCACTTAACAATTAGCAGGCCTTGTCTGGGCCAGGCTTCTACCACGGTTTCTGTAACCATTAACGGTGGTAACCGGCCATTAACGACGGGTGCCACGTGACATTTTGCATGACATTAGCAGTCAACGCGGCTGGCGAACAGATCTACGATGGAACAAGTTTTCGTGGCTAAAGGTTGCGATCCTCCACGTTCAGAAAAAAACTGTGGTAGATTCTTTTGTGACAGGGCTTTTACCACGAAGGGCATCCATCATAGAAGACTTTTAGCCACGAAAAACGGGCCTTCAACGATGAAAATTGTCCGTTGTAAAAGCCAACTTTTCTTGTAGTGTGTGATTCATTTGGTGACAAGGGGTTGTGCTGTAGGGCCTCCCTGCACCGTGCCCACTCAGCGTTGTTGAGGTGGATCTCCTATCACGTCGACCCGTTGTTGGCGCGTTCACCCTGATTGTCAGGGTTGGGTGGTTGTGGCTGCTCGCCGTTGATGGGACAGATGATGGGGACTCGGTTGGTAGGCCCATTGTTGGTAGGCCCGCCGTTGGTGGTGTCCCCTTGAGTGCCTCCATCGCTGTTGTTGATGATAACACACATGTAGTGGTTGGGGAAACCACTGCTCCTGCAGCTCTTTCATCCAGAGCCATAAACGCTATCTTATGACGTCAGATCGCATAGATCAGACTCGCAACTGTTGTTGCTATCCATGTCATAAGCTGATGCCGAGGCATTGATCTCGCTCAGGGTGCTAATCGGTGGTGGGAACCATGATGCAGGGGAAATCAAAGGAGCTTTCGGGTGATCAGGGAAGTGAAGATTGCCGATCTGACCGACCTAAAAGCGTAGGCTTCCCATCGTCATGCTGATTCCATCACCCACAGACTCGAAGTCCGGGCGAGTCACCGGCGAGTGGATAGTGAAGTTGAAGGAGCCGAAGAGGAGGCGATTCTCCACTGCAGCGGAGTTGTAGATCGCAGTTGATGGGGCCGAGGAAGCCACAACATCATCACTCCCATTTCCCACAAACGGCGCCAATTGACGAGGGGTTAACTCGTCAATGCCCATCGTTGATTGACTTTGCTTACAAGAATTGGGGAGCACTGGAGGCGTCGATCGGCTAGCAAACAAGCACATCATGGACACGTGATTTTATCCAGGTTCAGGCCCTCGAAAGGGACCCTACTCCTGCTTGTCTACTCTTTGATTATCGAGGAGTTGAAAGTTACAGGGGGTGTGCAGATGAGATCTGGCGAGGTGTATGCTAGGGTTGCGAAAATCCTTCTCGCTGGCCCCTCCTACCCTTTATATAGAGAGGTTAGGTCTTAGGATAGCAGGCCGAGTCGGTTATAGATTAGGGTTTCACCTTTTTGAAAATCTATCTATTGCTTTCCATGTCCTTCAAGGAGTCGCCTTCCTCCGGACTTGGGCCACCCGAATCCTTGTTGGGCTTCAATTTGTCCCGTGGGTTCCTCTTGGTCTAGACCATATAGGCTAAACACGAGTACCCGTAGGGTATACCCATGTCAATATCCAACAAGCTTTACCCCATGAAACCGATAAATCCAATAAATGAAAGAACAGAGGAATCTTGCATGGGCCATGCATGGGTCATAAATTCCACATTCATAATTGTGAAAACAACTATAATTACATACGAGCATATCTTCCACACATGCATTCAAAATGAATAAAGTCCATGACAAAATAAGGATGGATTGTTTCCCATAGGCAATGATGAACACATATGTATATAACTGGGAAATACTAGTGTGTATGTTCCACTAGTTGATTATATGGCCACATATATATCCACACATGCTCATAAATTCAAATAGAAGCCATATGGATGCTAGAGGAAGAGTTCTACACATATAGCATGCAATGGTGGCTAATGTGGCTCCATACCTTTAATATTGTGAAAATAACATAGATCATAGGGATTTCTATTTTCATGCCCCTGGTTCGTTAGTTGTACTCACTTTTCCCCAGCTGCTTAAATTTTCCTCACTTTTGCCCATCTCCTTCTTGGAAACTCATCAAAGAGCTTGAACAGTAGCTGCTGTCAGGTTGATCGTTGGCTGACATGTGTGACCGCACGATGTGGGACCATGTGGAGCCGGTTGGTCAGGAACATGTTATGCTGATGTGTGGAGCCGTACCATGTGGGACTGTGTGGGGTCGGTTTGTTGGGAACATGTTATGGGGGATGTGGTGTGGGACCATGTGGGGCGTGTTTGGTGGTTACATGCGCCCTATCGCCTAAATTGGAAGTGCCCAAAAAGGTAGCGAATCTAGAGCAGCTTCTCTCTTCATTCATTGTTCCTTCTGGCCCTTGTTTTTTCCCAATCTGGTAGCAAATCTAGAGCAACAAATCTAACCAACACCATAAATACATTCAGTAAACAGAGAAGATGTAGATAAAGTAGCTAATATAGGATATATAGCGGATGTAAGATAAAGTAGTTAATATAGGATATATAGTACGGTACTTAACGAGGTTCAACAATTAGGCTGCTCAGCAACAGCAGCGAACAAGTTCAACATAGACAATACAAAAGAAGCTTCTTTACAGCAGCAGTAGTAGCACAAGATTAGTGGCCCCTGATGTCTACACACTTCTATTCTTGTAGACAGTTGTTGGGCCTCCAAGTGCAGAGGTTTGAGGAACAACAGCAAGTTTTCCTTAAGTGGATCACCCAAGGTTTATCGAACTCAGGGAGGAAGTGGTCAAAGATATCCCTCTCAAGCAACTCTGCAATCAAGATACATGAAGTCTCTTATGTCCCCAACACACCCAATACACTTGTCAAGTGTATAGGTGCACTAGTTCAACGAAGAGATAGTGAAATACAAGTGGTATGGATATAAGACAACGGTGCCAGAAAATAGCTTGATGGCGTGGAAGAGACTAAAGGCAAACTGAAATAAAGATGGAAGCAAGCAAACATGTAACACATCTAGTTGCAAATGGTGTTTCAATGCTTAGAAACAAGGCCTAGGGATCATACTTTCACTAGTGAACACTCTCATATAAATATCATCTCTTTATGATACTACTCTGAACTACTCTCCGGTTGGACACTCTAATCCATGGTAGGGCTATAACAGCACTCCTCAAAGTTCGCTTTCCCCATCTAGGTAACCCCACACTGTCACATTAAGCTCTAGATGGTTCCAATAAACACCACAATTTCATAAAGACATCCAACTCCAAATATAACTCATAACAAGCATTTGTAATCTCTAGCCTAAGTGCCACCATGGTGTGCACGCTATCACTTTCACACACATGGGGAGAGCAGAGATCTATTAAAGCACTTGAATAGCAATGTAGATCTACTTGATTACAAAGCTCATGATCACAATATGATCATGCATAGAGAGAGAGATGAACACATATCTACCAGTAGAGCCCTTAGCCTCGAGGAAGAACTACTCCCTCCTCATCATGGGAATCAGCAATGGCGATGGAGATGGCTCCGGGGGCACTTCCCCGTCCCGGCAGGGTGCCGGAATAGAGACTTTCGGTCTCCCGAATCTCCTCTTCGGTGGCGGCGGTGCTGCAGAACTTTTCGTGGCTGGAGGCTTCTTATAGGCGAAGAGGCAAGGTCAGTGGAGGCCGGATGTGGCATCCCGCTAAAACCACTACTAGAAAATCGTGATGTTTTGTGCATTGCATCATCATGACCGCATGCTCATGTCATCATGCCACATTGCATTTGAGCATCGTCATCATCATGCATGGGTTTGTTTAAAACCATTTTCGAAAACCTATTTTGTTTTTCTAAATATTCCCATCTTTATTTCAAATTAAAACCCCGGTCTTTTGTGGATCTTTTATTTGTCTAAAAACTATTTACAAAAGTATTCTAAAATAAATAAAATTTTTTTTAGGGGAGGCAGCCGGCTAGGCCCAGCCAGCTGGCCTACTACCCCAAACCCTAGCTACCCAACTCCCACATCCCACCTCGCCGCCACACTCCCTCCACCCAGCTGCAACCTGCGGTCGAGTCTGGCCCTACCCGCGTTGCCGCCCTGACCACCTACCACCTGGGCGCGCAAACCCACATGCCACCTGCCGTTTTCTCGCCTAGCCGCCACCTACCAAACCACACCCGCCAGTGCATGCTCCCCCCGCACCTTCTCGCGTCGCGTCGCCATTGCAGCCGCGCGATTGGAGGCACGTGCACAACCCCAGCCCTGCACACAACCACGCTCCATCCCGGCTCCACCACGAGCGTGACCATGCACGCATCCCAGCCTTGACATGCCTCTCACGCTCGCGTCCACCCTCGCCCACTGCGGCCCCACCTACCACAGCGCCGCCACCTACCCCGTGTTTTCCCTTCCTTCGCCACCAACCCCGTCGTCGCCCTCTCTCTCTACAGCACCGTCGCCAGCTGGCCGTGTCGCCGGGCCGCCCCAAGCTTCACCACTGGCCTCGTCCGTGTTCGCCCCGGACCGCCCTCACCGCCATGCGACCCCGACGTGCTCCCGTCCTCGAACGCCCTTCTTCCTCGCGTGGACTGCCCCCCTCTGCTCGATCTCCTCCGTTTTCCCTGTCCCGCGCCAGCAGCCACCACTAGAGCCCCTAGCGCCACCGCTGTTCCCCGCCCCTTGCTGCAGCCACACCTCCCCGCAGGGCACCTCCGGCCGCCGCGGTTCGTGCCGCCCGCAGCAGGTCGCCCGCCTCCTCTCAGCGCCTCTCCGTCGGCAAGCTCGCAGCAGCCGTCCACGTCTGAACCACACCACCACCAGGGGCCCTTGGCTGCCTCGAGCCTGCGTCCGGCCCGCGCTCCGCCCTGCCCGCTCAGGCCATCTATGTTGCCTCGCGCGCGTGGGCTCCTTCGAGTGCAGTCAGGCGCCCGGTAACGCTGACCCCGTTTGGTCACCTGTCGTCGATTCGTGCTGACCAGGATGACAAGTCGTGTACCATGGTGGCGTTAGTGTACATGCGTCTATATGTGCTTGCGCCAAGACCACCGAATACAAAGATCTTCTTCACGTTTCACCAAGGACCTCGTCATGGATTCCAAGATCTTCGCCCTGGAACCCCAAGGCCTTCGACACGGATGCCAAGATCGCCGAGACCTTGGCACGCCAAGTTCTCCTCATGTACCCCGAAGACCCGAACCCGAAGATCGTCGCCACGGATCGACAAGGACTTCTACATGGGACGACAAGTACTTCGTCATGGATCCGATTGAAGCAACCCCGACCACAGATGCGATAAGTACTCCTTCCCGGATGCGAGACCCGGATCCGAAGACCGCCAAGATCGCCACCGGAACACCAAGTTCTTCATCTCGAACGCCAAGACTGACCTGATACGCGGACCCGACAAGATCTTCGCGACGACAAGATCGACACCGACCAGGGCGAATCCGATGAGCCCCCGACGCCAAACCAAGTCCTTCTTCCCGGAACGCCAAGCTCTCCTTCCGTGGTCCGAAACCGATCCCCGTCAAACCCTGTCGAACCCTGACCCTACCCCCCCCGAAACCAAGATCGTCCGAACCCAGATGTGTGACCCTAAGCCCCTATTTTTATAATATGACATTATCAACTGTCGCATATTAAATTGTTCATGCATGCATACATGTCATCTGGTGGGTTGGGTTAAATAGTCGATTCACGTAAATTAAATATGGAGTCTATATGTGGGCTATTCTAGTCTTATTTCGGACTCCATTTAAACTTGTGTAGCGAACCGATGCCTATTTTGCCTTGTTAAGACACCATTTAAATTGCGGGGGTTCCAAATAACTTGAACCGTGTAATTCATTATCGGGACCCCGGTTCCACTTAATACTGCCTAATTGCACCGCATCTGCATCATATCATAATCATACTGGATCTTCTGCTGTAGTATTAAATATTGCATCCGGTGTTTCTTCTATTGTTTGCTTCTTCGCGGATTAGGCCGATGAGTTGATGCGAGTATCGACAAGTTCTCCGAATATGAACCTTCGGCAGTGTTTCCCTAGGCGAGCATCTCTCCCCCTTCTACCTATTTTGCATTTATAGTCTTTATTTCCTCCTGTTGATCTATTGCTATCCGTGTCGCGATGCTTTAGTTTCCATACACCAGTTATATCCCGTGCAGCCTCTATATTGCCTTGGACACCTCCTATTACCTGTGTTTGGTAGATAGCTAGCCTTGCGAGTCGTAGTTGCGTGCTGAGGTGCGATCTCGTGTTGTCGAGTACCACAGTTGTTGGTATGCTGGCAGATGTTTATGGTGGAGATGATCATGACTTTAAATACAACTATTAAATTGCTAGATATAACTAATGCAGAGGCATCGGTGGGCAATAGATGTTATTTGGTTCTTCCATGCTCACTTGTGTCCTGTAGGACCCCGAGTACTTGATACCTGTTCCTTGACTATTCGCACTATCCACATACGGGAGACTGTATGAATCCCCTTAGCCAGAGCTTGATTCATTTCTTATTTCTTTGGGCCACAAAGTATTTTGGGGCTTTATTACTATCCTGTACTTATGCCATGCTTTACCGCTTTATTTAAGATTGTGCGTGGAGCACCTGTATTGTTTTGGATCGCGGCACGATTTCGCGGTATCCACAAGCCCAGTCACACTTTCGGGTTCCCAGTCGTTTACAACCGTTCTCGCAAACCCTGGGTCCATTCCGGAGCCGGCCAACTTCGTTGTGGGTAGCTTAGTGGGGTGGCCCCCTGAAATATTTTATGAATCCAGTGATTACTTTGTCGTGAAAGCCTCGTTGGGTTTTGATTTGGTTTTTCTGAGGTCAATCGTGTGCGTGTTGCTATTTGTGCACCCCTGTAGGGTAAAACTTTCTGAAAGCCGTGTCCGCGGTTATGGACGACTTGGAGCACAGTATCTTGATCATAGACAAGCATAACTAAAGTAGTGCTATAAATTTGACTTAATATGTGACTAGTAATTAGATTCAAATACAACAAAATGTAAATTAATAATGCCAACAACTGGTGGATCTGTGGTGATCTGTGTCATACTATACCTGCCTAGTAAGTATTGCAACTCCAATGGAATGTGATAAAAGTGCCAGCAACTGCTAGGTTTTGGGATTCCTCAGGACAATTATATCTGACTAGTAAATGTTCCAACTACAACGGAATGGTGATTTAAACTGCCCACTACTTATGTTATCAGGATGACTCATGGTATCTATATCTGACTAGTAAGTGCTTGAACTATAATGGAATGAGTAAAACTGCCAACTGTGTGAGTTCCTTGGCCCGACTTCCTCGTTTGGTCTCGAGGGGGAAATACCAGGATGGGTATGTTTGGTGTTAGCTTCAGGTAGGATCCGAATAGGTCTTTCTTAGCCCTCTCTAATAGCCGCTAGTGATACCAAGTCTCTATAGGTTATTTAGTGCCGCTGTGCTGCCGCTTCAGCCCACCATACCTGTGTAGGCGAGGACCGCCGAATTCTAGCCTCGCTGTGTACTGGCCTCAATACTGATGCTCCTCTTTTTCCTTTTCCCTTTGTCGGCACCCCTTTTCTTTTAGCAGGTTTGAGATCGACGTCGTTAGTAGGGTTACCCTTCTGGCTTGGCCTGGGCGGGGTTATGGACGCCATTGGTTATTCTTCAGGGCTCTTAGCCCCATTTGCATCTTGTCCGTACTCGGACGCTGTATCATTTTCAAGGTGATTGGATCATCGTAGTGTATATCTGTATTCTTGACTCTTGGAGTCGTGCTGTATATATATCTGTTCTGTGGGTCCCATCGAGGACTGTTGTGTAATGGTATTACTTTGTTTTCCACCCGCACGAAAGTGCCCGGTGGGCATCCTTGAATCTTTTCTATGCGGGTTTGGTGGAAAGGGCTAAAACTTGCATAGGGCCCATTTGAGGGTGTTACAGAGTGGCATCAGAGCTCGGCAGTTGCGATACCCCACAAGTCCAGCCTATAGGATAACCTAGCTAACGGCCGAAGTAGAGTGTCAAAACTATTTTGAAAAATCGGTTGGATAGATCTGATTAGGTCTGATTTTACTCCTAACCCCTCTGCTGTTCTCCTCTTACCTCTGCGTGTTTTGATTCTGCTCTCTTCTCTTTCTTCGAGTCTAGGAATTCTCGTGGGTGGGTTTCCGTCGTACCTTCAGGGTTTCGCTTTCTTCCTAGTTAACGGTGCTTCTACATCCGGACTTCATGCTATCTGATTGATCCTTTATCTGTGGTACCATTGTTTGTTCCTTGTTAGTGCCTTTCGGTGTTTCCGACACGTCGACATCATCTACGCCAGATCTGATGCAGAGTCTGCATCACTCTTTTATTTCTGAACCTTGATTGTCGAGATCATCAGTCTGATTCCGAGAATGGTTGCACGCTTTTCTACTGGTTGTGCGGAGTAATAGTTTGGGTGCGTGATGGATTGGCCCCCCATGCCGACTACTCACTCTATTTGCTCGTGTACGTTGAAGTGGATGAGAATGCATCGATCCTCTCTTTCTATCGAAGTTAGAGGTGGCTTTATTTGTGGATACCTTTACCTTCGCCTTTTGTTTCTCAGAGTGTTCTCTCGATGATCACGGACAACGACCTCTTGTTAGTGGTGTCGCGAGCATCTACACAAAGCGAGAATATTCAGATCGCCGACCTTCTTCCCGGTACCATGAGGCGGATCTCGAGGGTGAGATCCCTTGTTAGTGGTGTCGAATTGTGGCATCCCGCTAAAACCACTACTAGAAAATCGCGGTGTTATATGCATTGCATCATCATGACCGCATGCTCATGTCATCATGCCACATTGCATTTGAGCATCGTCATCATCATGCATGGGTTTGTTTAAAACCATTTTCGAAAACCTATTTTGTTTTTCTAAATAATCCCGTCTTTATTTCAAATTAAAACCCCGGTCTTTTGTGGATCTTTTATTTGTCTAAAAACTATTTACAAAAGTATTCCAAAATAAAAAAAATATTTTTAGGGGAGGCAGCCGGCCAGGCCCAAAGGCCCAGCCAGCTGGCCTACTACCCCAAACCCTAGCTACCCAACTCCCACATCCCACCCAGCCGCCACACTCCCTCCACCCAGCTGCAACCTGCGGTCGAGCCTGGCCCCACCCGCGTCGCCGCCTCGACCACCTACCGCCTGGGCGCGCAAACCCACACGCCACCTACCGTTTTCCCGCCTAGTCGCCACCTACCAAACCACACCCGCCAGTGCATGCTCCCCCTGTACCTTCTCGTG
This sequence comes from Avena eriantha, assembly GCA_910589775.1. Taxonomy (NCBI): domain Eukaryota; kingdom Viridiplantae; phylum Streptophyta; class Magnoliopsida; order Poales; family Poaceae; genus Avena; species Avena eriantha. Next base: position 40,616,171 of record OU342740.1, read on the forward strand.
TCGCGTCGCCACGGTAGCCGCGCGATTGGAGGCACGCGCACGACCCCAGCCCTGCACACAACCACGCTCCATCCCGGCCCCACCACGAGCGTGACCCCGCACGCATCCCAGCCTTGACACGCCTCTCACGCTCGCGTCCACCCTCGCTCACTGCGGCCCCACCTACCACAGCGCCGCCACCTACCCCGTGTTTTCCCTTCCTTCGCCACCAACCCCGTCGGCGCCCTCTCTCTCTACAGCACCATCGCCGGCTGGCCGTGTCGCCGTGCCGCCCCAAGCTTCACCGCTGGCCTCGTCCGTGTTCGCCCCAGACCGCCCTCACCGCCATGCGACCCCGACACGCTCCCGTCCTCGAGCGCCCTTCTTCCTCGCGTGGACTGCCCCCCTTTGCTCGATCTCCTCCGTCGTCCCTGTCCCGCGCCAGCAGCCACCACCGGAGCCCCTAGCGCCGCCGCTGTTCCCCACCCCTTGCCGCAGCCGCGCCTCCCTACCGGGCACCTCAGGCCGCCACGGTTCGTGCCGCCCGCAGTAGGTCGCTAGCCTCCTCTCAGCGCCTCTCCGTCGGCAAGCTCGCAGCAGCCATCCTCGTCTGAACTACGCCACCACCAGGGGCCCTTGGCCGCCTCGAGCCCGCGTCCGGCCCGCGCTCCGCCGTGCCCGCTCCGGCCATCTATGTTGCCCCGCGCGCGTGGGCTCCTTCGAGTGCAGTCAGGCGCCCGGTAACGCTAACCCCGTTTGGTCACCTGTCGTCGATTCGTGCTGACCACGATGACAAGTCATGTACCATGGTGGCGTTAGTGTACATGCGTCGGTATGTGATTGCGCCAAGACCACCGAATACAAAGATCTTCTTCACGTTTCACCAAGGACCTCGTCATGGATTCCAAGATCTTCGCCCTGGAACCCCAAGGCCTTCAACACGAATGCCAAGATCGCGGAGACCTTGGCACGCCAAGTTCTCCTCATGTACCCCGAAGACTCGAACCCAAAGATCGTCGCCACTGATCGACAAGGACTTCTACATGGGACGACAAGTACTTCGTCATGGATCCGATTGAAGCAACCCCGAAGACCACAGATGCGACAAGTACTCCTTCCCGGATGCGAGACCCGGATCCGAAGACCGCCAAGATCGCCACCAGAACGCCAAGTTCTTCATCCCGAACGCCAAGACCGACCCGATACGCGGACCCGACAAGATCTTCGCGACGACAAGATCGACACCGACCAAGGCGAATCCGATGAGCCCCCGACGCCAAACCAAGTCCTTCTTCCCGGAATGCCAAGCTCTCCTTCCGTGGTCCAAGACCGATCCCCGTCAAACCCTGTCGAACCCCAAACCCCCCGGAACCAAGATCGTCCGAACCCAGATGTGTGACCCTAAGCCCCTATTTTTATAATATGACATTATCAACTATCGCATATTAAATTGTTCATGATTGCATACATGTCATCTGGTGGGTTGGGTTAAATAGTCGATTCACCTAAATTAAATATGGAGTTTATATGCGGGCTATTCTAGTCTTATTCCGGACTCCATTTAATCTTAGCGAACCGATGCCTATTTTGCCTTGTTAAGACAACATTTAAATTGCGGGGGTTCTAAATAACTTGAACAGTGTAATTCATTATCGAGACCCCGGTTCCGCTTAATACTGCCTAATTGCACCGCATCTACATCATATCATAATCATGCCGGATCTTCTGCCGTAGTATTAAATATTGCATACGGTGTTTCTTCTAGTGTTTGCTTCTTCTTGGATTAGGCCGATGAGTTGATGCGAGTATCGACAAGTTCGCCGGATATGAACCTTCGGTAGTGTTTCCCCAGGCAAGCATCTCTCCCCCTTCTACCTATTTTGCATTTATAGTCTTTATTTCCTCCTGTTGATCTATTGATATCCGTGTCGTGATGCTTTAGTTTCTGTACACCAGTTATATCCCGTGCATCCTCTATATTACCTTGGACACCTCCTATTACCTGTGTTTGGTAGATAGTTGGCCTTGCGAGTCGTAGTTGCATGCTCAGGTGCGATCTCGTGTTGTCGAGTACCACAGTTGTTGATATGCTGGCAGATGTTTATGGTGGAGATAATCATGACTTTAAATACAACTATTAAATTGCTAGATATAACTAATGCAGAGGCATCGGTGGGCAATAGATATTATTTGGTTCTTCCACGCTCACTTGTGTCCCGTAGGACCCCGAGTACTTGATACCTGTTCCTTGACTATTCACACTATCCACATACAGGAGACTCTATGAATCCCCCTTAGCCAGAGATTGATTCATTTCTTATTTCTTGGGGCCACAAATTAGTTTGGGGATTTATTACTATCCTGTACTTATGCCATGGTTTACCGCTTTATTTAAGATTGTGCATGGAGCACCTGTACTGTTTTGGATCGCGACACGATTTCGCGGTATCCACAAGCCCAGTCACACTTTCGGGTTCCCTGTCGTTTACAACCGTTCTCGCAAACCCTGGGTCCGTTCCGGAGCCGGCCAACTTCGTTGCGGGTAGCTTAGTGGGGTGGCCCCCTAAAATATTTTATGAATTCTGTGATTGCTTTGTCGTGAAAGCCTCGTTGGGTTTTGATTTGGTTTTTCCGAGGTCGATCGTGTGTGTGTTGGTATTTGTGCACCCCTGCAGGGTAAATCTTTCTAAAAGCCGTGTCCGCGGTTATGGACGACTTGGAGCACAATATCTTGATCATAGACAAGCATAAAGTGTTATAAATTTGACTTAATATGTGACTAGTAATCAGATTCAAATACAACGGAATGTAAATTAAAAGTGCCAACAACTGGTGGATCTGTGGTGATCTGTGTCATACTATACCTGCCTAGTAAGTATAGCAACTCCAATGAAATATGATAAAAGTGCCAGCAACTGCTGGGTTTTGGGATTCCTCAGGACAATTATATCTGACTAGTAAATGTTCCAACTACAACGGAATGGTGATTAAAACTGCCCACTAGTTATGTTATCAGGATGACTCATGTTATCTATATCTGACTAGTAAGTGCTTCAACTATAATGGAATGAGTAAAACTGCCAACTGTGTGAGTTCCTTGGCCCGACTTCCTCGTTTGGTCTCGAGGGGGAAATACCAGGATGGGTATGTTTGGTGTTAGCTTCAGGTAGGATCCGAATAGGTCTTTCTTACCCCTCTCTAATAGCCGCTAGTGATACCGAGTCTCTATAGGTTATTTAGTGCCGCTGCACTGCCGCTTCAGCCCACCATACCTGTGTAGGCGAGGACCGCCGAATTCTAGCCTTGCCGTGTACTAGCCTTAGTACTGACGCTCCTCTTTTTCCTTTGCCCTTTGTCGGCACCCCTTTTGTTTTAGCAGGTTTGAGATCGACGTCGTTAGCAGGGTTACCCTTCCGGCTTGGCCTGGGCAGGGTTATGGACGTCATTGGTTATTCTTCAGGGCTCTTAGCCCCATTTGCATCTTGGCCATACTCGGACGCTGTATCATTTTCAAGGTGATTGGATCTTCATAGTGTATATCTGTATTCTTGACTCTTGGAGTTGTGCTGTATATATCTGTTCTGTGGGTCCCATCAAGGACTGTTGTGTAATGGTATTACATTGTTTTCCACCCGCACGAAAGTGCCTGGTGGGCGTCCTTGAATCGTTTCTATGCGGGTTTGGCAGAAAGGGATAAAACTTGCATAGGGCCGATTTGAGGGTGTTACACCGGAGGGGCCCACACCACCTGGTGGCGCGGCCAGGGATAGCCCGTGCCACCACATGGCGTGGCCAGCCCCTGGCCCCTCTCGTCTCGTCTTCTGGCTCCGTGTCCCCCTCGGTGAAAAACTGACTTTGGCTTTTGTCCCGTCCAATTCTGAGAATATTCATTTTCTGACTTTCCTAGAACCAAAAACAGCAGAAAATAGGCAACTAGCACTGTGGCATCTTGTTAATAGGTTAGTCCCAGAAAGTGTATAAAAATACTCCAAAGTGTGGACAAAACATAAGAAAGTAGATAAAAACCAAGCATGGAACATCAAAAATTATAGATACGTTTGCAACGTATCAACATCCCCAAGCTTAACTCCTACTCGTCCTCGAGTAGGTAAGTGATAAAAAGAATAATTTTTGAGGTGACATGCACCATCACAATCTTGATCAAGGCATTTGTAAAACATTGATAGCTAAGATATTAGTACTTTAACATAGCATGAAAGATATAGTTCTAACAATAAGACATAGCAACTATGTCATAACATGAAAAGGTACAAACAAAAGATTCATGAATAACAATGCTTTGAAAGACGTTTGTTTGTTTCACATATAGAAAACATAACATAGTGGCATTCAGCTTGTCCCTCATGGAGTAGCAAAACATAAATGCATAGGACACCTTCAAAGTTCATAAGGGTGACTAGATACAAGTAGTTTAAAAACAAGCAATATCAAAATTATGCATCAATCAACAAGTCTTGGGACAATGCACATAAAACTAAGAATGACCACTATGCTCTCAAAGTAGGTGCATAAAGATAGAAGGTAGAGACTCAACATAAAAGTAAAAGAAGGGCCTCCATAGAAGGAAGTAGAGATTCAAGTTTCATAAAGAGCTTCCAAAAATTATGGTACTTATTAGCTTTCAGCTCTCATTGCCCCTATCATAAGCATCTTTAGGTGATTAAGGTTAAAGTGACACAACTAAGAGGATATGCTTGACAAGTTATAAGCTAAAATCTCATGCCCCTTACTTACGAAGACCGAACCTCATGCTACTCAACTTTAGTCACAAGTAAGCTCTTGTCATTGTAAGTACGTATGTATCATAGAGAACCGCCAACAGGGTACCCTTTGCACATGATATAGGAGCTATCCCATAATCAAAATGACAAGGCAAGCAGACAATGAGCATCCCAGCGATCTTTTTATTTGCTATTTGCATTGGTTTTTATTGAGGATGCTTCATAGAGTGCTCATTATGGTTATGCTGCAAGTTTCCACCATGATTAGGCATGGCTTAGGCTAGCGGCCCAGGCGTTTCTCTAACACAAATACAAACTTCATGATCTTAGAAGTTCCCCTTTTATTTCACACCGCCGAGATCCATAAGCAAAAGAACATGATATCAACTAGGTACAACGTACAAATGCAATGTTGAAAGCGTTCCCCATGATACATGGTTCTGCTAACTTCAACTTATAAAGCGCAAGCATATACGGAACAAAGATGGACGCAATGGTTCAAGTTTATTAAGTGCAAGAAAGTAAAGTGTGCCATCAAGTTTGTGAGAGCTTTAATCACTAGTTTTCTCATAACAAGTTTGATTCGGAAGGTACATGAAAACATGAATATACTTGGAATAGCAAATGATAATAGGTAGGTATGGTGGAATCTTTGGAATAACTTGGTTTTAGGAGTTGGATGCATGAGTGGAACTCACACTTGGTTATGGAGGCTAGCAAAAGACTAGGAGCGACCAACTAAGAGAGCAAAGATGGCCATAATCATGCAGAGCGACAAAACATCATCAATTAAAGCATAAAGTGATATTACAAGTCGAAAACTAAAGGATTATAAAGGCTATGGTGACTTGGGATAGTCATAACATGGTGTGAGCATGCGCCAAGTCAACCCAAATAAAGCATCAAAGGAGAATACCACAATACTATGCTTTAATATGCTAAAACAACGCATAATTCTTCCAAGACATATTAAGCAATATCAATTGTTTATAACATGTCATGCTACAACAAAGAATACTAAGAATAAATCCAAAAAAATATCGAGCATGGCATGACAAAGCATAGGCCACAGTCAAAAACAAGCTCTCTTTACCACTTAAGCATGAACTTTCCTACTCTTTTCCAATCCAAACCAAACTATTTGAAAACTAATGTATGAAACAGGGGGTCCAACCAATTTATTCAGCAAACTAAGAAAACCAAGCAAACGAAAAACCAAAACGAAAAAGAAAAGGAAGACGCTCCAAGAACAACACAACTGTGCATGAAACAATAAAAATGAAGTGTTTGGAAGAAACCTAAGATTTTTATTGATGAAGAAGGGGATGCCTTGGGCATCCCCAAGCTTTGACGCTTGTACTTCTTGGATATTTCTTGGGGTGACATGCGTGGCATCCCCAAGCTTGAGCTTTAGTCCATTCTTCATCTCATTACTCATTTCTTCCATACACCTAAATTTTTTCCTTCATACAAAACTTCACACAATCTTTATTAGCAACATTAGTGCACTCAAGATAATAAGTCTTTGGGTTCAGTTTCAACACCAATAAAATTTCTATTAAAACACAAGATACTGTAGCACTTCCCTCAAAAAGCTCAATTCCCCAAAAGAACTTAAAAAGTAACCAACAAGAAGCAAATGCAAATAATGGCAGAAATCTGTCAAAACTGACCAGCCGGGAAAGACGAATTTTTTTGAAGACCTTATGTTGCTCAAAACAAAAGGTGTTGAACTAATGAAAGTTATATAACTACCTGGGGCAGAAGCACAAAAATTCACGCCTCAAAAGGATATACAGAGATTTTACACGAATTTTTACGGTGAAGAACAGAAATATGTTTCAGGACAGCAACTTTCCCAAGCATTACTTCTCTCTCATTAGAGGTTACACTTGGCACAAAAAGCAAATATAAAGGATAATGAGCGGTTATTACAGAAGTAATAACTTCCAAGACTCATCTAAAACTTTCGGGTTATCTCCCAATAAGTACTTTTTTAACGCCTTTAAGTTAGGCATGATAGTTTGAGAAGATGCTCACATAAGAAATATAAATTGAAGTAAAAGAGAGCATCAAGAAGAAAATATAAAACAGATTTAAGTTTAACCCACTTGCTATGCATAGGAATATTGTAAAGAACAAGTCATGAAAGCACAAAGCAACAAGCATAGTAAAGCAAAACAAGTGCAACTTCAAGACTTTCAACATAAAGAGGGGAAACTTAATATTGTTGAGATACATAAAACCATGTTTCCCTCTCTCATAATAACTTTCAGTAGCATCATGAATAAAATTAACAATATAACTATCACATAAAACATTCTTATCATGAGCCACATGCATAAAAGAACTAATACACTCCACATAAAAATAGTAATTCTTATTAATTGTAGTGGGAGCAAAATCAACAAAATAGCTATCATTATTATTCTCATCACCATAATCATCAAATATAGGAGGCATATTGTAGTCATAATTAATTTCCTCCTCAATGGTAGGTGGACTGAAAATATCATATTCATCATTGTAATCATCATATATTGGAGGTATAGTATCATCAAAGTAAATTTTCTCCTCCGTGCTTGGGGGACGAAAAATATCATGCTCATCACAACCAGCTTCCCAAGCTTAAAATTTTCCATAGCATTAGCAATAATGGTGTCCAAAGAATTCATACTAACAACATTGCTATTAGCATGCAAATGAAGTTCCATAGGTTTTTTAATTTTCTCTTCAAACACTTCATGTCCTAACTCAAGATAAATACTATAAAGCTCTCTAATTTTGTTGTTGTTTTCCATTAAGCCGAACTAGTGAAAACAAGAAACAAAAAGACAAAATTGCAGAATCTAAAGGAAATAACTTCGAGCACTCACACTAGAGGATGTGAGTACCTTTTACCTTACCTCCCCGGCAATAGCGCCAGAAAATAGTTTGATGTCTACGCACTTCTATTCTTGTAGACAGTTGTTGGGCCTCCAAGTGCAGAGGTTTGTAGAACAGCAGCAAGTTTCCCTTAAATGGATCACCCAAGGTTTATCAAACTCAGGGAGGAAGTGTTCAAAGGTATCCCTCTCAAGCAACTCTACAATCAAGATACAAGAAGTCTCTTGTGTCCCCAACACACCCAATACACTTGTCAGGTGTATAGGTGCACTAGTTCAGCGAAGAGATAGTGAAATACAAGTGGTATGGATATAAGACAACGGTGCCAGGAAATAGCTTGATGGCGTGGAAGAGACTAAATGCAAACTGAAATAAAGATGGAAGCAAGCAAACATGTAACAGATCTAGTTGCAAACGGTGTTTCAATGCTTAGAAACAAGGCCTAGGGATCATACTTTCACTAGTGAACACTCTCATATAAATATCATCTCTTTATGATACTACTCTGAACTACTCTCTGGCCAGACACTCTAATCCATGGTAGGGCTATAACAGCACTCCTCAAAGTTCGCTTTCCCCATCTAGGTAACCCCACACTGTCACCTTGAGCTCTAGATGGTTCCAACAAACACCATAATTTCATAAAGACATCCAACTCCAAATATAACTCATAATAAGTATTTGTAATCTCTAGCCTAAGTGCCACCATGGTGTGCATGCTATCACTTTCACACACATGGGGAGAGCAGAGATCTATTAAAGCACTTGAGTAGCAAGGTAGATCTACTTGATTACAAAGCTCATGATCACAATATGATCATGCATAGAGAGAGAGATGAACACATATCTACCGGTAGAGCCCTTAGCCTCGAGGAAGAACTACTCCCTCCTCATCAAGGGAATCAGCAATGGCGATGGAGATGGTGGTGGAGATCGATGGAGATGGCTCCGGGGGCACTTCCCCGTCCCGACAGGGTGTCAGAATAGAGACTTTCTGTCCCCCGAATCTCCCCTTCGGTGGCGGCGGTGCTGCGGAACTTTTCGTGGCTGGAGGCTTCTTATAGCCAAAGAGGCAAGGTCAGTGGAGACCAGAGGGGCCCACACCACCTGGTGGCACTTCTAGGGCTAGCCCACGCCACCACATGGTGTGGCCATCCCCTGGCCCCTCTCCGTCTTGTCTTCTGGCTCCGTGTCCCCCTCGGTGAAAAACTGACTTTGGCTTTTGTCCCGCCCAATTCCGAGAATATTCATTTTCTGACTTTCCTGGAACCAAAAACAGCAGAAAACAGGCAACTGGCACTATGGCATCTTGTTAATAGGTTAGTCCCAGAAAGTGTATAAAAATACTACAAAGTGTGGACAAAACATAAGAAAGTAGATAAAAACCAAGCATGGAACATCAAAAATTATGGATACGTTTGCAACGTATTAGCCCCTCATGGCCTCCGCCTCCACCCTCTGGCGCCTCCTCCACTTCTTGCTGCCTAGTCCCTTGATCTTGTGTGCCTTGGGCTTGATCGGGGGCATGCAAGCCTCCTCGATGGCCACCTTCTGTAGGTTATGGAGGTGAAGACCGAGCGCCTGGTGCTTGGCTCTGAAGAGGTGGACATTCACATACTCGTTGTAGGTCTCACGTCCTCGGCATGGTTCACGAGGGAGTTGAAGTCGGTGGTGTGGTGTCTCTGGTACAGAAGGGGCACCTATAGACATCGCTGGCGAAGAAGTTGTCGGACTGGCCGAACTTCAGCCTCCTCAGCACCTAACGAGTCTTGGTGTCCTTGGACTCGCCGTCGCTGCAGATGTTGCTAATATCCTCCTGTTGGAAAAACCAGTAGAGTGCAATAAGGATATGATTGAGATACCTTGATAATCGGGATTGATTATTTGCATAAATTAACCGATTGAGATCCCCTAATTATTCCCCAATCCCCAAATCTCAAACCAAATCGAATACTGATCCAAACTACAGATCGACGCTATTTCGAACTAGGGAATCCCTTAACTGCAACTCGGAGGACGAATAAAATAGGATTGAAATACGAACAGGGGGATTCATCGAAATACGAGATCTTACACAAGAGTATTATCTATTGTAAAAATACGAATAGCTGAACCCAGTTAACATACGATCTAGCATCCAATGATGGGAATGGGGGAAGAACAAGGGAAGGGGAGAAAACCCTAGTAACCTCCAACCATGGGTTGGTGATGCTGGTGTCATAGGGGTTCTTCGTCCTGATGTAATCCTCCTCCTCATAGGGGTCCCAGGGATCTACCCGAGACTAGCGGGGGCCTCCTCGCCGGCGGCTACGCTGGAAATGGGGACGGGGGTCTGGACATCGATGATGGCTGCCTTTGATGGGTCGACGGGGGCCTATACGGGGATGGGGGCCTCCTCTCTAGCGTCCTTGGAGGAAACGATGGCCACCGTGCCATTCTTCTCCATCGTCGGCATGGTTGGAGTTTTCTTGGGGGTTTGCAGAAGGTGATGGGACAGCGGAGACGGTTGTGTGAGTGAGCGAGAGAGTGATGAGTGAGAGTGAGGATGCCTCTATAAAGGTGAAGGTAAGGGATGTTTCCTTGCACCACCGTGCATCACGTAATTGCGTATGCTACTGCACCATGCACGGCCACATGTGTCCGCTACCTCCCTATGCACCGCAACACGTGTACCATGTGTCACGTTTTTTCCCTCATGTCTAACCATGGAAACTTAGTTGTGCTCAGTTATACCCTTGAGTTTAACACTGGAAGTTTGGTGGTACTCAGTTTTGCCCTCCAGTACTAACACTATCGTGTGCAATATATTCAGTTTTACCCTCCGGTGGCTGGTCTACAGAGAGTTAACGAATGGGTTTTAGCTAGCTAATTGAGTTTTTTTATGCACAACAAATTCAAAAAGATCAAAACATAGTGGCATCTACCCAGGGAGTCTTATTATGTGACCTCCACCATAAGAAATGTATATAAACCAAGTTTGAGCCTAAATCACCACTTCTCAAATCACCTACTATCTATGAAGGTTCATGGATTTCTACTCAAGCCTCTTCCCAATACACCCTCCCCAAAACATAGTTTATCTGAATGAGGCAATACTTGTCAAAATGATGTATATTTGAATTGCAAATAGTTTGATGTATGCCAAGATGTATTTTATTATATAAAATACGCATTTTCCATTTTTAAAATATATTTCTATTTTGTATTTGAATCCCTTTGTCAGTTTTTCCCTTGGTTTTAAAGTTCTACTTAGTTTTGCCCTTGGTTTTTAAGTTTTAGTCAATTTTTCCCTCTCTCTTAGTCACAAACTCTCACACATGTGCTCATCTTGGTTGCTACACTCTGATTGGTTGAGACAGTTGTCACGCGGATCATGCCCACCAACCATTGATCCTCTGTGATCTAGCGGACAGGATAACCCCTATATCTATCACAGGGCACCCCTCTATCCATGCAAAATAATTGAGTTTGCCACCGGTACTTTAACTCCATAAACAAAAGATTTTGAATATAATTTGAAGGGAAAGTGTTCAAAGGTGTATAATGTCCGTATATGTAAGTTTGTGCATTACATTCCACCTCTCAAGATTTTGTTAGCACAACATTATCACGTATTAACTGCGATTTCAAAGAGTTGAAATGTGTATAATTTTCGTATATGCCAGTTTATGCATTACACTCCACTCTATGAAAACGGGGAAGAAAATGATATTCTCTCAAAATTTTGTTAACACATCATTATCACGTATTAAGTGCGATTTCACAGTGTTCAAAGGTTTATAATTTTCGTATACGCAAGTTTATGCATTATATTTCACTCCACGGAAATGATAAATGATCAGGATTTTATTAGCACAACATTATCATGTCCTATGTGCGATTTCAAAGAGTTCTAAGGTGTATAATTTTCGTATATGCAAGTTTATGCATTACATTTCACTATATGAAAATGATAATCTCTCAAGATTTTGTTAGCACATCATTATGACATATTAAGTGCAATTTCACAGCGATCAAAGGTGTATAATTTTCGTATATCCATGTTTATGCATAATATTTCACTCCATGAAAATGATAAACTCTCAAGATTTTCTTAGCACAACATTATCATGTCCTAACTGTGATTTCACAGTGTTCGAAGGTGTGTAATTTTCGTATATGCACGAGGCATGAAGATTTTAGTTTAGGAATCACTTTTCACGCTCTAAAAATGGTAAACTCTCAAGATTTTCCTAGGACAACATTATCATGTCCAAATTGTAATTTGAAAGTGTTCAAGAGTTGTGTAAACTATAAACACTCTTTTACATTGAGAGTTATATAATGTTTTTAATTTCAAAGTGTTCAAGATTTGTGTCATTCTCTTATTTCTTATACATCCATCTCCCTAGATCTCAAAGTTTGACTTCCACCTCATAGATTCACTTGATTGCAGCCAACACATTAACTCGATAAACCAATTAAAGCATCGCAATGGCTCGCCACCCGCATTCTCCATAGCAAGTGTGCGCCCAATTGAGCTCCCGAGTTGCACCAATTGATTGTCCACAGCAAGCACATGGTTGCCATTGTCATCTTTCATACAGGTCAATGGGACGACACCATACTACGGCTAGGACGAACGGGAGGCCGACGTGAACTTAGACGAAGGGCCACCATCACTGGAGAAGGGCCACCATCGCTAGAGAAGAAGAAGAAAGGGGAGGCAATGGCACGAGCATGGGCATGGGGTTAGCGCAGGGTCCCATCTTGCAATGCCAACCTAGGTAAGATGTTGGTCTGGTGCTCATGTGGATAAGCTGCGGGTCCCATGTTGATCTGGATAAGTGGAGAGAGGTGTCCACTACGAGAACCGACTGAATGCGGCCCCACTTGTCAGCATGTAACATCAAGGATGCAACAGAACACGGCCCCACTTGTCAGCACATAACGATGAGGGTCCACCACGGGACCTGACTAAACGCGGCCCCACTTGTCAGCATGTAACAGCAAGGCTAACGGACAACGAGTTTCAGACCATGTGAGCATTTTGTAGAAGGAGATGACAAAAGTGAAGAAAAGTTAAGTGGCTGGGGAAAAGTGAGTATAACTAAGGAACCAAGGGCACGAAAATAGAAATCTCTAGATAATATATGGAAGCATGTATGATAGAAGTGGATCCATCTTAGTACATATGAGCTAGACATAATACCAAAAAAATGCAAATGCTCATATATGGTTTGGATGGTGGGATTATAAGATGGTGACAAGAAGGTGGTGGAGTGGATAAAAGATATGCCCTCAAATTAACTTGGGCACCAAACAATATATCAAGAACCAACTACAACATATCAAGAGGCAAATACAACTGATAAGACAATGCATACGAGGAAGAACCAAATGAAAAGGGGTTTTATATGATGCTCAAATGCAAGGTGGCATGGTGACATGAGCATGATATAATGATGATGCATTTAATGACATGTAGGAAGTAGCAATATATATAATAAGCAAGTAGCATTACAACTGTTAGACAATTGGGATGCTACAATCTTTTGTAGTGATTTGAACTTGTTGGGTTGAGATGTAATGTATGTATATAATGAATGCTCATGTTAATTCAGCTGAAGTTGCATTCTATGTTATGAGTTCTTTGTTATGCTATTTGTTGGGTTGATATGTAATATAGAATTAAATATTTAATGGGGGGCGAATTGCAAAATTGCCATATAGCATGTGCCGATAGATACATTACGAGGCATTACAGTTATACCGTCATCTCATAGTTGCCACGATATCTAATACAGTGCCTCCCTACATGGACCACAGCGTAACCCCCTTGCTGCCGAGAAAGAGCTAGATCGGAGGATCACGTTGTGTCGCGCCAAAAAATCTGCCGTCTTTCGTGAATCCCCAACGCAGTTATCTATGATGGCTTTTTTTCCGTGCTAGTGCGAGCACAGCGACTAAGGCTGTGCATCGGCGTCTATAAGCCCTAGCTCCTGAGCTCCGTGTTGTAGTGAACTTAGAATGTAGCCGTCCATGGGTCCTCACGGGCGCTAGCTCGGTTCTCAACATTATCCATCATCGAGGTCGTGCGGTGGTGCCTGTCCACAGCCGAATAGTATAAATCGCTTTTCCCATTTTTTATCTATGCAAGGCGTTAGCTAGGTTCTTTTCTTCCCATCTCAACCGTGCTTTGGTGCGTCTTCGTGGTCGGCTACAAGCATCTCTCCGGTGAATACACCAGGAGCAGGCGCTGCAGCTGCCCTCGGGGTTGACCCAAAAAGCGTCGCCTCCACCATGCTTTGGTTCGTCTTCATGGTCGGTTGCATGCATCTTTCTGGTGAACACACCCAGAGCAGGCACTGCAGCTGCCCGCGAGGCTGACCCGAAACGCGTTGCGGTGTCTTCCTACCGCAACTTCATTATTCCTCTCTTCTAATCAGTGTCACCACGAGCATAAACATCGTTCGGTTTTCTGCCCGCTCTCTTGCTGATTCACCACTGTCTGGCTAGCGGTGGCGGAAGCCGCGAGAACGTTGTTGGTAGATCGACCGGTGTTTTCTCTATTCTCTTTTTTCTTTGTTTCTTTCACAGTATTTGGTTCTCTCTGGTTCTTTTCTTTTTTGTTTTTACTATCATTTGCTTCTTACACTAGTACAAACTCGTTAGTTAGATATTGTGTCTAGAGCCGGTTTACCCCAAAAATAAAAACCACCAGCTGTGTTCATCAACCTCAGGCGGTCGTAATGTTTTGACCGCCTCTAACTTTGATCTTAGATGGTTTTTAATATACACCGTCTCTAGTACGGGTGCCCCTCAGCCGTCCGTTAAAACAAAACGCCTCTAGACTGAAGCTGAGACAACAAAAATTATTTTCTTCTCTCTAAGTCACTCAACCACTGCCGGTCAGAAATATTAAACGCCTCTAGGTGTCTACTGAGGCATGCCATTATGCCACCTATCTCAAAAACTAGCGTCATGCACCTTCCCGAGGTAGTATGCACATGTTTTTTAGGGAAAGCCTGCGTGTGTTGTTAATGCAGTTAGAAAGTGGAGATCATGGTAGCCCCCCACCCACGCGAGTCCACACCCACGTGTCCACTCGAGGGCTACCAAGGGTCCCTTGTATATAAACCCGCTCGGCCTTCTTCCATGATCTCATGTCATTTTCCCCAATATGTCAAGTCACAAAACCCCAATTTGCACCTTCCTCGTGCGCCGAAGCTCCTTCACTTGCACCACCGCCCTCCCTAGCTGCACCATGAACCGTACGCGTGGAGATGAGCCGGAGGTGAAGCCAGTTGGAGGCGCAACAGTAGATGGCTCGATCATTGTCGAGCAGGCGGAGGCGGCTTCTCCGGGAACGCATGCTGCTCATCGCCGCACCGTCGAGGCTTCGAGATCATCCGTCCAGCCAGTCGCTGTCGCCGTCGAGTAGCAGGTGTCCAACAACATCATGGTGCCAGCGGCAGATCTGGATGAGGGGCATGCGGCAGGCCGAGGCAACCCGGTGCTCTACATCAATGACCCCATCCTCCACCACAAAATCGTCGACGCAATTGCGGAGAATGACGAGATTGAGGTGGAGGTCTCCGATGAGGAGTCCGAGGTACTACTTTGGTAGCTTCTCTAGTTGCACCCGCAGATTTCACTATTCATATGTAGGATTTGCTCAATCATCTATAGATTATTTTGCTCTTGAAGTAGGGTAGTATATATATGGTTTGAACGGTCGATTGATACATCTGCCATCTAGTCACAAAACCCCAATCTGTCTAGTCACAAAACCCTAGTCTGCTCATATGCCATCTAGTAAATTTACATTTGCTTAACTCATTGTTGTTCTTACGACTTGTGCTGTAAATTTAATCGATCTGTAACATTTGAGGGGTTTTAGGGTTTGCTAGTTGAGTGTTGATTTTGATACACAACATGCATAACATTACATTTATATTCTTTACCGAGGCCAATGATTCAAATTTGCCCCAAAAGGGTGTAAGGGGAGACACATATATGATGGTGTCAGATTTTTTTAGGGATGGTTAGTGAACCTGAGGCAATGTACAACAATATAAGTTGTGCAATTGGTACTTTGGTTCGCTAACTCCATCTGTAAAAAAATTATCAGGCCCTAGATTTATTCTACACATATGAACTATGATCTTTGAATTGTTTCTCACTGAAGACGATGATTGAAATTTTCCCCAAAAGAGTGCAAGGGAGACACATATCGGTGAGGGGCACCAATTACATCTCTAGAAGGCTCGATGAAGGGGCACCAATTACATCTTTAGATGGGTTGGTGAACCTAAGGCAGCAATGTACACAAAAAATATAGGTTGTGTTGTTGGTTCTTTGGTTTCCCCAACTCCATCTCTGGAAAAAATTATGAGGCCTTTGATTATTCTCATATGGAACTAGATCTTTGAATTATTTCTAATCTTTAAATGATTTGTATGATGCATATGTATATGCATGGTTTTGATCATAAGTTGTTTCTACATGTACCTGGAGATTATTTTTCTACCTGAATATGTATATCCCTGAATATTGTTTCGTAGGATTACATTTCAATTTTTATTGAGCCAATGATTCAAATTTTCCCCAAAAGAGAGGCAGACACATTGGTGTTAGATTTTTTCAAGGATGAGTTAGCGAACCTGGGGAAATGTTGTACAAGTGCTGACTTATGAGGCCCCTAGATTTATTCTACATTCATAGAACTATGATATTTTAATTGTTATTGCATGCATGCATTCATAGTGTATAAGAGTTACATTTCATTTTCTCACTGAGGCCGATGATTGAAATTTGCGCCAAAAGAATGTAAGGGGAGACACAAAAGATGATGTCATTTTTAAGGGTTGGGTTGGTGAACCTGAGGCAACAATGTACACAAACAATATAGGTTGTTGATGAGTGCATATTTGCATCATGTTTTACATTATTATTTTGCATTGTAGATGTAGGATCTTGGTATTTTACGGTGCTCGCGCGCACATTTTATGTCTGTTTTTACCAGGATCACGACATATGATGGATCCAATAGACACAATTCTTGGAGTAGTTGTACTGAGGAGAAAAGGGAGTCAGAAACAACGTAAATCGCTTATTTGGGAAATATTAATAATACAAGAAGAAAACCCGAAGCGAACAAGACATATAGATGGTTCAACGACCAACTATACGACTGGAATATATTTTTCAGCCGTATAGTTACGGTCGTATAATTGGCGCCGCCACCATCTCCTCAAATAGTTTCACCCCGTGCAACTGGATCAGGGAGACGACATACATAACACCTAGAAATCACAGAAACCTCACCTCCGGAAGGCATCTAGAGGGGGAACTCGTCTACATGGGATCCATCTTCGCCCTGCGCAGATCCATGAGGCTAAGGCATTGATCTTCATCATCAACCGCTGCATCACCACCATCTCCATCCATCCCATCTACATCTTGTCAAGATCTTCTTGTAATTTCCGTACTTGTTGTGGATTTATACAAGTACTATTCATCTATGATAGATTCCATTGTTATTGCCATGATGTTGATTGCCTCCATGTCTGAGTAGATCATTAGTTCTTTGGGACATGGAGAAACCCTAGTATGATATTGAAATAAGATAAAGTTTATTATGATATTCATCGCTGTGAACATGTGTTAGATTGTCTTCACTTGATGTTGAGAGAAGTCGACCTCTCAATATTTGCCTCTCATGGGGACTTGATGGAGGGAACTACTTGTTTGTAGACAGAGGTGTGTTAGCACTTACAGTGACTATAAAGCTGTTGGCACTCCTTACGTATCAACTTGGGAAACCGAGGAAACTCACGGAACACTATCCATGCCATGGGATACGTCCTATGGGATTACATCCCTTAATAGCGCAGTAATTCGATTGATGTTGATTGCTGACTGCTATGGTTATGAGGATGATGTGAGCAGCTGTTGCTGCCTATTTTTCCAAATACAGAGTTCCTCCCACACATACATAGTTGAGAATGTTCATGATAATAATCTTTATCTTAGCTCTTTATAATGCTAGTGGTGTATCCGCTGCTCCCTGAGAACATCTTTTTCCCTATTGCAGTTCCAATCTCTATTACATACGCGATACTTACTTTCTATGTTCAGTTGTTTTACTTTATTTATTGTTGCTCTTATACCAAAAACCCGAAAACACCCTTTTACGCAATACTCGCATTTTATCTTGTCACTTAGAACTTTATTTAGCATTTCTATTGTAATATTTATTTTAAGAGTTATTAGACTTCAGACTCCTGATCCCTGTGGGATCGATATCTTTATTTCAAAACTAGCTACAAATGATCTGTGCGCTTGCAGTCATCAAGCTATTTTTCTGGCGCTATTTCCAGGGAGCTAAGCGTTGTAGGTCTTTTATTTTTTGCTTATTTAATTTTGTCTTGCTAAGTTTTGTTTTGAGTAACAGGTTTCCACCAACATGAGGGAGTTTGAGCATAGGACTAGTGCTAACCCACTCAACCACTTTGGGAAGCCCTTTGATATTTATAAAAGAGATAACTCCAATGAGAAGACAAGGGGGTTTGAAATAAATCCTCTATTACTCGGTATTCTACATAAGAAGCAATTTACTGGAGATGAAGAAGATCCTGATCCTTATGAGCAAATTGCATGTTTCAAAGATATATGTGGCACTTTTCAATTGACGGGATATACTTCTAATGAGGTAAGGGTTAAACTTTTTAGTCAGACTTTGACTAGTACAACTCTCTGATGGTATAGATCTCTACCCCCTAAAGCCACTACTACTTGGGACAATCTAGCTGTGAATTTCTAGCAAAATATTATCCATTATCAAAATATTTTGGAATCAAGCGTTTTATAATGACTTGGAGGAACTGTTCTAATGAAGGACTAGTAAGACCTTATATCAGTTTTAAAGATTTACTACTCTATGTCCTCGTCATGATTTTCCTGAATGGTATTTATTGCATATCTTTTATGGCGGTTTAATTGAACCTAATAAAATTGAACTAGACTCTTTCACGGAAGGAGCCTTTATGAATCTTCCTATAACTAAAGCTTGGGCTTTACTTAATAGAATTTGTGATCATAGAGTTTCATAGAATTTTGGTCTAGGAAGTGAAGGAGGCGTAGAAATAGAACATGATTGTACTCATGACTATAATAAAAAGGGCCATGTTAAAGAATTATCTAAAGAAATTTATTTGGATTTAGATCTTGTGTTGCAAGTTGTTAAAGCTTTTATAGAACATATCAAAGCTCCAAAAGAGGGTTTGGTCAAGTATGATCCACCACCCAAACCTGAGAAGAAAAGAGAAGTTAAAGCAACACTGGCCTCCCTAGAACCAATATATGAGATGCCTTTCCCTAACACTGCACAAAAGCATATTTTTGAATATGAACATGTCAAAGTAGAATAGGAAAAGAAGGAAGAGGAAAGTATGCCAGAAGTCGTGGAACATCTGGAAGAAACCAAATATGAAGAGGTAACCAATGAAGCAATTATGGCTATGTATGCATATTGTAACATAGTTGAACTTGATGAAGAGACTTCCGTATTGGTTGAAGGTAAAACAAAGGTAAAATATGTGGGTAAGCCTATTCTTCCCTACATATTTAAGGAAACCTCGCATTATAGTTTATGCGATCTTGGCACCGAAGTTAATGTTATATCTTATGATTTATATTTAGAAATAAAAGAATAAATAGAACCGGCTACAATTGAAAATACTGATATGACAATTATGTTAGCCAATAAAAATCTTAGAATTCCAATCGGAGTAGTTGAAGATGCAACTGTCACAATTGGCAACAAAAAATTTCCTATCGATTTTGTAGTTGTTGATATGCCAGCTGACACTCCTTGCCCAATTATATTTGGAAGAAACTTTTTTAGTGATATAGGTGCCTATGTTGATTTCAAAAAGGAGATTGTGTCTTTTAAGCTTGGGGGAGCGGAAAAAGAATTCCACTTTTCCAAATTTAAAGACATGCCTCCACAAATACAAGAAGAGGAAGAGAAAACTATTGAGGAAATGTCAGCTCTTTTCTTTAGTAATCAAGAAGAAGAAATAATTGAAGACTCAAATTATGAACAAACAGTTATGAAGGACAAGTCCCTAGAAGAACTAGAAGATGAACTCGATTCACTTACCATTATAAGGACTCCAACTGATGAGGCTTTCAAATAGCCAGAAAAGAGAGGGGGCGAGGAATTACCACCCCTAGAGTAGAAGACTCTACCAGATAATCTTAAATACAGGTTTTTAGATGATACAAATAAATTTCCAGTTATTATTAGTGCTAAACTTTCAGGAGAAGAAGAAGAACTCATGAAAATACTTAAGGAGCATCGCAAGGCCTTTGGGTACTCTATGGATGATTTGAAGGGCATTAGTCCCATGATAATCGTCCATCAGATATTCATGGAAGAAGGTGCTAAACTAGTTGCAGAATTTAATAGAAGATTGAAGCCTGAAATGAAGGAAGTGGTAAGAAAAGAAATTGTACGCCTACTAGATGCAGGTATAATCTATAATATTAAAGAAAGTGAATGGGTAAGTCCTATTCATTGTGTCCCTAAGAAGGGCGGTTTTACTATTGTTACTAATGAAAACAATGAATTGATACCTACTAGAACTCTTGTCGGGCATAGGATGTGCATAGACTTCAAGAAATTAAAGAAAGAAACTAGGAAATATCACTATCCTTTACCGTTCATAGATCAAACTTTAGAAAGGTTAGCAAACCACACTCATTTTTGCTACTTGGACGGATACTCTGATTTTTCTCAAATAGCTATTCATCCAGATGACCAACTTAAAACAACTTTCATTAGTCCTTATGGTTTACATGCTTACTGACATATTCCTTTTGGTTTATGTAATGCTCCAGCTACTTTTCAAAGATGCACGTTTGCTATTTTTGTGGATTTTATAGAACTGATAATGGACGTATTTATGGATGACTTTTCTGTCTATGGAACTTCGTTTACTAGTTTCTTGGATAATCTCAAAAGATTTTTGCAGCATTGCGCAGAAACCAATCTTGTTCTAAACTGGGAGAAGTGCCATTTTATGGTCAAATAAGGTATAGTTCTTGAACATAAGGTATCAAGTAAGGGAATTGAAGTGGATAGAGCTAAGGTTGAGGCCATAGAGAGAATGCCACAACCTAGTGATATTAAAGGTATACGAAGTTTCCTTGGTCATGTGAGTTTTATAGAAGGTTCATTAGAAATTTCTTTGGTATATCTAAACCTTTGACCAACCTCCTACAAAAGGGAGTAAGATTTAATTTTGCTGATAAATGTCTCGAAGCCTTTGATAAACTCAAAAATGCTTTATCCCGTGCTCCTATCATTAAACCACCTATCTCGGATATGACCTTTGACTTAATATGTGAAGCTAGTGATGATGCTTTAGGAGTAACTCTGGGACAACACATTGGTCGCAGATTTAATATTATACATCATGCTAGTAGAACTCTTAATGGTGATCAAAATAATTACCCTAAGGAAGAAAGGGAACTTTTTTCTCTACTTTTCTCTTGTGATAAATTTCGTTCTTACCTAGTTGATGCAAAGGTAAGAGTTCATACGCATCGTGATGGTTTAAAAGAACTCCTTGAGAGGAAAGACTATAAGCTAAGACTGATCCGTTGGATTATTTCACTTCAAGAATTTGAGTTGCAGATTATGCAGAGGCAAGAAATAAAGATGTTGGATGAAGTGTCCATGTTTGCCCAGCAAGACACCTATCTTGTTGAGAGGAACCTTAGTCCTGGTGATTTTCGCTTACAAGAATTATTTAATGAACTAATGTCAATTCCTCCAAACGAGAAGAAGTATTTGTTATTGGAGGAGCTTGTCATCCCCGAATAAGCAAACGGTAAGTTCGAGGTAAGTGTTTCTACTCAAATAAGTGATTTGTTTTCACAGATTTTACTTCTAGTTTTGCCTTTGAATTCCTCGTGTTTTTCTGAAGTTTCTGAGGGTTTTTACCAACTATACGGGTGCAACTATATGACTAGAGAAAAGTCTCCCGTCGTATAGTTGGTCATTAAACTCTCCGTATCTTCTTCGTGAAATTGTTTTCGATGTCTGGACCTATATGGGCACAACTATATGATCGGAGCTAAAATTCCGGCCGTATAGTTGGTCGTTGAACTCTCAGACACTTTCGATTTTGGTTGTCTGTATCTATACGGTCGCAACTATACGACCGGAGCTAAAATTCCGGCCATATAGTTGGTCGTTGAACTCTTAGACACTTTCGATTTTTCGTGGTTGTATCTATACGGTCGCAACTATATGACCGAAGCCAATTTTCCGGCCATATAGTTGGTCGTTAAATTACCAGACACTTTTCGTTTGCCTTTTCGTTTTTTATCAAAAAAATGTTATTGTCGGTTCTAAGTCGTGACTTAACCAACCTGGACTCGAGATATTTGGAAATATTTGCCCGGAACCAACTATACGACTGGAGCTATACGGGTCGCGCCCGTATAGTTGGTCATTACGCAGCAGGACTCTTCCAAATCCGTAATTTCTTTCCCTGTTTTGTTAAGATTCTTTTCTTGGGTGACAATTTGGTATTTCTCACGAGTTTTACCGACCTCTGACCCTCCTTATATACTGCCATTGTCTCTCTCTCTAATCATAATCTCTAGAAACCAATCCAGCCATGCTCTATCCTGTCCCAGGCTGTGGGAAACCCCTAGGTCTCATTGCTCCTTCCAGGGACCGCTCTTGCAACCCGTCCATGGAGGACGACAATGAGGAGGTGGAGAGGTTTAGCCCGGGGTACAAGGAGTATGTCAGGCTAAGCTTCTACAACAACGATTCCGATGATGATGTGGTTGACGTTTACATCCGCCGTGATGTCTATGATCCCCCGGAGATCAACTGGATGGCAATGAAGAGATCTCAATAAAAGAGAGAAGGTCACAAGCCGCATGGAAAAGGGCGCGTGGAGACGGTCAAGTTCGTCACCATGGACCATAGGCCACACAAGCATAAGGAATTACCTAATATTAGTGCAGGTGCTAGCATGGGAGCAAAGGCGCCAAGCCAATCATTGGTGCACGTATGAGGGTGAAACCTCAAGAAGAGTGGAGGTACGGCTTCCACTTCCCCGATCCATCAATTATGGATGAGGAAGAAGAAGCTGTCCCCAGGACCAAGGATCGCGTGCGAGCACTAGAGATATATCAGAACTAGGAACTACTTCATCGTGTCGAAGTCTGCCACTGTCTCAAGGAGATAGAGAAGAAGGATGATCTTCTCCCATTGGTGACTAAGCTCACAGATAGAGTGGACACTCTGCAATCTGATCTACGCAAGTGCTACGACCGCATTATTGCTCTGGAGGAGACCAACAAGAAGCTACACACCGCGGTGCTACATGCCATGGCGCCATAGTGATCTACAATAATCACGGTATCAAATAATCGCAAGGGATTATTTGAACCCGCCTGGCTTGATTCCAAGCTTGGGGAGATCTTTAAGACCTTGTAATCTATCATAGTTTTACATTACTATTTTAGTTTTGCATTAGTTCAAACTAGAACTAAAGTTTGCATCATTAGAATTCCCTTCAGGAATAGTCGATCCCTTTTATGAAATTCCGAGTTTATTATTATATATGGAGAAATATTGAGTTTGTTCTTGTTTTATTGGATATATGAATGACTTGAGTATAATTTTACTTGCACTTGATGATAGCAATAGGAGTCTTCCACACCATTGGTATTAATGGAACATATAAAGATAATTTGGTCAATATGTTGTAAGTCCACGGTTTGATTTACAAAAAAACTATCTATGCAGTTAAGTTGAAAAATAAACCTTGAACAAAGGAAAATGAAAGTGCTACCAAAATAGAGTGAGAACAAGTCGAGGTAGAATCTTCAAGTCATAAGAATGCTTCATATACAATTGGAATTTGATAATTGAGATCGTTAAACTTTGAATTCCTACATGAAGTGGAATGTATGGCTAGCTCCTTTGCACAACACTTAAACAAAAGTGTGAGCATATATACAAAAGAGAAGAAAAGAAAGAAGAAAAAGAGCGAGTGTGCAAAGAGCAAATAGGCATATACCACTATATTATAGTATGATAAAGATACACTTTTGAGATTTTGAATCCCAAGTGAATACGTTGATCCTAAAACACTTGGTACTACCTCGCTAACTCATTCGGTTGAACCAGATACTTTTACATTATGTTGAGATTCATCTTTTGTGAACTGTTGATCACTAAGGTGTGGAAGCCCGCTAATACTATTCAGATGGTTCGAGTAAGGTACTATTCATGAACTTATTTCTATGTATCGTATATGATAAACATATGCTGCAACTACCTCATTTATTTTATCGACTCGGCTTCATGAATATGAGGATTACATCCATTAAGCTAAACTTGCTCAGGACGAGCAAGAGTCTAAGCTTGGGAAAATTGATGATTTCATATTTGCATCATATTTTACATTATTATTTTGCATTGTAGATATAGGATCTTGATATTTTATGGCGCTCACGCGAACATTTTATGTCTGTTTTCACCAGGATCAGAACAAATGATGGATCAAATGGACAAAATTCTTGGAGCAGTTGTACTGAGGAGAAAAGGAGTAAAAAACAACGTAAATCGCTTGTTTAGGAAATATTAATAATACCATAACAAAACCTGAAGCGAACAAGACGAACAGACGGTTCAACGACCGGAATAAATTTTCTGGCCATATAGTTCCAATCGTATAGTTGGAGCGACCACTGCCTCCTCAAATGGTTTTACCCCGTGCAACTGGATCAGGGAGACGACATACAAACACCTAGAAATCGCAGAAACCTCACCTCGTCTATCGGGGATCCATCTTCACCATGCGCAGATCCAGGAGGCTAAGGCATTGATCTTCATCATCAACCGCTGCATCACCACCATCTCCATCCATCCCATCTACATCTTGTCTAGATCTTGTTGTAATTTCCATACTCGTTGTGGATTTATACAAGTACGTACTACTCATCTATGATATATTCTATTTTTATTGCCATGATGTTGATTGCCTCCATGTTTGAGTAGATCATTAGTTTTTGGGGAGATGGAGAAACCCTAGTATAAGATTGAAATAAGATAAAGTTTATTATGATATTCATCGTTGTGATCATGTATTAGATTGTCTTCATCTTGATGTTGAGATAGGTCAACCTTTCAATATTTGCCTCTCATGGGGACTTGATGGAGGGAACTACTTGTTGGTAGATGGAGGTGTGTTAGCATTTACAGTGACTATAAAGCTATTGGAACTCCTTACATATCAACTTGGGAAACCGAGGAAACTCACGAAACACTATCTATGTCATGGGATACGTCCTACGGGATTACGTCCCTCAATAGCATAGTAATTCGATTGATGTTGATTGCTGACTGTTGTGGTTATGAGGATGATGTGAGCAGTGGTTGTTGCCTATTTGTCCAAATATGGAGTTCCTCCTACACATACATAGTTGAGAATGTTCACGATAATAATCTTTACCTTAGCTCTTTATAATGCTAGTGGTGTATCTGTTACTCTCTGAGAACGCTTTTTCCCTATTGCAGTTCCAATCTCTCTTACATACGCGATACTTACTTTCTGTGTTCAGTTGTTTTACTTTATTTATTGTTGCTCTTATACTAAAAACCAAAAAACACATTTTTACGCAATACTTGCATTTTATGTTGTCACTTAGAACTTTATTTAGCATTTCTACTTTAATATTTATTTCAAGAGTTATTAGACTTCAGACTCCTGCTCCCTATGCGATCGATTCATTTTATTTCGAAACTAGCTACAAATGACCTGTGCACTTGCAGTCATCAGTTGTGTTGTTGGTACTTTGGTTTGCCAACTCCATCTCTGAAAAAATTATGAGGCCCTTGATTATTCTCATATGGAACTAGATATCTGAATTGTTTTTGATCTTTGAATGATTTGTATGATACATATGTATATGCATGGTTTTGATCATAAGTTCTTTCTACGTACATGTATCGAAAGATTTTTTTTGTACCGGAATATGTATATCCTTGAATATTGTTTCGTATGATTACATTTTATTTCTTATTATGGACAATGATTCAAATTTTCCCCAAAAGAGAGGCAGCCACATTGGTGTCAGATTTTTTCAGGGATGAGTTAGCAAACCCGGGGCAATCTACAAGAACAATAGGTTGTGCAATTGTTACTTGGTTTGCTTACGCCATCCCTAAAGAAACTTATGAGGCTACAATCTTTGTTCTACATATACTCTGTTCCAATTAATTGTCATTTCGTTGAGATGAAATGATATATGAAATGATCAAACTATTCCTAAGATACATTCTCTTTGATATCAATTTAATATTGTCTAAATATATGTTGTCAATTCTTGAATTGTAATACAATTCAATCATATGTATGAGTTCTAATTTATGTTCTTAAAAATCAACATGAGGACGATGATGAAGTGGACGATAGCAAGTACTCCAGGGACAATAAGAGCGGCTACGTGCTGAGGAGGATAAAGTGTGGGCAAATCCCTTTCTACCATAGGGTAAACTGTTTTGCCCATTCTGTGATAGAGCCATCAACATGGACCTCGACAACATGATCTAGCATACGGTGGCCGTTGGCAAAAGCCGAGGCCGAAGACCTTGGCACGGTATGCAGCCTTCGGCAAATTCCTTTGGGATTATGTTAGGACTGACCTATATCCCCTCGAGTAGGCTGTCCTGGCCTCCTATTGTTGCCCCTGCTAGGTGTCTCCATGTCCCGGCCTCCTTCTGCTGTCCCTGCTTTTATTTTGTTTTAGTTAATTAGTACTTGAGGTTGTGTAATACAATAATTTATCCGTGGTGTCTCTGGTGAACCTTCTATATGTATATTAATCTACTCCTTTATATAGAGTTCCTTCAAATTTCTAGTATCGAATTATATTACTGATCATGCTCATGCACACTACCAAATATTTCTAGTTCTCGGTTAAATTATAATTGTCAAGGAATACATCAACAAGATTTTAAATTGGTGAAAAATTCGTATTGAAGTAACTAAATGATCTCACATCAGCATTAAACATTTGAATTATGCAAATTCAAAACAGTTGCACCTTATTGCTCTACAGCATGGTATGAACCTCATACTCTTAGGAATCAATTGCACTCTAGAAAGCATGTGTAAACACCTTCCTTTGCCTTTAAATTATGAATTATTCTCAAAATTTAGGATTAATAAAATCCGGAGTTCTGAATATTTCCGGCTATCCGAATATTCACTCAACGATATTTACTTCAAAGAATACATGAAAAAGGTTATATTGGTGAAATTTTCATAATTAAGTAACCAAATGATCTCACTTCATAATTAAACATTTGAATTAGTCAAAATCATAACACTCGCACTTTATTTCTCTACAGCAAAACGCATGAACACTAGTCGTCATGCCTTTCAGGATAAAGATCCAAGGTTTGTACTACCCCAATTTTTTTCTTCAATTTATGAACCTCATTTAGTCTTAGGGGACTCAAATTCATTCTAGCAAGCATATATAGATACCTTTCTTTGCTTTAAATTATGAATAATTCTCAAATTTTAGGTAAATCAAATGTCGGAGTTTCGAATATATCCGGAGTTCCAAATATTAGCCTTTTCAAATTACTAGTGGTCAAGTACTTGGTGGAAAAATGTGAAATATTCGGAGAACAGACGTTCTTAGAGACTTTTTACACTTGCAGCCATCTAAGGCTAGTACTTGGCGCCAAATATCTGAAAATATTTGGAAAAATATTTTAGATATGTGCCACTTTTGTTCTTCCCCACCCGTCCAGACAACTGTCCACTGCCGCCGCCTCCGGTCCCCTGCGGTGCGGACGCTCTCCCTCGCCTCTGAGGACCCCTTTGTCATCTAGGCAGGTATGCGTGAGAACAAAACCCCCCAAAACCTAAATCAGCAGTTTCGATTTAGGATTTTTGCCATGGGATTTGCCATTTTGCTTCTCAAATTTAAGGTTCAGGGTTACCGAGCTACGAAGACCCGACAGCGCCATCGGGAGAGCCCCCCAGATGGCCTTCATCTATCCCAACTCTTTTCCCCTTGTATATATCTCAAAATCTGCAGTTGTTACTTCCAGCAATAGAGATTTGATTTTCACTTCTAGCAATAGAGATTTAATTGTCACTTCATTGGTATATTTTGATTTTCACTTCATTAGTCTGCTTGAATCTTGATTGTATTAAGATGCTCTCTACCTATATCTAGTTTACAAATGGGAACCTCCAGTTACGATGCAGTCACATTGTCTAGCGATGATAGTTTTCGCATTAACTTTGGTGGTTTTGAATTCCAGTCAATAGATGAAGAGTCCACTGAGAGGATTGAGTTTAGAGGTATCAAAAGAACATCAAAATTGCACTCATCTGTTTTGTATGCGTTTAGACGGTAGACTTTAATATTCTACCATATTGAAAATTTTATGTGTTGTTGCATCAGGGCCTCAACACAAGGGGGACACTGATTTTGATACAACATGTACCTGAAAGAAGTTCATGTAGACTTCCTCTTAGACTGATGCGAACCCTAATTTCCACTAAAAATCAAGTACTATGTCTACAAGCTGCCATATTCATCTGTCATGAAAAATAAGTGCAAGCTGGTAAGATCATATATTCTTGATCATGTTATCAACAAGCTACCATGTGATATTTAAATACTTCTATCATAATCATGCTAATTCTTCAATTCTCTATGCTTGCCTAGACATTTGGAGCTGAGTTCACAAGAAAATACCTAAAGAATCGCCTTGATGAACCTATTGATGTCTATGTTTGGCAAATGAGGAGCAAAAGGCCAAAGATGGTTAGGATGAAGATGGGAGCTGGGTCAAATGAAATCTTGATGAATAGATGTGAGAAGGTTGTGAGAAGCTTCAATTCTCTTTGATAAAAAAGATAATGGAGAGGTACATATTCTGGTCTAGCAACTTCCACCAGGCGGCCGATTATAAATGCAATCCTAGTTTGTTAGAGAGTACTCATTATGCTGGTTGATTAATTTATGGACTGCAGTTTGTATGTACCGCCATAACATGTAATTGCTAAATTTGTATGGATTTACCAAACTATGTGGTTATTGTTACCATGATCGAGCTGCTATAATAAGTTCTTTAGATAATGTGTCTACCTGTCTGCTGAATCATGATTATATGTCATGTCAGCTATGATCGAGTTTTAGCAAGTTCCACTAGGCGGCCGATTATAAATTGAATCCTGGTTTGTTAGAGAGTACTCACTATGCTAGTTGATTAATTTATGGACTACAGTTTGTATGTACCGCCATAACATGTAATTGCTAAATTTGTATGGATTTCCCAAACTATGTGGCTATTGTTACCGTGATCGAGCTTCTATAATAAGTTCTTTAGATAATGCGTCTACCTGTCTGCTGAATCATGATTATATGTCATGTCAGCTATGATCGAGTTCGAATTAGCATGCTATTACTTAAAATGGTTCACACATAATAGAGACGGTCACTTTAAAAGCTGCTTTGAGGCACACTAGTTCTAGAGACGGTCTCTGTTAGAATCTGACTCAGGTCGCCTAACTATTGGAGACGGTCCCTTGTATAGGCCATTTGAGGTTGACGAGCTTTTGTAAGTGGTTCGAAATACGGGCCGTCTCCATCTCGTACATGTTAGAGGCATTTTCCTTTTTGCATCGTCTGAGATCTTGTATCTTAGAGCCGCAAAGAAAAACCGGCTCAGGTGTTGTGCTCTTAGAAGCTATGTGCTTGAGACGGAACAAGAAACCGACTGAGGCCCATGAGAAATTGATGTCTCTAAGTAACGCATTTGTACTAGTGTTACGTTTTCTTTCATCTACCATAACGAGCATCCTTATCATTCAACACTTACCCGTTGACTGTGAATACGTTGAGCATTTACCCGTTGACTGCAAATATCCTTCTTGAGGTTACAACAATGACAATCGAAAAAGTTGCATGCTTACACGTGGAATGCAAATATAGTCATGTATAATATTGAGAGCGTTAAACGACTAACTGTTGGATGGGAATATCGTTATGGATATGTGATCCTATCATGGTTGTTCATGTGTAAGTAGTACTCATGAGTTGTGCTATGTGCAGCTGCTACACATCTCTCCTAAATTGATACACATCAACAAAGCACATCTTCAAGCACAGTTGTGATTACGTAATCTCTCCGTTCTCATCATACCACATCCTAGGAGCTTTCTGTTTTTCCCTTCTCTTCACTCCCTTTGGTAGCACAAAAGCTAGTGGCTCAAAGTGATCATCATCTTATGACACCATATCTGCATATGGATCACTGTCTTCAGTATACGAGGGCATGCAATTTGGAATGTACTTAGTGTCATCTTCAGAGTGAGGTCTTGTGGTTGGCCTGGTTTGTTTGGCTTCTTCACTGTACTCTCTGGCTCAATAATGTAGTCACAATCATCTGATACTCTCTGGCTCAATAATGTAGTCACAATCATCTGATTCAACAAGCAAATCTTCATCTTCTATTTTTATTGCCACCGCTGGAATATTGCTGTGCTGTGATATCACATATTCATCCCCTGTCTCAATACGAACTAATTGTTTTTGAATCTCTGGAATGTACCCTGAATCTACACTCCGCTAGCTTTGGAAAATGACTCCTTGTACATCAATTGAGTAAACAGTTTTCACTCCTTCCTATAATATGGGAATCTCTTCTTCAACAACATTCATGTTAATTCCCGCATCTAGCCCATCTCTACCCTTGATTATAATGATTGAAACAGTCTTCTCAGCCTCATACTTTCTGATTGCAGCTCTCACTTTAGCCATGTTATCAAGAAGTTGCATCCAAGCCCTTCACATGCCCTCTTGTTTCGCATAATACATGATGTCATCCTTTCCATACCCCTCTGTCTCAATTAGTGCCAGTATATTCCAATAGGTAATGTCAGATTCCCCTAATTTTCTTTCCAGGTTGTCTTTGCCATTTAAGCTGAATCTAATGTCTCAAACATCATCATCCAATCTACAAATAAATAAATGAACATTTTATTGGATTACTATTGTCCCTAAATCTTCTATTTCTCAACCCTAATCACCTAATTCATTTGCAGAGACATAATATTTACTGAAAAATTATGGGGGCCATATGAGGGGATAGAAGGAACTTACTCGACGCTGCCTAGAGAAGATCTCCAGCGATGGCTATCCGTCGGCCTATCCTTCCACACCGCGGCAACCGTTGCCGCCGCCGGGAACATCAAAGTGCATAGGGGGGGGGAGGGGGTTGTAGCAGCCGCAGAAGTCGAGGTCGCCCATGCCAAGGTCCACTACCATAGGGACGCCACCGAAGGCGCCTCCAACTCCGGCAAATGCTTCCTTTCGGCCGATGCAGGCGCCAAGGACGCCACGGCCTGGTTTTGGAGGCGCCATGAGGGAGGGAGCACATGAGTGAACCGAGGGGGAACTGCCGCTTCACATGACAAAGCTAGGGTTAGGACAGTGCGCTAATAGTGGGACCCACGCGTGCCGGTTGACGCATGTATGAAGCGGCCGTTTCCCCTTGCCACCCCCTGATAGCGGGCACTAACTTTCAGATTCGTTGTTAACGCGACAAAATCGACGAATCAGTGCACATTTGGAATGAACCAGCGCAATTGTGCTGGATTTTTGCAAAATTAGTGAAACCCGGCCGGTATTTCGAAGTGGCCGTGCAGTTCCGGTGGTTTTCTGGAATTAACTTTTTTTTCTTATCCACTTGATATCAGTATTAAGTACTGATCATTGTGATAAACATTTGGTACTGACAGCATTGCATACTCTAAATCCAAGATCTAGCTCTCACACGGACGATTCAGCAACAAATCCTCTTGAGTGGGACAGATTTTCTGGCAAATACACAATGGGGACCACGCAGCTCCTGATCAATTATCTAGTAGGAACACGACTCACGGCTTGAACAAATTAAAGTTCACTATATAACTTGCTAGATTTACATATACAAGAAAAGCCATAAATTTTGCAAGGACTGAAGGAGGACGATCGAGCAGCTAGAGAAGAACTACTAGGGCCGACCATGCACCTCCCTTCATGAAAAGCCTCTTTGCAGAAAATAATGCAGATACAGAAGGCTTAATCGCTTTCACCCCCATGATATAATATGATTACACTACTACTCGCATAGCATAGCATCAAGAGCAATCAGCCTAGATAGAATGACTGCTCATGATGGTATGTATTGTTACGTACTCCCCACTGCACCCTTCCATGAACAAACACATATACTTGCTGCAAGAAACAGCCACCGATCTCGCCCTTCTACCGGAGGATCCCGCCAAGCGGTGCAGGGGCCCAGTAGTCAGCGGCATTGTCCCCGCCAAAGTGGGACGTGCACGAAACCGGGACCAGGCACAGGCCCCGGCTCCTCAAGTCCTTCTTGCTCGCCTCCTCTTCATTCTTAGCACCCTGCAGTGTATACACATGTATTTTCAAGCCACAATCATGGTGAGCAGCAAAGCTGTACAGTACACAAAGTAGAACTAAAAAATATCATTTTGTTTTGGTTTGTCAGTACTTGATGTTGGAGCTGAACTTATCTTTGCCAAAATGTTAGTGCAATGTACATATACTTGATTGGAACTGACTTTGAAGGTAAGCAAAGTGTGTTCATGATATACATACCTGCTGCTCGGGTTGGCCGCCTGGAGCCTGCTGCTGTACTGCTCCAGCATTGTTATTATGGTTTAGCAACTGCCAAAAAATATATGAAAAGTGGCTTAAGCAGAGGTGTAAAGGGCGAGAGATTCTCATGTGCGGGCATAGATCTCTACACTTACCTGGCCGGGGTATTCTGGGAATAGGCCAGGGTTCCTTTCTCCGGTTGGTCCCTGATAATGAAAAGAGGAAAGTGCTTTGTCACATGTCAACGTTGCACGTACAAGCGTGCGAAAAGGGTAGGGAGGAATAATTTCTCAGACTAGGTAAATATGATTGAACCCATGATCAGTTGCACCGACCGGCCCAAGGTTGTCGTAGATCATGGCTAAGCTTAACTAAAGTATATCTATACACATGGTGATCATAATCTTTTCCATGTCTGTAGGCTGCAGAAGTGTACTTCCTCTTGATTTCCAGTGTTGTTTTATTTGTTCAGTCATGTAACTATGTAAACTACTCCTGTGGTATAATATAGATTTGGCCGTCGATGGGCAAGTTACCATACATACATCTTGACGAGTGCATACTTACTGATGATTTAAAGCTTACTCCCTATGGGATCAAGTAATTCGATAATATTTTTACATAAAACTAAGTGAAGGAGAAAAAAATCAGTATGTATGTGCTACCTTTTTTTTATCATCAAGTGCATAATGCTTGAGTATCAGTTAGTAATAATAAGTTGTTGTAACTAACTTGAAGAAAGAATTGTGACTAAACTGTAGAACTTAGGAAGGATAGTAGCCAATGTGCATATTGTTTTTAATCGTGTCTAAATCTCCAAAAAGCATTTCATCTTATATAATTTGTGTCAAATCCTCTGAGGTGACACAAGTTTACTATAAAATAAACAATGGGAGTCTAAAGGAAATAATTTCTTATAAAATATGAAAAATGCTCTGTGATTTTTTTAAATGGTCAACTTTATATATGTGGCAGCATGAAATATGTAAATTATATCATAGGTCCTTACTACTTATGGCTAATTTTATGAAGCGAGCCTAGCTTACTTGTTAGGGAAGTGGATGTACAACTCAGTCACCCATGTTCAAGTCCTCACAGACCCATATTTGGGTTTTTATTATTTAAAAAAACAGTTGTAGAGGGTTCCCCTACCGCATTCCTTTATATAAAAAACTTATGGCTAATTTTTAATTTAATTAGTGGGAGCGCACATAGAACATATTATGAAAAATACAAAGCAATCCGAATAAATTATATGTCACCTACTCATCAAGTTTCATCACCATGCTATGTTATTCATAGGAATTTACATATATAATTGATTAGTGAAAATATGGAAACAATTCTACATGCAAGAATCTTAGAGGTATGACTCTAGAAAAATATTATTAGAAAGAGAAGAACTACGTGATTAAAAGGAATATATGGATATGACGGGTTATCTAATTTTTACATTATTCTATTAATAGAAAATTGAAAAATCTATGATCAAGATCATTACTTTCATTTTGTTGCAATATAAGAACTACTGATTTTTTTCAAAATCGTCCTTTATATAAATTTTGTCAGTACACCATTAGTCCCTAGGAAAAATAGAAGGATGCATATACCAACTTAACTACTTTCCTATATATGACATTAACCGGAGAAAAAGAAATGTATCTACAATACTTATTTTGGTATGAATAAATCATGCCAACCAAAATGAAACAG
This sequence comes from Avena eriantha, assembly GCA_910589775.1. NCBI lineage: Eukaryota > Viridiplantae > Streptophyta > Magnoliopsida > Poales > Poaceae > Avena > Avena eriantha. The sequence continues at coordinate 40,650,214 of OU342740.1, forward strand.
CTATATATATAACAAATACAATTTATATTTTCAGCCATAGGTGTTAGACGTAGAGCTATATACATGTGTAAGCATGATGAATTTGGCTAGTCGGAATACACAACTAGAGGTGCCACATTTCTTGAAACCATCAGAATAAACTAGTGACAAATGTTACTTTACAATTATTTTTTAAGGCACACACACTAAGTCGTTTTCCTGCTAAAAAACAAGTTTCTTTACAGAAGGAAACATTTATGAGAAACTAGATATGTTTTAAATAGAAGTAAGAAATATTCTGTAACATATTATATATGTTGATGTGGTGTGGCTCAACCCTCTTTTTTTTGACATAATGGTGTGGCCGAACCCTTAACATGTAGTCCCTCAGTCTCAAACTAGACGTCAGAGATTTGTCTAAATTTGCATGTATCTATTCGCTAAAATCCATCTAGATACATACGAATCTGGACAAATCTGAGACACCTAATTCAAGACGGATAGTACAATATATGCGACTATCATTGCATCATTGATATACTTTTACTTGTATTCCATTCTATATAACTAGATAGCCCCAGCCTCAGCATCGAGTGACTAGACAAGATAAGGAACTTCTATTTACATGCGTGGAATCAGGACACACAAATATTGTATGGACTTTATACTATGTATAATACTACAATCATGTGTAATGTAAAATTGTACCCCCTCTTTTCGGAAATAACTGATTTGGATTTGTATGGATCCACATGTATCTATATGCTAAAACTCGTTTAGATACATGCAAATTTAGACAAATCCAAGCCACTTATTTTTAGACAGAGGGAGTAGAAATTTTTATTACTTGTACTAGTTTTTTTGCTGAGTGATTTTTTTCTGTTCAACACTTGCAAAGAGGAGCTTATATATATTATCTTACTGGTACTAAGCTTTGAAGAAAGTTTTCCTACAAAGACAAGACCAAAGCAGCAATAGCTACGTACATTCGTGGCATATTTCATCCCACGCCTCCTGGCACGTGCACGGGCATCTTGTCACTTGCAAGTATGAACTTTCTTTCTCTCTTTCTCCGTGTGCTCATACAGTCACGCATGAGAGAGAGAAAGATGTGGAGAGAGGAGAGAGAGAGAGAGAGCTGGATAGAGGGAGAGGGAGGTGCAACTTACGTTTTGCATGGATGTCCCGTTGTTCCCTCCGTGGCCCATGTATGGGTAGCTGAGAGCCTGCAGGCACAAGACAGAAGAACAATCACTGGTCATGCACGCGCCCACGCGCGCGCGAGAGAGAGAGCATAAAATCCTAGCCCCTGAAACACAAGGCGCTACAAGACACGGGCACCGCAGCACATCCATCCATCCATCGATCTCTGCTGCGTGCTCGCGCGCCCATGCATGCACACAGCTAGCGCCCAACTTTAACAGCGTGCTCTCGCGCCCAGTCCCACTGCCCTGCCCTACCCCCTCCAGCCATATTCTCTTTTTGTTTCCCGCGCGCCCTCGGTGTGCCAGGATTCTTACCCTACCTCCCCGCCTCTTGCATGCATGCCCCAACTCTCGCTTCCATGTGGGGACACGCGTGGTGGGCACAGCTCTCCAGCGCCACAGCAGGCGTTGGAAAATGTTACTACTACAGTCTACTACAGTACAGCATGCATCCTGTGCTTTTTACAGATAGTACTACTGGGTACTGACATGTGGGCCATCTACTCCCTGTCCACCCCATACTTCTGATCGAGGTCCTCCTATGACCATGGCTCATAATAAGCTTTTGCGCTCAAAACAAGGGAAGGGAGAGAGAGATTGGACCTCAATTTGACCCAGGAGGAATCTGACATAGCCAATGGTCTCTTGCAGTACGGACGCAGTGTCAGTCTGTAAAAGGAGAGCACGTGTGTCAGAGATTAAACTTTAGTTGGACGCAATGCAACCCCTCGAGTGAATTCAAACTGCCAAAAGAAAGGATCGGAGCAACATGGCGAAAACTATAGACAAATGTACACAGCATGCTGCATAAGTATATATAGAAACCTATTAGTGCTATATGGTTTGGACGGATACTAGGTACACATGCAGATCTAGCTTTCTCCCTATTGTTGCAGCAATGCAAGAACTAGTATCAAATAGTTAGTTAACCACACGTCCAGGTTATTATCATGGTTAATTACTACCCTGGATCTGAAAGCATGAGTGCTAGTAGTATTAAGCAAGCACATTCCACTCTGGATATATGTATTCACCTTGCCAAATGGTGAAACTATCTGGTGAAGTGCAGTTATTCTATCCCCTAGCCTCTCCTTCCTCACCTGAAAGATCCATGTTCACGAGAGAAAAGTATCTTGTTAGTAAAATAATGGAAAGCTGTGGAAAGAAATTTCGAGCCATTTTACTGTGCTCGATCTTGCCGCACGAACTTCCATAGTCAAGTGCCCTTTACGAGAGAGAAAGAAAGAGAGCGCGAAAGTAAGATGTGTTTGGGAAAGCAGGGAGCTGACTGGTGAGGAAGAAACCTTTAGAGTAGATTGTGCTGAGGAGGAGGCCTGAACCCTAGCCTTCTTGAGAGCTGAGCCTGTCGCGGTGCTGTTGCACTAGAGAAAGACAAACAAAACAAAGCGTGAATAATCATGACACCATTTTTATCTTGTCCCAACAAGAACCCTCTCTAGCTCGTCTCCCTAAAGTGAATGCCCAGCGATGGATTCTACACACACTGACCACTTACTTACTAGCCCAGTATAAAAGAATTAATAGGGTGAGGAAATGGGCAAATTAAAACACAGCTAGTAGCTAGCTCTGTCAATGAGTGTGCAATATATGTCCTACACCCTTACCAAGAGATCATGAAACAACATGCTATGGCGACATCAGTTAACTAGTTGACTAAAGCAGACTTCCAAAGGGACATCAAACTTGTTGAGTATCTTATCAAGAAAGAACAATAACACTAGTGTCAGTCAATTGATTAAGGGGATAATGACAGAATGCACCATTGCCAAGAGATTGCATTTACAGCCATAAAAGCCTGAACCTAGGCAATTATTTAGAGACAGCATTGCTTTCCATTAAGCAAAGTAAGATCGAGGAAAGACGTACTATGAAAAATAGCACTATTGTTTTCATGAAGCAGATGAAAGATGAAACGCACTTTGCCAAGAACCAACGACCCAATAAAAATCTTAGTTATATACCTCTAGCAGATCAAGTTTCGTCTCTTTTTTAAAAAAAATCTCGGAAACACCAAATAAATGCATTGCATGTAGTAAATAATCATCATCCAACACTACGGCATACATGGAGTAAACCAAGAAAAACGCAAAAAAATAAAATACAAAGAGCAAAAACCTACGGACCTTATAATATTATTACTGAAGAAATAAACTGATTAACATCTTAATCATATATGGTTATTCACCTCGGATGAGTTGTCGGAGTGGTGGTGGCTCCTGAGCTCCGGCGGGGGCGGCACCACGCTGTTGGAGAAGTCGAGCATGTTGCTGCCGAGGCTGGTGGTGACGCATGACCTAGGAGAGGAGGCCATGAGCATCTGACTCAGCTGGGACTTGGTGGCCTGGATCTCGTGGCCATCGCCGCCTCCGAGATGGCCCCCGTAGAAGCTGTAAGGAGCAGTGGCGCCGCTGCCGCCGTTGCCAGAATTAGGCATGGAGCCCTCCTCCTTCGTCATGCCAACCATGCATGCACTTGCAGCAGCGGCAGCCTGATGATCCCCCCAGTTCTCCAGTCCCTTTGACAGGAGAGCCGTGGTGGTGTTGTATCGCTCTTGATCTCCAACCAATCCCCCACTGTTTTGTATATGCAGTTTGCAGAAGGAACAGAGAGATATACACAAATACATGAGTCCATGGAGATAAAAACAAGTGCAAAACTAGTGACATGAACATGCAGCAGATGATGATTAGGGCAAGGAAACGCTTGATCTACTACAGGACGAAGTCGGTTAACCACTTTATTCCTTCGCCTAGAGCTACACTTAAGTATGTAATTAAAGTTCACATGGATTGCGTGGTTCTTATCTGGGAGAGAGAGCGAGAGAGGAGAGAGAGAGAGGTAGAGGTAGGGACCGAAGTGTTTACAGAATCAGCTGGCTCCAAGACTCTGGCATGTGGCTCTCCTGGCTGCCGCCGTTGCCATCATGCAAGCTTGGAAGAGAGGCGCTGCCGCCGTTCATATGAAGCAGGCCCGATGAGGTATGTGGAAACTGCTGGGAGAAGAGCAAGGACGGAGATGACAAGGAGGGCAAGTTAGGAGACGCCTCTTGCTCCTCATGGCACGGCTTCAAGCTACTCATGATCATCTGTTGAACCAGGGAGCTCTGGAATTCTCCTCGATTCATATCACTCACTACTTCTTGCGAGAGAAATAGGATAGAGGCCTAGAGAGGGAGATGCGCTCCCTGGCTTCCCTAGCCTGCTGCAAGGAATGCTCTCCCTCCTTTGCACCCTGCTGTGTGTGTGTGTGTGGAAATCTCAGCTCAATCTTTAAGGGGCCAGTGGCTTAATTTTGTTTGAGGGATGGGCTATATGATGTTCGATCTTGGAGAGAAGAGAACAACAACAGCAGGAGAAGATGAGGAGAGGGAGAGAGAAGAGAGGTGGGGAGAGAAGGAAGAAGAAAAAGCATAGGGCCTGTTTGGAGAGGAATCTGGGCTTTGTTTTGTTTTCCCCTTCCTTTTGCTTCACTCCTTTATTTGCGAACTTTCCCTTGCTTTCCTCCCCCCTTTCTCTCTCCTCTCTCATTCTTTCGTTACACAAACGGGGAAAAATAATCCTTTTATTTCCTTCTCTTCAGTCACTTTTGCTTTATCACCAAAGTGATGTGGGAAAGGTACGCGAGACACACCATTTCAGACTAAAAGGAACGGTTTAAAGAGGAGGCGGTGCTTGTTAATCAATCTCTCCTACTAGCTCATGCTACTACACGAGTCTCTTTCAAACTACCAATTAAGTAGTAGAGCTGATGATAATTAGAACTGGCGGATGCAGACAACAAACGCTGCGATACATTTGTATGTGTATGGATAGATCATGATCATATCGTCTGTGTGTTACCTCCACAACACGCACATACACAGCAACAACGGGTGCACGCTTGCACGCACACCCCACCTAAAGCGAGAGCGTGCAGAGAGAGGGGGAAAGGATATCCTCCGTTACACAATGTGTATTCGTCCTTTCGCGAGGAGAACTGCGAAATGATACGGTTTGCTTGCTTGGATTGTCAAAGACAGGGAATACGTCTAGTGCGTTAGAAACAGTACAAGCTTTAGTACCTCACTTGGAATGTAGCATAGATTACGTGTCGGCTAAGGAAAAAACCCGTCAAACATTGAAGTCGATCGTGCCTTACATGTACTAGCATGCATATTTTACATGTCGGCTATGAAAAATGTTGATGCTGTGGCTTAGTTAATCAGCCGTGCACAACTGATGAGGGCAATGGAAATCTTGTTTATTTCTATGGGAAAGTGTATAGATGCTCCCTGAAAAGGAGAAAACAATCAAAAAACAATAATACACGATTGAATATATAATTTCCAACCAGCTACCAATCATCAATCCAGCCCTTTTAGTTTTCAGAATTTTCTTGGTGCGTCTATATGCTTGTAAATTGTCCTTGCATATACCTTTTCCTTGATAGAAATATATAGAAAAATAATAATTATTTAACACTAAACAATGTAATGCATTTCGTCAATTATTCGATTTTTTTCTTGACCTCTAATTCTTGCCTTAAAGCAAAGATCTACAGATTTTATAAGGGTCATGGAGCTATATAGGTGTTCTGCTGGAGTTATTCTTGGTCCTTCCATTTCAAATTAAATACATGGCCATCTAGCATAGAAAATTTCTAAAACGAAGATGCAACTTTGATGTTCCTTTTAAATATACTAGAAAGATACGCCACGCGTTGCGCCAGGAACATGTGAAATCAAATTACAGGATTTCTGAAAAGTTCAGCATTTTGGAATAAACTTTTGGAACATTGTGTTAGTTGGAGATAATACATTTGATATGGAACAAAGTAAGTTGGGAGAAAAATATTAGCTGACCATGTACGACTTTTAGAATTCCACTATACACGCTGGAACCTTGTAAAAACTTGTAGGTCCTAGTATATAATTAACTAACATACTCTATATATAATTTGCATGCGCTGAAAGGGCTTACATATATAGGCACATCTTAATATCTTTATGGAAGACATCCAGAAGAGACTACAAATCACTGTAAGATGAATTGCCTTGATCTGCTGTTTGATTTGTTTGCTTAAGAAGTAGTGTGAGCTGCCCTAGGAGATCATCTTCTAGTATCAAACTAATTTAAGAATCCAAACCCTAAGAAGGTTTCCAAAGATGGATCTGATCTCTAGTCACTAAAGTGACAAACTAAACCCTTAACCAGATCAATTTGGGGCTAATCCTTTCTAGTAACTTTCAAGACAATGAAGACCAACTATAAGCATGGATCCCTTCTACTCAATCTACCCTTCAAACCCATCCACTTGATGATGAGTTTAGACCCTTGCATCCTCTCAAATCCATCCCCTCTTGTATCCCAGTCAAAGACCCCAAATCTACCAAATTTGACCAAGTCTAAAAAATGTTATCAACATCTCATCTTTGAGTCTCTATCTTTCCCAGCCCTTGTGCATTTTTGGAAATGCACTTGAACCATCTTGTAAAACATATTAAAGACTTTCAAATACCACTCTTTCCCTTGGCTAGATCATCCTTTGATCCACTCATTCTTGATGGTTTTGCAGGCAAGAAAATAATCTTTTCTGAAAACATTATTAGCATGCCTACTTTGGCAGAAGCTCACATCTCCATGTTATCTTCTTTGGACTAACTATTTGCATGATTGTGTTCTACCCATGAATGTCTATCCATCCATACTTCACTTGTTACAGTTGGACCCTTGTGTTTCCTAAACTCACATGGTTTTTGAGGCTAAATAATAATCTGCTTTGACACCCTTATTTTTAGACAACTTTTCCATCAATCCTAGGAAAGCTCAACCATGATCAACCTAAACCTTCTATACCATGGTGATCTACATCACTTGGTATATCTATCCATCTAGCCCATGATCAAGGGGATCTATGATCTCCTTAATACAACAAGGTTTTGATGGTATAAAAATATTAGTGCCCAAGATCCTTTATTTCTTGTTTTCTTCGAAATCAAGTTTGATTTTCAAAACCCAAGGTTGCAAATGATAGATACACAATTTTGAAATCATCTAACTTGGAGATAAAAAATTATCAACTATTTTCCATAATTATTTTGGCCCAAAAACTATTTAATTATTTTCTCTTACAAAAACCTCCAAACTCCCTCTATAAAAGAAAGTTTGTTTTTCCACAAAGTACCTATGCATATTTAGGCACAATTGAAGCCTATATTTTGTTTCCTATCTTCACACTACAAATTTGTTTTTGAAGAGTTTTACTAATTATTTTTGCCTATTTTATTAAATGGCATAAATAAGAAAATAAATGTTTTAAATACTTTTCTGCCTCAATAAATCTTGGGAAAATTCTCCAATGTGTGAATTGGTGTTTGGGAGCATCTCAAACCAAAAACCAAACTTGTCAAACTCAAAATTCTAAAATGAACTCAGTAAAACCATTTCAGCACTTTTAGAGTATTGAATAGCAAATGGGTCTAAACTTCTCTGAAAATCCTCAAATAATTCCGCAAGATGTGTGTTGACCCGGCCCATCTACTAGCACTATAAAACGATCTTGTCAAGATCAAGATTTAATAATTTTCTTCATGATCATCATTATGGCCAAAATGGAACTTCTACAAAACCATGAACTAATCCTCATTCAAACCCCATCCATCCTCACCCATTTAACCATCTACCACCAGGGAACCTCTCTTGTCGCATCACTGTAGCCCTAGCACTGTAGCAACACTAGATCCTTGTCCTTTTGTGCTTGGAAGCAAAGCAAAGGAAGGGATATCGACATCTTGTCAAACCTTGCTCCATAAATATGCTGCAACCACCTCTCTCCCATCTGCCCCATATGCATGACCAGAGACCCCTCTCACCACCTCCCACCGCCATCCTCGACCTATCCCTAGCCAGCATCCTCCCTTTTTCCTTTCCATGGACATAGTCCATCTTACACCCTCCCTCTTGGGATAAAAAGGCTAGAGGCCACCCTGAAAGGGTATTTTACCCTCTACTATTTTTGGTTGACAATGACACCATAGTTAGATCAGACTAATGCTACCTACTGGTGTCTTTAAACAGGTTTTAGTCTGATGGCGTGTTGGAAGATCGTCGGGGATCCCCCTATTTTGATAACGAAGATATGTGCTGGAGTTGTGCTTTTATATGTAAATTGAGTCTTTAGGAACTCCGCACTATTAAGGGGGCTTATCTCGATGAGCTTGTTGGGGATGAATTCCTAAGCCATATACACATCCCATACACCCACTTGTCCTATCACCAAAGAGAGAGGAGAGGGAGATCTACCTTTTCGTGGCTTTTCTGCAGAGTCGGTTTTGAAGCCAGTTCAACTAGGTCCCATACCGGGTGGTCCGGTACCAGCGCCGGAATACCGGGTTGCAAACAAGGATTGTTGGTTTCGTATACCGAGTCTATCTGGGCTGCGAACAGAGAGCAACCCGGTCAGGATTCCAGTCTTCCGGGCTGAGAACCGGGACGTCTAGTATGTGGTTAAACCGAACTTAAAACCGGCTTCGTCAATTTTGTTCTGAAAGACTAGATTTCTCCCTTGGGTATAAATACCACTTCTTCCACCTTGAGAAGGTTAGGCATTTCAGTTCATATTCATCTTTGAAGCTCTCTCTCTCTCTCTCTTCCCATTGTTGAAACACAATTCCTTGAGGATCTCCCATTATACCTAACCAATTCCAAATCCCTTTGGTAGGAAGTAAGAGGAGGTCCCGATCTACGTGTCCACCAAGCCAAAGTTCATTCCCCTTGAGTTCATTGAGTTAGCTTGTTACTCTTGGGTTTGTGGGAAACCCTAGGCGGCTAGGGTCGTACAAAGGCATTCGGCTTGTGATTTGCTCCGTGGAAAGTTTGTGAGGGTTTGGAGATTACCTTAAAGTCTACCACGAGTAAGTGAGCTATTCCTTTGTGAGATAGGCTCGGAGAAGAAGGTGAGCCTTCATGGCGTTGGGGAATCCTTCGTGGAACCTCACACCTCTCCAACATGACGTAGCCCCCTTCCCAAAGGTGGTGAACACGGGAATACATCTTTGTCTCCGTGTGCTTCGGTTATTCCTTAACCAATCTCTTACTTATGTTGTTTAATCTGTGATAGCCTTCGTGCTTGAAGTATCTTGTATCATCATCTATGTTGCCTCACCTAGTTTGTATTTAGGCACACTTATATTCCGTAAAGCCTAAAACTTGCAAAAGATTATAAAGAATTTTGTAGAAACCTATTCACCCCCTCTAGGTAAACTATCTTACAGTTTCAATTGGTATCAGAGCCTAGTGCTCTTATAACACATTTACTGCCTAAGAGAAAATATGGTTTTATCTAATTATGAGGAGGAGAAGACTTATTCGGTCAAGGAGCTCTGTGAACTCTTTGCCAAGAGGACCCTTGAAAAGGCTAAGGCGGATTCCGATCTCCTTGCTCGAATAAGTTTCCTTGAAGGACGTTTTACGGGGATGGGCGAGGGGGTCATGCTTGCCGGACCTTCGGTAGTACCTGAAGGGAGGCCGATGGACACTAGTAAGGAGGCCGTGATTGAGTCATCTAGTGAGAGTGACCCGATGAAAGCCTCCATGCCTCCTAATCCATTTATGTATATATATCTTAAGCAAAAGAACATCATGCCTCATATTAATGGTTCGGGTCCCACACCTCATTATGATGGAACTCACTTCTCTAATTGGAAAGCTTATATGGAATCTCATCTTCGCAGCTGCAGTGTGGAGCTTTGCGAGATTGTGGTCAAGGGATTCTATCCACAAGTTCCCAACAACCTCACTCTAGGAGAGTACTATGATCGTCAACTAAATGTAACGGCTTGTGACAAGAGAAGGAGTGCCATTCACCACACTCTCCATGATCAAGTTAGTGACATCCCCACTTCAAAGGAGCTTTGGGATAGGATTGTCATTCTCCAAGAGGGAACGTCCCTTATCCAAAATTCCAAGTATGAAGCTTCCAAGTCGGAGATGAACATGTTCATGAACCACGATGATGAGTCCATCGCGGAAGCATACAAGAGACTTGTTGCCCTGTGTGTGAAGATTAATGGTCTTGGTTGTGACAAGTATGATGATGGGTTCAACTTGAATGATGAGCTCATCAAATCCTAGATTGTCTCCATGCTCATATCCACCGACAAGAAGCTTGCCTTAAACTTGCAACTCCTAGATTCAGCTCGCCTCTCTCCTGATGATCTAGTGTCATATCTTGTTGCCACGGATAACTTGGCGGATGAAGGACAAAAGATCAAGGAGATCAACCATGCTATTGGGTCTTCTCACTTCCTAGCATTGAAGGCCAAGCATGTGCAAGAAAGTGTTACAAGTGAAGAAGAGAATGATAGTGATGGAGTTCATGATATGCTCTCTCAACTTGCACTCTTCACCAAGAACTTGAAGTTTCGAAGAAGAAGAGGTTCAATCGGATCAAGTGAGAAGAAGAGGACTTTCTACAATTGTGATGAGTCGGATCACTTTGATGAAAAGTGCCCATATGGGAAGAGACTTGATAAGCTCAAGTATGAAGAAGGTGCCAAGCCAAGATTGAAGCCAATCCCCATCAACAAGAGATACAAGAGGAACAAGAAGCGTGATGGCAAAGGCTTCCTAGGCCAAGAATACTTATCCAGTGCGGAGAGTGAAGACGAGGAGAAGGTTGTGGGAGTGGCCGGTTTGGCTTTTGCTAACCCATGTCACTCTTCACATATGACTATACCAAGGACTACGCTGATGACTCCATCACTCCCAAGGTCGCCGGTACTTTCCTTATGGCAAGAAGCTCCAAAGACACATGTGATGTGGAAAGTGAGGACGAGAAGGAGGTGTTTGTTGAGCCTAGTTTGGTTTACACCGAACCCCGGTCACTACTCACCTACGACTATACCAAGGACTACATCGATGATTCTCCTACTTCTAAGGTTGTCGGCTCTTGCCTTATGGCAAGGATCATCAAGGTAATCTCTTCTCCTCCATGTCTCACTAACATCTTGGATGATCATTTTAGTACCAATGATAGTGACAATGATGAATTTGATAAAAACTATATACAAGAAATGTATAAAATCATGAAGTCTCTTCCTAGCAACGCTTGTGCTAGATTCAAGCAATTAATGGACCTTGCCAATTCATGTGACGACATGATGCGTCCAAAATTGAAGCATATTTACCTTTAGTTTTTGCATAAATAGAGTAGGGATTTTTGTATTTCACCCTGTTTACTCGCGCTATTTTGTTCTTGTTTCAACAGGATGCCAAATCATGGAGTCATATATGAACATATCAATTAGAGCTGTCATATTGTGTAATTATATGATATTTCTAAGTGATAAAAGTCATTTTATGAAATTGCCTTCGCATCTGGAAGAATACCAATCAAGGAGGAGGCATCAATATGGTTAACGACCACTAGTACGGGCGAAGCCCGCCCGTACCGTCCGCCCGTACCATGCGCCATCATGAGCGCCTCGTCAAATACTTCTCCCTGGCGAAGACGAGAGGGAGATCCGACATTCACAGCCACCAGAAACCATGAAACACAACATCTGAAAGGGATCTGAAGGAGGAACTTGGCTGGGGCGAAATCCCAACTGCTTCACGGATCATTGGAGGACAACGCATCATCCCCTTCATCATCAACTACTGCATCTCCATTACCACCATTAACCCCATCTTTCATCTATTAGATCTCTTTGTAATTCTAGATGCAATTGTGGTTTGCATTAGATCTACCGCTGTACTTCCATTCATTTGATTATGATGATATTGTTGATTTCTTCCATGAGTGAGTAGTTCCTTTGTTCTTGGGGAGATGGAGAAACCCTAGCACCATTATGAACTTGTAATAAATATGATCTATTCTTGTGTCCATATGACTTGATTGTCTATGATATAATTATGATTTGTGTTTGAGATCTCTCTTTAGATGGTATGCATAGTCGTTTGCATATCATTTGCCTTCAAGACTAAAGGGAGGGAGAAATCCTTTGGACGTGTCTTGGAAGTATACCCGGAATGCCCCGTGATAGATTGGCGCCGGCTCGTAACCTACACAGTCAAGGGGGTTTAAAGAGGGACTCCCGAAGCTAATTACGATATCCACGGGGAAACCCTTAATTTTAGTGGTTTATATGGATGACAGCTCTCAGACATCGTGGTGGTTATTTAGAGGTGACCTCACACTCTTGGCTCAACAAAGTGGCTTCCTACGAGCTTTGTAGTGAACATCTTATTATGGGGATCTCTCCACACATATCATGACACAAGAAGTATGTTATCTTGGTTGCATATAACAATAATACTATGCTAGTGGTGTATCCTACATCCCCAAGAACTTTTTAGCCCTATTAAGTCCAACCACACTTTCACATAAACTTGTTACTTTTTTCTTTTACTTGTTTTATTTACTTTTTTGCAAACAACCTTAAACCTTTCAAACACCTTTTACTTGAGATCACAGATAGCTTATAAGTATTCTTTGGTAGATAGTAACTAGGGGCATAAAGACCTTTACCAATAGCTCTCTATGGCTTCGATATTTTACTTCGAAACTAGCTACAATTGATCTGTGCACTTGTAGTCATCCTGAGACCATTGATAGCTTGTAATCTAGTATTTATGATGAGAAATGGAGATTCAATCTCCTTGAGCAAGAGCTAAGCAAGGAAAAGAACATTACTTCACTTCTTAAAGAATGAATTAAACTTTATGAACTAGATAAGGCAAAAGATGTGGATACCCTAGATAGAGCTATCACCTTGTCCTAAGAGCTTGATACTTCAAAGAAAGAACTTGAGATAGGTCATGCTTCTCTCACCAATGACCTTGAGGACCTTGAGATAGCTAATTTTCTTGTTAAGCGTAAGCTCATAAAACTTGGGGAGAATCATGATCAACTTCGAGTGTCCTATGAAAAGGCTCTTGGTACATTGAAGTATCTAATTATTGTTGAGAATATTACTTGTGCTTCTAACTCTACCTTGGGTCGAGCTTGTCTCCTTAAGGAGAACAAGAAGTTGAAGGAACAACTTGAGATGGAGCGTCTCAAACCTACCTCCAAGGGCAAGATTCTTGATGAGATTCTTGCTCTCAAAATGATGAGAGCTCCAAGGCAAGGTATGGGGTTTGACCCCAAGAACGACAAGAATGGTGTCAATCCACCTAAGAAGATCAACTTTCTGCGTGAAGAGCACAAGGTGGTTGACCAAGTAAGTAAGAATGTTGTGAATGGGGCAGCCACAAGGGGCAACCCCAATCACAAGTTTGCGTCAAGAATCCTATGTGCTATGTAAGGGCACCCAAGGAGATGTGTATGCCAAATATGTTTGCCCTTGAAATGCTTATGCTTATATATGGTACTCAATTTGGGTACCAAAAGATCTTGTTGCTAACTCTAGGGGACCCATTACTCAATGGGTTCCTAAATCAAAGAATTGATTTTGTAGGGGTATGCCTCTAGTGGTTCAAAGTGGGTGTTTGATAGTGGATGCACCAATTATATGACCGGAAGTAGAAGTGCGCTTGACCAATTCATTATGATGTCAATTCAACGTCAAGCATCAGTTTTGGAGACAACTCTAAAGGAAAGGTACTAGGTTATGGCAAGTTGGTGGTCTCCAAGGCCTTGCCCCTAGAGACCGTCATTCTTGTTGAGAATCTTGGTTACAACTTACTTTCAATTAAACATCTTGAGGATGACGGTTATGATTCCTATTTTTCGAGAACATTTGTGAAAGCCTTTAGGAGTGATAATCTCAATTTGGTCCTTGTTGGATATGTGGAAGACAACCTTTACATGGTCAATCTCTCGCAAGAGAACCAATCTCTTTCCACATGTCTAATGGCCAAGGTTGACGAGGGATGGCTTTGGCATCGCCGCCTTGGCCACGTCAACATGAGAAATCTTAAAAAACTCCTAAAGGGTGAGCATATTGTTGGACTAACTGATGTTTCCTTTGAGAAGGATCGTGTGTGTAGTGCTTGCATTTCCGGAAAGCAACGCGGGAAAAGTCATCCATCAATATCCAAGGTGGCCATGTCAAGACCATTGGAGCTTCTCCATTTGGATCTCTTCGGGCCATCGACATATGACTCTCTTGGTGGGAGGAAGTATGGCCTTATCATCGTTGATGATTATTCAAGGTACAATTGGGTCTTCCTTCTCAAGTCAAAGGATGAGACCTAAAATTACTTCATGATCTTCGCCAAGCAAGCTCAACGTACCGATGAAGTGGAGATCAAGACCATTAGGACCGACAATGCCACCGAATTCAAGAACTACACCATGCAAGAGTTTGTTCAAGATGAGGGGATCAAGCATGAATTCTCGGCTCCATATACCCCTCAGCAGAATGGTTTTGTTGAAAGGAAGAACTAGACTATCATTGAGATGGCAAGAACAATGTTGAGTGAGTTCAAGTCACCCACAACTTTTGCGGAGAAGCCATCGCTACCACGGTTAAATACTTAAACCGGATCTTCCTCTGAGCTCCCTTTGACATGACTCTGTACGAGATTCTCACAAAGAACAAGCCCAACGTCAACTACTTCCGCGTCTTTGGGTGCAAGTGCCTCGTCAAGAATAAGAAAGAAAAGCTCAGTAAATTTGAATCTAGAACTATTGAGGGTATATTTTTATGCGGAAAACTCTCATGCCTATAGATAATACAACAAAATCAATGGTTGTGTTGAAGTATCTTGTGACGTGGAGTTTTTGGAGGATAATGTCCCCCAAGAGGGGAAAGTTATTCCACTCGTTGTAGGTGATGGAGATTCTTCTCAACTCATAAAGTTGATGGGAATTGGGCATATTTTGCCCACCGAATATCATATCCATGATCAAGAAGTTGATGGGGGAGGATTGATGAGTGCACAATTGCATCATGTTTTATATTATTATTTTGCATTGTAGATGTAGGATCTTGGTATTTTATGGTGCTCGCGCGCATATTTTATGTCTGTTTTCACCAGGATCGGGAAAGATGATGGATAAAATTGACACAATTCTTGGAGAAGTTATACTAGGGAGAAAAGGAGTCAAAAACAACGTAAATTGCTTATTTGGGAAATATAAATAATACCAAAATAAAACCCGAAGCGATCGAGGAACACATACAGTTTAATGACCAACTATATGGCGGGAATAAATTTTCTGGCCATATAGTTAGCACCGCCACCGCCTCCTCAAATAGTTTCACCCCGTGAAACTTGATCAGGGAGACAACATACAGAACAACCAGAAATTGCCGAAACCTCACCTCCGAAAGGCATCTAGAGGGGGAACTCCTCCACCGGGGATCCATCTTCGTCCTGCACAGGGAGGCTAAGGCATCGATCTTCATCATCACCGCTGCATCACCACCATCTCCATCCATCCCATATACATATTGTCTAGATCTCGTTGTAATTTCCATACTCGTTGTGGATTTATACAAGTACTATTCATCTATGATAGATTCCATTGTTATTGCCATGATGTTGATTGCCTCCATGTCTAAGTAGATCACTAGTTCTTGGGGAGATGGACAAAGCCTAGTATGAGATTGAAATAAGATAAAGTTTATTATGATATTCATCGCTGTGACCATCTGTTAGATTGTCTTCATCTTGATATTGAGAGAAGTCAACCTCTCAATATTTGCCTCTCATGGGGACTTGATGGAGGGAACTACTTGTTGGTAGACAGAGGTGTGTTAGCACTTGCAGTAACTATAAATATGTTGGCACTCCTTACGTGTCAACTTGGACAACCGAGGAAACTCACGGAACACTATCCATGCCATGGGATACGTCCTACGGGATTACGTCCCTGAATAGCGCAGTAATTTGACTGATGCCGATTGCTGACTGCTATGGTTATGAGGATGATGTGAGCAGTGCTTGCTGCCTATTTGTCCAAATACGGAGTTCCTCCCACACATACATAGTTGAGAATGTTCATGATAATAATATTTACCTTAACTCCTTATAATGCTAGTGGTGTATCCGCTACTCCGTGGGAACGCTTTTCCCCTATTGCAGTTCCAATCTCTATTACATAGGCGATACTTACTTTCTGTGTTCAGTTATTTTACTTTACTTATTGTTGCTCTTATATCAAAAACCCAAAAACACCTTTTTACTCAATACTCACATTTTATCTTGTCACTCAGAACTTTATTTAGCATTTCTATTGTATATTTATTCCAAGAGTTATTAGACTTCAGACTCCTGCTCCCTGTGTGATTGATATCTTTATTTTGAAACTAGCTACAAACGATATGTACACTTGCAGTCATCAAGCTATTTTCTAGCGCCATTGTCGGGGAGTTAAGCGATGTAGGTATTTTAGTTTTTGCTTACTTATTTTTGTCTTGCTCAGTTTCGTTTTGAGTTATAGTTTTCCACCAACATGATGGAATTTGAGCATTTGACTAGTGCTAACCCATCAGCCACTTTGGGAAGCCCTATGATATTTATAAAAGAGACAACTCCAATGAGAAGACAAGGGGGTTTGAAATAAATCCTCTTTACCTGGTATTCTACACAAGAAGCAATTTACTGGGGATGAAGAAGATCCTGATCCATATGAGCAAATTGCATGTTTCAAAGATATATGTGGCACTTTTCAATTGAAGGGATATACTGCTAATGAGGTAAGGGTTAAACTTTTTAGTCCGACTTTGACTAGTACAACTCTCTCATGGTATAGATCTCTACCCCTGAAGCCACTACTACTTGGGATAATTTAGCCTGTGAATTTCTAGCGAAATATTATCCATTATCAAAATCTTTTGGAATCAGGTGTCTTATAATGACTTTGAGGAATCGTCCTAATGAAGGACTAGTAAGAGCTTATATCAGATTTAAAGATTTACTACGTCTATGTCCTCATCATGATTTTCCTGAATGGTATTTATTGCATATCTTTTATGGCGGTTTAATTGAACTTGATAAAATTGAACTAGACTCTTTCGCGGAAGGAGCCTTTATGAATCTTCCTATAACTAAAGCTTGGGCTTTACTTAATATAATTCGCGATCATAGAGTTTCATGGAATTTTGGTCTAGGAAGTGAAGGAGGCGTAGAAATAGATCATGATTGTATTCATGACTATAATAAAAAGGGACATGTTAAAGAATTATCTAAAGAACTTTATTTGTATTCAGATCTTGTGTTGCAAGTTGTTAAAGCTTTTACATAACACATCAAAGCTCCAAAAGAGGGTTTGGTTAAGTATGATCCACCACCCGAACATGAGAAGAAAAGTGAAGTTAAAGCAACACTGGCCTCCCTAGAACCCAGCATATGAGATACCTTTCCCTAACACTACACAGAAGCATATTTTTGAATATGAACAGGTCAAAGTAGTATAGGAAAAGAAGGAGGAGGAAATTATGCTAGAAGTCGTGGAACATCTGGAAGAAACCAAAGATGAAGAGGTAACCAAGGAAGCAATTATGGCTATGTATGCACATTGTAACATAGTTGAACTTGATGGAGAGACTTCCGTATTTGTTCAAGGTAAAACAAAGGTAAAAGATGTGGGTAAGCCTATTCTTCCCTGCATATTTAAGGAAACCTCGCATTATGGTTTATGCGATCTTGGCACCGAAGTTAATGTTATATCTTATGATTTATATTTAGAAATAAAAGAAGAAATAGAACTGGATACAATTGAAAATACTAATATGATAATCATGTTAGCCAATAAAACTCTTAGAATTCCAATGGGAGTAGTTGAAGATGCAACTGTCACAATTGGCAACAAAAAATTCCTATCGATTTTGTAGTTGTTGATATGTCAACTGACACCCTTTGCCCAATTATATTTGGAAGAAACTTTTTGAGTGATATAGGTTCCTATGTTTATTTCAAAAAGGAGATTGTGTCTCTTAATCTTGGGGGAGTGGAAAAAGAATTCCACTTTTCCAAATTTAAAGACAGGCCTCCACAAATACAAGAAGAAGAGAAAGAGAAAACTATTGAGGAAATGGCAGCTCTCTTCTTTAGTGATCAAAAAGAAGAAACAAATGAAGACTTAAATTATGAAAAATAGTTATGGAGGACAAGTCCCTAGAAGAACTAGGAGATGAATTCAATTCACTTCCCATTATAGGGCCTCCAACTAATGAGGCTTTCGAAGATCCAGAAAAGAGAGGGGCGAGGAATTACCACCCTCAGAGTTGAAGAATCTACCAGATAATCTTAAATACGGATATTTAGATGATACAAATAAATTTCCTATTATTATTAGTTCTAAACTTCCAGGAGAAGAAGAAGAACTCATAAAAATACTTAAGGAGCATCGCAAGGCCTTTGGGTACTCAATGGATGATTTCAAGGGCATTAGTCCCATGATAACTGCCCATCGAAAATTCATGGAAGAAGGTGCTAAACCAGTTGCATAATTTAATAGAAGATTGAAGCCTAAAATGAAGGAAGTGGTAAGAAAGCCAATTGTACGCCTACTGGATGCAGGTATAATTTATCCTGTAAAAGAAAGTGAATGGGCAAGTCATGTTCATTGTGTCCCTAAGAAGGGTGGTTTTACTGGTGTTCCTAATGAAAACAATGAATTGATACCTACTAGAACTATTGTTGGACATAGGATGTGCATAGACTTCAGGAAATTCAATAAAGAAACAAGGAAAGATCACTATCCTTTATTGTTCATAGATCAAACTTTAGACAGGTTAGCAAACCACACTCATTTTTGCTACTTGGACGAATACTCTGGTTTTTCTCAAATAGCTGTTCATCCTGATGACCAACTTAAAACAACTTTCATCAGTCCTTATGGTTTACATGCTTACCTACGTATGCCTTTTGGTTTATGTAATGCTCCAGCTACTTTTCAAAGATGCATGACTGCTCTTAGACATCTCTTTTTACTTTTTTGTTTTCCCCAATAAAAAAACAATATTGTGGTTCCAAGTCATAACTTAACCGACATGGACTCGAGATATTTGGAAATATCTGCCCGGAATCAACTATACGGCTGGAGATATACGGGTCGCGCCCATATAGTTGGTCGTTATGTGGCAGGACTCCTCCAAATCCATGATTTCTTTTTCTTTTCTATGAAGATTCT
The DNA here is from genome assembly GCA_910589775.1 of Avena eriantha. Taxonomy (NCBI): domain Eukaryota; kingdom Viridiplantae; phylum Streptophyta; class Magnoliopsida; order Poales; family Poaceae; genus Avena; species Avena eriantha. The sequence continues at coordinate 40,669,485 of OU342740.1, forward strand.
TTTCTTGAACGAGAATATGGTGTTTTTCGCGAGATTTACCGACCTCTGACCCCCTTATATACTACCATTGTCTCTCTCTAATCATAATATCCAGGAACCAATCTAGAAATGCGCTATCCCGTCCCAGGTCGTGGGAAACCCCTGGGGCTCATTGCTCCTTCTAGGGATCGCTCTAGCTACCCATCCATAGAGGATGATGACAAGGAGGTGGAGAGGTTTATCTCGGGGTACAAGGAGTACATCGAGCCAAGCTTCTACAACAATGATTTTGATGATGATGTGGTTGATGGCTACATCCACTTTGATGTCTATGATCCCCTAGAGATCAACTGGGCGGCAATGAAGAAAGCTCAAGAAGAGAGAGAAGGTCACAAGCCGCATGGAAAAGGGCGCGTGGAGACGGTCAAGTTCATCGCCACGGACCCCAGGCCGCACAAGCGTAAGGAATTACCTAATATTGGTGCAGGTGCTAGCAAGGGAGCAAAGGCACCACTCTTTAAGCCTTCCAATTTTTGCTCGTATGAGGGTGAAGCCTCAAGAAGAGTGGAAGTACGATTCCCACTTCCCCGATCCATCAATTATGGATAAGGAAGAAGAAGCTATTCCTAGAACCAAGGATCGCGTGCGAGCACTAGAGATATAAGAAGTAGGAGCTACTTCATCGCGTCGAAGTCCTCCACCGTCTCAAGGAGATAGAAAAGAAGGATGATCTTCTCCCATTGGTGAGTAAGCTCGCAGATAAAGTGGATACTCTGCAATCTTATTTGCGCAGGTGCTATAGCCGAATCACTGCTCTAGAGGACACCAACAAGAAGCTACGCACCGCGGAGTTACATGCCATGGCACCACAGTGATCTACAATAATCACGGTATCAAATAATCGCAAGGGATTATTTGATCCCGAATGGCTTGATTTCAAGCTTGGGGAGAACTTTAAGACCTTGTAATCTATCTTATAAGTTTTACATTACTATTTTAGTCTTGCGTCAGTTCTAACTAGAGATAAAGTTTGCATCGTTAGAATCCCCTTCAGGAATAGTCGATCCCTTTTATGAAATTCTGAGTTTATTATTATATATGGAGCAAAATTGAGTTTGTGCTTGTCTTATTGGATATATGAATGGCTTGAGTATAATTTTACTTGCACTTGATGATAGCAATAGGAGTCTTCCACACCATTGGTATTAATGGAACATACAAAGATAATTTGGTCAATATGTTTTAAGTACATGGTTTGATTTTTACAAAGAAAGAAAAATTATCTAATCAGTTAAGTTGAAAAAGAAACCTTGGACAAAGGAAATAGTGCTATCAAATTAGAGTGAGAACAAGATGAGGTAGAATATTCAAGCTACAAGGAGTGCTTCATATACAATTGGAATTTGGAAATTGAGATCGTTAAACTTTGAATTCCTACATGAAGTGGAATATATGGTTAGCTCCTTTGCACAACACTTAAACAAAAGTGTGATCATATACACAAAATAAAATAAAAGAGCGAATGTGCAAAGAGCAAATAGGCATATACCACTATATTGTAGTATGAAAAATAAGCGTTTGAGAATTTAAATCCCAAGTGAATATGTTAATCCAATAACACTTGGGACTATCTTGCTAACTCATTCGGTTGAACCGGATACTTTTACATCATGTTGAAATTCATCTGATGTGAACTGTTGATCACTAATGTGTGGAAACCTTCTAATATTATTCGGATGGTTCGAGTAAGGTACTATTCATGAACTTATTCCTATGTATCATATATGATAAACGCATGCTGCAACTGCCTCATTTATTTTATCGACTCAGCTTCATGAATATGAGGATCACATCCATTAAGCTAAACTTGCTCGGGACGAGCAACAGTCTAAGCTTGGGGAAGTTGATGAGTGCATATTTGCATCATGTTTTATATTATTATTTTGCATTGTAGATGTAGGATCTTGGTATTTTACGGCGCTCGTGCACACATTTTATGTCTATTTTTACCAGGATCGGGACAGATGATGGATACAATGGACACAATTCTTGGAGCACTTATACTAGGGAGAAAAGGAGTCAAAAACAACGTAAATCGCTTATTTGGGAAATATAAATAATACCAGAAGAAAACCTGAAGCGATCGAGGCACACAGACGGTTTAACGACCAATTATACGGTGGAAATAAAATTTTCGGCCATATAGTTCCTTCCGTATAGTTGGCGCCGCCATCGCCTCCTCAAATAGTTTCACCACGTGCAATTGGATCAGGGAGACGACCAACAGAACAACCAGAACTTGCCAAAACCTCACCTTTGGAAGGCATCTGGAGGGGGAACTCAGCCACCGGGGATCCATCTTCACCCTGCGCAGATTCGGGAGGCTAAGGCATCGATCTTCATCATCAACCACTGCATCACCACCATCTCCATCCATCCCATCTACATCTTGTCTAGACCTTGTTGTAATTTCCGTACTCGTTGTGTATTTATACAAGTACTATTCATCCATTGTTATTGCCATGATGTTGATTGCCTCCATGTCTGACTAGATCACTAGTTCTTAGGGAGATGGAGAAACCCTAGTATGAGATTGAAATAAGATAAAGTTTATTATGATATTCATCGCTGTGACCATGTGTTAGATTGTCTTCATCTTGATGTTGAGACAAGTTTACCCCTCAATATTTGCCTCTCATGGGGACTTGATGGAGGGAAGTACTTGTTGGTAGACAGAGGTGTGTTAGCACTTACAATGACTATAACGCTGTTGGCACTCCTTACGTATCAACTTGGGAACCGAGGAAACTCACGGAACACTATCCATGCCATGGGATACGTCATATGGGATTACGTCCCTTAATAGAGCAGTAATTCGATTGATGTCAATTGCTGACTGCTGTGGTTATGAGGATGATGAGAGCAGTGGTTCTACCTATTTGTCCAAATACGGAGTTCCTCCCACACATATATAGTTGAGAATGTTCATGATAATAATCTGTACCTTAACTCCTTATGATGCTACTGGTGTATCCGCTACTCCCTGAGAATGCTTTTTCCTATTGCAGTTCCAATATCTATTACATACACGATACTTACTTTCTGTGTTCAGTTTTTTTACTTTACTTATTGTTGCTCTTATACCAAAAACCCCAAAACACCTTTTTACGCAATACTCGCATTTTATCTTGTCACTTAGAACTTTATTTAGCATTTCTATTGTAATATTTATTCCAAGAGTTATTAGACTTCAGACTCCTGCTCTCTATGGGATCGATATCTTTATTTGAAAACTAGCTACAAACGATATGTGCACTTGTAGTCATCAAGGATCAAGCCTAACTCAAGAAGACCCTATCTCTACTCAAGTTGAACCATCAATTGCACCACAAGACGAACAAATCATGCAAACTGAAGAACGAGAACCAAGCCCTCAACCCGTTGAGCAAGACCAAGAATACGAACAAGTTCCTCAAAACCAAGGTCAAGCTCAAGAAGTTGTCAATGATCAAGGACCAAAAAAAGATGAATTTGTTGATCATGAAGGGAGAATCTGGAAGATCAAGTCCGCCTCTATTGCAAGTGGACTCAAGTCAATAATATACTTGGAAGCATATCAAGAGGGATTGAGACTCACAACAAGAAGAAGCATCTCAGTACCTTTTCTGGCCATCATGCATTTGTGTCCAACTTTGAGCCACTCAAGGTCCATGAATCTTTGGAGGATCCGGATTGGGTCATTTCCATGCAAGAAGAACTCGAGTGCTTCGCCCGCAGTGAAGTTTGGTCTCTTGTGGAGAGACCTAAATATCATCTCATCAATGTCATTGGGACCAAGTGGGTATTCAAGAACAAGCAAGATGAGAATAGAACCGCCACAAGAAACAAAGCAAGATTAGTGGCGCAAAGGTATGCCCAAATATTAGGTATTAACTATGAGGACACCTTTGCACCCGTTGCTCGCCTTGAAGCTATCCGTATCTTGCTTGCATATGCATATTTTCATAACTACAAGCTTTATCAAATGGATGTGAAAAGTGCATGGTCCCTTGAAAGAGGTTGCATATGTAGCTCAACCCCTGGGCTTCGAAAACACATGCTACCCCAACCATGTGTATCTACTTCATAAGGTGCTCTACGGACTAAATCAAGCTCCTCATGCTTTGTATGAGCACCTTGGGGATTTCATACTCACGGATTGTTTTAGAGTTGGTAAAGTTGATTCCACCCTTTTCGCCAAATGGATTAAAGGGGGTGGATTATTTATTGTTCAAATTTATGTTGATGATATTATCTTTGGTGGAGCTAACGAATCCCATAACAAAGCTTTTGCTGAGTTGATGACTAAGAAATTTAGGATTTCCATGATGGGGGAGTTGAAGTATTTCCTAGGCTTCATTGCGAAGCAACTTGCTCAAGGCACCTTCTGTTGGGTCCTCAACATAGAAAACAAAAAAATTCCTACGATGAGAACTACACCCCAAGATCTATCTACTAGGTATAGAGCAACGGGTGGACATACATCCATCGAGAACTTACCCTCGAAGACAACAAGTTTTGTTAACGAGTAGGAACTTGTGGTTGATGTAGTCGTACACTTGCCGATCTCAAGATCGTGAGGAAGTCCGAGCGCCGCAACTCAGCAGCGCATCCGTACTCGCACACACGTTCAAGCCACCGGACAACCTCCACCTCCTCGCTCCAGCGATCCAACGGAAGCAGCAACTCCTTCTAGACGAAATGCCACTGGGAACATGTATCTCGCTAATCCGAGACCATGGGGGAATAATTCTAGAGGGGGAGAGAGATCCTTCACAAGGAGGTGTGAGGATGAAGGAGGAAGAGGGGGCCTTTTATAGGAGGAGGGGGGTGCCCCTCCTTCATGGCCGGCGCATAGAGGAGATGCCTCTTCACCTCCTCCATTCATGTGGTGGTAACCCCTCCACATTAAAATGCCTCTTCACATTCCCTTTTAAAGTCTCCACTTTAAATGCATTAAATTTCTCCAAATTTAATGCTCTCTCATTTAATAAAACTCTTTTATTAATTTTATTCAGAATTTTGTTAATTACTTTAATTAACAAACATTCACATAAAACCCCTTGCAATATTTCAATATCACATGCAGAACCACTTTCTGCAATTTTACCCGAAACAATTTCCGGTTTCTATCGAACCTGCGCTTTGCAATTCTTTCGTCTGAAACATATGTGCTCCAAAATGGTGTCCGGTAACTCTTAAGTGTGTCACCCCACGGTTCGCGAATAATGCAGACATGATCGAGACCCCTCTCTGATCAATAATCAGCAGCGAGACCTGGAAATCCGTACTGACTCCTACACATTCAACGATGACTTCTGTGATCGTGAGAACCTTTAACGCTTGTAACTAAATCCCTTTGTCCCTCGATATATTACATGTCCGAGATTCGATCATCGGTATCTCCATACCTAGTTTGATCTCGTTACCGACATGCACTCTTTTCTCGTTCCCGTGATATAACATTCTAGTGATCACATCACTTGCTTGCAAGCTATCTCAATGTGATATCACCGAGAGGGCCCAGAGTATATCTATCGATCATTGGGATTGAAAAATCCCACTCTTGATCCATGAGCCTCAACATAACACCTTCGTAGTACTGAACCCATCTTTATAGTCACCCTGTTACGGTGTGAAGTTTGATGTTATCAAGATACTCTTCCGGTGTTAGCAATTAACATGATCTCATGGTCTAAGGATAAAGATTACTTCGTATGATTTCATAGCAATATAAACATAATGACTTGATCGTAATGCTATACTTCGGATGAATGTTCATCACATCATTCCACCAATGGTGTGACCTTGTTATTAACAACATCCAATGTCTATGATCAGGAAACCTTGATCATCTTGTTAATCAACAAGCTAGTCTATAAGGGAGGCATAACTAGGAACCCTTTTTGTTTATTAAACACACATGTATTGATGTTTCCTATCAATACAATTATAGCATGCAAAATAAACATTTATCATAAACATGGAATAAGATAATAACCACTTTATTATTGCCTCTCGGGCATATTCCCTTCACCTTCATCACCCAAGAGAAGTACGTGAAGGACATGCTCGTGAAGTTTGAGATGACAAATGCTAATCCCATGAAGACACCCATGCCACTTAATGGGAAACTTGGTCTTGGAGAAGGTGAGAAGGACATGGACCAAAAGGTATATCGCTCCATGATTTGTTCCTTGCTCTACCTTTGTGCTTCTAGGCTGGATATCTTCATAGTATTAGCCCACTTTGAACCACACCTAGTTTGATAACAAACTACTTAACACAAATGCCCTCCTTTGCTTCTACTATAGCAGTTATATACTTAGCCTTTTTGTTGTAGTATCCGTCACAATGTCTCAACTTTGGAACTCATCCAAATCCATCATGGAACATCCTTTCCATTACATTGTGCCACCCATAGTCCAAATTGAGATAAATTTAATTTGTATCTTGTGACAAAATTAGTATCAATGTAACACTTTACAATGAACTACCTTTAACTATTTGTCACTTATACATGATATATTCTTAGTTCTTCCAAAGCTCATAAGAATATCTTTACTATTGTCCAATGATCATCTTATGAATCATTCTGGTATATGCTCATAACATTTAGAGCATAGGACATTCTGGATATATACATATCATGGTATAATCGATTAGAATCTTCATGTGATTTTACTCACCAAGTGTTGAAACACTTGAATTTTGATACAATCCTTTCCATGCAGCAAGAACCTTTCTTGTTGTTTCCATATTGAACCCTTTTAATATCTCATATATGTATGTCTGGCACAACCATATTAGCGCCTTAATCTATCCATATAGATATTGATGCCTAATATTCCGGTTTTGCCCAAGTCTTTCATCGAAATCTTATTTTAATGAAATTTTTAACTTGTGTCAATACAAGATACATCATTTCCAATCAACCATATGTCCTCTACATAATGTATTAGAAATATGTCTCAGCGCTCCCACTTAATTTCTTGCAAATGCAAGAATCTTCATCATCTCCAATGAATTTAAACTCTTTTAACAGTTTCATCATGGTGAAGATTCCAACTCCGCTATGCTTACTTCAACTATTGAAGTTTGCATGCCCTTTTAGCACCCTTTGAATTAACAAAACCCTTTGGACCGTGTCATGTACACATCCTAGGTAACCGTTCTATTAGAAGAACATTGTTGTTTATTCAACTACCATATACCAAATTATATGTAGTGGTTGCTACATTAATCCGTCAAGACTAAATATCGCTATGAAAGATCAAATCTTGTCATAGTCAACTCCTTGAACATTGTCGTAAACTTCTTTCCGACATGTCGACTATTTCACAGATGTTAAACATCCATGTCTATTTCTTTATAGATCCAAACACAACCGATAGGCTTCATGCCTTTCCGGAGGGTCTTCCAAGTTCAGAAACTTGATTTCTCGTGTATGGATACTATCTCGGATTCTATGACTTCTAGTCATTTTATGGAGTCAGGGCCCATCATCGTTTCTTTGCATGTAGTTGGTTCATCATTGTCAAAACAGTAACGACTTGCTTATCAAATCACACTATTTGATTCTTACCGACCCACATGGTTCAATAGGAACTCTAATCCCCGAGATCACACCCTTTCTAATCACGGGAGCCATGAGCATTGTGGCCGCCACCGGGACACTTTCTGGCGCTGTGCTACTTAGCACATATAGCTAAGGTTCCACAACCTTATCAAAGTTCTATTGTCCTCCCACTTAACTTTTCACGAAAAATTCCTTCTCAAGAAACTTGACGTTACAAGTAACAAAATCTTTTGTCCTCGGTGTTATGGAGAAATTCCCAACAAAATCTTTGGGATAACCTACAAAGGCATGCTTATCCGACTTTGGTTGTAAACATTTTACTTATGCATAGCATACCAAAATTTAAGAAAAGACAATTCGGGTTTTATCCCAAACCATAACTCATATGGTGTCATTTCAACGGATCACGATGGTGCTCTTTTCAGTGTAAAATTGGTAGTCTCTAAAGCTTCAATCTTTAAAACATAATGGCAGTTTTATAAATGACACCTTTGATCTTACCATGTCAAACATGGTTCGATTTCATCTCTCGAATATGCCATACTCCTATGGTTTACCGGGAAATCCAAATTCATGGAACAATTGCTCAAATCTTAGGTGTTTTGCTAAACATGTAACTCAAATATGTTCCTTTACGATCAAATCATAAACTCTTTTATTTTCTTGTTAAAATGATTTTTCACTTCATCTTGAAAGTCTTTGAAAAACTTTCAAATGTTTCATACTTCTTTCTTATTAAGTAAATATACAGATATATTCACTCAAATTTTTGAAGAAAGCATATGAAGCAAAAAGATCCATCGCATATGGCTACACATAATGGACTATGCACATCAGCATGCACAATTTCCAATAAGCTAGTCATCCGTTCCTCTCTGGCCTATGGACGGAGTTTCAATTATCTCGAGGAAAGTCTCACATGCGTCAATTGATCAAAATCAAAGACTCCAAAAATCCATCAACATGGAGTTTCTTCATGTTTTCTTTCAAATATAATTTAAATAGCGATGCCACTTTATAAGTGATCTTTCAATCATTTGTCTTTCGACATTTTAGCAATAGTGTTTATGGATGTGATTTCTCCAACTAGACTTGTAAAAGTTCATCCATCCTTTATGGAATAAGGTAATTATTTGAACAACCATTGTTCTCATAATACCGGAACAAAATAACAATTATTTAAACAAATCTTGAAGGCTAGGTTTGATGACAACGAAAAACACAATAACACTTTATTTGTTTTCGATGAACATCATCACTCATTCTCTTGCTAGTTACTTAGGCCATTGTAGTTCATGAATTGCGTTGTCCTGTATGACACTTCATACCAACCAATTCGGTATCCAATACCTAAGAACCACATTGTTTAACAAGCAAGGAATACAACCATAACATGTATATCTTCTATATACCTAAGTTGGACATCTCCAACCTTTTATTTTCTGCCAAATATTTTATAGATTCTCTTTCAGCAATTCCTTTTCTTTTAAAAGAATCTATCAACATCAATTGTGTTGTCATCAACATGACACATGGTAAAAAGCTTGTATATAGTCAAATACTAATACCTTTGGACTTGCACTTTGAAGTGGATCACCATCATCAAATGTTTGGCATTCTTTCAAAAATCCATTCTTTAGTAATATATTAGTGTAGTAAACATTTTACTTACATCTTCTATTCATACTTATCATGACAACTTTCATGATCAAGCTACTATAGCCTATAAGGAAGAATCGCGAGTATAATATCAGTTCCCAAAACTGTTTTGGTAGATTAGGACGCCTAGCGTCTCCAACCTTCACAAATTCTCATACAATATGAGAACATGTATTTTGCTAAATTATACTCTATCATAATGCAACCAAAAACATTGTTTCAGATATCACAATATCTTTCACACATGATGTTTCTGAAACAATTTTCAGCTCCAATATAATCTTGATATTAAAACAACTTTTGGATATCAATAATCAGGGAGACAAACATGATACTTTAGATACTAACATTGGAATTCTTACTCTTGATTTAATACTACTTATTAAACTTTATGGAGTAAATAGAGTTTGCTGAAAGTTTGCAATAGGACTTATAAACTTTAAATTGACATTCAAAACAATACGATACCAGTTCATAAAGTAAATATCCAGAATTCTATAGTTCTATTATCTCAAAATAAAAAACTAAGCATAAGGTAGAAAACGAATGCCAATGACTACAAGAAACTATGCAAATTGACTTTGATTTAATTTATGACAAATTTGGTTCGACTAATCCAAATTAGAAATGAACTCCCACTCAAAAATGACATCCCTCGTGTCTTTTTGGTGATTACGTGAACCAAATCCACTACACCAAGTCCGATCATCACGTGAGTTGATGTAGCTTCAAAGGCGAGCATCTATATGGGCATCATATCAACTATATGACTCATGCTTAACCTTTCGGTCTGTGTTCCGAGGCCATGTCTGTACATGCTAGGCTTGCCAAGTAAGAACCTTAGTATTCGCGTGTGTAAAACTGTCTTACACCCGTTCCTATGAAAGCGTAGATTCGAGTACACCCGATCATCACGTGATGTCTCGAAACATCATCCACAGAACGGTGCATACTTAAGTAAGAACACATTTTTATCTTGATATCTAAAAGAGGGATCATATTACAATGCTACAGAAAGCGCCAAACTAGCAGTATAACATGCTAACATCTAATGTGTAAAGTGAGATGATATGGTCCATGCATTTTATCTCTATCATTTGCATCGTGGTATGATCTCTATCATTCCTTTGTGTGTAAGTAAAAGGTCTATGGAACTTACACGTTGAGTGTATTGTAAGAGTATCTATCATACATCTACTTACAAGAATACCATATCAATACACTAGCCCAACAACGGTTTAAACTAGACGCCTCTAATTTATCAATTGCAAGTTTTACGTGGCTTAGGGCTTTCGGAGATAGAACCGTTCTTACCTATGAACATGAACCACAACGAGGATAACCAAGTTATTAGCAACTCGTTGTAAATCAGATATTGACTATAGTAGGAGAGATAGACACCCGCCAGCCACTTATGCAAAACTAGTTGCATGTCAGTCGTGGAACCGGTCTCATGTACGATGACATGTAAGGTTGGTCCGGGCCGCTTCATCCCACTATGCCACCAATATCCAAAATACATAGAAGATGCAATAACATGGTCATCATCTCCCACATATAAACATATGTGTACTACCCGTGCAAAGCACCTACGCATAGATCAGGCTCTGATACCACTGTTGGGTCCGCAGCATAGAAAACAAAAAAATTCCTACGATGAGAATTACGCGCCAAGATCTATCTACTAGGTACAGAGCAACGGGTGGACATACATCCATCGAGAACTTACCCTCGAAGATAACGAGTTTTGTTAATGAGTAGGAACTCGTGGTTGATGTAGTCATACACTTGCCGATCTCAAGATCGTGAGGAAGTCCGAGCGTCGCAACTCAGCAGCGCATCCATACTCGCACACACGTTTAAGCCACCGGACAACCTCCACCTCCTCGCTCCAGCGATCCAGCGGAAACAGCAACTCCTTCCAGACGAAATGCCACCGGGAACTGTATCTCGCTAATCCAAGACCATGGGGGAATAATTCTAGAGGGGGAGAGAGATCCTTCACAAGGAGGTGTGCGGATGAAGCAGGAAGAGGGGCGCCTTTCATAGGAGGAGGGGGTGCCCCTCCTTCATGGCCGGCGCATGG